>CM060904.1:1113484634-1114734634 GCA_030737815.1 Allium fistulosum
GAAAACAGTTATTTACATTATTACTTATATTTACAAAGAAGCTATTTGAAAACATTAAATTCATAATTCATAATTTATTAAAATTTTTTTTCATCTCAAGATACTTTTCAAATATTATTAATAATCAATAATCATTTACTTTAATATGTTTTATCAAATTAATAACCAAAAAATTAATTTCTATTTAACCATGTAGTCTATAATTAAACAATACTTAAAAGAATATAGTCAACCAGGAAAAGAAGGAGGATTTGGGAACAGAATATAGGTGAATAAATAAAGCTGAGCAGATAAGGTAGATTCAAGGAATAGTATCGGGCACTAATAGTTAATTTAGAACCATAAGAATTTCAATGTCAAATATTAATACAAAATTTCTTTGTTGGAAATACTTTTATAATAAAATACCTTTATAATAAAATACGTTTACATCGAAACAAATTTTCCTTTCGAAAATACTTTTATAACTCGATGTCTTAACAAGTTTATCCTCGTTCCTGTAGACTCTGGCAGTGCGTTGATCAGGCGCAAAGCTAGAATTCTCCAGGTACTTAGTAGACTTGTTTCAACACCTAGTGAAAATACTGGAAAAACTTTTAAAACAGATATGGAAAGTACAATCCAATCAAAACGAACAAAACCTTTGTCTAACCATGGTTCGCAGATACACAATGGTTACGCCTGGTTCCCCCAGGAAACAATCCATATCCGTAGACTTTCTCAGCCCTGCGAGTTACGCCATGATGACTAGTAGAATGCAGGATACACAATGGTTACGCCTGGATCCCCCAGGAAACAATCCGTACCCCCAGGCAAGACTCAGCCAAGCATTTGCGCTACTATTCGCGACCTACACAGATTGCAGGATACACAATGGTTACGCCTGGATCCCCCAGGAAACAATCCGTACCCCTAGGCAAGACTCAGCCAGGCAGTTGCGCTATGCAGTCACGAGAGAACAATAAGACCATGGGTAACGCCATGGAATTCGAAGGACACTCGAGTATCATATCCGGAAAACCAAAATCAGAGAGAATAATATCGATAGAATGAATCCAAGATGTGGCCACAAATCGGATATCAAGCAGAAGGCACTTTCCATATCTTTACTTCGAAAATATGTATCATATAGTACCTTTTCAAATCACTTTCAAATATCGTACTTATATAAAATCCATTATATATAAGATTTAATTTTCAAATCAAATACTTTCCAAAATCAAAAGTATATCAAATCACACTTATATAGACTTTAATTATATAAGATTTCACTTTTCAATTTTGAGTACCCTTTTCAAATCCATAGTTTTCGAATCAATTTCATACTCATACAAATCAATTTTATATAAGTTCGACAACTCCCAAATCAAGTGTTTAGTAACATAAAGTTCTCAAATTTCAATTTGTTTCAATTATCAGTTCAATTTCAAAATCATATACAATCTCACCAAATTATTTCTTCTCAAATTTAAATATCTTTAGTTCCAAAGTTTCCAAAATAATAAATTTAGGAAATAAATCAAAATTTCCAAATCAATATAATTAAGTCAAACAATTCATTTCCAAAATCAATGGTTTTCAAAATCATCTTATATTTACATAAGGTCCATCTTATATCAGGATCAAAATTTTACAAAATAAATTTCGCTGTATGAAGAGCCATATGGGATTGAATATCTTTGCTTTTATGGATTATATATCTTTGTAATTTAAATTGGAAATTTTCTTTTAGTAAGCAAAGATATTCTAACATGACAGCTTTCAATTTCAGCGTCAAAATATATCAATGATATTAGAATATAAGATGTACATACGTCATCCTTTCGCAGAATCACATTTGATCGCTCGCTCGATCACACAAGTTCGCTTTCGAACTAGTATTGTCCATTCGACTTCCCTAATGCGGACTTCGATATGGTTTCTCGACTAGAAGCCATCAGTCTCCTTGCATAGCCATATACTATGATAGAGAATTCTAGAATCAAGCCCAAAAATCCATATCAAATATTCGTCATTAAGAATCGAATGAAAAATCCTAACACGAAATGGTGTAATTCACCTCGAACTTGTGTACTCAAACTTGGATCAAATTAATTATGCGAATAAAACAATATACGTACAACTTATATATTTATTCCAACTTGTTAAATATATAGTTTCATAAAGATGTTACTAAGTTAAAACATTTAAACTAAATTTTATTCAAAATATTTTGAAGACCAAATTCTTTTCAAAGCATTTCGAATCTAAATTTCATATTAGAAAATTTTAAAATTGCCTTATTCATTTACTTAACAAAACAGTTTCAACTTATTCAAATCATATTACTTCATACTTAAACATTCAAAACAAATTTATATACTTTATCAAATAATTCATACTTTTCAAAAAATTTAGCTTTGAAAAGTTAACCTTGATTTGGAAGTACTCGAACCTTCAAAATAGTCGAAGAAATCATATTTCAATCCAAGAGTTGGAAATCAACAACAAATCAGTAAATCAATTTTAATAGAAGGGTTATATCAAATCCGAAACTCGAGGACTGAACACCGATTCATACATTTACATATATCTTTCGAATATCAAATCATACTTCAAAATTTTTGAAATCAAAATTGGTTTCGCAAAATCACTCGCGTAGCAATGCTACTAAAGTGGCCTCTCCCTCACTATGAAACTCGAAAATCAATGTCGATGATGCGTGCACTCATCACCGAAATTATTTTCCAGCGACATAAGTGAGTTCTGGACTTCTATTTTCTCAAACTTCTTTTGAAATTTCTTCGAAATCATTCGAAACTCATTAAAATCATTTGAAACATTTCTTATTCGGAAAATACTTTTAAATCATATTATAATTATATATTTCAAAATCTTAAAACCAATTTCAAAATACCGGAGTTCAATTTTCGAATTTCAAATTTAAAATCCTTTAGTTATAAATCATTTTTATATAAATCAATTTCTTATATAACTTCAAAATTCAAATCCTTTCAAAAATTCAAATTCTTATCTTTTTAAAAGGTATATATAATCCTTATCGAAAACATTTCACTTTTATATATAGAATATAATCATACTTATAAAATTTCGATATATAAAACAATTTCCAAAATACTGATAAACCCGATTTTTCAAAAGGATGATTCAAGAATGGATTTCAAAACAAAGATAAACATTCAAATTAGAGGGACTCTAATCAATTAGGATTCTGATTCGAAGATAAGTTCGAACGAAAATGAGATAATTAAATTTCAAAATAGAAGATGAATATACTTATATAAATCGCGGGCGACCATAACCGGATCAACCGTGACTTCAAGAACAAGATCGATGCGGAATTCCAAGAAAACCAACATTCGATCGCAAGAGATAGCGGCATCTAAACCAAAGATATAGAAATCTCCGGTGAATCAATGCCAAATGTAAAGGAGTTCCACCCCTTTACAAATCATTCAAAGATTGGCGGGATCGCCTATTCTTATAGAGATCATTCAAAGTGGAGTTATGGGATACTCCAGAATCAAAAGAATACAAATAGGGAGAGACAAGAATGAATTTTGGAACTGCAGGGACGTTCCAAAGTTCAAAGAAAATTCGAGTCAAAAGGAAGAGATTCAACTCGAACGAAAGTGATTCTGTAAATAAATTTACAATATATGCTAAGTTTTGCCTAGAGCCAAAGCTCTGATACCAACTGTAACGACCCGGTATTTTGGACCATTCAAATCGACAATAAATCCACACATGTCTGACTTGAATAATTCAAAATACAGATTGTTAATTTAAATTTGGCAAAACTCAGAATATACGGTAAATAAATCAATCACAAAATCACAGACACAGAGTAATACAATAATACGCAGCGGAATAGATAAAATAGTAGTTCATGAAGCTACTATATAAACATCAGAGTTAAATAAAATACAACAGAATATCTCAATTACAGTGAAGTCTCCAATCCAAACAGATGACTTCTGTGAACGAATCAACTGGAAAGCTGGAAGCTGAATCAAAAGTTGGATCTCCAAACGAAGCTCCAAACTCCAAAGGAGAGTCTCGAATGCTGTATCACTCAGTCTGACCCGAGCGTAAAGAAAAACACAAAACACTCGAGTCAGGATTAACATTCTTATATAAATAAATCCAACTCAAGTGAAACATAAATTGAAATACAAGTAACTTAAAGGATGTTTGGGATAACCATCCTCTAAGGATCTTCAGAACTATCTACAAGGTGGGAATATACACTGTAACACCGTGGTCATTTCAATTTAATTTATACTTCAACCCAAATATCATTTCATTTCAAATATATCTATTTTCCAAAATAGTATATATATATTAAATGATTTAAAAAGTAAAGTATTTAATATTTTCTCAAGTCTCGCAAATCGATTCAAATCAACTCAAATTTCAAATTCCAATTTAATTCAATCTAAATTCATCAATTCAATCCAGTTCTAAATATACCATTTAAATTTTCAATATATTTCAAAACTTTAATATTCAACATTTTCAAAGTTAAATTTAACAGTTTCATATAGCACTTGATTTAACTTTATTATTATTTAATCAGGGAATATTCACTTAATACATCCGATATCATTTAACTAGCCTTAAATTTCATTTTACTAAGTATTTCCTTAAATTTATTTAAACAAGAAATATTCATTTAATTATTTAAATCAAACTCAAGTTATAAATCATATCTTAAATCCCAATTTCAATAAGCTTTAAATTGGTTTAATTAAATAAAATTCTTTACTAAATTCAAATTATCTTCCCAACCTTAACTTATTCAAATTTTTACCAAAAATCTATTTCGAAATATAAATTTTATACTTAACATATTATATGTATTAAATCCATCTTAATTAAATTAAATATCATTATTAAATCTATATATATCATTTACATTTATATATAAAAAATTTAAGAATCAACATTTTCTAAAACCACATATTTCTTTCCAAAACCATAGAATTCATTTTTAAAATATTTATATATATATGGACCAACGGTGTCTGTATATATATTTATCATATGGTTAAGTGATACAGATATTTATCATTTCAATCCGAAATTTAAATATATACGGGTAGATATCATTTCGACCCGTAATCCCAATTTCAATTCAAATGAAAATCGCTTGGGTTTATCATTTCAACCCATAACGAAATTCTCCTATTCTAAAGTCCGTTCGGGTATGTATCATTTCAACCCATAGTGAATTCTATACTAACAGGAACTTGCAGAGTGATAACAGATACTAAAAAAATATATAACAGCAGGCATATATCATCAGTATAAATAACAGATACGGGTGTCAGATGTCACAGGTGAACAGATACAAATAATAGTAATAACAGGCATATAATACTAGATACTGGTGTCAGATGTCACAGGTGAACAGTTATAGATAATAGTAATAACAGGCATATAATACTAGGTACTGGTGTCAGATGTCACAGGTGAACAGTTATAGATAATAGTAATAACAGGCATATAATACTAGATACTGGTGTCAGATGTCACAGGTGAACAGTTATAGATAATAGCATATATAACAATGTAAATAACTACAGCAGCATATTTCAATTGCTATTTCAATTGAAATCAAATTTAAATAATAAAAGAACGTTAATCGTGAGTGATTGCTCACCTTTCGAGGCTAGAGGAAAGAACAAAATGGGATGAGTTACGAATCCAAGCACGAATTCCAAGACAAAGCAAAATTGGCCCGAATTCAACGATTAAAGCTGATAACAAGAATTGACGAAGTCGAGTTGGAGCTGGATCGATGAGTAAAAATGGTATGAGTGAACTTATGTCAATATATGCACATAACTAGATTACTAACATTTTGTATTATACTAGTAGACAGCAAATATACAGTGGTTATTATAGAATAGGATGCGGGCCACATACGACTCCAATTATTGGTTTAAAATAAAAAATTTGAAATCGAAAATGTATATCAACATATATAACGGCTGATAAAATAACTTACTGTAAACCACTAAGTTACCCACTACTTATAATATATTAACTCGATCAAGTTTATATGGACTACATAAACTATATATATAAGACAACTAACATATAAAAGAATTAAGTTATATATCTTCCTATATAATAGCCTCATATGTATATAAATCAACTATGAATCTATATATAAAACTTTAATGGTTTTACACATATAAACTTATTATAAACCGCCTAACTATGCAGCTGAAATTAACAGATGTATATATATTTCAAAAAAACACAACCGTTAAAATACAAATCAGTTCATATAAAATTGAACACACTGTTTGATAAACCTTTAGAACTTCGTAACTTTATATAAGCAATATTCATATAAAATTTTAGGTAAACAATTATATTATTAGTGACATCACTTTATCAAACTAGCATAAATACTTTAAATATATGACTGACACACGCAAATATTAGGAAACACTAGGTTATATATAAATTCATATAAGTACACCTACTGTAAACATATGTTCCATAAAATCAACAACTCTTATAAAATAACTTGAGATAAGTTTGTAGGCTGATATGGAACCATCTGGAAACATTTGAATATATAAAATTTTCCTTCATAAACATACCGTAACCAATTTTAATAAAACATGACTAGATTCATATAAAAAAAATTTAAGTTCAATATTATAAAACCCACCTAACTTACTTAAACTAACCCATATATATATATATAACTCTGTCAATGCCCATAACACATTCTAAAATTTATACATTATATATATAATGAATAGATCATAAACCTTATAAACTAAAATATAACAACTACCAGATTTATATGCAACTCCTAACAAAAATTTTATCTAACTTACGTAGACTTCCAAACTTAATAAACTTTATATAGTATGCTGTATAAACTCAAACTATATATATAAATCTATATATATATATATACTTACAACAGGGACATGGGATGATCAAAAGGAAGAAGGGAAGATGCAGGCCGAAGGTGGAGGCGGAGGCCAGGTGCGACAGGTCGGAGGTGAGGCTACGACGGTGAGGCGAGAAGAGGAGGGCGATGGTGTCTCGGCAGCGGAGCAAAGGAAGGCCGAGGCATGGGTGGACGAGGCTTTGGGTCAGGTGGAGCAGTGGGGTTTGTAGAGTGGAGATGGGAGGAGGAGCTGGGTAGGCTGCCGCACGTGAAGCTTGGTCGAGAAAAATGGTGAGCAGGCAACGTGAAGGTGGCTCGGTCGTAAGGTGAAAAATGAAGACGTGGGTTGGCTGCTCGTTTCGGTGGCTTGCGTGGGAAGTGAGAGAGGACGGAGGAGACTATGCGGAGGGATGAGCTGGATCCGGCTTAAATGGAGGAAAGAATAAATAAAAGAGGAGCAGTTTCTCAGATCTCAAATCATACGGCTATTTTATGTAGAGTAAAGTATAAAGAAATAAAGGTAGATGAATGCGAAATAAACGCATTAGTTCTTGTACGTTATAACTTTTGAAAGGTCATGGGATTGCAACAGCTGTACTCTGATTGGTAAGTCAATAAATCAATTTATTTGGCTTGGGATTCACGTTCAAGTTTTAAAAAGGCAAAAGGAAAACTAACGGTCATCCTATATGGTACCGGTACGACATATCATTCTATTATTTCCGTCGCGTACCGGATCTCAAAATACAGCAATGAATATACCGTAGAGATCGGCACGACGAGACGATCAAAACGATATACAGATATTAGTGGTACGATCACCCGATCAAAAGTCGATAATCGGTACCAGAAATGCTGCTATTCTGCCAGAATTAAGATGAGCAATAGAAGTTCAAATTTCGTGAAACGAATTTCGCAGTCTGATTCAGAATGATCTAAATAAATTTTCTCCTGTTGTCATATTTTGGTTTCGGAAAACTTTTAAATTCACTGTTATTAACCGGTTTGATTTGAAATAAAATTTCACAGGAAAATAAACTTCAATATTATCAGATGAAAATTTACCAGTTGCTATATTAAAATAGACGTATTCCAAATAATAAATTTTTATTTCCAAATTTTATTGTTTAAATTTCACAAAATTTCAATTAATTTAATAAATAAAATCACTAAAATTTTGGGTCGTTACATTCCAAGTGTCAAATCCTTTTCATCATTATACCCATTAAGCCTTTCAATTTCATCTTTTAGACATTGTTTTTCTTCAGTTAACCTTTCATTAAATATTTTTAATCTATCTATCTCTGCCAAACTATTGTTGTACTCTTTCCTAAGTGTTTTATATCCCTGATACATATCATTCAAAACATTAGTAATTTCTTTATTAAAATTCCATACCTGGTCATCCTTTGCCATAAAGCACATGTTGGCATTTTCTATTTCTGAATCACTATCACTTGATGATGTATCTGAATCATCCCATTTTGCATTGAATGCCTGTTTCCTCTTCTTATTGAAATTGTTTGAAAAGTACTTTGATTTCTTCAGGTTGGGGCAGTCTCTTTTCAAATGACCGGGTTTATCACATTCGAAACACTTAACAACGTTTCCATTTCTAGAATTATTGTTGTTAGTTTTTCGAAGTTTGTTTGTTATCCAATACTTCAAGAATTTCTTGAACTTCTTGGTCATAAACTCGATATCATCATCAATAGCATCATCATCTGGTTCATCGTTGTCGATCATAGCATTGAGTGCTAGTGATTTCTTCTCATTTGCCTGATTCTCTTTTCTAATCTGCAACTTTACTTCATAGGACATTAGGTTACCAATTAAATCTTCTATTTTCATAGTACTAATATCATTGGCTTCTTCGATTGCCAAAGTCTTCTGATCCCATTCACTAGGAAGTGAATTCAAGATCTTTTTGATTTGGTCTTCTTCAGTAATTTTCTTTCCTAATGATATTAAGGCATGTACTATATCTTGAAATCTAGAATACATATCAGAAATAGACTCATTTGGTTTCATTTAAAAGAGTTGAAACTGGTTAGTTAGCATATATATCTTCGTTTGTTTTACTTTACTACTGCCTTCATGTGTGACTTGCAGTGTTCTCCAAATTTCATATGCAGAATTACAAATAGAGACTCGATTAAATTCATTTCTATCTAAGGAGAAAAATAAAATGTTCATGGCCTTAGAGTTATTAAGTGCTTGTGCCTTTTGGTCTAGTGTCCATTTTGAATATTCAGTTTGAGGCTCTATGTACTCTATTTGGGTAATGTTCCAAATATCCAAACCATTAGACTGCAAATAACATTTCATCCTACAAGCCCAATATGCATAACTACTGCCATCAAATAGATGGGGTCTAGTGGTAGATTTCCCTTCTACAAAAGTGTTTAAAAATGTGTTACTAGTGTCATTAGCCATTTATACTTTTCAAAAACCAAGTTATGAATTTTTGAAAACCAATGCTCTGATATCAAATGTTAAATACTGGAGTGTCTACAACACAATGTTGGATCTTAAGGCTATTCAGACATTAGAAGTGGTGAAACGTGTATTAACTACTTACTTATGAATCTAAAACCATATTTACTCAAATTGCAAATAGAAAGAATTAACCAAATAATAAGTAAGTAATAAAGTAAAATGCAGTAATGTAAATAACACCCGGATTTTTATACTAGTTCGGATTAACCAATCCTACATCCAGTCCTGCACTCTATCGTGCAGAATTCCACTATAATCGCTTGCTTTCCACGGGTGGCAAGAACACCTTTACAATCTTGGTTTCATGGGCTACAAGACACACCCTCTTGATTTTACAGGCTACAAGAACACCTTCTCCTTATCACCAACAACAAACTATGGCAAGTAGTCGTATCTTTAATATAGATTATTGCAGATTCGGTACAACTATCCTATAGACCTCCAATGGCAATATATCTTTGAATTCTTTGAGGAATAGGATGAAATCAAAGAGAGAATGATGTGAATTCAAGTACAACTCTCTGATATTGTGTGGTTTGTAAATCGGTGAAGATTTGGAGTGAAATAGTATCGATTTGCAAGGAGATTGGAAGAGTATGCAATGGATTTCTTTTGCAAATGTTTGGAGAAGAAGGAGTAAGAGAAAATGAGAATTCTTGATGTTAAAATTCGTTTTCAGAGGCCTTTATATAGTGGTTGAAGAGATGTCTCTTTTGGTGAAGAGGTGGAGGGAATGTCTCTTCATTTAAAATTTGAAATTCTGAAAAACGGCTAGCATGTCGACAACCCCCTACCCCCCTTGTCGACATGGTTGTGTTGCAAAATGAACAGCAACACTAATAAGTGTTGCAAATTTTTAGCATTTCAAATTACCTTATATTTGTGGATTTTTGTGATTTGGTTGAGGTCAATGGTTGATGATCTTCAAGTATAATTGCCATGAGATCTTTAACAAGATATTCTAAGGTTCAACCAACTCCTCATCACTTCAAACGCCTTTATCCTTCAGCATTATTCATCTCTAATTTGGTTTTATTCTTCAATTGCTCTGATTAACCTTCTTCTATAATTCATTTGCTTCCACTGTATTCTTGATTTTCTTTGTAAATGTCTCCATATTATATCTGATATGACTGCATAACTCGGAGATACGTTAGTAGTAATATTTATGTGGTTGTTGTCATCAAAATCAATACCTAGGGTATTAACACTAACTTCACTTCACGAACACTCTCCGGCCATCACCACCATGTCACATCCGACTTTCCCTTCCAAAATCCGTCCATAACAGCCCCCCTTCATTGTCCAAAAAGTCGAACCCCGCTTCCCTTGACCACACATTACAAAACTCACCCCGGAGATGTTTTCCGACAAGAGAAACTCAAAGAAACAAACCCTGTAGCCTCTCGTTACCTATATCTCCCTAATTTCTAAACCCTAGTTCATCTATGGCTCACGCATTACTGTCGCATCCTCCATATTGATGCCGCAACCCCAAAAAAAATTAAGCATGTAGATCTAGGTTAAACCAGCTCCAAGATATAAGCTTTTGAATTTTTAGATTTATTTTTGAATTGTTTTGATTTTTAATAGGAAAATGGGTCTAAGTTTTCTTTTGAAAATAATTTAGAACAATTCAAGGGTAGTATGAGAGTGAGCAAAGATCCGATTTGTCTAAGTGTTAGATATATATAATTTTAGTTTTACGGCATTTTGCCGTGCAGATTTTTATTTACGTATGAGCTCTGAATGATAAAAAAAATACGGTTGTGCTCAGAAAAACGACGCAATTCCGAAGCAATAATAATATATACTAGTTATTGAATTCTATAAAATCATAAAAACACTACTGTTTGCTGATAAATCGTCAAACAAATAAATTCAAAAATTTCCAAACTAGAAATTATGGAAAAATAAAATAAAATAAATTAAACATACGTCACTAAAAATCGAATCGTAATAATAAAAATATTTTTCTTATTATTTATTTAGGCCGTTTATTACTGCAAATAAATTTACAGAATGAATTCACCGTTATCACTTATTAAAATGAGTTAAATATGCTATTAAATCCATTAAATAAATATTCAATTTAAAAATCTAGTTATTTGAAACACTATTCAAATATCAAATTCACCAATTCAAAGATTTTAAATAATCTATATATTCGAATTCAAATTATTAAATTATTAAAATCAATTATTGCAATATTTAATGTTAATTAAATATTCAATTCAATGATCAAAATTCTGGGTCATTACATTCTTTCCCCTTTAAAAGAATTTCGTCCGTGAAATTTTAAAAGCAACAAAAATGTCTCCAATCCCATTAAATTTTCACAATCAATTAGTTGAATTGATTTACTTAAAATTTTGAATTGTTTTGATCTATGTTTTCTTTTAAAACTAGTAGAGCAATACAAGGGCAGTGAGAAGTGAGCAAAGATCCGATTTTTCTAGGTGTTAGGATATATATAATTTTAGCTTTACGGTATTTTGCCGCACAGATTTTTATTTATGTATGAGCTCTAAATAATAAAACAAAATACGATCGTGCTTAGAATAATGATGCAACTTCGAAACAATAATAATATACACTAGTTATTGGATTCTGTAAAATCACAAAAACACTATCGTTTGCCAATAAATAGTCAAACAAATAAATTCAAAAAATTTCAAATTAAAAATTATGGAAAAATAAAATAAAATAAAAATATTTGATTAAAAATCGAGTCGCAATAATAAAAATAAAATTTCTTATTATTTATTTGGGTCATTTATTACTGCAAATAAATTTACAGAATGAATTTACCGTTATTACTTATTTATTAAGATAAGTTAAATAAGCTATTATATCCATTAAATAAATATTCAATTTAAAAGTCCAGTTATTTGAAACATTATTCATATCTCAAATTCACCAATTCAAAGATTTTTTTAAATAATCTATATGTTCGAATTCAAGTTATTAAATTATTAAAACCAACTATTGCAATATTTAATGTTAACTAAATATTCAAATTCAATGACCAAAATTTCGGGTCATTACAATATACAAATATTAATATTTCATTTCGAAATATTTTATTGGATACTCAAACAATTACATATTCCTTTTAATTTATAAATACCTTTCATAAATATATTTCTCTTTATTTTCAATATCCATTATTTTATTTAATTTCAAAGACAAACTCATCTCATAATTTTCTACTATATAAGTTCTGTGTACATTGCATCTTCACTATAATGTAATGCATAATTTATTTCATTATTTCTTCACTTTCAGTAACAGGGTAAAAATGTTTCAAATCCTTTTGAAATATATTTTGTTTTGAATTGTGTTGTCAAGTACATACACATGTAGAAAACAATAATATGCTTAATAGTAAAATGTAATCAAATTCTAAAATATACTCATGCAATTAAGTTTATAGTACTCTTTGCATAACATAAGAATAAATCCAACTTCATAAATCAATAACCATAGAGTCTCATTTTTTTATATCATGATTTGCCACTAAATTCGTTTTCCATTCAACTATTAGATAAATTATTAAATGCTCATAATTTGCTTCCATAAATAAATCATAAATCAATTTTACGATCTAATGATCATAAAATTCTTAATGAAAACATTTAAAGCAAACCAATATTTTTATCATATTTAAATTCAATGAAATCTCCAAATAAAATTGTAAAGCTCTATATGCTTATGAATTATTTGCTCACATTCATGTTTGTAGGTAATTCCCAACTTATATGATAACTTCACTAAAAAAATAAATAAACGATCATTATATTATATAGAAAAAAGCAATTGTTCAAGCAAAAAGAAGGTCAACGGATAAATTGACTTCATTATATTTATAAACATGTATGATCTGTAAATGCTGTCTTAACTCCATCAAAAAATGGAAGAGGCAAATTTAAAATCGTTATAGTCTTAAAACTGCCTAATATAGTGATTTGAGAATAGGAAAACAACAGTTTTATATTTTCCTCTTCTTATATAACATATCAAAAGAATAAGGGTGTTATTCATTACCAAAATTTTCTTTTTCGGTGTTTGATAATATGATATAAATATAACCAACGAATAAATCATTTATCTGGATTAACAAAAGTTTTGAAAATAAATAATACACATCATTCTAAATAGAATAATTCGTGTGTGACTAAGTGCTAACTGTTAAACTTATCAACATATTAATATAGTAATCAATACATTGTAACTTATACACTTATGTTAGAAAGCATTTATTCATTTCTACAATTAAATTAATAAAAGTTTGTTAAATATATAATATTCTTTATCTGTCTCAGTTCAAATTATATAATGAGCCCATATTGATTACATAATATTGTAGAAACGAAAGAAGATCATTACACAAAGCAATTATATTTATCACAAATTTATATTCCAATAAGGGGAAATTGTCACCATTGCATATTCAAATTTACTTCATTATGGCTCACTTATATCACCCAACAAAGTCAGGTTTTTAATCAGCTTACATTCTCAAACTTGTAAAAAGAAAGAGGTTATTGTCAAATTCTAAAATAATTCAAATAAAGTAGGGAAATTTTTAAAACATACCTCAACATTAGTTCATTATATTTCTTACTTGTAAATATTTTGAAAATCTCAGATTCAATTCAACTTTGCTCAATCCTTGCTTTTCTTCTCCAAATGCATTAATTATCAGGATAGTCCAATCTTCGCTCCAAAATCTAAATAGCCTAATTCCTATGAAAGATGATGAAATTTCTCTTTCAAATTGTTGGAAAATTGTTGGATAGAAACAAAAGAAGAAGCAAGTGATATGGGTTGTGCCGTGGATGGGGCCACTGTCTTGAAAGTGAAATTCGGCACGAGTATGGTACAATCGATAATTGTCGTTCTATCTCAAGTTAACACAACGATCCTTCAAACTTGTGCACTTAAGATTGAATGATTTGGAGATTTGTAGAAGTCGCTGTCCATTATACCGAGTATAATATGAAAATTGATTTTATTTCATAGGAAATTAGGGAGAGAGAGAGACTAAAAAGAAAACTTTGTTTTTTTAAAATAAAGGTTAATACTTTTTTCAGAAGAGAGAGTCAAAATAAGTATACAATTCTCTTCTCTGCTGTAAGCCCATCGGTGAAAATAAACAAACCTTACACAAATAAAAAAGGTATTCTCATTAATTAAGAATCCAAAAGGGTAAGTAATGAAAATACTGGATTTTTGTTGTAATTATCCAACATGTAAGACAGAGTCCGCTGAGATGCGCCGTAGGAATAGGCCCGCTGAGTAGCGTCATGTTGAGAGGGGTGATTTTCAGGAGTTGAGCAGGTCCCGTGAGATTCCCAGTACTGAGGGGAATATAGGGAATGAGCAGTGGGACATTGATGATCAAGATACTACAATTTATATATGTCAGGTCATACAGATTCTCTTCGAGAATCAGGTTGATGGTTTACCCGTGTTTTGGAATACCATAGCTGGGACCGTGGGATGCACGATCAGGTAAAATTAATTAACCATGATACTATGAGGAGACCGCACCTTACACCACACTTTATAAAAGCATGTTTGTCTGTGCCTGGTTACTGATTGGATCTTCTGTCAGTCAGCGCCATGAATATTCAGGAATGATATAGGATTATGAAGTCTATAAAAACATCACTCGATATTTGTAAAAAAAGGAACAGAGTGCTGGTACAAACCTAGCCACGCTGTTGATGAAAAATAACAAGGACGAGCAGAGAAGAGGAGGCCATGATGGAGAAAGAGGCCACGAGCAAAAGAAGAATTTTCCCTTTTTTTTTACACGTAACCTGCTTCTCCAACAAAGACTTGATCTTCTGATTATATATATTATGGTCAATGGAATTTTGGGATTATAGTTTGCTCTTGTTACGGAATGGGGTTTATAATTAAAATAAGCACAAGATAATGTATATATATACCTAGTTGCTTGACTTTGAAGAAAAGCTATCTGTCAGCGCTGTGCCAGAATTTTCATTTGCCTTGGCTGTATACGTGTAGTGGGTGAGAGGTTCAATTGTGGGGAGAATGCAAAAGAGTATTTGTTTGAACCTTGGTGTCCCATTTGAATTCCTGGACCCTTTTCGCACCTATGACCATTTGCTTCACACAATAGGAAACGCATGGTTGTATGCTGTACTTGTATGCAGAGAACAACGCATCATTTCTTTTCGTTTTTGGACTTCACACGTTTTTATTTGTCCTTTTGATGA
Source organism: Allium fistulosum (assembly GCA_030737815.1). NCBI lineage: Eukaryota > Viridiplantae > Streptophyta > Magnoliopsida > Asparagales > Amaryllidaceae > Allium > Allium fistulosum. The sequence continues at coordinate 1,113,500,307 of CM060904.1, forward strand.
TATGAAGTAAACAGACTTGCATTTGGATTAGACTCACTTCGAACCTATTGTTGACTAGATTTAAAATTGAGTTTATCTGAGCTGAAAGTTTTATCCTTTTCTTTGGTATATTATCATGTCGTGATACTTTGGTAAATATAAAAAATATGGAGACTTTCTTTAAATTATGTAAAATTATGCATTGGTTTGATAAGATGTTTTTTAGATGAATCGGACAGATTCATGTTACTTCTGCGATTTATTTCTAAGCAGAGGCCATGATTAAGTTACTGATAGTGGAGGAGTTTTCTCATCACTACGGAAAAGACATAACAGTAAGGCAACACCCTAATGTAAATTAGAGAACATTTGTATATTAGGAAACAACTTAATGCAGCAAGTGACCTGGCCAGAGTTGCAAGACGAGTCTGAGCACGTTTGCAGTACCACATAAGCAGGAAAGTATGAAGAAATTTGATATACCGGGGGAAGAAGGTCATTCTTTCATTTTCAAGCAAGCAAGCACGCATGAACACATATAGGTACATAAACATTTCTATGGCCCTTTGATTTCCCTTTGATTTCCAATACACGTCTCCATTTAAATAATGATTCGACATGGAAGAAAGAAAATATATATTATTATTTAAATCTTAAATCAAAACGTGAAAATCAAAGGGTTAGAAGGATGCTGAAAAATAGAAGTGTCATCGAACGCTTCTCACACACACATATGTAAGCATGTGTAAAATCATCATATAACAAAATATCGATGATAGACATTGCTTTTGGTTAATATTGTCCTTTAATATGATTCTCTATAGGGCTGTTATGGTAATAATAACCGATGCGAGAAAACCGTTACCAAACCAATACTACTGGTAAGTGAAGAACGATTACCGTTACTTTACCGTTGTTGTTGGTAAAATGATCGTTAGTAGACCGATAAATTGGTAAACCGTTGACTGGAAGCAGTAAATTTACTAGTACATAAAATATTAAAATCTTGATAATGATAAAAAAGTAAATATTTTATACCCGATTTCAATTAATATATGTATCGACATTTTGACTTATTTTAGTTGACATTAAATTTTTTCTTAATTCTTAATTTCAATAATATGAAATAATAACTTCACTAATCATGCACATTAAATCTAATTAAACTAAAAAAAACATCATCATAAATAGTACAACAAACATCTTTTTAAATGTTGATATACCTTCGAAAGTGTACGTGGTTGGGATTAACTTAAATAGTGAAGAAACAAAATTAATACAGTTGATAAATTTACCGTTAACACTGGTTTTGACATTTCTTTACCATTATATTTACCATTGACAATGATAAAATTTTACCGTCGCTATACCAATATCATTGATATACCGATGTAGCTTAATATTGAATATCAATTGCTTGGTATTTGTATGGTAATGGTAAATTTACCATTACCATAACAGCCTTAATTCTCTATGAGAAAAATGTCTCGAAACCAAAAAAAATAGGTCCGATCGAAGGTAAATTTGGGCGTCGAACAAAATTTAAAGTTACAAGTATAGGCCTTGAGCTTGGCTTTGGGGAAAAAAGTCTAGCTACAACTTAGTTACAATATAATTCCATAAAAATGAGTTGGTAGGACTTGAAACTACATCAATTAACCATTGAAACACAAGCTCTACCATTGACCTACACAATACTTTCCATTTATTCATTCAAGTAAATAAGTTACCTACAAGTTTTGAAATCATAATTAGATTGGACCCATCTTCAAATTGGGCTTGTAACGACCCAGAATTTATATTAATTAAAATTTTAATATTTAATTGATTTTAAATATTAATAAGTAGAATTAATAAGTCGAATAATTTAAAATTCGAATATCTGGATTTAATTGGATAATTAAATCGATAAATTAATAGGTGAAATTCCAGAAATAATTGAAATCTGAATTTAATGTGATTGAAAATGATTTATGAAGTTATAATAAATCATATTGGAGTTATAGTGATATTATAGAACTTTTAAAATTGAATTTATGGTTAAATTGTGAAAATTGAATATTTTAATATTTAAATCGACTAGTGAAATTAGCCATTTTTGGGACAGTCTCAGAATTGGACGAAACTAGTTCCATTGGATCCGTAATAGTTTGTTATTATCAGATTTCAATTTTCGTAGCAATCGGAGTTGTCGTTTGACCGTGGCAGCTCGAAACGCATCGAAATTGTTTTAATATTAATTTGGCGAGTTAAAAATAGTCATTTTTCAAATAGTCTCGGATTTCGACGAAACTAGTTTCATCGGATCCGTAATATTAAATTATTGTATGGTTTCAAATTTCGTGTCAATCGGGGTTACCGTTTGTCCGAGGCAAGCCAAAACGCATAGAAATTCGTTTAATCGGTTTAATTTAAATTTGATCGTTTATTTCCGTAACTCACACAGATGACCGAATTAGCTCCCGAAACACGTTCCATTGTGTTCGGAACGTGAGGTAAACCTTACGAATGCCAGGCGGCACGTGTGATTTGGAGATCGTTTGAAAAAGTCGTTTTAAAATAAATTTAATATCATTTATATACACACACATATATATATATATATATACACACACACACACACACACACACACACACACACACACACGTTCACAAGAGTAAACCCTAACCCTCTCTTCTTCAGCCGCCACCTACAGTTTTAATGGCCAGAAAACGTTCATCTTCTTCCCTCCAAATCTCTCAATCCATCAACAATTAGCAAAAACTCTCAACTACAAAGTCGTAGAGCACGACGAGATCTACGAGATCAACGGTCATGATCGGAATTTGAGCAACGGAGAGGCTGCTAGAGGCTCGCGTTTGGGCTGCCTTTGGTCACGAATTCCCAGGCCTAGATGAGGCCGAGCTTGGTGCTATTTGGGGTGAGGGTAGAGTCGAGTGTTGGCTTCGATTTGGTGGTGGAGTGATGTGGTTTCGTGCATCGAGGAGGCCAGAGCAATTAGGGTTTGGTGGAGGCTATGGGTTCTTTGTACGTGAAAATGAACGAGAGAAGGAAGAAAGGGGGGGCGGCTCAGATCTGATGTGGTGGAATTGGACGGCCAGGATGAGATCTAGGGTTAGAAATATAAAAAGAAAGCTGAAATTGTTTTATTTAAATTCGTGTAAACTTTAAAATAGCATAACTTTTTCATACGAGGTCGAAAACGCACGAAACCAGTTGCGTTGGAATCGTGTGGACGAGCACTACGCAATGGAGCTGATTGGAGTCAGTGAAAATTTTGGGTAAAATTAAACGTCCGTTTAATTTTATTCGAAATAAAACGCTGGAACGGAATTGAAACCAAGGTGAGAACTTCTCACTCAATCGAATCTGTTTTGATTTAAATTTTAAATAGTTGATTTAAAATTGTTGATTGTATGCGTGAATGATGATTGCTATCTATTGATTGTTAAAATAGACATTATACGCCGTTATTAAGCGGAGATTATTTATTTAAAAACATATACCGCGATAATTTCACATTGAAGTGGAATTGGTATTATTTATGTATATAGCAATATATATATATATTGGAATATGTATATATTGGAGTTGATTTCCCGCATTGTATAGCGGATGAGACCCTATTGCGTCGCATAATAGCGGATAATATTTATTAAACCCATATACCGTGATATTCCGTACTGGAGCGGAATTGGTATTATGCTAACATCTATGGATGTAGGGAAACAGGTTGGAGGGATCTGACTGGATTCCTCACCGTATTGATTTATTTACAGATATTGTGATATATTCTGTTATCATATGATGATATGTGATGTTTGATTGTCGTGATTGATGATTGGTGCTGTTGCATCATCGGATCCATTTTTAAAGTTTAAAAAAAATACGATATTGATTTATAAAGGATTTTTAAAGTGATTTTTGAAATAAATAGTTGATTTATTTATAAAATAGTTTAAATTGAGATTTTTGAATTATTATGAACGATTTATATAAAAGATGTATAAAATTGATATTTTATAAATTAAGAATACTTGAATTATAAATCGAAGTTTTTATAAATAGAAATGGAATTTATAAACATTGTTTTATAAATCCGAAACCAATTGAATTTGATAAATTAAACATAGAAGTTTAAATAAAGGAGATATATTCGTGATTTTGGACAGCGAATTATCCTTTAAGTTAAATGTTGTAATAATAAGAGTTTGGTTGGAAATTTTATCCACGATTTTTGTAACGCCCCACCTCTATACCCACGCTAGCCAAGAACACTACGGTGTAATGCTGTCAACTAGCACGGAGAATAAGGCTGTTGAGGAGCGACCATCCATGTAACTTCTTTGTGCGAGCACCGATATGTCAGATAGTATAGCATGAACTTCATTTAAGGAGGAAATCCGACATACCGATACAAACTCAAAGCTATCACACGGTGGCTATATATATATAATCTTCGGAAACAAACATAGAAATAAACATAACATAAATCAGTCACAGACATCCATATCACAAAGGCGGAAGAAGATATGAATATAAATATAACACATGAAAGTGTACATCAGAGTAGTGGTCAGAAAGATCCACGATAATACAAAAGAATAACAACACGTGCTATACAAAAGAATAAGTACACAACATAGAGTCTATATCTCAAATGTGTACATCCAAAAACTACTAATCTAAGTAGTTAGCCAAAAGTCAGAATGATCTAGAAGAGAAGTCAAGCAGAAGCACCTGTAACATCTCGGTTTGACCCGAGTATTATTTATAAGAAAATAATAAATGGATCAGTCTAGCTATAAATATCAGATGATATGGTATAAAGAAAAAGGCATGGCATGAACATGTAACAACCATAATAGCATACTACTATAAGTATGTAATTGAAAATCAACAAGAGATAAATCAATATCACAAGAATCTTCTTAAAGATAAAATAGGGTATCATACCCTAAACTTGTATTCATAACAAGTCAATGACGCACAAATTCACCAATACACAAAAATTTATAAAACTTATCAATGAAAATCACGAAAATTGGTGAAGCACAAATTCCAGAAATCAACACACGAAATCCAGAAATCATAAAAGGGGGAAGGCCTATGAGCCGAATGCTCCACGAACGGTCCGAAGACCAATGAGCCGAATGCTCCACGAACGGTCCGAAGACCAATGAGCCGAATGCTCCACGAATGGTCCGAAGACCTATGAGCCGAATGCTCCACGAATGTGAGTAGAAACATCACACAAACGAGGTCTAGTCTTCCTCGCAGACAAAAAGACATCGCTTAATCGCTAGTCTAAATCAAATCACAAAAATGATCGTCATGATCATCAAGAAGTGTCAATCACACCAAGCTAGTAAATATATGAGTTTAGCTTCATGTTCCATAACCACTTGCTTAACTTAAATATTTACGAACAAGCTGTAAATCTTCACTAGAAAATTGTCACAAAAGGTTCAATCGAACAAGTCCAAGAATTAACCGACGAAGTGAACGCAAGTGTTTCATACCACTCGTTTTACTAAGCCGTTTAATTAGATTTCTCATCCGAGTGAGGTAAAGGCTTGTATATACTAGTAGATTGGAAAACGGTTGCGTAAAAAGAGCTTTGTAGTAAAATAGAGTTGAAATCGTTTGGAAGAAAGAGTCTTGATATTTACTACTAGTATTGAAACCTTCACATTTTTAAAGTGACAAGTCACAAATCGATTGTTGAAACAAATCACATCACAAAATTTCACATTCGAAGACGTGAGAAAAATCCAAGGAAATCAGTTCCAAAACCATCATAGTAGAAATATACTTGCGACCTAACGCGGTCGAATGGAAGTGCAACGACTTTAAGTCAAATAGGTCGAACGACTTAAGGGTAGAATACCGTGCGACCTAGTAGAAGAACAGGTCGAGCGACCTAGTGAAATACAGATCAAACGACCTAATTGTAGAAAGGCGAGCGACCTAACGTGCTACGACCTAGTGGTCGAGCAAGGTAAGAAGTCATATGACCTAGTGGTTGAAGACTTAAAGTGGAATAGGTCAAATGACCTAAGTATTCAACGACCTAGAATGGAACGAACGACCTAACTAGGCAAGCGACCTAAAGGGGACAGGTCGAGCGACCTAAGGAGAAACAACACGACCTTATGAGGCGACCCAGCTAAGTGAGCGACCAAGGGGCCAGCGACCTAAAACATAACAGGTCGAGCGGCCTAAGGAGAAACAAGGTCTTACGACCTAAGAGGAACAAGGTCTTACGACCTAAGAGCAAGCGACCTTAAAAAGGTAAGCAGGTCGAACGACCTAACAGGTAGATAGGTTGAGCGACTTAGAGGCTAGCGACATAAAGCGGAAAGGGGGGATCAAGCGACCTAAAGTAACGCGACCTAAGGTGAACAAGGGTCGAGCGACCTAAAAGTTAAGGTCCAACGACCTAAGCAGTAATGAGCATACAGCCATGGAGGCGCGACCTAATTGGTACGCGACCTAAGGGGTACGCGACCTAAAGGGTATGCGACCTAAAGGATACGCGACCTAAAGGATACGCGACCTAAAAGGGCGCGCGAGCTAAAGTGGTACGACCTATTGATGGCGAGCTAGGAAATGACCTAGCAGTATAATGGCCAAGCAACCTACGACTTAAGCACGCGAGCGACCTAACATGATCGAGCGACCTAAGACAGAACGAGCTACATGCAGTCAGAGGCTTTTCAATGCCAGAGCGACCTAAAGTCCAGTGACCTAATTCTGAACGACCTAAGAGCGAACGAAAATATGCAGGGCTAGACTTCGAGGCAAAGCGACCTAAGGTCCAGAATTTTCCAACAACGCTGAAAATTGGGGTTTTTCACCATTTCAATCCAAACCAAAAGCCAATGTACATGCAAATGCGATAGGGAATCATTCCCAACAGTCCAATGACAATTATAGGCGAGATGTGAGATCAAAATCTCACCTTTTCACTAAAATGGATGAAGATGAAGCTTGAAATGCTATGCAAAGATCAACCACTAGCTTGAATCAAAATCTTCACTTGAATTTGAAGTTGAATGATGGATTTGCAATGAAGACTTGAGCTTGGAATTTTAATTTCCCATTCCCACCATCATTTTTGAAGAAGCTTGAAGTATTAGGAATTGATGAATGAAATGAAGAGGAGGGTTGGGCTGAGCAAATGAAGGGTGCAGTCCAAACCAAAGTCACAAGCGGGAAAAAGTGGCGAAAATTCCACTAACTTCAAACATATCGAAGTTTATACTCAAAAAGATCGCAAACGTCATTTTGAACTCAATGGGAGTGGTCTCGAGTCCTAATTTGACCGTATGCAAAAAGTAGCTTTTCGGACCAAAATCCGATTAACGATAAGATATCTAAATAAAATATTTAAATATAAAATCGATAAATATGCGGGTTGTTACAATTTTGGACAGTGGATAATCTTTTAAATAAAATGTGTAGAAATGTTGAATTTGGATAACGAAGTATATTCACGATTTTGGACAGTGAATATATTATTAAATAAAATGGATATGTTTTGGAGAAGTGATATTAAAAAATGAAGTTAATTATTTTAAAAGATGTTTTAAAATGTATTAACTATCGTAACCATAGATTTCAACATTCATTGTTGAAATAGACGTTTTCGAGAAATAAGGAAATGGTGGACTATAACACTGTTGTTATAGTAAATGATTTCCGAAAGGAAATATTTTGTATAGTATTGGGATTTATATATCTATCTAAATTTCGAATCCCTATACTAGTGATTTTGGGTCGTCGTAATGATGTTTTACGTAACATTCGTTTTGACTCAAATAAAATTTGTGAAAGAGAATGATTTCCTTAAAGAATGAAATATATACTTAATTATGATTTAAGTATATCGAATATTTTCCAAGTGTTGAAAATAAATGATTTGTGAATTACTTATTATTAAATAAGTATGGAAATGTTTTTCCAATGTGAAATGAACTGTTTTGAGATTTTATCTTTTAAAGGTAAATTGAAAAGTGAATATTTGAAATTTGTTTCAAATGGTTAAGTGTGGAAATTATATATCTTGTAAAGATATTTTTGGAAGATAAATAATTTGGAAAATTATTTGGAATCTGATGATGTTGCGCATCTTTATTGATAGTTAAATAACCGACTATCAATATTTACCTTGAATGGGTATTTGTTGTGATTTGCTTGAATTTGAATGCCACACTTAGTTTTGAATAAGCGCTCACTATTCGGGTTAGCCGAGAAAGGACCTTTGTGTCGTATAACCCATTCCGAATTTGTGATACGACGATATGGATCGTATTGAAGACCGGTGGTGAAGACCGGGTATTTGTGAAAACGATAGGATGACCTATCGATTGTCTCTGCATCGTTAGCTACGGTATAGAGATTTCCTTTGTGATGGGAAGTTTTATCGGGATTGTGAATACCCGGATTGCAAGGGCTTCTTTGGAAGTGCCTTCGGTTCTGTTCGAACCCGGAACAGACTTGTATGGTTACGTGTCTGACATTACGTTTTGAGATGTAAAGCTGATTTCTTTCAAATACATTTCTGTTGGTGGTGGAGAATTTATTCTCTTAGCTTAACACCCTTCTCTGAGACGTACGAGCTCAGAGGTTATGTAGTTGAAATTTATCAGCAATATATTCCCAATTTGGTAATGTGACATGCTGAGTGTTGCTGTGAAATGATCATTGTTTGATCATTTGTGATATGATCATTTGTTTGATCATTTATCTTTGTGATCATTACTTTGATCATTTGTTTGACCCAAAGCATAGCTTTTGTATAAAGCGTTGCTTTGTGGACGAGACTTCGTCAGGGCCTCAACAACCCGGAAATGGTCGAAACAGGAATGTTGCGGCAAGGTTATGAGGGTCGCGCCCTTTAGGGTATGTCATTTCCTTCTGGAAAGGGGTGGTATCATAGTATGGAGCCCAGATACTTACTCATGTGGACACACTTTATTTATTATGTGTGATGATGTTACCGAGCGCTCGGATAAAGGTCCCAAAGGATCGGGGGATGACATATTCGTGAGTTACCTAGTTACAGGGGTAACCCGGCCTTGTTGGCAGAGAGCAGTTTGTCTCTCGGAGCGTCTAGCCAGAGGCGTTTCCTACGTGGCATAGGAAGTTTCTTAGCCTGACCATTTGTTGGCAAATCCATTTCCCAATACGAACCTTGTACGGTTTTAGTTGTAGAACCTGCCATTTACTTATGGTGGTCACCACTGTTTAGATGGTAGCTATAGTAGGCATACGATACTGGTCGTATGTTGGCTAAGATTAATATTATACTTTCGAAATGTTTTCTGCACTATGCACTAATAATAATAATCCAATGATTTGTGTAGTAAGCATGTTTGACTATCATAAGAAGAAATCTCCTCCAATTCTGCGTTTGCATTGTGTGTGTGGCGAGAGGTCTTATGGTAGTTTCATTTTCCAAAAGCATTGCGGATATTTCTACTTGCTTTGTTGTTGTTGTTTTAAAGAGAAACTGTTTTAAGTTCTCACACCAGTCACCATGACTGACCTGGAGTTTATTGTTTCCTTCCTAAACTCTGGGTGCCCATCATTTTCCACACGGGCAGTCTAGAGTTAGGTTATCAGATCATTCTGGATTCAGGAGATGCTATGGAGCTCAAGTGGCGAGCTGGATGGCGAGACGTATCATCTATACTATGTATTATTCCGCTGTGTATTCTGTATGAGGACAAGTTTATATAACTGTCCAGTGTTGTATTGTTGTTGTAAACTCTGATGATGATGTAATGTATAAAATGATATAGTTCTTTGATTTAAAGATTATTCATTTATCTATTATATGTTGTTCCGCTGCGAATGTGAGATTCTGATATTGTTTCCGTTTCTGTGTTTTTCTGTTGTTTCTTCTTTCTTTTCCTTCTGTCTTCTTCTACCTCTTCTTTTTCTCCATAACAATTCGGTTTTCCGGCATTCGATTGCTCGACAGTTGATACAGTGAATGTATTAATGTCGATTTTCGAGCGATGAAAAATCGCGTTCGTTACAGGGCTCTAGGCCGTTGTCTGACTAGCTTGGGCTCAGAGCCGGCCCTGCAAACAAGCATTCATTACTTTGCCTTCTAATCGATCATTGCATGTAATGAAGTTTGAATTATGTTAACCCAAAAACACATTTATCATTTATGTTTTTCGATTTTGTAAAATAAGTCAATTATCACTAGCACTATAATAATATAACTCAACTTTTCCATAAATAATTGGAATTCAAATGATCAATTTAAATTTTAAATCAATAAAACAACTTTTGGGGAAAGTATATATGATTTTATTTCTTAAAACAGTGCAATAAAGTTAATTTTTACTTTCTATGTTAGTTATATTTTGAGAAAGCCTAATTAATACGAAAAACTATATAGTAAAAGAAACATCGAACTCATCATCTCAATTTGGCATAATCACGTATAAAATGTTTAACCTATGTTTACCAGCTAAAACCAAAGAAAAAAAGTAAGTAAAAATGCATAAATGTTATTTTGTAAACCAATAAACAACTAAAATGATAGAGTTACTAAAATACGACATATTAATATATAGACAATTACATCAGTTTCTCACAAAAAGAACCCAAACAACCAAACTCAATAAAGAAACATAAATTTAGTCATCTTCTTTTAACTAATATTTTATTTAGTAGAAAATAAGAAGTGATAAAATTTGTTTAATTTTTTGTATAAATTAATAGAAAATTGAGTGGAGGCGACAGTCCCCACTAGGCCTAAGCTAGGTCTGTTACTGCACATAAGCAACCAACACCGTGTTTGTTGAATGACTTGTTGAAGGAAAATAGCTCAATTACAACAACATAAAATGGAAGACAAAATTGGAAAGCCTAGAATGGGGCTCAAACAAGTGTTTCAAGGTTATTAGCTAGCTTTAATTTTGAATGAGGAAAACAATTCAAATCTAGGAAACAAACTTACATACATATGATACATACAAAGATGTGGGTATTATCTTGAAAATTTTAACGTTATGCAAATAAGCGATTTTTTTTAAAGATGATCTACAATTATACGAGAACATATTCATAATGCATAACATTAATTTTGCATGTAAAATCTCCCACAATTGACCAAATTTGTTGCAACATCCAATTAATGCAAACCACTTGCTAAATTTGCACGTTAGAAAAAACAAACTAGCGTCCGACTGTGTGTTTCAAGGCACAAAATAAATTAGCTAGATATAATGACTTTAATTCTCCAAACGATTTGAATACTCACCAAATAGCGAGTATTTTGGAAGCGGTATATTGAATAATGATTAGTTGTTTTAGTTGAACATGTAAATGTAGAAAAAGAATGCTAAACACTGACTAAATAATGTAGTTTAGTGTGTACCTGTAACATCCCACCTTTTGGACGTTTTAAACAGACACACGTGCCAACTCAAACCATTCAAAAGGGCAGATTGTTATGGGGTAAATAAGAAAAAGAGAAAGAAATAAAACAAAAATAGAATCTCACAGCGGAATGACAAAATATAATATCAAAATAACAGTTCATGAAGCTGTTTACAAAATATTGATTATACGAGTACAATACAGAATCAGAGTTACATACAACAGAAATAAACAATAATGCAACGGAATAGTATGAATGTAGTGAGATAATATTATAAATAATAATAGTATAAATCTTTGTCTTCATCCTCCAGAAATAAGATCTTCAAATCCTGAAATGCTCAGGCTGACCCGAGCGAATTGAAAAGACAAAACACTCGAGTCAGAACTAAAAGATATTATGTGAGTTAAATCAACGGTAAATAACTATGAGTATGTTTACGGGGTTTGACATCTCCTTTCCAATGTGTAACGACCCAGAATTTCGAACAAATTAAAATGGAAATATTTAATTAATTTTAAATATTTGAACGATGATTTAATTTGAATCCCGAATATAACTTTGAATTTGATGATTAAACTTTAAAATTTAATCTATTGAATGCTGAATAAAAATTTAAATCTTCAAATTTAGGCCGATTAAAAATACTTCAAACGCTTGTAAAATTTATATTGATAATTCTGAAGATAACAGAAGCTTCAGAATCCAATTTCGAATTGATTTGATCAGTTTTGAAATTTATATCGTTTAACCGATATTTAAAAATAGTCATTTTTCAAACAGTCTCGGAATTTGACGAAACCAGTTCCATTGGGTCCGTAACGTCAAATTATCACCGGATTTTAAATTTCGTATCGTTCGGAGTTGTTGGGTGAGAATACGACACATAAAACGCGTTGAAAATGGTACCGGAACAAAATGAATTTAAAGTTAAATTTTAAAATTTGAGCAAAAGACAGTATCCCAAAAATCACGCCTGAAATCGTGGGAAAAGAAAAATTCGTGCAGGCACGATACTCTCCCTTGTTTCAGCCAAAAATCACGCAACCCTTTCCGTTTAAAAATAGAACCGAGCACTCCCTTTCTTTCTCAGTTGAAAATTAAACGAACAAGAATTTTTTTTAAATCGAATCAATGGTCATTCCTCCTCTCCTCTATTATCAAATTCGAACCCCTTACCCTACGTCTCCAATTCAATCGCGAGGCGTGCCCAGGGTTTCGCGACTTGTGGAGGATGTCGATTTCGTGTCGAGTATAAGGGGGGCACTCGCGTTCAGGCGACGCGTATGGTGGCACCATGGGAGTCGAGCTGGGAAGTCGCGAACGAAGGGGAGGCGATGGGAGGATTCGCGTGGCCATTAGTGGAGGCGCGTGCTCGCGCGGGGTTGGGTTGCGATCTGGTGGCCTTCGTTCTCTTCTGAGATTCAAATTCTCGAATCAAATCGCGAGGCTCGATTCATATTTGTGGAGGTAGGTGCGAGGAGCCAGGCACGGCAGCAGTTCGTTGAGCATCGACAGGCAATCGCGTGGGGCAACGTCGACCGAAGGATGTTGTGGGTTTCTCGTTCGACTGGAAAATTTGCCGAGTTGATGGTGGCAGTAGGTTGCTGGCAAATTCGTGAAGACAGAGGGTATTTTGATTTTTGTCTTTATTTTAATTTAATTTATACACGGGTATATTCGTAGACATGTTTTAATTTAAAAACAAAAATATAACATGCAGGATTTATTTTTACAGTAAAGTATATAAACTCATATTTTTAATCGAAAACAGTTAACATATATATATATTTAGTTTTGATATGTTTAATGAAGAGGAAATAAAATAATGATAGTAGTGATAATAACATAGATAAATGATATTTTAAAAGTTTGAGTTTTAAAATCTATATGGAGTGTTATATAAGTATATATATATATATATATATGAAGTTCCAAAAGAAAAATAGATAAACCGTTGTTGTTATATAAAAAATAAAATAAATATAAAGTACGGATTACTAATTAATTAACTTATGTAATTATTTTAGTAACTGGAAATATTTTGTTAAAGGAGAAATTAGTTTTAAATTTAATTTCTTGTTAAATAATTCTATTAAAAGAAATTGGTTTAAAATAAACAATTAGTTAATTAAATCTATTAAACGATAATTGGTAATTCGAATTATTCAAAATTTGATATATCGTACAATTGTTATACAAGGTTAAAGTCAAGAAAATCGAGTCAAGTTTGGATTGGATGGCAAAATAAAAAGCTAAGGTGAGATCTTCTCACTCAAAAATTTAAAGTGGAATTTTTGCAGTTATTGATGATTGCTATTGGATGTGATATTAGATATAGTAGGATATATCTATTATATATAGCAATATATACATATTGGCATATGTATATATTGGATTGATTGATTTCCCGCCTCGTATAGCGGATGAGACCCTATTGCGCCGTTAGTAAGCGGATATTTTTATAAAACCCATATACCGCGATATTCCACCTTGAAGTGGAATTGGCATTGTGCTAACGTCTGTGGATGCAGGGAAACAGGTTGGAGGGATCCAACTGGATTCCTCACAAATATTATTATTTGCAGATATCATATTGATATATGATATTGAATGTTATGATTGACTAATTGATGCTGTTGCATCATCGGATTCAGTTTTGAAGTTTAAAAATAACATCTTTTACTTTAAAAGGATTTTAAAGTGATTTTTGAAAATATACGTTTTATGGAATTTTTGAATTGATTTAAAAACGTTAAAATTTTAAAGTTATAAAAGTTATAAATTTTAGTGAAATATAACCAAAGTGTCGTTTTTAGAATAAAAGTCGATTTATTTATAAAGTGGTTTAAGTTGGGATTTTTGAATAACCATAAACGATTTGTATAAAAAGATGTATAAAAATTGATATTTATAAATCAAATATTGGAATTATAAAACGAGTTTTTATAAGTGTTAAAAATGAAATATTTATGGAATTCATAAGTAAATGAAATTTATAGATTTATAAATTGTGAAGTTATAAAATGGATGAAACTGTCGAATAGGAGATTTATAAGAAATTAACTTATAAATTGGATTTTTGCCTTTAAGTGGAATATTGATCGAACTTGTTAATAAAGGAGATTTACAAATCGAAGTTGTTATAAAATAGAAATAGATTTTGTAAACGTTGTTTTATAAATTCGAAATCAATTGAATTTGATAAATTAAATGTAGGAGGTTATTAAAGAAGATATATTCGTGATTTTGGATAGCGAATCTTTATTGAAATAAAATGTGTAGAGATGATTGAAATTTGGTTAAGTGAATTATATTCACGATTTTGGACAGTGAATATATTATTAAATAAAAATGGATTTATTTTTGAAGAAGTGACATTAAAAAATGAAGTTAAACATTTTAAAAATGTTTTAAATTGTATTATGAATCGAAAGCATAGATTTCAACGTTTATTGTTGAAATAGACGTTTTCGAGAAATAAGGAAATGATGGACTATAACACTGTTGTTATAGTAAATGATTTTCGAAAGAAAATGTTTTATGTAGTATTGGGATTTATATATATCTATCTTAAAATCCGAATCCCTATACTAGTGATTTCGAGTCGTCGTAACGATGTTTTACGCAACATTCGTTTTGACTCAAATAGATGTTAAAATTAATGATTTCCTTAAAGAATGAATATATACTTAATATTGATTTAAGTATATCGAATATTTTCAAATGTTGAAAATAAATAGATTTGTGAAATACTTATTTTTAAATAAGTATGGAAATGCTTTTCCAATATGAAATGAAACGTTTTGAGATCTTATCTTCTTAAAGATAAAATGAAATTGAATATTTGAAATCGATTTGAGAATCGTATATCAGTAGATATTTTGAAAATATAAATTCACTATGGAATTTATAAAGGAAAGGGAAACTGTTTAGAAAAAATAAACGTTGATTTATTTTTGAAGTGGAAATTTTATATCTAGTAAAGATATTTTTGAAGATGAAATAATTTGGAAAATTATTTGGAATCTGATGATGTTGCGCATCTTTATTGATAGTTAAATAACCGACTATCAATAATTACCTTTAATATGGTATTTGTTGTGAATTGAATGAATTTGAATGCCACACTTATTTTTGAATAAGCGCTCACTATTCGGGTTAGCCGGGAAAGGACCATGGGGTCGTATAACCCATTCCGAATATGTGATACGTCGTTATGAATTGCATTTGAAGACCGGTGTTGAAGACCGGATATTTTTGAAAACGGAAGGATTACCGTCGAGTTACTCTACATCGGCTGATCTCCGGTTTAGAGGTTTTATCACCCTTAGTGACGGGAAGTCCGGACGTGATTAGAAATTTATCCGGATATGCAAGGGCTTCGTGAGAAGTGCCTTCGGTTCTGTTCGATCCCGGAACAGACTTATATGGATTGTGTGTCTGACGTTACAAATTGAGATATAAAGCTGATTTCTTTCAAATACATTTCTGTTGGTGACGGAGAATTTATTCTCTTAGCTTAACACCCTTCTCTGAGACGTACGAGCTCAGAGGTTATGTAGTTGAAATTTATCAGCGATATATTCCCAATTTGGTAACGTGGCATACTGAGTGTTGCTGTGAAATGATCAGTGTTTGATCATTTGCGATATGATCATTTGTTTGATCTTATATCTTTGTGATCATAGGTTGATCATTTGTTTGACCCGAAGCATGGCTTTGTAGAAAGCGTAGCTTTGTGGACGAGACTTCATCGAGCCTCACACCCCGGAAATGGTCAAAACAGGAAGGATGCAGCAAGGTTCTAGGGAGTAGCGCCCCTTAGTGTATGTCATTCCTTCTGGATAATGGTGGTATCATGGTATGGAGCCCAGATACTTAACCTCTGTGGTTGCTGCAAATTTATTACTTTATGGTTGTTGCGAATCGGGGATCCTCGGGAAGATCGGTGACGATCGGGGGATGGCATACGCGTGTCAGTAGTTACCTATTTTTGCAGAGGTAACCCGGCCTTGTGTTGGCAGAGATCTAACCGTAACGTTAGGTTCTCGGGTCGTCTATTCCAGGGACGTACCCATCGTGGAAAAGGAAGTTCCTTAGCCTGACCATTTGTTGGAAATCTAAAGAAACAATACGAGCCTTGTACGGTTTTAGTTGTAGAACCTGCCATTTAATATGGTAGCTATAGTAGGCATACTATAATGGTACCTATGTCGGCTAAGATTAATATTCTACTTTCGAAATGTTTTCTACACTATGCACTAATAATAATATCAAAAAGGATTTGATTTTGCGTACTAAGCATCTTTGACTATCATAAGAAGAAATCTCCTCCAATTCTGCGTTTGCATTGTGTGTGTGGCGGGAGGTCTTATGGTAGTTTCATTTTCCAAAAGCATTGCGAATTTGTTTTATTTTCTTTGTGAAAAATAAGTGTTTTACGATCTCACACCAGTCTCCATGACTGACTCGGAGTTTATTGTTTCCCTTCTAAACTCTGGGTGCCCACCAATTTCCACACGGGCAGCCTAGAGTTATGTTATCAGGATATTCTGGATATTCTGGAGCTTTGGAGATAAGCTGGATGACGAGACGTAGTATTTGTATCTGATAGTATTTATTCCGCTGTGTATTCTGTATGAGGACAAGTTATATAACTGTCCATTGTTGTATATGACTCTGATTGATGTATGTATAAACTGATATAGTTCTTTGTTTTAAAAGACTAGTGTTATCTATTATATATTGTTCCGCTGCGATGTGTAAGATTCTGATATTGTTTTCTGTTTCTATTGTTGTTCTGTTGTTCTTCTTTCTTCTTCTTCTCTTTTCTTTCTTTCTCTTTTCTTCCCTTTTCTACTATCTTTTCTTCTATTAAAACCCTCACTATTGGAGTTTCCGGCACTCGATTGCTCGGCAGTCGATAAAGTGAGTATCGATGTCGAATTTTCGAAAGTCGAAAAATCCTGTACGTGACAGCGTGGTATCAGAGCATATGGTTAAGCGACAACCCTGCTCTGTTGGGTGTTACTCATTAGAGATAGAGTCAGTAGTACTCTAGAATGAGTTGAGTGTAATAATAGATATGAGCGCATATTTGTTATTGAATATAAAATTGTTTTGTATTGTGTTGACTTATCGGTTGATTGTTTATAGATTCTGGTCGGTGCAGTCTAGCTAACTGTAATCGATAGGGGTTTCTAAACTCTTAAACAAGATAAACCGACACAGTATTGTTTTAAATAGGGTGAATGAAATAATTTTACCCAAAACTATTTTTGTATAGAAAAGAAATAATTTTCTATAAATTATTATGATATATGGATGCATGGTTGTTAGGAAGTAATGATGTTAATTATCCTCATTAATATATATGTGGAAATTGTAAATGAAATTGGAATTAAAACAAAGAACCAGGAAATAAATTCACATACAAATGAAATTTAAGAATATAAATTATAAATGTGATTTGTAATTTGAAACGGAATTCCAGAGAAGTTTTTGGAAATGTTTTGAAAGGAGTCTGTAAATTTTGGAGATTTGAAAAGTTTAAATCTTTTTGATTTGAAAATGAATTTCAAGGGTTTGAAAAGTATTTTAGAGAGATGAAAGCTCTAAACTCTTTTCGGTCGCTGGAAAATAATTCCAATGTTGATCGCGACATCACCGGTGTTCATTTTCGGGTTTCCAAAAGAGGAATTGCTGCCAAATTGTTTTAAATGGAAGTTGTTTGAAAAATTTGGATTTTGTTTTAGAAAATTCAAAAGATAAATTTGAATTGTTTTCAAAAATGGTTTTGAAAGGTTGAAAAGACTCTGGAATACTATATAAAAATATTTATGAAATATTATGAAGTTGATAACTTGTAAAGTTTAAAGTTTAAACAAAAATCTAACTTAAAGAAATAAAATCCATATACAAATAGAATTTGTGAATATGAAATATTAATGTGGTTTTTATCTGAAATAGAGTTTCAGAAGGATATGTGCAACAAAAGTTCAATAATGAAATATGAACAAGTTGAGATTCATTTCAAATTTGTAAGCAATAGAATGGAATTGAATAATTATAAATGAAAGATGAATTAAAATTCATATGGAATTTGAAATCCAGTTTAATATAAGTGGTTATAAACCAAAAATAGTGAATTGAAAATAAAATTTTGGGAATGAAAAAAATGAAGATAAAACTGGAATTGAAACTGAATGTTGAAAACAAATTTGAATAAGTGAATTGGAATTTGTAATGAATTAGTAATTGGAACTAATCTAAAATAGTGCAGTTGAATAAAAGATAGCTGATGATAAATTCAATATTCAAAAGTAAATTGAATCCAAATTAGATTGGGATTGTGAATTGAATTCAAATGAAATTGAAATGAAAAATTGAACGAAATTGAATATGTAACTTCAATAGTGAAATTAAAGAGGATATAAGAAGTATATATTGAAATTTTGTAATAAAGTGTGCAAAATGGTTTGAATGTGTAACTAGATATAATGGCTAGTAGATATACAGGTGTTATAAAAGGAATTGGAATTTTGATTTCGAAGATAATTTGAATTGCTCGAAAAAGTTATGTATTTAAATTTGAATATGAGATTTGATGACTTATTTCTCTAGCCGCTTGGCCTTTTCTTTTTCTTTTTGAAATCTGAGAGTCCGTAGGGACATTTTGTAGTCGTGCCGTATTAGCCGCGCAAAGGAGACGCTGGCGAAATTTTTCGAAAATTTCGAGTGTTAGAAAATTTTTGAGAAATTTTGAAAGTTTAAAATTTGAATTTAAATCCGAATTTGAATTGAGAAGTTAAACAATGTTGTTTGAAACTTATAATTGAAGTTGGAAAAAGTTAGTTGAATTGATAACGAATCTTTAGTAGAAAGATTTGTTTTGAACATTTGACAAAACTATTGAATTGTGAAAAATAGTAGACGAGTTAAGGACCACTTTTCCTAACTTGTAATTTCAGGACGAAATTCTTTTAAGGAGGAAAGTTTGTAATGACCCAGAATTTCGAACAAATTAAAATGGAAATATTTAATTAATTTTAAATATTTGAACGATGATTTAATTTGAATCCCGAATATAACTTTGAATTTGATGATTAAACTTTAAAATTTAATCTATTGAATGCTGAATAAAAATTTAAATTTTCAAATTTAGGCCGATTAAAAATACTTCAAACGCTTGTAAAATTTATATTGATAATTTTGAAGATAACAGAAGCTTCAGAATCCAATTTCGAATTGATTTGATCAGTTTTGAAATTTATATCGTTTAACCGATATTTAAAAATAGTCATTTTTCAAACAGTCTCGGAATTTGACGAAACCGGTTCCATTGGGTCCGTAACGTCAAATTATCACCGGATTTTAAATTTCGTATCGTTCGGAGTTGTTGGGTGAGAATACGCCACATAAAACGCGTTGAAAATGGTACCGGAACAAAATGAATTTAAAGTTAAATTTTAAAATTTGAGCAAAAGACAGCATCCCAAAAATCACGCCTGAAATCGTGGGAAAAGAAAAATTCGTGCAGGCACGATACTCTCCCTTGTTTCAGCCAAAAATCACGCAACCCTTTCCGTTTAAAAATAGAACCGAGCACTCCCTTTCTTTCTCAGTTGAAAATTAAACGAACAAGAATTTTTTTTAAATCGAATCAATGGTCGTTCCTCCTCTCCTCTATTATCAAATTCGAACCCCTTACCCTACGTCTCCAATTCAATCGTGAGGCGTGCCCAGGGTTTCGCGACTTGTGGAGGATGTCGATTTCATGGTCGAGTATAAGGGGGGCACTCGCGTTCAGGCGACGCGTACGGTGGCACCATGGGAGTCGAGCTGGGAAGTCGCGAACGAAGGGGAGGCGATGGGAGGATTCGCGTGGCCATTAGTGGAGGCGCGTGCTCGTGCGGGGTTGGGTTGCGATCTGGTGGCCTTTGTTCTCTTCTGAGATTCAAATTCTCGAATCAAATCGCGAGGCTCGATTCAGATTTGTGGAGGTAGGTGCGAGGAGCCAGGCACGGCAGCAGTTCATTGAGCATCGACATGCAATCGCGTAGGGCAACGTCGACCGAAGGATGTTGTGGGTTTCTCGTTCGACTGGAAAATTTGCCGAGTTGATGGTGGCAGTAGGTTGCTGGCAAATTCGTGAAGACAGAGGGTATTTTGATTTTTGTCTTTATTTTAATTTAATTTATACACGGGTATATTCGTAGACATGTTTTAATTTAAAAACAAAAATATAACATGCAGGATTTATTTTTACAGTAAAGTATATAAACTCATATTTTTAATCGAAAACAGTTAACATATATATATATATTTAGTTTTGATATGTTTAATGAAGAGGAAATAAAATAATGATAGTAGTGATAATAACATAGATAAATGATATTTTAAAAGTTTGAGTTTTAAAATCTATATGGAGTGTTATATAAGTATATATATATATATATATATATATATATATATATGAAGTTCCAAAAGAAAAATAGATAAACCGTTGTTGTTATATAAAAAATAAAATAAATATAAAGTACGGATTACTAATTAATTAACTTATGTAATTATTTTAGTAACTGGAAAATATTTTGTTAAAGGAGAAATTAGTTTTAAATTTAATTTCTTGTTAAATAATTCTATTAAAAGAAATTGGTTTAAAATAAACAATTAGTTAATTAAATCTATTAAACGATAATTGGTAATTCGAATTATTCAAAATTTGATATATCGTACAATTGTTATACAAGGTTAAAGTCAAGAAAATCGAGTCAAGTTTGGATTGGATGGCAAAATAAAAAGCTAAGGTGAGATCTTCTCACTCAAAAATTTAAAGTGGAATTTTTGCAGTTATTGATGATTGCTATTGGATGTGATATTAGATATAGTAGGATATATCTATTATATATAGCAATATATACATATTGGCATATGTATATATTGGATTGATTGATTTCCCGCCTCGTATAGCGGATGAGACCCTATTGCGCCGTTAGTAAGTGGATATTTTTATAAAACCCATATACCGCGATATTCCACCTTGAAGTGGAATTGGGATTGTGCTAACGTCTGTGGATGCAGGGAAACAGGTTGGAGGGATCCAACTGGATTCCTCACAAATATTATTATTTGCAGATATTTGTTGTATATGCTGTTATCATATTGATATATGATATTGAATGTTATGATTGACTAATTGATGCTGTTGCATCATCGGATTCAGTTTTGAAGTTTAAAAATAACATCTTTTACTTTAAAAGGATTTTAAAGTGATTTTTGAAAATATACGTTTTATGGAATTTTTGAATTGATTTTAAAACGTTAAAATTTTAAAGTTATAAAAGTTATAAATTTTAGTGAAATATAACCAAAGTGTCGTTTTTAGAATAAAAGTCGATTTATTTATAAAGTGGTTTAAGTTGGGATTTTTGAATAACCATAAACGATTTGTATAAAAAGATGTATAAAAATTGATATTTATAAATCAAATATTGGAATTATAAAACGAGTTTTTATAAGTGTTAAAAATGAAATATTTATGGAATTCATAAGTAAATGAAATTTATAGATTTATAAATTGTGAAGTTATAAAATGGATGAAACTGTCGAATAGGAGATTTATAAGAAATTAACTTATAAATTGGATTTTTGCCTTTAAGTGGAATATTGATCGAACTTGTTAATAAAGGAGATTTACAAATCGAAGTTGTTATAAAATAGAAATAGAATTTATAAACGTTGTTTTATAAATTCGAAATCAATTGAATTTGATAAATTAAATGTAGGAGGTTATTAAAGAAGATATATTCGCGATTTTGGATAGCGAATCTTTATTGAAATAAAATGTGTAGAGATGATTGAAATTTGGTTAAGTGAATTATATTCACGATTTTGGACAGTGAATATATTATTAAATAAAAATGGATTTATTTTTGAAGAAGTGACATTAAAAAATGAAGTTAAACATTTTAAAAATGTTTTAAATTGTATTATGAATCGAAAGCATAGATTTCAACGTTTATTGTTGAAATAGACGTTTTCGAGAAATAAGGAAATGATGGACTATAACACTGTTGTTATAGTAAATGATTTTCGAAAGAAAATGTTTTATGTAGTATTGGGATTTATATATATCTATCTTAAAATCCGAATCCCTATACTAGTGATTTCGAGTCGTCGTAACGATGTTTTACGCAACATTCGTTTTGACTCAAATAGATGTTAAAATTAATGATTTCCTTAAAGAATGAATATATACTTAATATTGATTTAAGTATATCGAATATTTTCAAATGTTGAAAATAAATAGATTTGTGAAATACTTATTTTTAAATAAGTATGGAAATGCTTTTCCAATATGAAATGAAACGTTTTGAGATCTTATCTTCTTAAAGATAAAATGAAATTGAATATTTGAAATCGATTTGAGAATCGTATATCAGTAGATATTTTGAAAATATAAATTCACTATGGAATTTATAAAGGAAAGGGAAACTGTTTAGAAAAAATAAACGTTGATTTATTTTTGAAGTGGAAATTTTATATCTAGTAAAGATATTTTTGAAGATGAAATAATTTGGAAAATTATTTGGAATCTGATGATGTTGCGCATCTTTATTGATAGTTAAATAACCGACTATCAATAATTACCATGAATATGGTATTTGTTGTGAATTGAATGAATTTGAATGCCACACTTATTTTTGAATAAGCGCTCACTATTCGGGTTAGCCGGGAAAGGACCATGGGGTCGTATAACCCATTCCGAATATGTGATGCGTCGTTATAAATTGCATTTGAAGACCGGTGTTGAAGACCGGATATTTTTGAAAACGGAAGGATTACCGTCGAGTTACTCTACATCGGCTGATCTCCGGTTTAGAGGTTATCACCCTTAGTGACGGGAAGTCCGGACGTGATTAGAAATTTATCCGGATATGCAAGGGCTTCGTGAGAAGTGCCTTCGGTTCTGTTCGATCCCGGAACAGACTTGTATGGATTGTGTGTCTGACGTTACAAATTGAGATATAAAGCTGATTTCTTTCAAATACATTTCTGTTGGTGGCGGAGAATTTATTCTCTTAGCTTAACACCCTTCTCTGAGACATACGAGCTCAGAGGTTATGTAGTTGAAATTTATCAGCGATATATTCCCAATTTGGTAACGTGGCATACTGAGTGTTGCTGTGAAATGATCAGTGTTTGATCATTTGCGATATGATCATTTGTTTGATCTTATATCTTTGTGATCATAGGTTGATCATTTGTTTGACCCGAAGCATGGCTTTGTAGAAAGCGTAGCTTTGTGGACGAGACTTCATCGAGCCTCACACCCCGGAAATGGTCAAAACAGGAAGGATGCAGCAAGGTTCTAGGGAGTAGCGCCCCTTAGTGTATGTCATTCCTTCTGGATAAAGGTGGTATCATGGTATGGAGCCCAGATACTTAACCTCTGTGGTTGCTGCAAATTTATTACTTTGTGGTTGTTGCGAATCGGGGATCCTCGGGAAGATCGGTGACGATCGGGGGATGGCATATGCGTGTCAGTAGTTACCTATTTTTGCAGAGGTAACCCGGCCTTGTGTTGGCAGAGATCTAACCGTAATGTTAGGTTCTCGGGTCGTCTATTCCAGGGACGTACCCATCGTGGAAAAGGAAGTTCCTTAGCCTGACCATTTGTTGGAAATTCAAAGAAACAATACGAGCCTTGTACGGTTTTAGTTGTAGAACCTGCCATTTAATATGGTAGCTATAGTAGGCATACTATAATGGTACCTATGTCGGCTAAGATTAATATTCTACTTTCGAAATGTTTTCTACACTATGCACTAATAATAATATCAAAAAGGATTTGATTTTGCGTACTAAGCATCTTTGACTATCATAAGAAGAAATCTCCTCCAATTCTGCGTTTGCATTGTGTGTGTGGCGGGAGGTCTTATGGTAGTTTCATTTTCCAAAAGCATTGCGAATTTGTTTTATTTTCTTTGTGAAAAATAAGTGTTTTACGATCTCACACCAGTCTCCATGACTGACTCGGAGTTTATTGTTTCCCTTCTAAACTCTGGGTGCCCACCAATTTCCACACGGGCAGCCTAGAGTTATGTTATTAGGATATTCTGGAGCTTTGGAGATAAGCTGGATGACGAGACGTAGTATTTGTATCTGATAGTATTTATTCCGCTGTGTATTCTGTATGAGGACAAGTTATATAACTGTCCATTGTTGTATATGACTCTGATTGATGTATGTATAAACTGATATAGTTCTTTGTTTTAAAAGACTAGTGTTATCTATTATATATTGTTCCGCTGCGATGTGTAAGATTCTGATATTGTTTTCTGTTTCTATTGTTGTTCTGTTGTTCTTCTTTCTTCTTCTTCTCTTTTCTTTCTTTCTCTTTTCTTCCCTTTTCTACTATCTTTTCTTCTATTAAAACCCTCACTATTGGAGTTTCCGGCACTCGATTGCTCGGCAGTCGATAAAGTGAGTATCGATGTCGAATTTTTGAAAGTCGAAAAATCCTGTACGTGACACAATGTCTAACATGAGTGCAGTAACTTAAGAGATGTTCGGGATTCATATCTCTTAAGGATCCGTTAAACTATCTACTATGTAGTACAATACGCTATTATAATATGTCTACAGTAAGATAAACTATTAAAATAACATTAAGGCGTTACCCATTTCCCCCTTAACACATTTTTATATATTCCCATAGTCTATACAGTACCGTAATCCTGTCCGTATTGGACGTCGTCAGAGGGCACTCCATAGGTATGGTACAAAACAAACTCGTAGTGGTCTCGATAGGGTAGGTGACACGACACAACTAGGCAATGCCAGGGTAGATATACCAATTACACTTCCGAACTGGTGGTAACGCATAGCAGCTACTACCGCCCACCTCGGAACACACTCCCAAATCAAAAATCGAGGGTGGCCACCAAATAAATCGTAAAGTCAGAATATAGTATCGATGGAATGTGGCCAATCAGAGGAATGACCTCACTTAATTGGTCCATCAATTGATCCTGTTTTAGCCACCTTAAGCTAACTCATGGGAGTTAGGTTCACATATATACCTCATATAGGATCGTCGCCAACCATCCCACTTCATTCTGGAATCTCCACCGCGTACACAGTTGTCAAAGTGGTTTTCGGTATTGGCAGAGAGTATGACAATATCCGATCCCGGTCTCTTTAACAACCAATCGCTTATTACACACTGGATGGTTCTTTTACATTTCCAAAATCATTTCATAATTGATATCAAAATATCATATTCAATTCAAATCATATCATTTTCGAAATCATTACTTACTTCCAAAATTATATCACATTGAAATCATATTTCAAAATTATATTTCGTTTCAAAAGTCATATTTCCAAAATAGGTTAAACTCTCATTTCAAAATTATCATATTAAACCAAATATGCTATTTAGCTCCCAACTTAGGTTATAATGTCGCTTAACCACATTCACTTTAAAAATCAAGAATTTGAATATAAACCCATCCATTTTACTTAGTTTGGAATTTAGAAGAAAATAGTTTAAATAGTTATAAATAGTTAATATAGATATAAAATATATTAAATATAATTAAAATAGATTAAACAGCTTTAAAATAGATTAATTAGATTTAAAATAAGTTAAAACAGGTTAATTAGTTTAAATAAATTAAACGGTCTAAAATAGGTTGAAATGATTTAATATAATTAATACATGTTAAAATAGTTTAATACTTTGAAATCTTAATAATTAGAAATTTTGAAATAATATATTTTTAAAACAGTTTATAAAACATGAATTTGGAATTTATATCAAATTAAACTATTCATTTCATTTCAATGCATTTGGACCATTTTCAATTTCCAAGTCAACAAACCAAATTCCAGACCTTTCAATTTTACATTTCAATAAACTATTGAATTTCATATCATTTCAATCCATGTTCAAATATCAATTCGGATTACTCCAATTTCAAAATATTTCAAAGTTATTTTCAAACAACTTCAATAACTTAATTTAAATAGAATTTCATTTATACTTAAAAGTTTAACTTTAAACTTTCGATTTAATTTCTTAAAGCAATTCCTTTTTAAACCAATTCACATTTCAACACAAAACTTGATTTTTCAATAATAATTCAATTCATATAAATCAAATTTTATTTCAAAATATCATTTAATTAAATTCGAAAATTAAGGATTTTAAAATAATTTAATTTAACCAATCCGGTGTCCGTATATAATTCTCTACCCTAGGGTCAAGTGATACAGATATTTATCATTTCAATCCGAAATTTAAAATGTTACAGTTATATATCATTTCAAACCGCAATCCCGAATTAATAATAAAATCCATAAAATCGCTCGAGTCTATCATTTCAACCCATAACGATTTTTCCCTAATCTATAGATCATTCGGGTATGTATCATTTCAACCCATAGTGAACTTGCAGTTTATAACGATATAAAATAAAACATCCATTCATCCAATATCAACAATCAACATCCATTACAAACATCATCCAAATCAATCAATAAATATCAATATAGAACTGATAATCAATAACAAGTATTTAACTGGTAATTTACATTCAATAATAAATTAAATAACAATTTAATTCAAATAAATTCAAATTAACTGAGATGATAATTTAAAATATACTAAACAGTCATAAATAAATTTCTAACCACATCATAAATTAAATTTAACAAACATAAGAAATTTTAGTAATTGTGAGTGGGTTAAAACACTCACCTTTGAATTTAAATTCGAAGTAAGCCCAAAATTTGAACTGTCTCAGAATTTGTCCAAACCGTTGTCAAAATGTCCGAAATTTTAATACGATCCCAATGCAAGAAACCGCATGTGAATTGGACCTCGTATGTGAATGTTATTGATGTTAGAACATTAAAGTATTTTAATTATAAAATATATAATAATTTGTTTAATCGGCCAATCGTTACCTGCCACGTCCGTCTCCATGTTCCATAACCCTAACCAGTTTCGCACGCGAATGCTTGTACGCTGCCACCACAATTTTGCCGATGACCATGCAAGCACGACCGACACGACCACGATCAGACTCCTCAACCTTGCTCGCTAGGGCTTGCCGCACTCCTGCTCTCCGACCGACCCCTTACAATGCCGCCGTCAGCCCCATGCCGTGGGCAAAAATCGGTTAGAAATTGTCGATTCCTGGCGATTTCAGGCGTCGATAGGGCAGACTGACCGCATAGATCTACTCCCCTTGACGCCCTCTCGATGCAGTGCCTCCCGATCGAACCCTCGTTGAAGATCCACCGTTGAATCTCAACACCCTCTCACGAACGGCCGGAATTCAACCATCACTTTCTGACCATACCGAAACCCAGATCGAAAAACGAACTGCAAAATTGACTTGCGCTTGTCGAGAGCTTCAAATCGAGATATAATATGGTATAGCTTGAGGAGTTTGAAATTTTGATTTGAATTTGATTTGCAATTGAATTGGAATTTTGGTTTTGGGTTGTCTGCCATTGAAAAGAGGAGATGAGAAAGAATGTACATATAGACAAATGAGAATGAGGAATGGCTAGGGTTTATAACGAGGTATTTATAGATAGATCAGGAAAAATAGAATGAATGGATACGATTTATTTACCCTTTGAACGATAAATGACCCGAAAAGCCCGTTCTGCCTTCGAAACGAAAATGGATAATCTCATATATCAAAATAGATGTTTCCAAATATTTTAACTCAATGGAACAGGTTTCAAGTCTTAATTCCATCGTATGAAGAAGTTATGTTAAAATCAGCTTATTTCAAATTGATTTCAATTAAATTGATTTCTAGGCGTTTCGAGTCCGTACGATTAAAAGACAAGTCCGATCGCTACGAAACTTGAAATCCTGCAATAATTCACCATTACGGATCCGATGAAACTAGTTTCGTCAAAATCCGAGTCAGTGGCCAAAATGGCTATATTTCAGTTAATTAAATAAATTAATCACCTTTTTAATTCCGATTCTGTAATTAACACATTTTATCACTTTTGATTACTTAGACATTTATAATTATTTAAAACAAATTTTCATGTAAATTTAATTTTAATTATTTCATTAATTACCGTGTTTACTTCCAATTTCAATAAATTCAGTAATTACAAATTAAATTTTCAATAATTCCATTTAATTGACCTTCCATCCTATTATTCAATCCATTATTATCAAATGGGTGAAATTAACGTCGGTTCATGATTTATTACATTAATATTCTCAAATCCCATCTAAATTTCCATTAACGTAACATTTAAATAATTAATTTCATTTATTTGCAATTAATCCAATTATTATAATTTGAATTCCAATAAATTAATAAATCTTGATTTCCATTCTTTTTATTCAACCAATTGTCATATTATGAATAAAGTTAACATTATTTCCAGATATTAACTTAATTTACATTAACATAATATTTATTTATATTTATTGTAATTGATTTCCAAATTAAATTAACAGACTAAATAAATAGGTAACATACAATAATTGTTACCGTTAACTTGTAATTACACTTATAAGTTATTATTAACAAACAAATGTTACAATTGCTTACATAACACTGATTATATTCAGTTACATTAATTATATACTATTCCATTAATAAATTCAATATTACATTTGTTTCTTTATATTCAATTTATAACCAATTTATAACATTTAAATCATTTTAGCCAATTGGAATTTCATTCAAGTTGTTAATGATTAACTTTAAATAACATCATTAATTTCATTCTAGTTATTATTTCATTAATAATTCACAAATTTTTATTTCTTCAAATATTAAATAACAAAACTTGTTAAATTTACAAATTTTAATTATCGAAAATTTATGGGTCGTTACACTCTCTCCCACTCAAAACTTTTCATCCTCGAAAAGGAAAAAAGAAGGGAAAAGAAGAAATTAAGCAAACCAATGTATCTTATTCAAAATATTAACTTTTAACAAACAATTAATTTACATAACTAAATAATTTAAATAAAATATATTAATTTATAACAATTAAATCCTTTTATACTCAAGTTAACAAAATTTGAAAAAACATGTCATAAAATTTTCCAAGTTCAAAATTTTCAGAAAATTTTGGCAGAGTCTCCTTTGTATGAAGAGGCTCGAGAGAAATAATAATATCAATAATAATAATAATATATATCAAAATTTTCAAAATAATATATCCCAATAGCGGGAAAACAATATAATATCACTAGAAAACCGTAATCCGAGAACGTACCTATTTGTCGGGCAATTTACGCTTATTTTTATGAAACCAAAAGCAATAGCAATTGCTTCCATAACCTGTATTTCACTTATATAATCCAAAGAAGTTAATAATTATATAAAATGAAATATTTAAAGTTGTTTCAACCACTAACAAACAAATCAATATAAAACAACAATCACTTGCAATCACAGCATACAATAATCATATGAAATCAATATCATCAACCATCCATCCATATCAACCAAAACAAATAGTTTGTTCGGGTTAAGACACTTTTAATCACATAGAATGACAAATAACTACTAAGTATACCATTTACTCAACAGTCTTAGATAAAATCAATGGATTATTCATACATCCAAACGATTAGAAGTATCCTATCCCAAACAACCCATAAACCAAAACAAACAATAATTTATAATGTACTTGAGTTATTCTTACTAAATTTCTTTCACAACATTTATAGTTTTTATTTTTCTTTTCATTCATACAAGGATTATTTCTTTAACTTACATTTATCTCTTACAAAATTTTATTCCCATTCATTCATTCAGTGTTTATTTCATTTATTTTCCTTTATTACTTACAAAAATTCATTTTCATTTATTCATATCATGTCAATTTCTTTTATTACATTACATTCATTTTATTATTTACTTTAATTATAAATAGTTTCAATATTAACTTAAGTTCAAAATCCTTTTTACACTACTCATTTTCTATTTCATTTAATTAGTAGTATTACAATTTTTACTCAAGTTTATAACTATTTTCATATCAAATTTCTTATTTATAAAAGTAAATTTCAATGAACACTTCCATTACATAAGTTTTACTTGTAAAAATTTTCATTACATATTCTTTTAACATTTCAACTTTTTATAATTGGTAAGTTATATATATATGTCTTTAAGAATGCAATTGAAAGTTACACAAGTTTGACTTACTTCTTTTAATTAACTTAAGGTTCAATAAATATCATTTCTTATTTTCATATTCTTTTCGTTTACAAGTTACAAATTTCAAATTCCTTGTATATTTCAGTTATAACTTAGCATATAATTTCTTATTTTTCATTTAGAAGTTTCAATCAGTGTTTTAAATCTCGGATTTTGGCCAATATCTCGGGAAAATATCTCGGCTATCTCGGGCGATATTTAAAACACTTATAACTAAATAGGCTGTCAAATCTCGGATTTTGGCTGATATCTCGGATTTTTCATCTCGGCCATCTCGGGGAGATTTAAAAGCCTGGTTTCAATTATTAAATAGTTAAAATTTTATTCCATTACAATGATTAAAATCCCTAATTTATAGAAACTTATGAACTAAATGCCGGGTTCCATTTTTGAATCATTTAAAATAACATCTACATATATATATACTCATAACTTTTATCTAATCGCATTTAAACTTAAATTTTTTATTTTTTTATCAAAATAGTTCTATAGTAAAACTACTACAATGGCCTTCTCACTTTAAAACTCGAAAATGAATGTCGATGATGCGTGCACTCATCACCGAAATTATTTTCCAGCGACAAAGAGTGGAGTTCAGAACTTATTTCTTTCCAAAATTTCATTAAAACAATTCTTTCAAATTACATTGAAAAATTTATATCAGAAAATACTTCCAAATAATATAAGTATTATATTCCAAATCATTCGAAAGAAATTTTCAAAATCCCGGAACTTTAAGTTCTTTTCCAATTTATATTTATCTTATTTTCAAATCTTATTTCCAACCTATATTTATAAATTTCACTACCTAACGACCAATATATTACAAACAAATATATAATTTATAAATCATTATTTTATATATAAAAATATACAATAGGAAAAATTATTTCATTTACCTATATTTCAAAACAAATATTGTGTCGGTCTGTCCTATTAAGTGTTTAGAAATCCCTATCGATGTCATAGCGTCCTATGCACCAACCAGAATTTATAAATACAAAACGGAACAAATTAACACAATATAAAAACCTTTTATAACACTAACAAATACACTCTCTCATATATATATACGCTCAGCGACTCATTCTAGGGTATTACTACGCTATCAAATATGAGTCTGACCCCACAAAGCTAATGTTATCGCTAAACCTCGCTCTGATACCAACTGTAACATCCCACCTTTTTGGACATTTTAAGAAGATGCACGTGCCAACTCAAACCATTCAAAAGGGCAGATTGTTATGGGGTAAATAAGAAAAAGAGAAAGAAATAAGACAAAAACAGAATCTCATAGGGGAATGACAAAATATAATATCAAAATAACAGTTCATGAAGTTGTTTACAAAACATTGATTATACGAGTACTATACAGAATCAGAGTTACATACAACAGAGATAAACAATAATGCAGCAGAATAGTATGAATGTAGTGGGATAATAATATAAATAATAATAGTACAAATCTTCGTCTTCATCCTCCAAAAATAAGGTCTTCAAATCCTGAAATGCTTAGGCTGACCCGAGCGAATTGAAAAGACAAAACACTCGAGTCAGAACTAAAAGATCTTATGTGAGTTAAATGAAAGGTAAATAACTATGAGTGGAACGGCGTCAGAGATGTTTACGGGGTTTGACATCTCCTATCCAGTGTCTAACATGAGTGTAGTAACTTAAGAGATGCTCGAGATTCACATCTCCTAAGGATCCGTTAAACTATCTACTATGTAGTACAATACGCTATTATAATATGTCTACAGTAAGATAAACTATTAAAATAGCATTAATGCGTTACCCATTTCCCCCTTAACACATTTTTATATATTCCCATAGTCTATACAGTACCGTAATCCCGTCCGTATTGGACGTCGTCAGAGGGCACTCCATAGGTTTGGTACAAAACAAACTCGTAGTGGTCTCGATAGGGTAGGTGACACGGCACAACTAGGCAATGCCAGGGTAGATATACCAATTACACTTCCGGACTGGTGGTAACGCATAGCAGCTACTACCGCCCACCTCGGAACACACTCCTAAATCAAAAATCGAGGGTGGCCACAAAATAAATCGCAAAGTCAGAATATAGTATCGAAGGAATGTGCCCGATCGGAGGAATGACCTCACTTGGCCCGTCAATTGCTCCTGTTTAAGCCACCTTAAGCTAACTCATGTGAGTTAGGTCCACGTATATACCTCATATAGGATCATCGCCAACCATCCTACTTCATTCTGGAATCTCCACCGCGTACACAGTTGTCAAAGTGGTTTTCGGTATTGGCAGAGAGTATGACAATATCCGATCCCGGTCTCTTTAACGACCAATCGCTTATTACACACTGGATGGTTCTTTTATATTTCCAAAACCATTTCATAATTGATATCAAAATATCATATTCAATTCAAATCATATCATTTTCGAAATCATTACTTACTTCCGAAATTAAATCACATTGAAATCATAGTTCGAAATATATTTCCTTTCGAAAGTCATATTTCCAAAATAGGTTAAACTCTCATTTCAAAATTATCATATTAAACCAAATATGCTATTTAGCTCCCAACTTAGGTTATAATGTCGCCTAACCACATTCACTTTAAAAATCGAGAATTTGAATATAAACCCATCCATTTTACTTAGTTTGGAATTTTGAAGAAAATAGTTTAAATAGTTATAAATAGTTAATATAGATTTAAAATATATTAAATATAATTAAAATAGATTAAACAGCTTTAAAATAGATTAATTAGATTTAAAATAAGTTAAAACAGGTTAATTAGTTTAAATAAATTAAATGGTTTAAAATAGGTTAAAATGATTTAATATAATTAATACACGTTAAAATAGTTTAATACATTGAAATCTTAATAATTAGAAATTTTGAAATAATATATTTTTAAAACAGTTTATATTAAAACATGAATTTGGAATTTATATCAAATTAAACTATTCATTTCATTTAAATGCATTTGGACCATTTTCAATTTCCAAGTCAACAAACCAAATTCCAGACCTTTCAATTTTACATTTCAATAAACTATTGAATTTCATATCGTTTCAATCCATGTTCAAATATCAATTCGGATTACTTCAATTTCAAAATATTTCAAAGTTATTTTCAAACAACTTCAATAACTTAATTTCGATAGAATTTCATTTATACTTAAAAGTTTAACTTTAAACTTCCGATTTAATTTCTTAAAGCAATTCCTTTTTAAACCAATTCACATTTCAACACAAAACTTGATTTTTCAATAATAATTCAATTCATATAAATCAAATTTTATTTCAAAATATCATTTAATTAAATTCAAAAATTAAGGATTTTAAAATCATTTAATTTAACCAATCCGGTGTCCGTATATAATTCTCTACCCTAGGGTCAAGTGATACAGATATTTATCATTTCAATCAGAAATTTAAAATGTTACAGTTATATATCATTTCAAACCGCAATCCTGAATTAATAATAAAATCCATAAAATAGCTCGAGTCTATCATTTCAACCCATAACGATTTTTCCCTAATCTATAGATCATTCAGGTATGTATCATTTCAACCCATAGTGTACTTGCAGTTTATAACGATATAAAATAAAACATCCATTCATCCAATATAAACAATCAACATCCATTACAAACATCATCCAAATCAATCGATAAATATCAATATAGAACTGATAATCAATAACAAGTATTTAACTGGTAATTTACATTCAATAATAAATTAAATAACGATTTAATTCAAATAAATTCAAATTAACTTAGATGATGATTTAAAATATACTAAACAATCATAAATAAATTTCTAACCACATCATAAATTAAATTTAACAAACATAAGAAATTTTAGTAATTGTGAGTGGGTTAAAACACTCACCTTTGAATTTAAATTGAATTTAAATTCAAAGTAAGCCCAAAATTTGAATGGTCTCAGAATTCATCCTAACCAGTGTCAAAATGTCCAAAATTTTAATACGATCCCAACGCAAGAAACCGCGTGTGAATTGGACCTCGTATGTGAATGTTATTTATGTTAGAACATTAAACGATTTTAATTATAAAATATATAATAATTTGTTTAATCGGCCAATCGTTACCTGCCACGTCCGTCTCCATGTTCCAGAACCCTAACCAGTTTCGCATGCGAATGCTCGTACGCCGCCACCATGATTTTGCTGATGACCACGCAACCACGGCCGGCATGACTACGATCAAACTCTTCCACCTTGCTCGCTAGGGCCTGCCGCACTCCTGCTCTCCGACCGACCCCTTCCAGTGCCGCCGTCAGCCCCATACCGTGGGCGAAAATCGGTTAGAAATTTTTGATTCCTGGAGATTTTAGGCATCGATAGTGCAGATTGATCGCAAAGATCTACTCCCCTCGACACCCTCTCGATGCAGTGCCTCCCGATCGAACCCTCGCCGAAGATCCACCGTTGAATCTCAACACCCTCTCACGAACGACCGGAATTCAACCATCACTTTCTGACCACACCGAAACCCAGATTGAAAAACGAACAATAAAATTGACTTGCGCTTGTCGAGAGCTTCAAATCGATATATAATATGGTATAGTTTGAGGAGTTTGAAATTTTGATTTGAATTTGATTTGCAATTGAATTGGAATTTTGGTTTTGGGTTGTCTGCCATTGGAAAGAGGAGATGAGAAAGAATCTACGTACAGACAAATGAGAATAAGGAATGGCTAGGGTTTATAACGAGGTATTTATAGACAGATCAGGAAAAATAGAATGAATGGATACGTTTGATTTACGCGGTTAACGATTAATGACCCGAAAAGCCCGTTCTGTCTTCGGAATGAAAATAGGTAATTCCATATATCAAAATAGACGATTTCAAATATTTTAAACTCAATGGAACAGGTTTCAAGTCTTAATTCCATCGTATGAAGAAGTTATGTTAAAATCAGCTTATTTCAAATTGATTTCAATTGATTTCAATTAAATTAATTTCTAGGCGTTTCGAGTCCGTACGATCAAACGACAAGTCCGATCGCTATGAAACTTGAAATCCTACAATAATTCACCATTATGGATCCGATGAAACTAGTTTTGTCGAAATCCGAGTCAGTGGCCAAATTGGCTATATTTCAGTTAATTAAATAAATTAATATTAAATAAATTAATCACCTTTTTAGTTCTGATTCTGTAATTAACACATTTTATCACTTTTGATTACTTAGACATTTATAACTATTTAAAACAAATTTTCATGTAAATTCAATGTTAATTATTTCACTAATTACCGTGTTTACTTCCAATTTCAATAAATCCAGTAACTACAAATTAAATTTTCAATAATTCCATTTAATTGACCTTCCATCCTATTATTCAATCCATTATTATCAAATGGGTGAAATTAACATTGGTTCATGATTTATTACATTAATATTCTCAAATCCCATCTAAATTTCCATTAATGTAACATTTAAATATTTAATTTCATTTATTTGCAATTAATCCAATTATTATAATTTGAATTCAAATAAATTAATAAATCTTGATTTCCATTCTTTTTATTCAACCAATTGTCATATTATGAATAAAATTAACATTATTTCCATATATTAACTTAATTTACATTTACATAATATTTATTTATATTTATTGTAATTGATTTCCAAATTAAATTAACAGGCTAAATAAATAGGTAACATACAATAATTGTTACCGTTAACTTGTAATTACACTATAAGTTATTATTAACAAACAAATGTTACAATTGCTTACATAACACTGATTATATTCAGTTACATTAATTATATACTATTCCATTAATAAATTCAATATTACATCTGTTTCCTTACATTCAATTTATAACCAATTTATAACATTTAAATCATTTTAGCCAATTGGAATTTCATTCAAGTTGTTAATGATTAACTTTAATTAACATCATTAGTTTCATTCTAGTTATTATTTCATTAATAATTCACAAATTTTTATTTCTTCAAATATTAAATAACAAAACATGTTAAATTTACAAATTTTAATTATCGAAAATTTACGGGTCGTTACAGTACCTATGTAAACTAATATATCCCAACCTTAATTAAAGCTACTTACACTAAAACCCTTTAATCACTCGCTAAATTGTATGTATTTAGTGAGTAGCATGCGTGCACATCGGGTTCCATTTGAATTTAAGAAATCCCACTAAAATTTCGCTTAGAGGACTCGCTAATCACTATTTTTTTACCGAAATATACCCGATCCATTATTTTTTACCTTAAACCATCATTTATCTTAACCTTTGATTTTGCTACTACAACGGTTGATTCCACTATCGCTCCTCCATCGACTATCCAATGCTTGTGCCTTGGTCATTAGATTGCCACTGTTTCATCTTATCTCTCTTCAAGCCTCCTCTACATTGTCAATGCATCTAACTCCCCTTGTTACCTTTCAATCCAAAGACCGTTCAAGTAGCTCCCCCACCACCATATCTCTAGTGGCAGAAACATTGGTATAATATTCTTCCTTCTTGTTCATCTTTTCATGTTTGATTAGTTTTGTAGGTTTCTAATTTTAATAGTTGATTATTATAAATAACCTAAGTACATGACTATTTTATTTGATCATAGTAGATCAGGGTGATGCATGATGAATAACTTTGTAGTTCTAAGTGTAATGTAGAATTCAAGCGATCAAAATTGTAGTTTATTCATATATGTAAACAATGAATTTGAAAATTTTGATTTAGAATGTGGCCGATTCTTGTGGCCTATTTACTGGGCAAACAATCCAATCGATAGAATTGTTGTAAATAAATGAAAAATATAAGAAATAGAAAGAGAAAAGCAAGGAAGAAAACAAAGAGATTTTATAGTGGTTTGACAAATTACTGGCCTACGTCCACTTAGCTGTTTTTATTAATTGTTCTATGCTAGAACTACCAATTTTTCAAGTAAATTTGAGACTCAATATTTAGGTACAAAAATGGGAGCCTTTCCTCTAGCAAAAGTTGATTAAAGTCCCTAAAAGTCCCTTCTTCGTTGAAAATGATGACTATTTAAAGTGAATTAGGCTGATTCAAGCCTAGGAACTCATCAGATTCAGTTTGAAATCGTTAATCATGGAGATCCACAATATTAGGAGAGAGATAGGGTTAGATCTGGACTAAATCTCGAGGCTTGATGTATCAATACCGATCCATGGTCATGCTTCGAAATTTTGTATTTTACCCCAAAATGCCTTGGTCTTTAATGCTAGAGAGTTTCAATGGCAAAATCAACTAATGAATCGGTACTTGTTCATCCTTTATGACCAAAACTTATCCTTTTCTCCATCTTTACTTAGATATCCATAATACAAAACTTTGAGACAAATTCTTCTTTTTACCGATCCGTCATAGCCAAAACTTGTCTTTTCCTTCTAGTTGGCTAGAGATCCATTATGCAAGTGCTCAAGGGAAAATTATACTTGTTGATGGGCCGGTACCTATCCATCCATGGATCGATATCGATCCATGGACCAAGACAAAATTTCTAATTTCTTTCTTTCTTCTTTGTAGTTGATTATCTTCAAATCTATAATCTATTCCTTCATTATTGCATAGTCCAATTTAATCAAAATGCGGCTGGGGTAAAATATCGAATAACAAACGATCTGAAGAATTGGTAAAATGTTGACTTAACCTATATGGGTCGACGGTGATCCATCCCTATGGATCGATGGTGATAAATTCCTATGGATCAGTGGTAATCTATCAAGACAGACTAGGAAGAAAAAAATGATCCATCCATAACTTCTTCATAACATGTCGATTTCGCCCAAGATTTGAACCATTCATCTTATAAAAGAGTATAGCACTCTCAGTTACTTCATTTGATGATCATCTAAGGTACTTGTCCAAGGTGGCGTACTTGTCGATTGAGGTTGATCAATAAGAACAGACTAGGGAGAGAAAGAATGATCCATCCATAACTTCTTCATAACAAGTCGGATTTGCACCTGGTTTTGAATCGTTCATATTATGTCATCATATAGAACATCAACTTCTGAATACCTAAAGGGATTCTCTAAGTGGGCCTAACCAATAAATGGATGGTCCATCGTCAAACAACGATATCTTGGTCATAGTAACTCAAATTTGGAAGCAGTTTCGATCAGCGTCCATTATTTTCCGTTATGTGACTTTTTGCCACTGATTTAAGTCAATTCCAAGCTATGGAAATTTTTTCCGTAACACTTTCCCCCCAAAGCATGCTTTTATGAATACAAAGTGTGCTTTGATCAAGAACATGTATTGTTACTGATAAATTATCAGTAGTATTCTAAGATCTTCTATCAAATTGGTTATGGTGAACCATCCAGTTTTCTTGGGTTCACTTGCAAATGAAAGGTCGCTTTTGATCCGTACAGGTCAAGAACTCGTATCCTTGCCTTAATGTTAGTCATAAATCATCATCATCTCACGTTCTCTTGGGGTTCATGTATCATACATTATCATATATATCTTGCCATCATGTAATATAGATCATGTGTCAGTGTGAGGTTATGACTTACCCCTAGCTGGAGCACTTACAAACTGTTTGATATCTTCTAACATCCCATTACAAGCATGTCCAACCAAAACTAAGCATTACTATTAAGTTATCATATATCACGTATCGACATGTGATGTTCGAATGCTGCCCCTAGTTGAACATTACCTGTAAACCATCTGGTATCTATTAACATCCCATTATAAGTAAGTCCAACTGGATTATGGCACTAATATCTGTCAATCATGTAGCAACAATAATAATCAAGTCAAGATGTTCCTACTTTGAAGTTAAATTTCAGTCTTTCTGGATAAGGTTATTGTAAATCTATATTAGACCCATCCACTCACTCTTCGATGAGCGGGCTTAATGTCTAAGGGGAGTCCATCTTCTCACTCTTTAATGAGGGGACTTGCTATCATATACAAGCCTATCGACTCACTCTCATATGAGGTGACTTGTATTTTTGTAGTATTACCCAACCTCTCTTATCGGGGAAACTGCAACCTATAGGTTTACATGTAAAATATAAGGGATATTATAATCCAATCAATATCCCATATCGATATTATTATAAATAACAAAAGTCATATCTCATTAAGTCCATTATCAATAAATATAAAATAATATCAGTTAACAGATTGTTCAAACAACCTTATGGCATCCAAATCAAAGTGCATCAAACGAAAATATAAATTAATAGTTTAATCAGGGGTTACCCTTGAGTTTAAACTAAGACCATGACGATGGAATCATTTAAGATTGCGTTCATGTGTAAAACCAAGAGTAAACCTTTACAATATATTAAAGAAAAAGTAGAGTAAAATGGAAAAAATAAACCTAGTTTCAATCCATCTTGATCATGGATAGTCATGAGATGTCAATATCCTCCGCTGCAACCAAGGTCATCCGCCGTAACAGGTGGTTGTGTCAGTGGTACCACTATGGTCTGTCCTATTAGATTTCTCATATATTATTGCAATTTATTGCTTCGAACTTCCTCCACTATCAGATCTCACAAGTGTCTGCACTCATTCATCTTGTGTCAATCCAGCTCATAAAATAAACAAAATTTCCTAAAGGGCTCTCTCCTAGGAGGTTTGCTATATTGAATCTATCTCCTAGTTTCCAAATAAATTCTTTTCGGGGTTCTCGGTGTCATGGCCCGCAAATCCGTCCCTCTTGATTAACCACTAATCTCCATTTATTAACTCAAAATGAACGGGCATACGAACTATGATGGTTTAAGAAGAAGAAAAAGGCAGAAGAAGAAGAAAGAAGAGAAAGAAAAGAAGAACAACACATCAGAACAGAAACAGAAAACAATATCAGAATCTTACACATCGCAGCGGAACAATATATAATAAATAAACACTAGTCTTTTAAAACAAAGAGCTATATCATTTTATACATACATCAATCATCAGAGTCAATATACAAAAATGGACAGTTATATAACTTGTCCTCATACAGAATACACAGCGGAATAAATACTATCAGATACAAATACTACGTCTCGTCATCCAGCTTATCTCCAAAGCTCCAGAATATCCTGATAACCTAACTCTAGGCTGCCCGGTTGGAAATTGGTGGGCACCCAGAGTTTAGAAGGGAACAATAAACTCCGAGTCAGTCATGGTGACTGGTGTGAGATCGTAAAACAGTTATTCTTTAAAACAACAACAAGATAATTTTAAAGTCAATTCGAAATGCTTTTGGAAAATGAAACTACCATAAGACCTCCCACCACACACACAATGCAAACGCAGAATTGGAGGAGATTTCTTCTTATGATAGTCAAAGATGCTTGATACGCAAAATCAAACCATTTTTGATATTATTATTAGTGCATAGTGGAAACCATTTCGAAAGTATAATATTAATCTTAGCCAACATACGACCAGTATCGTATGCCTACTATAGCTACCATCTAAACAGTGGTGACCACCGTACGTAAATGGCAGGTTCTACAACTAATACCGTACAAGTCACGTATTGGAGTTTGGATTTCCAACAAATGGTCAGGCTAAGGAACTTCCTATCCACGATGGGTACGTCCCTGGAATAGACGACCCGAGAACCTAACCGGATCTCTGCCAACACAAGGCCGGGTTACCTCTGCAAAAATAGGTAACTACTGACACGCGTATGTCATCCCCCGATCGTAACCGATCTTCCCGAGGATCCTCGATTTCCAACAAACCACATAGATAATAATGCAGCAACCACATAGGTTAAGTATCTGGGCTCCATACCATGATACCACCTCTATCCAGAAGGAATGACATACACTAAGGGGCGCTACTCCCTAGAACCTTGCCGCATTCTTCCTGTTTCGACCATTTCCGGGGTGTGAGGCTCGACGAAGTCACGTCCACAAAGCTACGCTTTCTACAAAGCCCTGCTTCGGGTCAAACAAAAATGATCAACCTATGATCACAAAGATATAAGATCAAACAAATGATCATATCACAAATGATCAAACACTGATCATTTCACAGCAACACTCAGTATGCCACGTTACCAAGTTGGGATATATCGTTGATAAATTTCAACTACATAACCTCTGAGCTCGTACGTCTCAGAGAAGGGTGTTAAGCTAAGAGAATAAATTCTTCGCCACCAACAGATATGTATTTGAAAGAAATCAGCTTTATATCTCAAATTGTAACGTCAGACACACAATCCATACAACTCTGTTCCGGGATCGAACAGAACCGACGGCACTTCTCACGAAGCCCTTGCAATTCCGGATAATTTTCAATCACGTCAGGACTTCCCGTCACTAAGGGTGATAAAACCTCTAAATCGAAGATCAGTCGATGTAGAGTAACTCGACGGTAATCCTTCCGTTTTCAAAAATATCCGGTCTTCAACACCGGTCTTCAAATGCAATTCATAACGACGTATCACATATTCGGAATGAGTTATACGACCCCATGGTCCTTTCCCGGCTAACCCGAATAGTGAGCGATTATTTAAAATAAGTGTGGCATTCAATTCATCCAATTCACAACAAATACCTATCTAAAGGTAATTATTGATAGTCGGTTATTTAACTATCAATAAAGATGCGCAACATCATCAGATTCCAAATAATTTTCCAAATTATTTTATCTTCCAAAATATCTTTTACTAGATATAAAATTTCCACACTTTTAAAAATAAATCAACGTTTATTTTTAAAACGAATTTCCATTTCCTTTATAAATTCCATAGTGAATTCATATTTTCAAAATATCCCCTGATATACGATTTTCAAATCGATTTCAAATATTCAATTTCAATTTATCTTTAAGAAGATAAATTCTCAAAACGTTCGTTTCATATTGGAAAAGCAATTCCATACTTATTTAAAAATAAGTGTTTCACAAATCTATTTATTTTCAACACTTGGAAAATATTCGATATACTTAAATCAATATTAAGTATATATATTTCGTTCTTTAAGGAAACCATTTACTATAACACATTTATTTGAGTCAAAACGAATGTTACGTAAAACATCGTTACGACGACTCAAAATCACTAGTATAGGGATTCGGATTTAGATAGATATATATAAATCCCAATACTACATAAAAATATTTCCTTTCGGAAACCATTTACTATAACAACAGTGTTATAGTCCACCATTTCCTTCTTCCTCGAAAACGTCTATTTCAACAATAAATGTTGAAATCTATGTTTTCGATATTTAACACATTTTTAAAACATCGTTAGAAACAATTTAACTTCATTTTAAATGTCACTTCTTCAAAAATGAATCCATTTTATTCAATAATATATTCACTGTCCAAAATCGTGAATATAATTCACTTAACCCAATTTCAATCATTTCTACACATTTTTATTTCAATAAAAATTCGCTATCTAAAATCGCGGATATATCTTCTTTAGAAATTTTCTATATTAAATTTATCCAATTCAATCTATTTCGAATTTATAAACACAGTTATAAATTCTATTTCTATTTTAATAACAACCTCGACTTATAAATCTTCTTTTTATCAACTTCTATATTTTTACTTATCAAAATAAGTGATTTCGGATTTATAAACAACCTTTATAAATTCCAATTCTATTTATAAAAACTTCAATACTAAATCAATTTCAATATTGATTTCTAAATTTATTTTCAATTTTAAATAAAATTTCCATACTGATTTCTCAAGAATTCATTTCCAAATATTAAATCAATTTCAGATTGATCTCTAATTGTATTTATCCCTACTAAATAAATTCCTTATTTTTCTCAAGTTATTCAATATTCTGTTTTAAAATGGATTCTTCAAATTGAAATCATTTTTATATTGGTTTCCCAAATTATTTCAATTTACCAATTAAATTTCTAATTGGATTTCCAACTTATCTCCTTTTTAAATAAATTCCTTCTTAGGAAAATAAATTTCAATTGTTTCTTTCAATCTATTTAAAAATCCAAATTTTTAAACTAAATTTCTCAATTTAAAATCACTATTATACGAAATTCATTTATTAAATCATTTCCATTTTATTCTGGAATAAATTCGATAATACTATAAAAATCAACTTTTATACCTTTAAATTCTTTTCTTCAAATTTTATTCAATTTCTAAAAATCAATTCACTTAGAAATTTCTATTTTGATTTCCAAAAATTCAACTTCGTTTATTTTTGGAATCCAATGATATCAAACATCCATTCAGCTAAATTTTAGCATTCAAATAATTTCCAGACATCAATATGATCGATAACATCAATATAATCATTCACAGATTCATATCACAGTATAAATAAATTCAATCAATATGAGGGGTCCAGTTGGATCCCTCCAACCTGTTTCCCTGCATCCAAAGACGTTAGCACAATACCAATTCCACTTCGAGGTGGAATATCGCGGTATATAGGTTTTATAAAAATCCACTTACTAACGGCGC
The DNA here is from genome assembly GCA_030737815.1 of Allium fistulosum. Lineage (NCBI taxonomy): Eukaryota > Viridiplantae > Streptophyta > Magnoliopsida > Asparagales > Amaryllidaceae > Allium > Allium fistulosum. The sequence goes on from CM060904.1 coordinate 1,113,544,354, forward strand.
AATAGGGTCTCATCCGCTATACGAGGCGGGAAATCATCAATCCAATATATACATACGCCAATATGTATATATTGCTATATATAATAGATATATCCTACTATATCTAATATCACACATCCAATAGCAATCATAACTGCAAAAATTCCACATTTCAATCGAGTGAGAAAAATCTCACCTTAGCTTTTATTTTGCAATCCAATTTCCAATCCGATCATTTCTTCATTGTTTTCGACCTTGTATACACAATTATACAATTTTATTAATATCCGAATTAAATCGAATAACCAATTTTCATTTGGTAATTTTAATTATGCAATGATTTTATTTCGAACCATTTTCTTAAAACTTCATATATATACTTATATAAACTTCTTTTAATAATTTCCTTTTTAAATAACCTTTATGTTTTTATTTTCCTGAAACAAACAAACAGAAATAAATCTCCCTTCTTACAAATTAAATTTAAATCGAATTCGTTTTAAAACTTCAACGCGTTTTCTAACCGTGTGCTTACGTATTAACACCGAAAAATACGAAAATTGAAATCCGTCAATAATTCAATATTACGGACCCAATGGAACTGGTTTCGTCGAATTCCGAGACTATGCCTCGGACGGCTATTTTTAAATTCGATTTAAACGATTAAATTTCAAAACTGAACAGAATAGTTAAAAATTCAATTCTGAAGCTCCTGTTATCTTCAGTATTGTCAATATAAATTTTACAAGCCTTCAAAATATTTTTCTTCAACTGTAAATTGAAGATTTAAATTTCTATTCAACTTTCAATCGATTAAATTTTAAAGTTTAATCGTAAACTTCAAAGTTATATCGGGGATTCAAATTAAATTATCGTTCAAATATTTAAAATTAATTAAATATTCTCAATTCAATTTGTTCAAAATTCTGGGTCGTTACAGACTTCCCCCCTTAAAAGAATTTCGTCCTCGAAATTACAAGTTAGAAAGAAAGGTCCTTAACTCGTCTACTATTTTTCACAATCAAATAGTTTTATCAATTTATCAAAACAAATCTTCCTACTAAAGATTCGTTATTAATTCAACTAAATTTCCAACTTCAATTTCAAGTTTCAACAGCATTGTTTTCTTAACAATTCAAATTTAAGTTTAAATTCAAATTTTAAACTTTCAAAATTTCTCAAAAATTTTCTAACACCCGAAATTTTCGAAAAATTTCGCCAGCGTCTCCTTTGCGCGGCTAATACGGTACTACTACAAAACGTCCCTACGGACTCTCAGATTTCAAAAAGAAAAAGAAAAAGCCAAGCGGCTAGACAAGAAATCATCAAAAACTCATATTATAATTCAAATACTTACCTTTTGTCGAGCAATTCAAATTATCTTCGAAATCAAAATTCCAATTCCTTTTATAACACCTGTATGTCCTACTAGCCATAATATCTAGTTACACATTCAAACCATTTTGCAAATTCTATTACAAAATTTTCCAATATAAACTTCTTATATCATTTTTAAATCTACTATTGAAGTTACATATTCAATTTTTACATTTCGAATTTCATTTGAATTCAATTCACAATCCCAATCTAATTTGGATTCGGTTCAACTTCTGAATATTGAATTTTATCAGCTTTCTTTAATTCACAACTGCACTATTTTAAATTAGTTCCAATTACTAATTCATTACAATTCTAATTCATTTATTCTCATTTGTTTTCAACATTCAGTTCTAATTCCAGTTTTATCCTCATTCAATCATCAACTTAGAATAATTTCAATATCAGATTTTACTTAAGAATTTCGCTCTTCATTTCTTAGGTTCAATATAAATATTCCATGTAGACATTATATTTATTTTCGATTTACCACTTTGGTTCATAACTACTTATATTAAACTGGGTTTCCAATAACATATGAATTTTAATTCATCTTTCAATTTACATTATTCAATTCAATTCATTTGCTTACGAATTCGAAATGAATTTCAACTTTCAATTTCACTTTTATTACATCGATTCACTTATATTTTCTTTAATTTAACTCCAATCTTTAAATTGAATTTATTCTATCAAAATTCAATTTGTATAAGTTATCAATTTAATAACATTCCATAAATATTTTTATATGGTATTCCAGAGTCTTTTCAACCTTTCAAGGCCATTTTTGAAAACAATCCAAATCATTCTTTGAATTTCAAAAACCAAACCCAAATTTTCCAAACAACTTCCATTTAAAATAATTTGGCAGCAATTCCTCTTTTGGAAACCCGAAAATGAACACCGGTGATGCCGCGGTCATCATCGAAGTTATTTTCCAGCGACCGAAAAGAGTTTAGAGCTTTTATCTCTCTAAAATACTTTTCAAACCTTTGAAATTCATTTTCAAACCAAAAAGATTTTAAACTTTTCGAATCTCCAAAATTTACAAATTCCTTTCAAAACATTTCCAAAAACTTCTCTGGAATCTCATTTTAAATTACAAATTACATTTATAATTTACATTCTCAAATTTCATTTGCATGTGAATTTATTTCTTTAACTTTGGAGTTACGATTTGAATTTCTTATTCAATTTCATATAATGATGATAACATTTCAATATTATCACTTTCCTAACATCCATGCAACCATATGCTGTAGTACTTCATAGAAAAACATTTCTTTTCTATACAAAAATAGTTTTGGGTAAAATTATCTAATTCACCCAATTTTAAAACAGTACTGTGTCGGTTTATCTTGTTTAAGAGTTTAGAAACCCCTATCGATTACAGTTAGCTAGACTGCACCGACCAGAATCTATAAACAATCAACCAATAAGTCAACACAATACAAAACAATTTTATATTCAAATAACAAATACACGCTCATATCTATTATTACACTCAACTCATTCTAGAGTACTACTGACTCTATCTCTAATGAGTAACACCCAACAGAGCAGGGTTGTCGCTTAACCATATGCTCTGATACCAAATGTCATGGCCCGCAAATCCGTCCCTCTTGATTAACCACTAATCTCCATTTATTAACTCAAAATGAACGGGCATACGAACTATGATGGTTTAAGAAGAAGAAAAAGGCAGAAGAAGAAGAAAGAAGAGAAAGAAAAGAAGAACAACACATCAGAACAGAAACAGAAAACAATTTCAGAATCTTACACATCGCAGCGGAACAATATATAATAAATAAACACTAGTCTTTTAAAACAAAGAGCTATATCATTTTATACATACATCAATCATCAGAGTCAATATACAAAAATGGACAGTTATATAACTTGTCCTCATACAGAATACACAGCGGAATAAATACTATCAGATACAAATACTACGTCTCGTCATCCAGCTTATCTCCAAAGCTCCAGAATACCTGATAACCTAACTCTAGGCTTCCCGTGTGGAAATTGGTGGGCACCCAGAGTTTAGAAGGGAACAATAAACTCCGAGTCAGTCATGGTGACTGGTGTGAGATCGTAAAACAGTTATTCTTTAAAACAACAACAAGATAATTTTAAAGTCAATTCGAAATGCTTTTGGAAAATGAAACTACCATAAGACCTCCCACCACACACACAATGCAAACGCAGAATTGGAGGAGATTTCTTCTTATGATAGTCAAAGATGCTTGATACGCAAAATCAAACCATTTTTGATATTATTATTAGTGCATAGTGGAAACCATTTCGAAAGTATAATATTAATCTTAGCCAACATACGACCAGTATCGTATGCCTACTATAGCTACCATCTAAACAGTGGTGACCACCGTACGTAAATGGCAGGTTCTACAACTAATACCGTACAAGTCACGTATTGGAGTTTGGATTTCCAACAAATGGTCAGGCTAAGGAACTTCCTATCCACGATGGGTACGTCCCTGGAATAGACGACCCGAGAACCTAACCGGATCTCTGCCAACACAAGGCCGGGTTACCTCTGCAAAAATAGGTAACTACTGACACACGTATGTCATCCCCCGATCGTAACCGATCTTCCCGAGGATCCTCGATTTCCAACAAACCACATAGATAATAATGCAGCAACCACATAGGTTAAGTATCTGGGCTCCATACCATGATACCACCTCTATCCAGAAGGAATGACATACACTAAGGGGCGCTACTCCCTAGAACCTTGCCGCATTCTTCCTGTTTCGACCATTTCCGGGGTGTGAGGCTCGACGAAGTCACGTCCACAAAGCTACGCTTTCTACAAAGCCTTGCTTCGGGTCAAACAAAAATGATCAACCTATGATCACAAAGATATAAGATCAAACAAATGATCATATCACAAATGATCAAACACTGATCATTTCACAGCAACACTCAGTATGCCACGTTACCAAGTTGGGATATATCGTTGATAAATTTCAACTACATAACCTCTGAGCTCGTACGTCTCAGAGAAGGGTGTTAAGCTAAGAGAATAAATTCTCCGCCACCAACAGATATGTATTTGAAAGAAATCAGCTTTATATCTCAAATTGTAACGTCAAACACACAATCCATACAACTCTGTTCCGGGATCGAACAGAACCGAAGGCACTTCTCACGAAGCCCTTGCAATTCCGGATAATTTTCAATCACGTCAGGACTTCCCGTCACTAAGGGTGATAAAACCTCTAAATCGAAGATCAGTCGATGTAGAGTAACTCGACGGTAATCCTTCCGTTTTCAAAAATATCCGGTCTTCAACACCGGTCTTCAAATGCAATTCATAACGACGTATCACATATTCGGAATGGGTTATACGACCCCATGGTCCTTTCCCGGCTAACCCGAATAGTGAGCGATTATTTAAAATAAGTGTGGCATTCAATTCATCCAATTCACAACAAATACCTATCTAAAGGTAATTATTGATAGTCGGTTATTTAACTATCAATAAAGATGCGCAACATCATCAGATTCCAAATTATTTTCCAAATTATTTTATCTTCCAAAATATCTTTTACTAGATATAAAATTTCCACACTTTTAAAAATAAATCAACGTTTATTTTTAAAACGAATTTCCATTTCCTTTATAAATTCCATAGTGAATTCATATTTTCAAAATATCCCCTGATATACGATTTTCAAATCGATTTCAAATATTCATTTCAATTTATCTTTAAGAAGATAAATTCTCAAAACGTTCGTTTCATATTGGAAAAGCAATTCCATACTTATTTAAAAATAAGTGTTTCACAAATCTATTTATTTTCAACACTTGGAAAATATTCGATATACTTAAATCAATATTAAGTATATATATTTCGTTCTTTAAGGAAACCATTTACTATAACACATTTATTTGAGTCAAAACGAATGTTACGTAAAACATCGTTACGACGACTCAAAATCACTAGTATAGGGATTCAGATTTAGATAGATATATATAAATCCCAATACTACATAAAAATATTTCCTTTCGGAAACCATTTACTATAACAACAGTGTTATAGTCCACCATTTCCTTCTTCCTCGAAAACGTCTATTTCAACAATAAATGTTGAAATCTATGTTTTCGATATTTAACACATTTTTAAAACATCGTTAGAAACAATTTAACTTCATTTTAAATGTCACTTCTTCAAAAATGAATCCATTTTATTCAATAATATATTCACTGTCCAAAATCGTGAATATAATTCACTTAACCCAATTTCAATCATTTCTACACATTTTTATTTCAATAAAAATTCGCTATCTGAAATCGCGGATATATCTTCTTTAGAAATTTTCTATATTAAATTTATCCAATTCAATCTATTTCGAATTTATAAACACAGTTATAAATTCTATTTCTATTTTAATAACAACCTCGACTTATAAATCTTCTTTTTATCAACTTCTATATTTTTACTTATCAAAATAAGTGATTTCGGATTTATAAACAACCTTTATAAATTCCAATTCTATTTATAAAAACTTCAATACTAAATCAATTTCAATATTGATTTCTAAATTTATTTTCAATTTTAAATAAAATTTCCATACTGATTTCTCAAGAATTCATTTCCAAATATTAAATCAATTTCAGATTGATCTCTAATTGTATTTATCCCTACTAAATAAATTCCTTATTTTTCTCAAGTTATTCAATATTCTGTTTTAAAATGGATTCTTCAAATTGAAATCATTTTTATATTGGTTTCCCAAATTATTTCAATTTACCAATTAAATTTCTAATTGGATTTCCAACTTATCTCCTTTTTAAATAAATTCCTTCTTAGGAAAATAAATTTCAATTGTTTCTTTCAATCTATTTAAAAATCCAAATTTTTAAACTAAATTTCTCAATTTAAAATCACTATTATACGAAATTCATTTATTAAATCATTTCCATTTTATTCTGGAATAAATTCGATAATACTATAAAAATCAACTTTTATACCTTTAAATTCTTTTCTTCAAATTTTATTCAATTTCTAAAAATCAATTCACTTAGAAATTTCTATTTTGATTTCCAAAAATTCAACTTCGTTTATTTTTGGAATCCAATGATATCAAACATCCATTCAGCTAAATTTTAGCATTCAAATAATTTCCAGACATCAATATGATCGATAACATCAATATAATCATTCACAGATTCATATCACAGTATAAATAAATTCAATCAATATGAGGGGTCCAGTTGGATCCCTCCAACCTGTTTCCCTGCATCCAAAGACGTTAGCACAATACCAATTCCACTTCGAGGTGGAATATCGCGGTATATAGGTTTTATAAAAATCCGCTTACTAACGGCGCAATAGGGTCTCATCCGCTATACGAGGCGGGAAATCATCAATCCAATATATACATATGCCAATATGTATATATTTCTATATATAATAGATATATCCTACTATATCTAATATCACACATCCAATAGCAATCATAACTGCAAAAATTCCACATTTCAATCGAGTGAGAAAAATCTCACCTTAGCTTTTATTTTGCAATCCAATTTCCAATCCGATCATTTCTTCATTGTTTTCGACCTTGTATACACAATTATACAATTTTATTAATATCCGAATTAAATCGAATAACCAATTTTCATTTGGTAATTTTAATTATGCAATGATTTTATTTCGAACCATTTTCTTAAAACTTCATATATATACTTATATAAACTTCTTTTAATAATTTCCTTTTTAAATAACCTTTATGTTTTTATTTTCCTGAAACAAACAAACAGAAATAAATCTCCCTTCTTACAAATTAAATTTAAATCGAATTCGTTTTAAAACTTCAACGCGTTTTCTAACCGTGTGCTTACGTATTAACACCGAAAAATACGAAAATTGAAATCCGTCAATAATTCAATATTACGGACCCAATGGAACTGGTTTCGTCGAATTCCGAGACTGTGCCTTGGACGGCTATTTTTAAATTCGATTTAAACGATTAAATTTCAAAACTGAACAGAACAGTTAAAAATTCAATTCTGAAGCTCCTGTTATCTTCAGTATTGTCAATATAAATTTTACAAGCCTTCAAAATATTTTTCTTCAACTGTAAATTGAAGATTTAAATTTCTATTCAACTTTCAATCGATTAAATTTTAAAGTTTAATCGTAAACTTCAAAGTTATATCGGGGATTCAAATTAAATTATCGTTCAAATATTTAAAATTAATTAAATATTCTCAATTCAATTTGTTCAAAATTCTGGGTCGTTACATCGGCCAAGTAAGTGTATAAAGAAAACTTCAACTCCCTCCTTAGACTCTTTGGTACTCCAATACCATCACCAGTCTTTCCCTTTCCTTTATTCTTTTCGAAACCTACCTTGGATGATCTTTAATCCTTAATAATATTGATTTCGACATTTTAGCTTTCACGTCTTCTTGACATAAATACCTTTCAGCTTGATAATGAAATCCACTTAATCCATTAGTAGATGCCTCACTAATGCCTTCTTTAACTTAGTCTGATTACCCACTTTTGCAACAATTTCCATAAGAGCTATTAACAAATATGGTTTGTGTACAACAATGAATGCTGCATTAAACCTAGTTGAGTAACCTCGCAATGATTCTTTCTCTCTTTTTTTCACATTTGAAAGCAACATCACACTCATAGGTTGAACAATATGAACCCTAACCAAGCTCATGTACTTCTCAACTAATTCGACCCATGTTCTAATAGATCAGTTATTAAGTTGGTGAAACCACATGGCAACCAAATCAGTTAAGTACAATGAAAAGCAACGATCCATCACTCTCTTCGAAGCTCCCAACACCCCATATATTGGATGTATATCATCAAATGTATCGTAGGTTCAATTTTACCATCAAACGACTCTAATGCAGGTAGCTTGAAATTCAGGTGGATTCCTAGCATATCGAATGTTTAGGGGTGAATGGGCTTGAATTCATATCCTCCAAACTTCTCTCTAGGACCACTCTTCGTAGCGTTCATCGTATCTTCTCGGCTATGTGATCTTCTAAATTCAGTTAAAATCCTGAGGCTTTTGACACGTGCAACGACCCTATGTTGAGAAGCAGTAATTTGAAATTTTAATTTGAAGGTTTAAATGTTAAATAGTTTAAATAATAAATATATGAGAATTTGAGATGGTATAAAAATATATGAAGCAAATTTTTTGGTGAAGTTGGAAAGATTTTATAATAATTTTTGTTGTTGAGATTAATGGTAAAGATATTGGTTTGAAGCATTTAATTGTATTAAGTGAAATTATTCGATGAAGTGGTTACTAAATGAATTAGTTTGGTCTTAAATATTTTTGAAAGCAGTGAATTGTTAATAATGGTAATTTTGGGTATTGCTGAAGTAATATTGATATTTTTAAGCTCAAAATGATTTTAAAATGAACTAAAGCTGAACTAATAATTTTATAAAATTTAGCAGTGATATTCGAAGTATTTTGGAATTTATTTGTTTAGAGAATTAGTTCTAACTTTATTAAAAAAGTGGAGTAGTGGTTTTATAAAATGGGAAAATTTGTGAAAACATGATGATATTGATTTTTAGTTAGGAAAATTGTGGAAGTATGATTTTATAAAAATACATAATGTTACGGAAAACAAAAGTATCAAGTGAATAATTTTTTTTGTGATTTTGATTTAATCTGTTTGAGTAGAAAAATTGTTTGTAAAAGATAGAAGAGAAATAAAATGTAACGGTGATTTAGTTTGAAGCTCATTTAGACAAAACCTAAGGGAAAGAAAAGCTAGGATATTTTCTCCACTTCATTTTCTTGAGAATTCTAGAGCCATCTTTTTTTTGCTTCAAATCATGTCTTCTAGTTTATTTTCTACATCTTGAGCTAAAACCAAGCCCTAACTTCTCTTCCAAAAAATCAAACAATTCAAATAAAATTCAAAAATTAATGAAAAACACATATATGCTTCTCAAAAGGAACTACACCTCTAGGAGTAATAAAAGCGTGATTTTGATCAAGTTGGAGCTTCAATTTGGAATTTAAAATCAGCTTTGAAGAAGAAAGTTAAAGGAGCTAGGAAGAGCTATGTAACGACCCGTAAATTTTAACTGTTTTAATAACGTAATTAGTTTAAATTTTGTGAATTTTTAAACGATAAAATTTTGAAATAAAAATTTGATATTTGGAATGCGTCTAATTAATCATAGCAACTGGTAAATTTTCATCAGTTAATTTGGAAGTTTATTTTGTAGTGTAATTTTATTCCAATTTATATCAGTTAAAATTGATGATAATAAAATGTTTTCCAAACCTGAATATTTTTACATAGGAAAATTCTAATTCCTCTTCTGACTAAAATGCCATTTTTCGTTTTTCCAAATTCGGACTTCTTTAGCTCCGTCGATCTTATTTTTCTGCGTTTTTGCTGCATTTTCTGCTAGTAGAAAATTCGAATTTTTATAATTCAATCATACCACTGATATCTGTATACCGTTTTGAATGTCTCGTCGTGCTGATCTGTACGGTATATTTATTTCTGTATTTTGAGGTCCGTTATGCGGGATCGATGAAACTATTTGCAGTATCGGTACGGGTTGAACATTTCAAATTTCTTTAACCATTCAAATTTCACCATATCAACCCAACAACCATCGACCACTTGCAATAAATATTTCCTGAATTATCGTGTCCATGCCTTTCACTATTCCCTAGTTTCCATTTATGATTAGATGGTACGTTTCCACTTCCGGTTAGCAGCTTTCATTCTCGTGACTTCCTTCTTTCTCTTTGCTCTGTCAAGATTTATAAAGTATAAACAAATATAAAGCAAACTAAAAACAACTGTTCCTCCACCCTTTAATTGTCAATCACCACGTTTTCCCCTCTTCCCTCTTACCCAGGCTTCGGCCATGCCCACTCTCTCTTCCCGACTTCATCTCCGATCCACATCGACTCGCCTTCGGCAGCCATGCTACCACCATCCAGCATAACACTCGACCACATCTCCTCATTCAACTACCTCCATACACGAACCATCATTCTTCCCCTCCTCCCGCACGCGCGTCCCGTTCAGCCCGCCTCCTCCGTGCTTCAGCTCGACAACCAACCAAAACCCGACCGGCCTCGTCGTCCCGCCTCGTCGTCCCACCTTTCCCCTCCATAGCTTGGCCTAAGCTCTCCTTCTCCACACTAGCTCCGCCTCCAAACAAAGCTTCAACCACTGAAAAACATTTCTCGCCTTCATCCTCCCTCCTCCTTCCGTGCCGCCTACAAACCATGGCCGAACCTGCCCCGACAGCCTTCCACATCTACTCCACTCCGGCTGCAGCCTACCACAACCGATCCCCTTATCCTCATCCACCTGCGAACCTACCCGGGCCCACCACCATACCACGTGTCTGTCTCTACAGCAACAGCTCCTCCTTTCAGCGACCAAACCTGCATCGCCCTCCCCTCTTCGGCCAAGCTCTGGCCGAGCCTTCACGGCAGCATCTTCCTGCATTTGAGTTTGATCGGACGGTCATCTTTTGTACGCATACAATTACTATTGAGGTATTGTATTGAAATTTTAATTTACAAGCTATATATGTGGTTATTATATAAATTTTATATAATATGTTGTTATACGGGTTTCATAATCAACGAGTATCTTATGTAAATTAGCTATATTATATTTTATTATATGATCTATTAGTGTATGAATGTAAGGATATATGAATTATAAACCATGTTAGTTAAATATAAAGGCCAGCTTATATGTAGATCTATTTGTGTTGGTTCATGCTGCTACTATCTTGAGTAGGCAAGTTTATATATGATTTCAATTATATGTATTTTAGTATGCTTTGAGTCGTTATGCATATGTATATAGGCTGGGTTTTTAAGTATTGTATTTTAATGGTTTTAAAATATATACGTTTTAGAACATACATACTGCTCTTATTCTGACTATGATTTATAGTATGGTTATATATATACTTTCACACAAGTTGTTTTGCCTGAAGCCTACTTTACTACTTTATATAATATAGTACGTACGTTTTAAATACTTACAAATTTATATTGCTATTTTGAATTTGATTGGCAACAACCAATATATGTAAAGTTTGTATATATATAAAATTTATTTAAGTGTTTATTTTCATTTTTTTATATTTATGCTGTCATATATAAGTTAGATAGATTTTAGTTTACTGAACTACAAACTGTGTGTGTATATATTATATAATATTTATAATATGGTTAATGGTATATTTTATGTTGTGTAAATACTAAAGCTTCACCTACCCATGTATATGACCGTGTACATATATGTCACATTATCTGTTGGAGCTTATACACTATGTCTATGTTGACTGTTCATACCCTATTAGTATATGGAAGTGCCATGTGGAAAGAATACTTGGTGGGTTTTTTTCTTGATAATCCATTGCCATACACCTATGTCTTGAACTTCTTGAAGAAGGTATGGAAACTGAAAGGAACGATCTCAATTAAATCTGATGGGTTTCTGTTTTTATTTAAGTTCTCTAATGATGAAGATAGGATTAAGATTGCTGAATCTGACCCAGTTGTGATGAAGAATAAACTATTTATTTTTAAGCCATGGGATGAAAATATTGGTAACTGTTGTAGCAGTATCAAATCTATTCCTGTTTGGATCAAATTATCTAATATTCCCTTGTATGTCTGGTCCCCTCTTGGAATTAATTAGCTTGCTTCAAGGGTTGGAAAGCTTCTTTGTATGGATGCATCAACTGAAAAATTTGAACGCATATCTTTTGCCAAATGTTTAGTTGAGGTATCTCCATATCATGAACTTCCTGATAATTTCTCTGTCAAATTACTTGATGGATCTGAGAAGATTGTTAAAGTAGATTATTTGTGGAAGCCTGCAATTTGTACATTATGTAAAGAATTTGGACATTTGTTTCCTGAATGCAAGAAAACAACTGGTGAAGGAAATGTTAAAATATGTCATAATACCTTGCCCTTAAATAATAGTGAGACGGGACAGAGCAGAGAGAAGCCAATGAAAAAAGATGCTAAGGAAGTCTCAGTTAGACAAGTTTGGCAAAAAGTTAATAATAATAAGGGAAAAAAAGTTTTTATGCGAGAAGAAGTGGAAGTTACTAATTTAAAACTGCCAAGTGGGAAAGGAAAGAATGTATTAATTGTTAATGAAGGAAATATGAATAAACTTGATGTGGTGAATTCCATGCACTATACTAGCCAAGCATGTACCGTTGACACCTCTAACAAGTATTCCATGCTACAAGCTGATGAGCAATCTCTATCAGAAGACGTTGAAGTGGAAGAAGGTGAAATTCAAATTAATGTGGACTGTGAGGTTAATGCTTTAAACTCTACCCTAATCAAGGATTGCAATATGGATGGTCATGTCTCTGGAAGTAAAGAAATAAATCAAAAAACAAATGTTGTGGTGCATTCTCTGGATTTGAAAGGTAAATCTGCTTGTAGTAATAAGGATGACAGAGAAATGAATTCCGTAGTGTATGAAAATGGTAATGACACTACTACTGCTGCTGTACATGAAAATGGTGATATCCTTGTTTCAGAAATTGATAGAAAATGGTGCTCTTCTTTTGAAACTCAAGTCATGGAATTAATTTCTTCCATGCATAACACTGTTGTGAATGAACATTCTGCTCAAACATCACAATATAACTTTTCAATTGACTTACCTGGTTGGCCTTTAACCTCTCCCTCTCCTATTCCTTCTTCTGATCCATCACCTGACCCTTCTTCCACTAATTCATCCATATCTGTGCAACCTTCCCCAAAGTCAATGATACGTAGGCAAGTTGAAACAAGGGCTCTTTCTGCAAAGAGAAGAAATCTATCAAATTTATTCCCAAACCTTATCAATGAATAAAAATATTGCAGCTTGGAATATCAAAGGTGCCCATGGTAACTTGAAACTCGATCAGGTGAAAAGTCTTATTCTTAAGCATAATTTAAGTTTGGTTGGTCTTCTTGAAACTAAGTTAAATCAAACCTTATCCTCTAAAGCTGCTTGATATATCAATTCACAATGGGTGATCCACCATAATATTGAATCTGCATCTTATGGTAGAATTCTTGTTCTTTATGATCCTACAGTCTTGACTCTATCTCCAATTCTGCAATCTCGTCAATCCATTCATTTTCATGCCTTTGCTCTTCAATCACAATCTTCCTTTTACATTACCTTTGTTTATGCTGATAATTCTGCAGCTTCCAGGAATCTTTTTTTTAAATCGTTACCTCCACTAAGACAAAATTCACATCCATGGGTAGTTCTGGGGGATTTCAACTCTTGTATTAATCTGGGGGACAAATGTGGTGGTTCTCCCCTTCTACCTGTTCACATTGCTCCCTTGAATCTTGCTATCAATGATGCTGATCTTATTTTGGTTAATAAGAACGGGGCTAAATTCTCTTGGAATAATCGTAGCCGTAGTGGTGTGAGAACTTTCACAACTATAGATCATGCATTTTGTAATATTCAAGCTCTCCATTTCTGGCCTTCCTTGTCTGTAAATCTTCCTCAACCTATCATGTCTGACCATTCCCCCTTGATATTGTCTTTTGGTTCTCATTTAAGAAGAGAAAAGAGAAGTTTTAAATTTTTTAATGCTTGGGTTAAGCATGATCAATTTCATGATTTAGTGACTCAGGTAAATTCTAATTTTATTTGTTTTGGTAATCCAATGTTCAAGTTTTATAGGAAGTTAAAAAGAATAAAGCAAGAGATTAAATCTTGGGCTGCTATCACCTTTGGTACTGGAAGCTTGTTATCTAACTCCTTGAAGGACCAACTGAAGCTTTGCCAAGATAAAATGATGGAGCTACCTGATGATGTTATTGCTGCTGAAGAGGAGGGAAGACTTTTCAAGTCAGTTAATGATGCTCTTCTTCTGGAAGCTAGTATGAAATGGCAGCAATTGCGAACCAAATGGTTTGAGGATGGTGATAGGAATACTAAATACTTTCATGACTCTTTAAAGGTTAAGCATGCCAATGAGAATATTTTTTGTATTACTGATGAGCATGGCACCTTATGTTCAACCCCTGAAACTGTAGACAAAGCATTTACTGATTATTTCTCTAAACTACTTGGCAATGCTGAGGAGTTCTGTCCTGACTTAGACCTAATTTCCTCTCTTGACTTGCCATGTATATCCCAGTTAGAAGTTGCTTCTCTTGTTAAGCCTGTCACAGATGAAGAAATTAAATCCACCCTGTTTTCAATGAACCAGCACTCTGCTGGTGGTCCTGATGGACTTAATGTTACTTCTTCAAATCTACTTGGGGTGTGCTTGGTCATGAGTTTTGCCAATCTATACATAACTTTTTTAACAAATGCAAAATGCTAAGGGAAGTCAACTGCACAAATATTGCCATAATACCTAAAGTCTCTCCTCCTTCAAGTGTAACCTCATTCAGGCCTATATCATGTTGTAATGTGGTGTACAAGTGTATATCCAAAATTCTTGCATCTCGGCTTGCATCTGTCTTGCCTTCTATTGTTTCAAACAACCCAGCAGCTTTCATTCGTTCCAGGAATATTCTTAACAATGTGATGCTTGCTCAGGAATTATTAAATGGTTATTGTAGAGGCGATGTGACTCCTGCAGCTGCTCTGAAAATTGATATATCCAAAGCTTATGACTCAATTCATTGGGCATCTATTGTTAGAATTATGGCAAAGATGGGGTTTCCAAAAATATTTGTGTCTTGGGTGTATGTGTGCATTTCCACTCCAGCTTTCTCTGTTATTATTAATGGAAGGCCTGTTGGTTTTTTCAGAAGTAAGAAAGGGATTCGTCAGGGCGATCCTATCTCTTCATATCTATTTCTTCTGGTCATGGAAGTCTTGACGATGATTCTTAAATATAATTATTCTCACAAGATCATCAAGTATCACCCAAAGTGCTCTGACCTTCAAATAACTTTTATTATGTTCGCTGATGATGTTATGCTGTTTACTAAGCCTGAGTTCTTTTCAATTTCTGGTTGATGAAGGCTCTTCAGTCCTTCTATCTCATGACTGGCCTCTCTATTAATCAATCTAAATCTTCCATGCTTGTAGCTGGAGTGTCTGATGTTCATGTTGCTGCTCTTTATCAGTTTTATGGATTTTCTTGTATGGCTACTGATATGTGTTATCTTGGCCTACCTTTAATCACTAAAAGAATAGCTACTGCTGATTGTTTAATCCTTTATAATAAAATTACTAAGGTCATGTCCAATTGGTGTAACAGGCATATTTCTCAATGTGGTAGGCTTGTGCTTATCAAAGCTGTTGTTTTTCCTTCCCTTGTCTATTGGGCTCGTTCTTTTATCTTACCTACTAAGCTCCTAATGATGGTTAGGTCTGCCATGAATAGGTACTTCTGGACTGGGAGTGTTCACAACACAAAGTTAATTCCTTGCTTCTTTTCCTTATTTGAGTCCACTTTGAAGAATGGTGGTCTTGGTATTATCAATGTTAGGAAGTGGAATATTGCTGCTTTTAGTAATCATTTTGATGATCTAATTCTTAAGAAAGATAGTTTATGGGTCAGGTGGACGTGGCAGTACAATATTAAGAGAAGGCATTTTTGGTGTATGGATATACCTCATAATTGCAGCTCTAATTGGAGGAATTTGCTGAAACTTAGGGATGTTTACTTACCTATGGTTTAATATCATTTACAACCTAACTCATCTATTAGTTTTTGGCATGATCCATGGGTTAAGAAGGGTCTGATACTATCTAAAGTTTGTGAGTATCCCCTGATACAGCAAACTGGTATTCATAGTAATGCTATGGCTGCTGATTTTTTATTTGAAGGCAATATGATGCTGCCTTACAATAGCAATCAGATGATAAGGCAATTGTGGAGTGAAGTTATGAATTTATTCAAGTGTGCTGATCATTCTATTTCTGTTTCTTGGGAACAGAAGTTACATTCTGTTGCCACTGTGTACAAGTTCATATCTGGTCCTCTGCCTCTTCCAGCTACTAGGTGGTACAATGTTTTATGGACTAAAGAATCTGTGCCTAGAGAGAATTTGATGATGTGGAAGGTTGTTAGTCATGCTTTGATGACTAGGGATGTACTGGACAGGTTTGGAATGACTGTGTGCACCTCCTGTGTTTTCTGTGATATGTGTGATGAAACTGTAGATCATCTTTTTTTTGAATGCTCTACCTTACTTACATTGATGAGTAGAATCAGTAGCACCACTAGGTTTGTTCTTGATACTGCCAACTCTATCTCTGCTAGGGAAATTATTCATACAGTTGCTACAAGGGGGAATGATGAAGCTAGTGCAATGGTTGTTTGCTTGAAAATCTATTTTGATGTGATATGGAGAGAAAGGAATGCAAGAATTTTTGAGAATTTGTCGGAAACTTATGACACTCTCTGGTTTGAAGTAAGGAATAGGGTGTACATGCAACTTTTGAGGAGCAATAGGCAGTACCCTGTTGGGATTCTCCAAGCTTGGGCTGTCTAGTTGGTTCTCTCTTGTTTTCTTTTTCTTTATTTTCTATCTTTTTATTTTTTTTAGCTTGATTCAAAGCTTGTTTGAATCTTTATTTTCTGTTTTCAATAAATCTGGTAGGGGTCCAGTCAACCTCGCTGGCTTTGCAAATTTTTTTTATATGTTAGAGTATTGTATGTGTTTAAAAATAGATATGTATATTATTGATTTCAAGTATTATATGTGTGTTTGTATATGTATATATATTAGTTTATATATAGATGAGTATACCAGAGTTGAGTTTTAATGAAAATATTGAGATTTTATTTATAGGTGTTAGATTTAGTATTTATTTGAAAATGTATATATATATATATATATATAATTTTAATGAGTTTTAAAATTTATATTGGTTAAGAAAATAATATAATAGAATAATATATATAATTCGTTTCAGTCTATAGTAGACATATTCTGATTTATTCCATCAATTCCTTAATTATCAGCTTTGTCCGCCGTGCGTGTCTTTCTTCGTCGAATCTTGTCCATCTAGCATTGCTCGGAATTCGTAGCTCATTTCTTTGTCAGATCATTCTAGCCTCGAAAGGTGAGCAATCACTCACGATTAATGTTCTTTTATTTATTATATTTGATTTCAATTGAAACGACAATTGAAATATGCTGCTGTTAGTTAATTACACTGTTATATATGTTATTACCTGTATCAGTTCACTTGTGACATCCAACACCATTATCTGTTATTTATACGATGATAATCCAGTTTGGTTGATAAATGATTGACTGTTGATGTTGACATTGGACGTTAAATTGTAAATGTTGTAAGTGATAAATAATTTGAAATTGACGTAGGATAGTTAGATTTGATATATGTGATGACATTTGCATAATATGACCTCTTTAAATGTTTAAATAAATTGACATGTAGAAATATGGTTAATCACACCTTGAACCATTTAAATGTATGTTGTATAGATTGATGTAGTATGAAATTTAATAATGAATATCAAGTGAAGAACCATATAAATATTAGTGTAATAATCTTTAATCTACATGAAATGATAGTGTAGATTCTAGAAATAATTATATTAATTTACACAAATAACAATGTGAATTAATACGATTATTTCGGGATTATTGAATTAATTATTAGATTGTTATTTATTGTTGTTATTGCTTGTTTATTTACTTTGACACCATCCTAGTTATCACACTGCCAGTTCCCTTTGCTATGCTTTGATTTTTGAATTGAAATGGAATCGGGTTGAAATGATAAATACCCAAAATAAAAACTTTGACTTAGGATAGAAAATTAAATAAAACCCGATTGGTCAATAATTTGATTTAAAAATAAAATAAAGATTTTATTTGAATAAATGATAAGTTTCTAAAATGAAGTTGGAACTTGAAATTTTAATGAAGGAAAATGTTAATATTTAATAATCTGAATCAAAATAGTAACATAGTAGTTGATGAAAGAACGTTGTTTTAAAATTTGGAATTATTAATAATTAAGTTTGAAAATTATTTAATAATTAGGTTTTGAAATTATTAAATAATTAAATAAGATTGAATTATTTAATAATTAAATAAATTGAATTCTTTAATAAGCGAAACTAAATTTTCTTTAACAAGAAATAGAAATGCGATTTATTGAAATTAATGTAAGACTTGTAATTTAAAGAATTGATTTGACGAATCTAATTCAATTAAATGTGAAGTTTTATATAATGAAGTTGAACTTAAGTAATTGATTTAATGAATTGGAAATTAAATAGAAATTGTTTTGAATGACAAATTTACTTAACGAATATTAAATGAAATCGATCAATGAATTTAAATTGATTTGAATGTTAAATTTAATTAATTTAAATGATTTCAGAATGAAACTTATATACGAATTTAAAATGAATACTTGAATTGTCTTAAATCAAATATTTAATTTGAATTATAAGATTTTGAAATGGAAATTTGGAAGTTTGAAACGTAAATTTTGGAAATTGGTTTAGAAAGACAAATGAAATGTTGATTTACAAATTTTAATGGAAATTGAATTTGATTTACTTTGAAATATATTAAACGACCAATCGGTGTAATAATCACGAAAGTTATTAAAGAGACCGGAATCGGTTAGGGACATACTCACTATCTAAACCGAAAACCACTTTAATAACTACACGCGGAGTGTGATCCAGAATGAAGTGGTTGGAATGATGTACGTGATGACTGAAGAAAGAGAACGATAATGGATAGCCTTGACACTTGTGTCAAATTGGAAATGACTAAAACAGGAGCCGTGCCGGGCCAAATGGGGTTAGCTACCTCGAGCGAACACACTTCTTAGAAACTACTCATTACTTGTTATCAATTGGTGCACCCTCGAAATTTTGGGAGTGTTGTTTCGCGGTGTTGCGATCGCTGCGGCGATGCGTTCTCACCAGTCCGGATCAGGCAAAGGTAGTTTCACTACCTTGGGTATTGCCTCATGTGCCTTGTCATACTTGTATCCCTATATACGCGACCACTACGATTTGTTTTGGGTTATACCTATGGAGTACTCCCTGATATCCTACTAGTTTACGGTGGAGTTTACAGTGCTGTATAGTCTATGACGCTTATATAAAAATGTGTTAAGGGGAATAATGGTAACACCTTAACACTATTTTGATATTTTATATTACTGATAGGCATTATCTACTTATCGTACACTACTACATAGTAGATAGTTTAACGGATCCTTAAAGGATGGTTATTCCAAACATCCTTTGAGTTACTTGTATTTCAGTTGCTATTTCACTTGAGTTGGATTTATTGATATAAGAATGTTAATCCTGACTCGAGTGTTTTTGTGTTTTTCTTTACGCTTGGGTCAGACTGAGTGTACCAGTATTCGAGACTCACCTTTGGAGTTGGAGCTTCACTTTGAGATCCAGCTATCTATCTAGTTTTTAGATATCCAGTTGATTCCAGTGATTGTATTCTGATTCTTGTATTTGACTATTGTATTCGAGACATCTGTTGTACCTTATTTAACTCTGATATGTATATAGTAGCTTCATGAACTACTATCTTTTGTTTCCGCTGCATTTATTACTCTGTGTCTGTGATCTATGAATATTTTATTTACTGTATATGCTCAGTTTTGCCAAATTTAAATTAACAATTCGGTATTTTGAATTATTCAAGTCCGACATGTGCGGATACGAATGGTCCAAAATAGCGGGTTGTTACAGTTGGTATCAGAGCTCTGGTTTTAGGTAAAACTCAGCATATAGAGTAAATTCAATTACAGAAACACGTTCGTTCGAGCTTGAATTCCTTCTTCTTTGACTCGGTTTCTTTGAATTTTGGAACGTTCCCTTCGGTTCCAAAGTACATTCGTGTCTCCCATATTCGTGTCTTTTTAATTCTGGAGTATCCCATAACTCCACTTCGTATGATCTCTATAATAAATCGGCGGTCTCGCCAGTATCTGGAAAAAATGTAAAAGAGTGAAACTCCTGTACAACCAGCATTGATTCACCGAAGATTTCTATATCCTCGGTTTACGATGCTGTTATATTTTGCTATACCCGAATTCTGTCTCTGGCGATCGAATGTCGATTTATCATAGAATTCTACATCAAATTTATTCTTGGAATCACGGTTGACCCGGTTAAGGTTACCCGCGATTTTTATAAGTTTGTCAATCTTCTGTTTGAAAACTCAATTATCTTATCTCTCTATCGGGTCTACCTTTTAGTTGAATTCTTTTAGTTAGAGTTTCTCTAATCTGAATCTCTATATTTGTTTTGAAATCCATTCGAGGATATCCGAGTGAGGAAGTGTATTTGTAACTAATATAAAAATGTTTTATATATTGTGTTGTTTGAGTTGTTGATGTTGATTTGGGTTTTCGATCGATTCGTCTGATCAACGCTATCGATAGGATTTCCAAAACACTTGAACAGAGCAAACTGACACAATATTGTTTTCAAATTGGTAAATGAAATAATTTTGTATGATTATATTATAAATATATAAGTAAAATTTTCTAGAATAAAAAAAGAGGTTAATTAATTGGTTGTTTGAAATGATAATATTTGATTATCATTTATTATTCTAAATGAATTTATAAACATGGTATAAATTGATTTGGAATTTAAATAAATTTAAATCAGGAATTTGAGAATTTAAATTTCCAATGATTTCAAACTCTGATTTTAAAATTTTAAATGTATATTATATAAAGTATTTTCGAATATAAATGATTTTCAGAGAATTTTAATGTTTAAATCAGTACTCTTCTCTTTTGTCGCTGGAAAATAATTGCGGTGATGGCAGCCGCATCATCGACATTCATTTTCGAGTTTCGAAGTGGAGAGACCATTCAGTAGCTTTGCTACATTTTGTTTGGAAATTTAATTTGATTTAAATTTCTGTGGTATGACCTGATTTATTATATATATAAAGATTTAATTTTGATCTGATATATACTATATATATTTATCTCAAAATTATTTGAAGTAAATCGGAGATTTAAATTCTTAAGTTTATGATTTAAAGACGATTTCAATTATAAACTGAAGTCAAAATTTTTGGATAAATATTTAAACTTGAAATAATTGAATTTGAAAATTTTATTTGTATAGCACTAAATTGCATCTCAATATAACTTACCTAAATTATTCAGAAGTTAAAATGTAATTGGATAATATACAATGTAAAATGATTTTAAAAATAAATTTTGAGTGTTTATAATAAATGTTATACACTTAGATTTTAATTATAAAAAATGCTAATAAAGATGATAGAATAATAAGTTAATTGAATGAGATGAATGTAATAAATTTTGTTCTGAAAAAATTAACAAATTGAAATTAGATCAACTTATGGAAATAACTTAAATTTAAACCAATTATTGAATATAAATTAATTTAAATTGAAATTTATATGGTTCAAATTAATTTATATGGTTTAAATATATGTAATAAGATATATTAAGTGGAATAAAATTAATAATAATTTGGAATAGAAGAATTAAATTCGTTGAATAAAATATGAGTACAATAAATGATTATACAAATTGATTGATTTAGAAATTGTTAATTGAGGATGACTAGACGATAAGATAGTGAATTTAGAAATAGATGGATTGATTTAACTTAAGTGAACTCAGATGGATTAAACCAAATTGTTAAATATTAATTAATTTAAATTGAAATTTATATGGTTTAAATTAATTGTTTTACTTGTATTCCAATCTATTTTCTTTTTGGTTGTTTCTATTCTCCTACTTCCTTCCATTTCGGGGACGAAAAGTTTTGAGTGGGGGAGAGTGTAACGACCCGTAAATTTTAACTGTTTTAATAACGTAATTAGTTGAGATTTTGTGAAATTTTAAACGATAAAATTTTGAAATAAAAATTTGATATTTGGAATGCGTCTAATTAATCATAGCAACTGGTAATTTTTCATCAGTTAATTTGGAAGTTTATTTTTTAGTGTAATTTTATTCCAATTTATATCAGTTAAAATTGATGATAATAAAGTGTTTTCCAATCCTAAATATTTTTACATAGGAAAATTCTAATTCCTCTTCTGACTAAAATGCCATTTTTCGTTTTTCCAAATTCGGACTTCTTTAGCTCCGTCGATCTTATTTTTCTGCGTTTTTGCTGCATTTTCTGCTAGTAGAAAATTTGAATTTTTATAATTCAATTATACCACTGATATCTGTATACCGTTTTGATCGTCTCGTCGTGCTGATCTGTATGTTATATTTATTTCTATATTTTGAGGTCCGTTATGCTGGATTGATGAAACTATTTCCAGTATCGGTACGGGTTGAACATTTCAAATTTCTTTGACCATTCAAATTTCACCATATCAACCCAATAGCCATCGACCACTTGCAATAAATATATCCTGAATTATCTTGTCCATGCCTTTCACTATTCCCTAGTTTCCATTTATGATTAGATGGTACGTTTCCACTTCCGGTTACCAGCTTTCATTCTCGTGACTTCCTTCTTTCTCTTTGCTCTGTCAAGATTTATAAAGTATAAACAAATATAAAGCAAACTAAAAACAACTGTTCTTCCACCCTTTAATTGTCAGTCACCACGTTTTCCCCTCTTCCCTCTTACCCAGGCTTCGGCCATGCCCACTCTCTCTTCCCGACTTCATCTCCGATCCACATCGACTCGCCTTCGGCAGCCATGCTACCACCATCCAACATAACACTCGGCCACATCTCCTCATGCAACTGTCTCCATACACGAACCATCCTTCTTCCCCTCCTCCCACACGCGCGTCCCGTTCAACCCGCCTGCTCCGTGCTTCAGCTCGACAACCAACCAAAACCCGACCGGCCTCGTCGTCCCGCCTTTCCCCTTCATAGCTTGGCCGAAGCTCTCCTTCTCCATGCTAGCTCTGCCTCCAAACAAAGCTTCAGCCACTGAAAAACATTTCTCGCCTTCATCCTCCCTCCTCCTTCCGTGCCGCCTACAAACCATAGCCGAACCTGCCCCGACAGCCTTCCGCATCTACTCCACTCCGGCTGCAGCCTACCACAACCAATCCACTTATCCTTATCCACCTGTGAACCTACTCGGGCCCACCACCATACCACGTGTCAGTCTCTACAGCAACAACTCCTCCTTTCAACGACCATACCCGCATCGACCTCCCCTCTTCGGCCAAGCTTTGGCCGAGCCTTCACGGCAGCATCTTCCTGCATTTGAGTTTGATCGGACAGTCATCTTTTGTTCGCATACAATTACTATTGAGGTATTGTATTGAAATTTTAATTTACAAGCTATATATGTGGTTATTATATAAATTTTATATAATATGTTGTTATACGGGTTTCGTAATCAGCGAGTATCTTATGTAAATTAGCTATATTATATTTTATTATATGATCTATTAGTGTATGAATGTAAGGATATATGAATTATAAACCATGTTAGTTAAATATAAAGGTCAGCTTATATGTAGATCTATTTGTGTTGGTTCATGCTGCCACTATCTTGAGTAGGCAAGTTTATATATGATTTCAATTATATGTATTTTAGTATGCTTTGAGTCGTTATGCATATGTATATAGGCTGGGTTTTTAAGTATTGTATTTTAATGGTTTTAAAATATATACGTTTTAGAACATACATACTGCTCTTATTTTGACTATGATTTATAGTATGGTTATATATATACTTTCACACAAGTTGTTTTGCCTGAAGCCTACTTTACTACTTTATATAATATAGTACGTACGTTTTAAATACTTACAAATTTATATTTCTATTTTGAATTTGATTGGCAACAACCAATATATGTAAAGTTTGTATATATATAAAATTTATATAAGTGTTTATTTTCATTTTTTTATATTTATGCTGTCATATATAAGTTAGATAGATTTTTAGTTTACTGAACTACAAACTGTGTGTATATATATTATATAATATTTATAATATGGTTAATGGTATATTTTATGTTGTGTAAATACTAAAGCTTCGCCTGCCCATGTATATAACCATGTACATATATGTCACATTATCTGTTAGAGCTTATACACTATGTCTATGTTGACTGTTCATACCCTATTAGTATATATATTTATATGTTAGAGTATTGTATGTGTTTAAAAATAGATATGTATATTGTTGATTTCAAGTATTATATGTGTGTTTGTATATGTATATATATTAGTTGATATATAGATGAGTATACCAGAGTTGAGTTTTAATGAAAATATTGGGATTTTATTTATAGGTGTTAGATTTAGTATTTATTTGAAAATGTATATATATATATATAATTTTAATGAGTTTCAAAATTTATATTGGTTAAGAAAATAATATAATAGAATAATATATATAATTCGTTTCAGTCTATAGTAGACATATTCTGATTTATTCCATCAATTCCTTAATTATCAGCTTTGTCCGCGGTGCGTGTCTTTCTTCGTCGAATCTTGTCCATCTAGCGTTGCTCGGAATTCGTAGCTCATTTCTTTGTCAAATCATTCTAGCCTCGAAAGGTGAGCAATCACTCGCGATTAATGTTCTTTTATTTATTAAATTTGATTTCAATTGAAACGACAATTGAAATATGCTGCTGTTAGTTAATTACACTGTTATATATGCTATTACCTGTATCAGTTCACTTATGACATCCAACACCATTATCTGTTATTTATACGATGGTAATTCAGTTTGGTTGATAAATGATTGACTGTTGATGTTGACATTGGACGTTAAATTGTAAATGTTGTAATTGATAAATAATTTGAAATTGACGTAGGATAGTTAGATTTGATATATGTGATAAATTTGATTTGATGACATTTGCATAATATGACCTCTTTAAATGTTTAAATAAATTGACACGTAGAAATATGGTTAATCACACCTTGAACCATTTAAATGTATGTTGTATAGATTGATGTAGTATGAAATTTAATAATGAATATCAAGTGAAGAACCGTATAAATATTAGTGTAATAATCTTTAATCTACATGAAATGATAGTGTAGATTCTAGAAATAATTATATTAATTTACACAAATAACAATGTGAATTAATACGATTATTTCGGGATTATTGAATTAATTATTGGATTGTTATTGATTGTTGTTATTGCTTGTTTATTTACTTTGACACCATCCCAGTTATCACACTGCAAGTTCCCTTTGCTATGCTTTGATTTTTGAATTGAAATGGAATCGGGTTGAAATGATAAATACCCAAAATAAAAACTTTGACTTAGGATAGAGAATTAAATAAAACCCGATTGGTCAATAATTTGATTTAAAAATAAAATAAAGATTTTATTTGAATAAATGATAAGTTTCTGAAATGAAGTTGGAACTTGAAATTTTAATGAAGGAAAATGTTAATATTTAATAATCTGAATCAAAATAGTAACATAGTAGATGATGAAAGAACGTTGTTTTAAAATTTGGAATTATTAATAATTAAGTTTGAAAATTATTTAATAATTAGGTTTTGAAATTATTAAATAATTAAATAAGATTGAATTATTTAATAATTAAATAAATTGAATTCTTTAATAAGTGAAATTGAATTTTCTTTAACAAGAAATAGAAATGCGATTTATTGAAATTAATGTAAGACTTGTAATTTAAAGAATTGATTTGACGAATCTAATTCAATTAAATGTGAAGTTTTGATATAATGAAGTTGAACTTAAGTAATTGATTTAATGAATTGGAAATTAAATAGAAATTGTTTTGAATGACAAATTTACTTAACGAATATTAAATGAAATCGATCAATGAATTTAAATTGATTTGAATGTTAAATTTAATTAATTTAAATGATTTCGAAATGAAACTTATATACGAATTTAAATGAATACTTGAATTGTCTTAAATCAAATATTTAATTTGAATTATAAGATTTTGAAATGGAAATTTGGAAGTTTGAAACGTAAATTTTGGAAATTGGTTTAGAAAGACAAATGAAATGTTGATTTACAAATTTTAATGGAAATTGAATTTGATTTGCTTTGAAATATATTAAACGACCTGTAACGACCCGTAAATTTTCGATAAGTTTTATTTGTTTTATTAATATATTTAGTTGAAATTTTGAGAAATTGTAAACAATAAATTTTTAAATAAAAAAAATTGATATTTGAAATGCGTCTATTTTAACATAGCGAATGGTAAATTTTCATCCGAAAAGATGAAAGTTTATTCGTGTGTAATTTTATTTCAATCTAATCAGTTAGTAATTGATAAAAATAAAATGTGTTCGAAACCTAAATATTTTCACATAGAAAAATTCTATATCATCTTCTAAGCAAGACGTCATTTTTCGTTTTTCCAAATTCGGACTTCTGTAGCTCCGTCGATCTTATTTTTCTGCATTTTTGCTGCATTTTTTCGTAGTAAAAAATTCGAATTTTTATAATTCAATCATACCACTGATATCTATATACCGTTTTGATCGTCTCGTCGCTCTTATCTTTACGGTATATTTGTTTGTGTATTTCAGAGTCCGGGAGACGGTGAAATCTACGGAACGATTCCCGTATCGATTCCGTATATTTGACTTTCCATAGTGACTATTTATTTCTCATCTGTGACAACCAATAGCCACTGCACATATTAATAAATCTAGAAATTCAATTGGTGACTTTTGCTTTTCCACATCGGCTCCAACAATTTCAGATTTGTTCCTTTTTCCATGCGTTCCATTTTAAACGTTCATCTACTTTTGTTCGTCCACCTTTCTCTGCCAATCACATTCCCACGTCTATTTCCTTCTAACTTTTCCTTTATTATTTGGTCCAAGTTCTAAATATAAAAAAAAAGTGACAGCTCATTTCTCGTGAACCGAAGCTAGCATTTACTCTACACGTCTTCTTCCCTCAAATTTATTTTGTTCACTTCTCCTTTCAAACCTACTTTCGGCCTCCACCTCAAAAACAATGCCATCAACCGCCTATGTCGTCAAAGCTTCCACCTCGGCCACCTTGTCTCGGCCGCAACTCACCATCGCCTCGACCTGCAGCACTACCGATGGTCACCTAAAACCTGCCTCTCACTTCACCACCGAACAAATGGCCGAAGTCATCACCACCCCAAGATCCATGCCTCACGCACATCACCGTTCGCGGCACCTAAGTTCGGCCATACAAGCCTCCTTCCCGCGCCTCCATCAGCCACAACCACCACAAAACCGAAACCAAGCATTTTCCTCCACCACGTTCGCCAATCACCATTTTCCCCTAACCTCAGCTCCTCTTCACTCCGTTACCCCACGCGCACGTCCCTCCTTCATTGTTTAGTCTCACCCGGCCAAGCTTGCATGCAACTTCACCTATTTACGGTATAATATTCATCAATATATGTACTTTTTTTTATGACAGTGTTTGCTTTATGTTTAAAAGAGGAAGTATGTACACATATATTTAACAGGTAAGTAGATTAATGGTTTCGAACTTATTAGTTGTCTTAAAATTTAATATACTGTTATATAATATTTTGAAAAGGTGATATATCTATTTACCAAGTATATTTTGTTATATAAAGTGCGTAAGTAGTATACAAGTTTTATGTATGTAAATGTAACTTACAATTACAGTTTTAGATTTTTAGTGTTTGTAAAATATACGCATGTATGTATTAGTTATATATGTCGGTTTCATTTACATTTTTGGTCTGCATAGTGTTAATAGATAGATGTTTAAATGGGGTGTATATATATTGCCTTATACGAGTTATACAAGGCCGGTCTGTTGTATTAGAAATTTGGAACTGCTATATTATATAGGTTCCTATGTAAATGTTGTTTACAACCTTCTTCATTTTATATTGTTTTAAATTATATAAGTTATGTTTTACTGTATCTTATGTTGTTTGGGTTTTATTGCGGTTTATAAAGAGAGTACTGTAATGGGTAATATATTGTGTTTATTAATCATTGGAATTAAAATTGTATGCGTGAGTTACAATTGATTTTAACATATATAGATTTGATTTTTCTAATGTATGCGTTTTTAAAGTTATATTGATTTTTCAAACACATATTTTATTTTAAAATACGTGTTTTGATTTGAACCTTGTTTTAAAAGATGTAATATAATAATAATATAATGTACTCCTCATTTCAATTATACCAAGCTGATTCTGATTTGTTCATCGATTCTTATTTATCAGTTTCGTCCGTCCAATTTCTTGCCAATCTTGCCCTGATTGTGATTTGTCGTTTAGGTCTTTCAATTGTCCAAGATGGTCGCGGCACTTTTTTTTTATTTGCTCGTGTCTGTATCAGTGTGCGTATCCGTATCATCTTCTTGTCCCTCTAACCTCGAAAGGTGAGTAATCACTCACGATTAATGTTCTTTTATTTATTAAATTTGATTTCAATTGAAATGACAATTGAAATATGCTGCTGTTAGTGATTTACACTGTTATATATATGTTTTACCTGTATCAGTTCACCTGTGACATCTGACACCATTGTCTGTTATTTATACAATGATAATCCAGTTTGTTTGTTAAATGATTGATTGTTGTTGTTGACATTGGACGTTAAATTTTTAATGTTGTAAGTGATAAATAATTTGAAATTGGAATTGACGTAGGATAGTTAGATTTGATATATGTGTTAAATTTGATTTGATGACATTTGCATAATATGACCCCTTTAAATGTCTGATTACTTGACACGTAGTAATATGGTTAATTACACCTTGAACCATTTGAATGTATGTTGTATAAATTGTTGTAGTATGAATTGAATAATAGATACCAAGTGAAGAACCGAATAAAATATTAGTGCAAAAATCTTTAATCTACATGAAATGATAGTGCAGATTCTAGAAATAATTATATTAATTTGCACAAACAACAATGTGAATTAATACGATTATTTCGGGATTATTTGAATTGATTATTGGATGTTATTGATTGTTGTTATTGCTTGTTTATTTACTTTGACACCATCCCAGTTATCACACTGCAAGTTCCCTTTGCTATGTTTTGATTCTTGAATTGAAATGGAATCGGGTTGAAATGATAAATACCCAAATAAACTTTGACCTAGGATAGAGAATTAAATAAAAACCGATTGGTCAATAAATTTGATTTAAAAATAAAATGAAGATATTATTTGAATAAACAATATGGTTTTGAAACGAAGTTGGAAATTGAAATTTAATGAAAGGAAATGTTAATAATTAATAATCTGAATCAAAATATTAACATAGTAGTTGATGAAAGAACGTTGTTTTAAAATTCGGAATTATTAATAATTAAGTTGAAATTATTTAATAATTGAGTTTTGAAATTATTAATAACTAAGTTTGAAATTATTAAATAATTTAGTTTTGAAATTATTTAATAATTAAATAAGATTGAATTATTTAATAATTAAATAAATTGAATGCTTTAATAAGTGAAATTGAACTTCTTGAATAAGTGAAATTAAGTTTCTTTATTAATTGGGTTTTGAAATTGGTAACTAAGTAAATGAATAAGTGGAATTGAATTTCTTTAACAAGAAATAAAATGGGATTTATTGAATCAATGTAAGACTTGTAATTTAAAGAACTTGATTTGACAAATCTAATTTAATTCAATTTGAAGTTTTGATATAATGAAGTTGAACTTAAGAAATTGATTTAAAGAATTGAAAATTAAATAGAAATTGTTTTGAATGATAATTAACTTAACGAATATTGAGTGAAATCGATAAATGAGTTTAAATGATTTGAACGTTAAATTAAATTTTATTTTGGAATGAAACCTATAATCAAACTTGAATCAATATTTGAATTGTTTTAATAAAATTGAAATTGAATTATAAGATTTTGAAATAGTAATTTGGAAGTTTTGAAACGTAAATTATGGAAATTGATATAGGAAGACAAATGAAATGTTGATTTATAAATTATAATTGAAATTGAATTTGATTCTGTTTTGAAATATATTAAACGACCAATCGGTGTAACAATTACGAAAGTTATTAAAGAGACCGGAATCGGTTAGGGACATACTCACTGTCTAAACCGAAAAACTCTTTAATAACTATACGCGGAGTGTGATCCAGAATGAAGTGGTTGGAATGATGTACGTGATGACTGAAGAAAGTGAACGATAATGGATAGCCTTGACACTTGTGTCAAATTGGAAATGACTAAAACAGGAGCCGTGCCGGACCAAATGGGGTTAGCTGCCTCGAGCGAACACACTTCTTCGAAAAATACTCATTACTTGTTATCGATTGGTGCACCCTTGATTTTGGGAGTGTTGTTTCGCGGTGTTGCGATCGCTGCGGCGATGCATTCTCACCAGTCTGGATCAGGCAAACGGTAGTTTCACTACCTTGGGTATTGCCTCATGTGCCTTGTCATACTTGAATCCCTATATACGCGACCACTACGATTTGTTTTGTGTTATACCTATGGAGTATTCCCTGATATCCCACTAGTTTACGGTGGAGTTTACAGTGCTGTATAGACTATAACTCTTATATAAAATGTGTTAAGGGGGATAATGGTAACGCCTTAACACTATTTTGATAATTTATATTACTAATAGGCATTATCTACTTATCTTACACTACTACATAGTAGATAGTTTAACGGATCCTTAAAGGATGGTTATTCCAAACATCCTTTGAGTTACTTGTATTTTGGTTGTTATTTCACTTGAGTTGGATTTATTGATATAAGAATGTTAATCCTGACTCGAGTGTTTTGTGTTTTGCTTTACGCTCGGGTCAGACCGAGTGTACCAGTATTCGAGACTCACCTTTGGAGTTGGAGCTTCGCTTGGAGATCCAACTATCTATCCAGCTTTCAGATATCCAGTTGACTCCAGTGATTGTATTCTGATATTGTATTTGATTATTGTATTCGAGACATCTGTTGTACCTTTTTTAACTCTGATATGTATATAGTAGCTTCATGAACTACTATCTTTTGTTTCCGCTGCATTTATTACTCTGTGTCTGTGATCTGTGATTATTTATTTACTGTATATGTTCAGTTTTGCCAAATTTAATTAACAATTCGGTATTTTGAATTATTCAAGTCCGACATGTGCGGATGCGAATAGTTCAAAAATAGCCGGTCATTACACGACCAATCGGTGTAATAATCACGAGTTATTAAAGAGACCGGAATCGGTTAGGGACATACTCACTGTCTAAACCGAAAACCACTTTAATAACTACACGCGGAGTGTGATCCAGAATGAAGTGGTTGGAATGATGTACGTGATGACTGAAGAAAGAGAACGATAATGGATAGCCTTGACACTTGTGTCAAATTGGAAATGACTAAAACATGAGCCGTGCCGGGCCAAATGGGGTTAGCTACCTCGAGCGAACACACTTCTTTGAAACTACTCATTACTTGTTATCGATTGGTGCACCCTCGAAATTTTGGGAGTGTTGTTTCGCGGTGTTGCGATCGCTACGACGATGCGTTCTCACCAGTCCTGATCAGGCAAACGGTAGTTTCACTACCTTGGGTATTGCCTCATGTGCCTTGTCATACTTGTATCCCTATATACGCGACCACTACGATTTGTTTTGGGTTATACCTATGGTGTACTCCCTGATATCCTACTAGTTTACGGTGGAGTTTACAGTGCTGTATAGTCTATGATGCTTATATAAAAATGTGTTAAGGGGAATAATGGTAACGCCTTAACACTATTTTGATATTCTATATTACTGATAGACATTATCTACTTATCGTACACTACTACATAGTAGATAGTTTAACAGATCTTTAAAGGATGGTTATTCCAAACATCCTTTGAGTTACTTGTATTTTAGTTCCTATTTCACTTGAGTTGGATTTATTGATATAAGAATGTTAATCCTGACTCGAGTGTTTTTGTGTTTTGCTTTACGCTCGGGTCAAACTGAGTGTACCAGTATTCGAGACACACCTTTAGAGTTGGAGCTTCGCTTGGAGATCC
Source organism: Allium fistulosum (assembly GCA_030737815.1). NCBI lineage: Eukaryota > Viridiplantae > Streptophyta > Magnoliopsida > Asparagales > Amaryllidaceae > Allium > Allium fistulosum. The sequence goes on from CM060904.1 coordinate 1,113,576,652, forward strand.
AGCTATCTACCCAGTTTTCAGATACTTAGTTGATTCCAATGATTGTATTCTGATTCTTGTATTTGACTATTGTATTCGAGACATCTGCTGTACCTTATTTAACTCTGATATGTATATAATAGCTTCATGAACTACTATCTTTTGTTTCCGCTGCATTTATTACTCTGTGTCTGTGATTATTTTATTTACTGTATATGCTCAGTTTTGCCAAATTTAAATTAACAATTCGGTATTTTTAATTATTCAAGTCCGACATGTGCGGATGCGAATGGTCCAAAATAGCGGGTTGTTACAAGCTAAAGAAGGAATTATGCTTGCTTTTGTTACGGGTGCATAATACATTTACCCACCTTTATGTCTTAAATTGATGAGTACTTTGTTTCGATGATTTATAGTGTCTTGTTTGCGAATTAGAGTTGCTTTGTTCATTCCATTGTGTTCGAACCTACTCCATATTTACACATTTTAAAGCATATTAAACGATCCTTGTGAATTGATGATGGGTATATGTGTGTTGTTATGTTGATATTATTTCAATTTATAGTGTATGGGTGTTGAAATGGGTCCATAGAGGCTACCGGGAAGGAAAAGATGAGAGCGTGAAGCTTAAATAGCTCCAGGTATCATCAATACCTTTCGATACCTCGACCCAACCGATTGACCAATTGGGCTAGGGACGGTCGACCGATCTGAAAGACGTGGAGCTGTTTTGTTCCAGGTCTTATGTAGTGAAGTGTAAAAAAATAAAAGTTCAAAATAAATATTTAAAAGTTGAAATAAAATTTTATACTATGGGAATATATTGCATGAAAGAAAATTTATTTTGGAATATTATTTTATAAAAGAATTTGATGTTTATTAATAAATAGAGTCTTACTTTGAGTTTTAAATTAATCCAAAAATCTTATTTTAATTGAAGAAAATTTTGCCGTATCTTTTATTTTAAATATATGATTCAAATTGAGTTTTTCTATGATTTTAAAATATGGGAAGGAGGTTTGAAAATTTTTAGGAAATTATTTATGGAGTTTGAAATTTCAATTTTTGTTAAATATTATGTAAGATTTTGAAATAAATAAATAAATATTTCTATAAATAAATTCTCTTTTCATAATATTATTGTGCATCGATTGAATGTATTTTCTATATAACGAGAAGACTAAATAAACATAGTTATAATATGAGTGGTATGGGATGTTTAATTTTATTTCTTTGGTTATTCTTTTTACTTGTTATGTAGAATGATCGTGTGTTTTGAGGGTAATTTACTAACACTGAGTAACCGAGTGAATAACACCAGGTGGCATGTGTAACGATACGACTTTTCGACTTTTGAAAATCGGCATTAATACGTCCACTGTATCAACTGCCGAGTAATCGAATGCCGGAAAACCGAATTGTTATGGTTAAAAAGAAGAGGTAGAAGAAGACAGAAGCAAAAGAGAACAGAAAAACACAGAAACAGAAACAATATCAGAATCTCATATTCACAGCGGAACAACATATAATAGATAAATGAATAATCTTTAAATCAAAGATCCATATCAGTTTAAACATTACATCATCATCAAAGTTTACAACAACAATATACAACACAACTGGACAGTTATATAAACTTGTCCTCATACAGAATACACAGCGGAATAAATAATACCATATACAAGTAATACGTCTCGCCATCCAGCTCGCCACTTGAGCTCCACATCATCTCCTGAATCCAGAATGACCTGATAACCTGACTCTAGACTATCCGTGTGGAAATTGGTGGGCACCCAGAGTTTAGGAAAGGAACAATAAACTCCAGGTCAGTCATGGGACTGGTGTGAGAACTAAAACAGTTATTATCTTTAAAACAACAACAAAGGAAATAAAAGATATTCGCAATGCTTTTGGAAAATGAAACTACCATAAGGCCTCCCACCACACACACAATGCAAACGCAGAATTGGAGGAGATTTCTCCTTATGATAGTCAAAGATGCTTATTACGCAAAACAAATCATTGGATATTATTACTAGTGCATAGTGCAGAAAAAACATTTCAAAAGTATAATATTAATCTTAGCCAGCATAGGCACCATTATACTATGCCTACTATAGCTGCCACATTAAATGGCAGGTTCTACAACTAATACCCTACAAGGTTCGTATTGGAAGATGGATTGCCAACAATTGCCAGGCTAAGGAACTTCCTATGCCACGTAGGAATGCCTCTGGCGGGACGCCCCGAGAGACAACCTGCTCTCTGCCAACACAAGGCCGGTTACCCCCTTCCCGGGTAGTAAACCTGAGATATGCCACCCCCGGTCCTTTGGGACCTTTATCCGAGCACTCGTCACCAACACATCACACAGTAGTAAATATAGTGTGTCCACATGAGTAAGTATCTGGGCTCCATACCATGATACTACCCTTTTCCAGAAGGAATGGTCATACCCTAGGGAAGCTACCCATGAAACTTTGCCGCATCTTTCCTGTTTCGACCATTTCCGGTCTGTGAGGCTCGATGAGGTCTCGTCCACAAAGCTATGCTTTTTCACAAAGCCACGCTTTGATCAACAAATGATCAATAAATAATCATCACATAGCAACACTCAGCATGTCACACTACCAAATTGGGAGTATATCATTGATAAATTTCAACTACATAACCTCTAAGCTCGTACGTCTCAGAGAAGGGTGTTAAGCTAAGAGAATAAATTCTCCGCCACCAAACAGAAATGTATTTGAAAGAAATCAGCTTTATATCTCAAAATGTAATGTCAGACATGTAACCATACAAGTCTATTCCGGGTTCGAACAGAACCAAAGGCACTTCCGAAGAAGCCCTTGCAATCCGGGTATTCACAATCCCGATCGAACTTCCCATCACAAAGGAAATCCCTATACCGTAGCTAGCGGTGCAGAGACAATCGATAGGTTATCCTATCATTTTCACAAATACCCGGTCTTCACCACCGGTCTTCAATACGATCCATATCGTTGTATCACTAATTCAGAATGGGTTATATGACACAAAGGTCTTTTCCCGGCTAATCGAATAGTGAGCACAATATTTTAAAAACATATGGATAGAGGGATTTTCATTAAGTCACAACTTATTACCCAAATCCTTTCCTTTAAATGGTTTAAACAAATTACCATTTTAAATCCTTAAACAAAAAGATTTACTTCACAAAGATTTACCCAGTTTCACAAAGATTCATTCACAGATTTCCAAATCAATTTCCACTTCAATTTGATTAACCCATTAAATATTTAAATCAGATTTAATTTATAGCTTTCAAAACTATTCAATATTCAAGTCTTTTATAATATAAAAGATACACCCTTTTAAAATCTTCTTTGATTTCAAAATAAAACTTAATCATCTTCACAAAGGTTAATTCACAGTTTTTCTCAAACTATTTACAATTTCATTTCAATTTAAAATGTTTCGATACAAATTGGAAATTTTTTCACTTTAGGAAAGCTATTATTATTTGAAAATGGATAGTTTTCATTTTGGGAAAAACTAGTTACAATCACATAAGTTTAAAGCCATCCAAGTATAAACTTGAAATTAAATTTAAATTTTCCAAAACCATATTTTTAAATGGTAAAAAAACCCATATAAACACCTTTTATACTTATCAAATCTTTTAAACCAAAATTCCCAATTCATTGAATTCAATTTCAAAATATTGAATTCAAAATTTAAATCAAATGATTTAAATTTAAATTTTATTAAGTTATTTAAAATAACTTTTATTTTTGAAACTCATTTCAAAAGCTTTCAATTTCAATTCCAAAACTATTTTGGATTCAAAAATTCAATTTTTCAAAATTGATAAAAATATGTGACTTAACCGATTTCCACATGAAATCCACATTTGTGTGTGTATTGTGTAGTCCACGGGTTTAACACAATAGTGCAACAACATCCAATCATCACAGGTCAAATATAACAATATAATTGATAAGCGGTATAAACGATAACGCTTATCTTTCATTCACAGATCACAGATATATATATCACAGATAAATAAATCACAGATCACACACAAAACAGGATATATCACAAAGCATCACATATCAGAGATGTCAAACAATTCAACATCCAATATAATCCAAACATCCATAAGTAGGATTAATTAAATTATCTAATTAATTTAAATCAAATAAATTTCTGTGAATATATTTTACTGGTTATGGTAAATTAATAATCAATTAATTTCAAATTGATTTTCAAATTTATTTCAAAACACCAAATCAAATTTCCAAACATTTCCAAAAGATTTATTTTCAATCACCAAAAATCAATTACCAAATGGATTTCTAAATTTATTTCCTTTTTAAAACAAATTCCTTTTTAAGAAGATAAATTCCTTTATTTTCCAAACTATTCACAATTCAAAATTTTAAATAAATTCTCAACTTGTAAATAATATTTTCGAAATCCATTTATTAAGCCCTTTTTTCCAAATTTGAAATTTAATTCAATGTGGTTCAAAAACAAGACTTTTTTTTTAACTCCTTTTTAAATTATCCAATTATCAAAAATAAATTTTCACAATAAATTTTCAACTTAAGTTTCGAAAATCCAATTTTATTTATTTCTGGCATCCAACGATACCAAAAATATATTCGGCTAAATTTTTAGCCTTCAACAACCTCAATCCACAAATATAATCACACGGCGATTATAAATAAATCAACACACAATATTGAAACAAATTCAATTATTTGAAGAATCCAGTTGGATCCCTCCAACCTGTTTCCCTGCATCCATAGATGTTAGCACAATGCCAATTCCACTTCAATGTGGAATATCGCGGTATATGGGATTTATAAAATACTATCCGCTATTATGCGGCGCAATAGGGTCTCATCTGCTATATAATGCGGGAAATCAACTCCAAATACATATATAATACCAATTCCACTTCACGGTGGAATTATCGCGGTATATATTTTTAATAAATAAGCTCCGCTTAATATACGGCGTATAGGGTCTATTTTAACATAACAGATAGCAATTATCATCCAATCCACACAATCAACACTATCAACAATTTTAAATCTCAACTATTTAAAATTTAAATCGAAACAAATATTCGATTGAGTGAGAAGTTCTCACCTTGCTTTCAATAACGGTTGCAGTATTTTATTTCGAATAAAATTAAACGCGCGTTTAATTTTACCCGAAATTATCACTGGCTCCAATCGACTCCAATCCAGTTCCATTGCGTAGTGCTCGTCGAAACGATTCTGGCATCGCCAGTTTCGTAATTTTTCGACTTCGTATCAAAAAGTTACACAGTTTTAAAGTTTATACGATTTAAAATATAATAATTTAAAAATTTTCTTTTTATATTTTTAACAACCTTCAAATCTGGCCGTATACTTCTCAACATCAGATCATGGCCGTTACTAGCTTCTTCCTCACGTTCATTTCCAGGAGATGACGCACGCAAGTAAACCCAACTCGGCCGCCTCCTAGGGTTTCAAAACGCATCCCAACGATCACTTTGATATCGATTAGCCATAGCCATTTGAAAGTCCACCTCCGCCTCCACCTACGGCATGAGTATGGTTGAACTCGGTTGCCTATTCCTCTCGAATTTCATGCGCAACCCGTAGGCGAACGCGCCCCCCTAGCGACAACCACACAGCTCCGATTTTGATCTCCGCCGTTGGATGGGTAGTTCGCAACGTGCTCTACAATTCTCATGTTGGAAGTTTTCGACGATTGTTGGTGGATTTGATGAAATCGGAGGAAGAAGTTTGGAAGATTTCAGCCATTGAAATTATTAGGGCCGGCTGTAAACCCTTGTTTGGTTTTGAGTGAAATTAAAGAAAATCAAGGCCTTTTATAGAAAATTGCTCAAAACACTATTCATCCGAATTTTTCCGAACTCGAAATCAAGCGTGCCGGCTGGCATTTCTAAGGTTTTACCCGCGTTCCGAACACAATGGAACGTGTATCGAGAGCTAACTCAATCATATGTGAGAGTTACGGAAATAAACGATCAAATTTAAATCAAATCGATTTAAAACGATTTCTAGGCGTTTTGGTTTCCCCCGGACAAACGACAACTCCGATTGCTACAAAAATTGAAATCTTACAATAATTTCACATTACGGATCCGATGAAGCTAGTTTCGTCGAAATCCAAGACTGTTTGAAAAATGGTCATTTCACTCGTCAATTAAATATTAAAGTATTCAATTTTCACAAATTAACTTTTAAATCAATTTTAAAAGTTCTATAACATCATTATAACTCCAATATGATTTAATATAACTTTATAAATCATTTTTAATCACATTTGATCCAATTTCCAATTATTTCCAAAATTTCAAACATTAAATTGTCGATTTAATTATCCAATCAAATCTCTATATTCGAAATTAAATTCATTCAGTTTACAAATTTCACTTGTTAATATTTAAAATTAATTAAATATATGAATTTCAAATGACAGAAATTATGGGTCGTTACAATCTTCCCCCCTTAAAAGAATTTCGTCCTCGAAATTGCAAAGTAAGAAAAATGCCCCAAATCTATTAACTTTTCAAACAATTCGTTCAAATTAGATTTCAAAATCACTTAAGTGTACAACTTCCCCAAAATCCAATAGTTAAACTCTTTCAAAAACTTTACTAAGTTTTTCAAATCCATACTTAGTTATACTTTTCAAAACAAACTATATCGTTTAACTTTTAACTCAAAATCCAAAATTTAGTTTTCACAAATTTTCCCAAAATTTCCCGAAAATTTTCTAACGCCTTAAATTTTCAGAAAAATTCGCCAGCGTCTCCTTTGCGCGGTTCAATCGTAGTAGGATCACAATAGACATAAATATATATACATCGACCCACATGGTCGGAAAAGCAGAAAAACAGTTCATATTTCCTATTTTTATTGCGTAGGCGTACCTTTTTAGCATTTTTAAGCAAAGCAGTTATTTATTTAGCATTTTAGCATAACCCAACCAGCCGAACGGTAGTCCCGGCACCTGTACTTACTCAATTTAAATATGTAAGTGACATATATACAAAGTTATTAACAATTTACTCTTTTAAACAGCTACAACACATGCATATTTAAAAGAAATGCATACTAAACAAGTTTATAAGCAACTTATATAATTTCGACATCACTTGTAATTGTTTACAACCAATTCATATACAACAACATTCAATTATTCATTTTCAATTAGTTTACTTTCACTAATTTAAATTCAAGTTGGTTCACTTTCAATTTAAATCAATTTCTATTTAAATTTACTTCACTTTCAATTTAAATCCAATTACATAGCTTTCAATTTTTTTATCAATTCAATTTCATTAACACTTAATGAATTATACTATATACAATCAACCAACAATCATATAACAACTAATGTATATTCAACGCAACCAAATTCATTCAATTTACTTTACCTTCAATTTGGTTTTACACTTTTTATTTCAATTGGTTTAATATTAAATTGACTTCCATTCGATTCATTCAAATTCCAATTTATTAGCTTTTAAATGAATTAATACTTACATTCATTATTCCATATCAATTTATTTACATTAGATTGATTAACATTAGTTCAATTCAATTGCTAATTCATTTAACAAATGAAGTTGAATTTTATTTATATAACTCAAGTTCACATTCATTTAATAAATTCACTTTATAAATTTACTTCGATATCAAAATCAACTTCATTCAACATCACTTAAGTTATATTCCAATTAAACATCATTTGTTTAACTTAACTTAAATTTCCACTTATAAATCCAATTCAGATTATTTAACTTTACCAAAGCTGAATTTATTATCTCATATTATAAGCTCAAAACTCATTTCACTTATATTCATCAATTTCAATTTGGATTTTAATTTAAATTTGTTTATCACAATAAAACTTCAATTTATCAATTTATTATGGTAGCAAATCAATCACTCTGTAACGACCCTGAATTTTTAACAAATTAAATTGAGAATATTTAATTTATTTTAAATATTTGAACGATGATTTAATTTGAATCCCGAATATAATTTTGAAACTGACGATTAAATTATAAAATTTAATCTATTGTAAGTTGAATAAAATTTGAATCTTCAATTGTAAGCCGAAGAAAAATATTTCGAAAGCTTTTCAAATTCGTATTGATAACACTGAAAACAATAGAAATTTCAGAATTGAATTTTAAACTGTTTTGCTCAGTTTTGAATTTAATTGGTTGAACCGATATTTAAAAATAGTCATTTTTCAAACAGTCTCGGAATTCGACGAAACCGGTTCCATTGGGTCCGTAATATGGAATTATTGCCGAGTTTCAAATATCGTATTTTTCGGTGTTTATATGTGAGCACACGGCGTATAAACGCATCAAAATCAAATTGAGTTTAATTTAAAATTTAAAATTTATATTAATTAACATCGGCACGTTCTCTCCTTCATCCACGCCCAAATTCACGCAGGGAATCACGAAATAATCGTGCAGAGCATCCCTCTCCCAATTAATAGTATTCATCTACTCTTCCTCCCTTTCAAAATCAATTCACAGAGAAAAAAAAAATATGGCCGATCAATCAATAAAAATCGCGTTCATGGGGGGAGTTCGACAAGCGGCGGTTAGGGTTCACGTGAGCCTCGATTTAGGCAGTGACGACGTTGAGCTGCCGTTAGGGTCGCGACATGCGAATGATGGGTTTCGAGTCGCCTGATGGTCTCGCGCGATGTGGCGGGGGGAAGAGGGGCTTCGTCTGTCGTCGTCAGTTCAATTCAAGGATTCGCGTACGCGAGCTGGATGGGCATCGAAATTGAGCGAGTCATATGCGTTATCGAGCAATGGTCTGGAAGCGACGGCGACATAGGGTAGGCGATGCTCGGTCAAACTAGGGCAGCATTGAAATCGAGAGTCTGGGCCGGCGAGCGTAGCAGTTAGGGTGGGAAGTCAAGTCGTATCATGTTTTGGAGGGATTCGCGTGGCTCATGATTGACTGTAGGGCATGGCATCGCTAAAATCGAGTAGGGTGGATGAAGATGTGTGATGCTAGTTCGCCGTGGGTTCGTCAGTCAACTGCGATGCTCGAGTGAGGTAACTGTTATTGTTTTAATTTAGTTTAAGTGAAAAGTTTGATTATTTACAGAAGATAAAGTATAAATGTATTGTTTTATTGATTATCTAAAACTATTTATATTACTTAAGAAAATTTTATAAAGGGAATTTGGTTTTTAAATATAAAATTTGAGTTAAATATATTCAGTTTTTGCTTTTAAATTTCAGTATTTTAAAATATGAGATTAAGTGAACTTTAATTTAATTTAGGTAAGTTTATTTATTTAGTTATCAAACATTAACAGTAAGTTTATTTTGGAGATAATTTATCAAGTTAGCGTATGTGGTTAATGGTTTTCTTTCAATTATTTAGTTACCAAATTTATAAAAAAATAATAATAATAATAAGTGAAAAGAAAATTTGTTAAAATAAAATTTGGGGTTAAGAAAATAAATTTAAACGAAAATTGATTGTTCGATTTTTTTCGAATATTGATAGATTGTATAAATTGTTTATACAAGGTTAAAAATGGAAGAAAACAAAAAGAAATGGGATGGATTGCAAAATAAAAAGCTAAGGTGAGATTTTCTCACTCAAATTGAAAAGTGGAATTTTCAGTTATTGTTTGATTGTCTGTTTGGATTGTTGATATTAGATATTTTAGGATATATCTATATATAGCAATATATACATATTGGCATATGTATATATTGGATTGATTGATTTCCCGCCTCGTATAGCGGATGAGACCCTAATGCGCCGTTAGTAAGCGGATTATTTTTATAAAACCCATATACCGCGATATTCCACCTCGAAGTGGAATTGGTATTGTGCTAACGTCTTTGGATGCAGGGAAACAGGTTGGAGGGATCCAACTGGACCCCTCACATTGATTGAATTTGTTTCTACTGTGATATGAATCTGTGAATAACTATATTGATGTTATTGATCATATTGATGTCTGGAATTTGCTTGAAAGCTAAAATTTAGCTGAATGGATGTTTGATATCATTGGATTCCAAAACTAAATGAAATTGAATTTTTGTAATTCAAGTAGAAATTTTTAAGTAAATTTAATTTTAGGAATTTAATAAATTTGAAGAAAAGAATTTAAAAGAATAAAGGCTGATTTTTGAAATCTTATTGAATTAATTCCAGAATCAAGTGAAAATGTTAAATAAATGAATTTCGTATAATAGTGATTTTAAATTGAAGAATTTAATTAAAATTTGGATTTCTAAATAGTTTGAAAAAGATAAAGAGATTTATTTTCTTTAAGAGGAATTTATTTAAAAAGGAAATAAGTTGGATGTCCAACTATAAATTTAATTGGCAAATTGAAACGAATTTGGAAAGTCAATATAAAATGAGTTGGGATGGAAAATAAATTTAGAAATCAATATTGAAATTGATTTGGTATTGAAGTTTTTATAAATAGAATTGGAATTTATAAAAGTTGTTTATAAATCCGAAATCACTTATTTTGATAAGTAAAATATAGAAGTTAATAAAAAGAAGATTTATAAGTCGAGGTTGTTATTAAAATAGAAATAGAATTTATAAACGTGTTTATAAATTCGAAAATAGATTGAATTTGATAAACGTTGTTTTATAAATTCGAAGATCAATCAAATTTGATAAATTGAATATAGAAGGTTATTAAGGGAATTTTATCCACGATTTTGGATAGTGGATAAATTCTTGAAATAAATGTGTAGAAAAGATTGAAATGTGGTTAGTGAAGTATATTCACGATTTTGGACAGTGAATATATTTTTAAGTAAAATGAATATGGTTTGGGGGAAGTGATATTTGAAATGAAGTTAATTGTTTTAAAGATGTTTTCAAATATAATGAATATCGAAATCATAGATTTCAACAGTTCTTGTTGAAATAGACGTTTTCGAGAAATAAAAGGAAATGGTGGACTATAACACTGTTGTTATAGTAAATGATTTCCGAAAGGAAATGTTTTTATGTAGTATTGGGATTTATACATCTATCTTAAAATTCGAATCCCTATACTAGTGATTTTGAGTTGTCGTAACGATGTTTTACGTAACATTCGTTTTGACTCAAATGATTTCCTTAAAGAATGAAATATATACTTAATATTGATTTAAGTATATCGAATATTTTCAAATGTTGAAAATAAATAGATTTGTGAATCACTTATTCTTAAATAAGTATGGAATTACTTCTCCAATATGAAATGAACGTTTTGAGATTTATCTTTGTAAAGATAAATCGAAAGTGAATATTGACATCGATTCGAAAATCGTATATCAGGGGATATTTTGAAAATATAAATTCACTATGGAATTTATAAAGGAAACGGAAACTGTTTAGAAAAATAAACGTTGATTTATTTTTAAAGTGTGGAAATTTTATATCTAGTAAAGATATTTTGGAAAATAAATAATTTGGAAAATTATTTGGAATCTGATGATGTTGCGCATCTTTATTGATAGTTAAATAACCGACTATCAATAATTACCTTGAATGGGTATTTGTTGTGAATTGGATGAATTTGAATGCCACACTTATTTTTAAAGAATCGCTCACTATTCGGGTTAGCCGGGAAAGGACCATGGGGTCGTATAACCCATTCCGAATATGTGATACGTCGTTATGAATTGCATTTGAAGACCGGTGTTGAAGACCGGATATTTTTGAAAACGGAAGGATTACCGTCGAGTTACTCTACATCGGCTGATCTCCGATTTAGAGGTTTTATCACCCTTAGTGACGGGAAGTCCGGACGTGATTAGAAAATTATCCGGATGTGCAAGGGCTTCGTGAGAAGTGCCTTCGGTTCTGTTCGATCCTGGAACAGACTTGTATGGATTGTGTGTCCGACGTTACAATTCGAGATATAAAGCTGATTTCTTTCATATACATTTCTGTTGGTGGCGGAGAATTTATTCTCTTAGCTTAACACCCTTCTCTGAGACGTACGAGCTCAGAGGTTATGTAGTTGAAATTTATCAGCGATATACTCCCAATTTGGTAACGTGGCATACTGAGTGTTGCTGTGAAATGATCAGTGTTTGATCATTTGTGATATGATCATTTGTTTGATCTTATATCTTTGTGATCATAGGTTGATCATTTGTTTGACCCGAAGCAGGGCTTTGTAGAAAGCGTAGCTTTGTGGACGAGACTTCATCGAGCCTCACACCCCGGAAATGGTCAAAACAGGAAGGATGCGGCAAGGTTTTAGGGAGTAGCGCCCCTTAGTGTATGTCATTCCTTCTGGATAGAGGTGGTATCATGGTATGGAGCCCAGATACTTAACCTATGTGGTTGCTGCATTATTATCTATGTGGTTTGTTGGAAATCGGGGATCCTCGAGAAGATCGGTTACGATCGGGGGATGACATACGCGTGTCAGTAGTTACCTATTTTTGCAGAGGTAACCCGGCCTTGTGTTGACAGAGATCTAACCGTAATGTTAGGTTATTTCTCGGGTCGTCTATTCCAGGGACGTACCCATCGTGGAATAGGAAGTTCCTTGGCCTGACCATTTGTTGGAAATCCAAAGAAACAATACGAGCCTTGTACGGTTTTAGTTGTAGAACCTGCCATTCACTTATGGTGGTCACCGCTGTTTGGATGGTAGCTATAGTAGGCATAGTTCGGAATGTCTATGCTGGCTAAGATTTATATTATACTTTCGAACTGTTTTCTACACTATGCACTAATAGTAATATCAAAAAGGATTTGATTTTGCGTAGTAAGCATCTTTGACTATCATAAGAAGAAATCTCCTCCAATTCTGCGTTTGCATTGTGTGTGTGGTGGGAGGTCTTATGGTAGTTTCATTTTCCAAAAGCATTTCGAATTGACTTAAAAATTATTTTGTTGTTATAAAGAATAACTGTTTTACGATCTCACACCAGTCACCATGACTGACTCAGAGTTTATTTTTTCCCTTCTAAACTCTGGGTGCCCACCAATTTCCACACGGGTAGTCTAGAGTTAGATTATCAGGATATTCTGGATATTCTGGAGCTTTGGAGATAAGCTGGAGGACAAGACGTAGTATTTGTATCAGATAGTATTTATTCCGTTGTATATTCTGTATGAGGACAAGTTTATATAACTGTCCATTTTTGTATATTGACTCTGATTGATGTATGTATAAACTGATATAGTTCTTTGTTTTAAAAGACTAGTAATTATCTATTGTATATTGTTCTGCTGCGATGTGTAAGATTCTGATATTGTTTTCTGTTCTGATGTTGTTCTGTTGTTCTGTTCTTCTCTTCTTCTTCTTTCTTTTTCTTCTTCTGTTTTCTTCTTCTACCTTTTTCTTCTTCTTAAAACCCTCACTATTGGAGTTTCCGGCACTCGATTGCTCGGCAGTCGATGAAGTGAGTATCGATGTCGAATTTTCGAAAGTCGAAAATTTCGGTATGTGACAGCGTGGTATCAGAGCATATGGTTAAGCGACAACCCTGCTCTGTTGGGTGTTACTCATTAGAGATAGAGTCAGCAGTACTCTAGAATGAGTTTGAGTGTAATAATAGATACGAGCGCGTATTTGTTAGTGAATATAAAAAAATTGTTTTATATTGTGATGATTGATTTGTTGAGTGGTATATGGATTCTGGTCAATACGAGTAATTAACGATCATTGATAGGGATCTCTAAACACTCGAATAGAACAATTCGGCACAGTATTGTTTTAAAATAGGGTAAATGAGATAATTTTGCCCAAAACTATTTTTGTATAGAAAAGAAATGTTTTTCTATAAAGTACTATAGTATATGGTTGCATGGATGTTAGGAAGTAATAATAGTGAATTATCACACTGAAATTGAATGAGAAATTGAAATCGTAACTCCAAAGTTAAGAAATAAATTCTCATACGAATGAAATTAAAGAATGTAAATTATAAATGTGACTTATAATTGAAGTAGAATTCCAGAGAAGTATTTGGAAATGTTTTGAAAAGAAATAAAATTTTGGAAAGTTTAAATCATTTTTGATTTGAAAATGAATTTCAAAGGATTTTGGAATAGTATTCTGAAGAGATGAAAGCTCTAAACTCTTTTCGGTCGCTGGAAAATAATTCCGATGATGATCGCGACATCACCGGTGTTCATTTTTGGGTTTCCAAAAGAGGAATTGCTGCCAAATTGTTTTAAATGGAAGTGGTTTGGAAAATTTGGGTTTTGTTTTGGAAATTCAAAGGATAATTTGAATTGTTTTCAAAATGGCTTTGAAATGACGGTAAGACTCTAGAATGCTATGTAAAGATATAACTTATACAATTTAAATTTTGATAGAATAAATTTAACTTAAAAGATAGAGTTAAATTAAAGAAGTATAAGTGAATAAATTTGAAGTTGTAAGCAATGAATTGAAATTGAAAAATGAAATGAGACTTGAATCAAGTGGAATAAAATCCAAACCTGAGAAAAATGAATAAGGATTGAATCCGAATAAACTACTTTGATAATTAATTGATTCATGAAATGGAAGTTGAATTAGTTAAATTGAAACTTGAATTGTGACTAAATAAAAGAATGGTTCGAATTTGCAGATAAATTCAAGTAAGTAGAAATAAATTTCTGAATGAATGGAATTTACAATTGCAAGTAAATGAAATTAAAGATGAATGTTAAACTTTGTTTTGAATTTGTTAGCAAATGTAATTCAAGCTGAATATTGGAATTTGTAACGAATTAGTAACTGAAACTAATCTAAAATAATGTAGTTATGAATGAAAGATAATTGATAAAATTTAATATTCAGAAGTGAAACTGAATCCAAATTGAATTGAAATGGTAAATTTAATTCAAATGAGAACGTGAAATGCAAAAAAATGAACGAAACTGAATGATGTAACTTCAATAGTGAAGTAAAAATGATACAAGTAGTTTATATCGAAATTTTGTAATAGAATTTGCAAAATGGTTTGAATGTGTAACTAGATATTATGGCTAGTAGGACATACAGGTGTTATAAAAGGAATTGGAATTTTGATTTCGAAGATAATTTGAATTGCTTGAAAAAGGTATGTATTTAAATTTGAATATGAGATTTGATGACTTATTTCTCTAGCCGCTAGGCTTTTTCTTTTTCTTTTTGAAATCTGAGAGTCCGTAGGGACGTTTTGTAGTCGTGCCGTATTAGCCGCGCAAAGGAGACGCTGGCGAAATTTTTCGAAAATTTCGAGTGTTAGAAAATTTTTGAGAAAATTTTGAAAGTAAATTTGAATTTAAATTTAAATTTGAATTGTTAAGTAAACAATGTTGTTTGAAAAACTATGAAAGTGTTTGGAAAGTTAGTTGAATTGATAACGAATCTTTAGTAGAAAGATTTGTTTTGAAAAATTGATAAAACTATTGGATTGTGAAAAATAGTAGACGAGTTAAGGACATTTTTTTCCTAACTTGTAATTTCGGGATGAAATTCTTTTAAGGGGGGAAGTCTGTAACGACCCTGAATTTTTAACAAATTAAATTGAGAATATTTAATTTATTTTAAATATTTGAACGATGATTTAATTTGAATCCCGAATATAATTTTGAAACTGACGATTAAATTATAAAATTTAATCTATTGTAAGTTGAATAAAATTTGAATCTTCAATTGTAAGCCGAAGAAAAATATTTCGAAAGCTTTTCAAATTCGTATATTGATAACACTGAAAACAATAGAAATTTCAGAATTGAATTTTAAACTGTTTTGCTCAGTTTTGAATTTAATTGGTTGAACCGATATTTAAAAATAGTCATTTTTCAAACAGTCTTGGAATTCGACGAAACCGGTTCCATTGGGTCCGTAATATGGAATTATTGCCGAGTTTCAAATATCGTATTTTTTGGTGTTTATATGTGAGCACACGGCGTATAAACGCGTCAAAATCAAATTGAGTTTAATTTAAAATTTAAAATTTATATTAATTAACATCGGCACGTTCTCTCCTTCATCCACGCCCAAATTCACGCAGGGAATCACGAAATAATCGTGCAGAGCATCCCTCTCCTAATTAATAGTATTCATCTACTCTTCCTCCCTTTCAAAATCAATTCACAGAGAAAAAAAAAATATGGCCGATCAATCAATAAAAATCGCGTTCATGGGGGGAGTTCGACAAGCGGCGGTTAGGGTTCACGTGAGCCTCGATTTAGGCAGTGACGACGTTGAGCTGCCGTTAGGGTCGCGGCATGCGAATGATGGGTTTCGAGTCGCCTGATGGTCTCGCGCGATGTGGTGGGGGGAAGAGGGGCTTCGTCTGTCGTCGTCAGTTCAATTCAAGGATTCGCGTACGCGAGCTGGATGGGCATCGAAATTGAGCGAGTCGTATGCGTTATCGAGCAATGGTCTGGAAGCGACGGCGACATAGGGTAGGCGATGCTCGGTCAAACTAGGGCAGCATTGAAATCGAGAGTCTGAGCCGGCGAGCGTAGCAGTTAGGGTGGGAAGTCAAGTCGTATCATGTTTTGGAGGGATTCGCGTGGCTCGTGATTGACTGTAGGGCATGGCATCGCTAAAATCGAGTAGGGTGGATGAAGATGTGTGATGCTAGTTCGCCGTGGGTTCGTCAGTCAACTGCGATGCTCGAGTGAGGTAACTGTTTTTGTTTTAATTTAGTTTAAGTGAAAAGTTTGATTATTTACAGAAGATAAAGTATAAATGTATTGTTTTATTGATTATCTAAAACTATTTATATTACTTAAGAAAATTTTATAAAGGGAATTTGGTTTTTAAATATAAAATTTGAGTTAAATATATTCAGTTTTTGCTTTTAAATTTCAGTATTTTAAAATATGAGACTAAGTGAACTTTAATTTAATTTAGGTAAGTTTATTTATTTAGTTATCAAACATTAACAGTAAGTTTATTTTGGAGATAATTTATCAAGTTAGCGTATGTGGTTAATGGTTTTCTTTCAATTATTTAGTTACCAAATTTATAAAAAAATAATAATAATAATAAGTGAAAAGAAAATTTGTTAAAATAAAATTTGGGGTTAAGAAAATAAATTTAAACGAAAATTGATTGTTCGATTTTTTTCGAATATTGATAGATTGTATAAATTGTTTATACAAGGTTTAAAATGGAAGAAAACAAAAAGAAATGGGATGGATTGCAAAATAAAAAGCTAAGGTGAGATTTTCTCACTCAAATTGAAAAGTGGAATTTTCAGTTATTGTTTGATTGTCTGTTTGGATTGTTGATATTAGATATTTTAGGATATATCTATATATAGCAATATATACATATTGGCATATGTATATATTGGATTGATTGATTTCCCGCCTCGTATAGCGGATGAGACCCTATTGCGCCGTTAGTAAGCGGATTATTTTTATAAAACCCATATACCGCGATATTCCACCTCGAAGTGGAATTGGTATTGTGCTAACGTCTTTGGATGCAGGGAAACAGGTTGGAGGGATCCAACTGGACCCCTCACATTGATTGAATTTATTTCTACTGTGATATGAATCTGTGAATAACTATATTGATGTTATTGATCATATTGATGTCTGGAATTTGCTTGAAAGCTAAAATTTAGCTGAATGGATGTTTGATATCATTGGATTCCAAAACTAAATGAAATTGAATTTTTGTAATTCAAGTAGAAATTTTTAAGTAAATTTAATTTTAGGAATTTAATAAATTTGAAGAAAAGAATTTAAAAGAATAAAGGCTGATTTTTGAAATCTTATTGAATTAATTCCAGAATCAAGTGAAAATGTTAAATAAATGAATTTCGTATAATAGTGATTTTAAATTGAAGAATTTAATTAAAATTTGGATTTCTAAATAGTTTGAAAAAGATAAAGAGATTTATTTTCTTTAAGAGGAATTTATTTAAAAAGGAAATAAGTTGGAAGTCCAACTATAAATTTAATTGGCAAATTGAAACGAATTTGGAAAGTCAATATAAAATGAGTTGGGATGGAAAATAAATTTAGAAATCAATATTGAAATTGATTTGGTATTGAAGTTTTTATAAATAGAATTGGAATTTATAAAAGTTGTTTATAAATCCAAAATCACTTATTTTGATAAGTAAAATATAGAAGTTAATAAAAAGAAGATTTATAAGTCGAGGTTGTTATTAAAATAGAAATAGAATTTATAAACGTGTTTATAAATTCGAAAATAGATTGAATTTGATAAACGTTGTTTTATAAATTCGAAGATCAATCAAATTTGATAAATTGAATATAGAAGTTTATTAAGGGAATTTTATCCACGATTTTGGATAGTGGATAAATTCTTGAAATAAATGTGTAGAAAAGATTGAAATGTGGTTAGTGAAGTATATTCACGATTTTGGACAGTGAATATATTTTTAAGTAAAATGAATATGGTTTGGGGGAAGTGATATTTGAAATGAAGTTAATTGTTTTAAAGATGTTTTCAAATATAATGAATATCGAAATCATAGATTTCAACAGTTCTTGTTGAAATAGACGTTTTCGAGAAATAAAAGGAAATGGTGGACTATAACACTGTTGTTATAGTAAATGATTTCCGAAAGGAAATGTTTTTATGTAGTATTGGGATTTATACATCTATCTTAAAATTCGAATCCCTATACTAGTGATTTTGAGTTGTCGTAACGATGTTTTACGTAACATTCGTTTTGACTCAAATGATTTCCTTAAAGAATGAAATATATACTTAATATTGATTTAAGTATATCGAATATTTTCAAATGTTGAAAATAAATAGATTTGTGAATCACTTATTCTTAAATAAGTATGGAATTACTTCTCCAATATGAAATGAACGTTTTGAGATTTATCTTTGTAAAGATAAATCGAAAGTGAATATTGACATCGATTCGAAAATCGTATATCAGGGGATATTTTGAAAATATAAATTCACTATGGAATTTATAAAGGAAACGGAAACTGTTTAGAAAAATAAACGTTGATTTATTTTTAAAGTGTGGAAATTTTATATCTAGTAAAGATATTTTGGAAAATAAATAATTTGGAAAATTATTTGGAATCTGATGATGTTGCGCATCTTTATTGATAGTTAAATAACCGACTATCAATAATTACCTTGAATGGGTATTTGTTGTGAATTGGATGAATTTGAATGCCACACTTATTTTTAAAGAATCGCTCACTATTCGGGTTAGCCGGGAAAGGACCATGGGGTCGTATAACCCATTCTGAATATGTGATACGTCGTTATGAATTGCATTTGAAGACCGGTGTTGAAGACCGGATATTTTTGAAAACGGAAGGATTACCGTCGAGTTACTCTACATCGGCTGATCTCCGATTTAGAGGTTTTATCACCCTTAGTGACGGGAAGTCCGGACGTGATTAGAAAATTATCCGGATGTGCAAGGGCTTCGTGAGAAGTGCCTTCGGTTCTGTTCGATCCCGGAACAGACTTGTATGGATTGTGTGTCTGACGTTACAATTTGAGATATAAAGCTGATTTCTTTCAAATACATTTCTGTTGGTGGCGGAGAATTTATTCTCTTAGCTTAACACCCTTCTCTGAGACGTACGAGCTCAGAGGTTATGTAGTTGAAATTTATCAGCGATATACTCCCAATTTGGTAACGTGGCATACTGAGTGTTGCTGTGAAATGATCAGTGTTTGATCATTTGTGATATGATCATTTGTTTGATCTTATATCTTTGTGATCATAGGTTGATCATTTGTTTGACCCGAAGCAGGGCTTTGTAGAAAGCGTAGCTTTGTGGACGAGACTTCATCGAGCCTCACACCCCGGAAATGGTCAAAACAGGAAGGATGCGGCAAGGTTTTAGGGAGTAGCGCCCCTTAGTGTATGTCATTCCTTCTGGATAGAGGTGGTATCATGGTATGGAGCCCAGATACTTAACCTATGTGGTTGCTGCATTATTATCTATGTGGTTTGTTGGAAATCGGGGATCCTCGGGAAGATCGGTTACGATCAGGGGATGACATACGCGTGTCAGTAGTTACCTATTTTTGCAGAGGTAACCCGGCCTTGTGTTGGCAGAGATCTAACCGTAATGTTAGGTTATTTCTCGGGTCGTCTATTCCAGGGACGTACCCATCGTGGAATAGGAAGTTCCTTGGCCTGACCATTTGTTGGAAATCCAAAGAAACAATACGAGCCTTGTACGGTTTTAGTTGTAGAACCTTCCATTCACTTATGGTGGTCACCACTGTTTGGATGGTAGCTATAGTAGGCATAGTTCGGAATGTCTATGCTGGCTAAGATTTATATTATACTTTCGAACTGTTTTCTACACTATGCACTAATAGTAATATCAAAAAGGATTTGATTTTGCGTAGTAAGCATCTTTGACTACCATAAGAAGAAATCTCCTCCAATTCTGCGTTTGCATTGTGTGTGTGGTGGGAGGTCTTATGGTAGTTTCATTTTCCAAAAGCATTTCGAATTGACTTAAAAATTATTTTGTTGTTATAAAGAATAACTGTTTTACGATCTCACACCAGTCACCATGACTGACTCAGAGTTTATTTTTTCCCTTCTAAACTCTGGGTGCCCACCAATTTCCACACGGGCAGTCTAGAGTTAGATTATCAAGATATTCTGGATATTCTGGAGCTTTGGAGATAAGCTGGAGGACGAGACGTAGTATTTGTATCAGATAGTATTTATTCCGTTGTATATTCTGTATGAGGACAAGTTTATATAACTGTCCATTTTTGTATATTGACTCTGATTGATGTATGTATAAACTGATATAGTTCTTTGTTTCAAAAGACTAGTAATTATCTATTGTATATTGTTCCGCTGCGATGTGTAAGATTCTGATATTGTTTTCTGTTCTGATGTTGTTCTGTTGTTCTGTTCTTCTCTTCTTCTTCTTTCTTTTTCTTCTTCTGTTTTCTTCTTCTACCTTTTTCTTCTTCTTAAAACCCTCACTATTGGAGTTTCCGGCACTCGATTGCTCGGCAGTCGATGAAGTGAGTATCGATGTCGAATTTTCGAAAGTCGAAAATTTCGGTATGTGACACACACAGAAACTTGAAAATGATACTGATGATGCTGCAGTCATCACCCTTATTATTTCCTAGCAACAGCAGTGAATTCAGTGCTTAATTTCTTTTCAAAAATTTCCTTTTATTTATAAATCACATTTATAAATCTTTTTACTCATATAATTTCACTATTTCACTTTACTTATACAAGATTATTTCACAATTGTAAATCATTTTAATTATAATTCCATACTTATACAATTGTTGCTTTTATATAATTTATTCAAACAACTTTTATTGACTTATATATATTTTTACATTTTCAACAACCAAACAATCAATTTATATACACTTTAATAATTCTAAAAAATTATTTCCTTTATATACAAAATATAACCGAGGTAAAATTATTTCATTTACCCAATTTAAAATGATACTATGTCGACTTGCCTCGTTTAAGTGTTTAGAAACCCCTATCGATAATATGGCGTCCCACATACCGACCAGAATTCATAAACAGCTCAATGAATAAGCAAACACAATATAAAACAATTTCATATTCACTAAGAAATACGCGCTCATATCTATTATTACACTCAACTCATTCTAGAGTACTACTGACTCTATCTCTAATGAGTAATTCCCAACAGAGCCAAAGTTATCGCTTAACCATATGCTCTGATACCACATGTAACGATACGGATTTTCGACGCTCGAAAGTCGACATTAATACGTCCACTGTATCAACTGCCGAGCAATCGAATGCCAGAAAACTTAATTGTTATGGTTAAAAAGAAGAGGTAGAAGAAGACAGAAGAAAAAGAGAACAGAAAAACACAGAAACAGAAACAATATCAGAATCTCACATTCGCAGCGGAACAACATATAATAGATAAATGAATAATCTTTAAATCAAAGACCCATATCAGTTTATACATTACATCATCATCAGAGTTTACAACAACAATATACAACACAACTGGATAGTTATATAAACTTGTCCTCATACAGAATACACATCGGAATAAATAATATCATATACAAGTAATACGTCTCGCCATCCAGCTCGCCACTTGAGCTCCACAGCATCTCCTGAATCCAGAATGACCTGATAACCTGACTCTAGACTACCCGTGTGGAAATTGGTGGGCACCCAGAGTTTAGGAAAGGAACAATAAACTCCAGGCCAGTCGTGGGACTAGTGTGAGAACTAAAACAGTTATTATCTTTAAAACAACAACAAAGGAAATAAAAGAGATTCGCAATGCTTTTGGAAAATGAAACTACCATAAGGCCTCCCGCCACACACACAATGCAAACGCAGAATTGGAGAAGATTTCTCCTTATGATAGTCAAAGATGCTTATTATGCAAAACAAATCATTGGATATTATTACTAGTGCATAGTGCAGAAAAAACATTTCGAAAGTATAATATTAATCTTAGCCACAATAGGCACCATTATACTATGCCTACTATAGCTGCCACATTAAATGGCAGGTTCTACAACTAATAACGTACGAGGTTCGTATTGGAAGATGGATTGCCAACAATGGTCAGGCTAAGGAACTTCCTATGCCACGTAGGAACGCCTCTGGCGGGACGCCCCAAGAGACAACCTGCTCTCTGCCAACACAAGGCCGGTTACCCCCTTCCCGAGTAGTAAACCTGAGATATGCCACCCCCGGTCCTTTGGGACCTTTATCCGAGCGCTCGTCACCAACACATCACACAGTAGTAAATATAGTGTGTCCACATGAGTAAGTATCTGGGCTCCATACCATGATACTACCCTTTTCCAGAAGGAATGGTCATACCCTAGGGAAGCTACCCCTGAAACCTTGCCGCATCTTTCTTGTTTCGACCATTTCCGGTCTGTGAGGCTCGATGAGTTCTCGTCCACAAAGCTACGCTTTTTCACAAAGCCACGCTTTGATCAACAAATGATCAATAAATAATCATCATACAACAACACTCAGCATGTCACACTACCAAATTGGGAGTATATCACTGATAAATTTCAACTACATAACCTCTGAGCTCGTACGTCACAGAGAAGGGTGTTAAACTAAGGGAATAAATTCTCCGCCACCATACAGAAATGTATTTGAAAGAAACCAGCTTTATATCTCAAAATGTAATGTCAGACATGTAACCATACAAGTCTGTTCCGGGTTCGAACAGAACCGAAGGCACTTCCGAAGAAGCCCTTGCAATCCGGGTATTCACAATCCCGATCGAACTTCCCATCACAAAGGAATTCTCTATACCGTAGCTAGCGGTGCAGAGACAATCGATAGGTCATCCTATTGTTTTCACAAATACCCGGTCTTCACCACCGGTCTTCAATACTATCCATATCGTTGTATCACTAATTCAGAATGGGTTATATGACACAAAGGTATTTTCCCGGCTAACTCGAATAGAGAGCACAATATTTTAAAAACATATGGATAGAGGGATTTCCATTAAGTCACAACTTATTACCCAAATCCTTTCCTTTAAATGGTTTAAACAAATTACCATATGAAATCCTTAAACAAAAAGATTTACTTCACAAAGAGTTACCCAGTTTCACAAAGATTCATTCACAGATTTCCAAATCAATTTCCATTTCAATTTGATTAACCCATTAAATCTTTAAATCAGATTTAATTTATAGCTTTCAAAACTATTCAAAATTCAAGTCTTTTATAATATAAATGATACACCCTTTTAAATCTTCTTTGATTTCAAAATAAAACTTAATCATCTTCACAAAGGTTAATTCACAATTTTTCTCAAACTATTTACAATTTCATTTCAATTTAAAATGTTTCGATACAAATTGGAAATCTTTTCACTTTAGGAAAGCTATTATTATTTGAAAACGGATAGTTTTCATTTTGGGAAAAACCGGTTACAATTACACAAGTTTAAAGCCAACCAAGTATAAACTTGAAATTAAATTTAAATATTCCAAAACCATATTTTTAAATGGTAAAAAAACCCATATAAACACCTTTTATACTTATAAAATCTTTTAAACCAAAATTCCCAATTCATTGAATTCAATTTCAAAATATTAAATTCAAAATTTAAATCAAATGATTTAAATTTCAATTTTATTAAGTTATTTAAAATAACTTTTATTTTTGAAACTCATTTCAAAAGCTTTCAATTTTAATTCCAAAACTATTTTGGATTCAAAAATTCAATTTTTCAAAATTGATAAAAATCTATGACTTAACCGATTTCCACGTGAAATCCACATTTGTGTGTGTATTGTGTAGTCCACGAGTTTAACACAATAGTGCAACAACATCCAATCATCACAGGTCAAATATAACAATATAATTGATAAGCGGTATAAACGATAACGCTTATCTTTCATTCATAGATCACAGATATATATATCACAGATAAATAAATCACAGATCACACACAAAACAGGATATATCACAAAGCATCACATATCAGAGATGTCAAACAATTCAACATCCAATATAATCCAAACATCCATAAGTAGGATTAATTAAATTATCTGATCAATTTAAATCAAATAAATTTATGTGAATATATTTTACTGGTTATGGTAAATTAATAATCAATTAATTTCAAATTGATTTTCAAATTTATTTCAAAACACCAAATCAAATTTCCAAACATTTCCAAAAGATTTATTTTCAATCACCAAAAATCAATTACCAAATGGATTTCTAAATTTATTTCCTTTTTAAAACAAATTCCTTTTTAAGAAGATAAATTCCTTTATTTTCCAAACTATTCACAATTCAAAATTTTAAATAAATTCTCAACTTATAAATAATATTTTCGAAATCCATTTATTAAGCTCTTTTTCCCAAATTTGAAATTTAATTCGATGTGGTTCAAAAACAAGACTTTTTTTCTTTTAACTCCTTTTTAAATTATCCAATTATCAAAAATAAATTTTCACAATAAATTTTCAACTTAAGTTTCGAAAATCCAATTTTATTTATTTCTGGCATCCAACGATACCAAAAATATATTCGGCTAAATTTTTAGCCTTCAACAACCTCAATCCACAAATATAATCACACGGCGATTATAAATAAATCAACACACAATATTGAAACAAATTCAATTATTTGAAGAATCCAGTTGGATCCCTCCAACCTGTTTCCCTGCATCCATAGATGTTAGCACAATACCAATTCCACTTCAATGTGGAATATCGCGGTATATGGGATTTATAAAATACTATCCGCTATTATGCGGCGCAATAGGGTCTCATCCGCTATATAATGCGGGAAATCAACTCCAAATACATATATAATACCAATTCCACTTCACGGTGGAATTATCGCGGTATATATTTTTAATAAATAAGCTCCGCTTAATATACGGCGTATAGGGTCTATTTTAACATAACAGATAGCAATTATCATCCAATCCACACAATCAACACTATCAACAATTTTAAATCTCAACTATTTAAAATTTAAATCGAAACAAATATTCGATTGAGTGAGAAGTTCTCACCTTGCTTTCAATAACGGTTGCAGTATTTTATTTCGAATAAAATTAAACGCGCGTTTAATTTTACCCGAAATTATCACTGGCTCCAATCGACTCCAATCCAGTTCCATTGCGTAGTGCTCGTCGAAACGATTCTGGCGTCGCCAGTTTTGTAATTTTTCGACTTCGTATCAAAAAGTTACACAGTTTTAAAGTTTATACGATTTAAAATATAATAATTTACAAATTTTCTTTTTATATTTTTAACAACCTTCAAATCTGGCCGTATATTTCTCAACATTAGATCGTGGCCGTTACTAGCTTCTTCCTCACGTTCATTTCCAGGAGATGACGCACGCAAGTAAACCCAACTCGACCGCCTCCTAGGGTTTCAAAACGCATCCCCAACGATCACTTTGACATCGATCAGCCATAGCATTTGAAATTCCACCTCCGCCTCCACCTACGGCATGAGTATGGTTGAGCTCGGTTGCCTATGCCTCTCGAATTTCGTGCGCAACCCATAGGCAAACGCGCCCCCTAGCACCACCACACAGCTCCGATTTTGATCTCCGCCGTTGGATGGGTAGTTCGCAACGTGCTCTACAATTCTCGTGTTGGAAGTTTTCGACGATTGTTGGTGGATTTGATGAAATCGGAGGAAGAAGTTTGGAAGATTTCAGCCATTGAAATTATTAGGGCCGGCTGTAAACCCTCGTTTGGTTTTGAGTGAAAATAAAGAAAATCAAGGCCTTTTATAGAAAATTGCTTAAAACACTATTCATCTGAATTTTTCCGAACTAGAAATCAAGCGTGCCGGCTGGCATTTCTAAGATTTTACCCACGTTCCGAACACAATGGAACGTGTTTCGGGAGCTAACTCGATTATATGTGAGAGTTATGGAAATAAACGATCAAATTTAAATCAAATCGATTTAAAACGATTTCTAGGCGTTTTGGCTTCCCCCGGACAAACGACAACTCCGATTGCTACGAAAATTGAAATCTTACAATAATTTCACATTACGGATCCGATGAAACTGGTTTCGTCGAAATCCGAGACTGTTTGAAAAATGGTCATTTTCACTCGTCAATTAAATATTAAAATATTCAATTTTCACAAATTAACTTTTAAATCAATTTTAAAAGTTCTATAACATCATTATAACTCCAATATGATTTAATATAACTTTATAAATCATTTTTAATCATATTTGATCCAATTTCCAATTATTTCCGAAATTTCAAATATTAAATTGTCGATTTAATTATCCAATCAAATCTCTATATTCGAAATTAAATTCATTCAGTTTACAAATTTCACTTGTTAATATTTAAAATTAATTAAATATATGAATTTCAAATGACAGAAATTCTGGGTCATTACAGCATGAGACACCTGAGTTGATATTTGTTCGATTGCTTCTTGTAAGTAGATGTCACTTATATGATGATCTGAATATAGGGTATTATATAAGATTATTATATAGAGGTGGCCAGTTGAGAGCAGGCACAATGAGAGCTATACGTATGTCTATTGACTGAGAGTCTACTTCTATTGTCATGCAAGGAGTAAAACCAGATTGGGCTAGTATCCATCCCAACGGCCTGATTGTAGGGATGTGCCCTAAATCTGTGACACACTTTGGAATATATAGCCGAGATCCATTGCTCTAGTGTTATATAGGCCAACAGTCTATTACCATGGGGCATTGTAGGTTTATGATCATTGCATTACGTGGTCATGCAATGTGTTTTAGCTTGCGAGATATATATCATGTCACAATGACCATCGGGTAACTAAAGACTATAGGAGTAGTGCTATAAGCACATATGGAAAGCTCTTAGAGCAGGCTGAGTGATGTCAGTCTCCTACCTAGTTAGTAAAGGCATAAAATATCATGATTGCACCTCTATTGTATTATCATTGATGGGACGAGAGATTCGAGAAGATTATTTATGACATTGAGAGTCGATATGATCATTTGATGAGACTGGAAGCCGAGATAGTATTGTTAGACTAAGAGTCGATGCGATCGTCCACTAGGATGAGAGCCAAGGTGAATATCTACAAGATGAGAGTCGAGTTGATTATTTAAGGACCGAGAGCCTATATGATCATTTACAAGATCGAGAACTAGTATGAACTGATGAGGCTGAGAGCAAAGTCCACTAACTCGAGGATGAGAGTCAAGATGACTATTTGTGCGGTCGAGGATTGCTAGCACTATTCTTAAGGCTGAGAGGCTTGGGATAGTATTACCTCGAGACCAGCTATATGCTTGCCTATTATATGATTATCTAAGAAATAACCATGTGTGCTAAGAGCATGCCTTGTTTGTATGTGATGTATGGTTGGTTGGGATGTCTGCTCGTGTATTTTCCTATATATTGAGTATTATGATGGACCTCAGCATGTCTACTACATGATTATCTAGGTGATAATTTAAGTTGTTGAGAGCAACCATGTTGTGATTTGATGTATGTATGGAGATTTTTGTATGGATGTTTTATCATATCATCCCATTTGATGATGAGTATTGAGGTGTAGATTCATTTGTATATTCTTATAGGTGATGTTTTATATGCATGGTACAAATATGTGTTGTTATATTTGGAGATGTTCATATAACATTATTATGTTATTTTGCTTTACACTGTGCCAGTTGTGTTATATGCTATCATCTACACCCAAGATATAGTTTGACCCATTTATTATTTATATAATACTCGGGTCAGTTCGAGACAATTCACACCTTGGGACAAAGTGGCCAGTTTGTGGTTGTTAGGCATAAATCTAGATGTTAATTTATTGGTTGGACTATGTATTGTATATGTATTTGTGTAGCCTCATATGATATGTTGATGCTAAGTTGAGAGGTATGTGATGGACATATGATGTGTATATTTTCGAAATATTGGGTATTTGAATCATTTTATACATACACACTTGGATTTATGTATGTTATCTATTATATTTTATTGCTTCTTGTTCCATGACTCTATGTACTATGATATTTATATCGTGTATTGTTCTATCCTAGATAATGCATGTTGTAGACTAGAAATTTAGCCAACCTCGGAATTGCAATTAGGAGTTAATATTACCAAAGGTTATTCACTAACACCATAGTTTATAAATTGAAAATGAGGAAAAAATCAAGGTAACAAAATGCTAAACAAGCCAGTACACACAAGATATAGAGTGGTTCAATTAGGAACGATCTATGTCCACTGGTGTAGCAATTTTTGTTGCTTTAAATTCTTTGGTTACAAATATTTATTAGAAGAGACAATAATGAGAGTAGTAAATGAAAATTTGATCATTATGCAGGTGCATTCAATGTTGTATTTATAACAGCTGAAAAATGGTATGGATGACTCAGATTGATGCATCGATATCTAAGCTTCCTCTTAGTTGTTGATGGCATCGGTTGGTTCAGATTGGGCCAACTTGGATGTCGATTGCGGTCCAGATGATGGCAACTGGAGAACAGTACCAAAGCATGCTACTATAGGGGGCATGAGGACAAGGAGTTGTTAAACAATAGCATCGTCGCCACGTGGATAGTGAAGGACATGGAGTGGTTGCTGCATAATGCACTTTTGTAAAATGAAAATTGTCATATATGCCAATTTTTCGATGGAACAATGCAGAGTCGTTGCTTCTCTTTAAAGAGGCGATCAGGTGCTTTTAGGAAAAGGTCTATCGAGTTAGGACCAAATAAGAGATACAGAGTTGGCAAGCTAAGGTAGATTGTTAGGCAACAAGGACATAGTGGCCTGGATATGAGAGCAACAGAACTATCCTCATGATGCATGAATGTTGTCTTTGACGGGCAAGCATTTTACCGAGGGCCACACCTAGTCGGGCGACTGTCTGAAGTGGGTAGCTGCAGGACACCATTGTCTATTATGTGCCGCAAGATGCTTGTAAGGATGATGGGATGGGTAAAGTGACTCTAAGGCCACTTTGGGCGAGAAAAACACACTGGGAAACTAGCAGGTCGACCCATTTATTAACCCATTTATTGCTTTGTGAAAAAATGAGCAATATCCCCCCCAATTTCGCTTTTTTGGGCAAAAGTATACTATTCTTCATACATTTAATGCACATTTAATGCTATCAACACGTTTCATCTTTTTAATGGTTGTGGCGATTCGATTCTCAAGATGTTTCAGAGATGCGACGGTTGATTTTACAACATAATCAATTTTAACCCAGATGGTCTAGATTGTTTCCTACTTATTCAATCCAATGGCTTAGACCGAACACTAAAACTATATGAACCGGAGCAACCTTATCTATTCATTTCTTACCGAGAATTTCTTCTATTGCTGGTAAAAAGCTTCAAACTTCAAGTTTTCTGACAAGGTCTTCGTTGGTTCTTCAAACCTTCCTCCTATTCAATTAGTAAGTTTTTCTTTGGGGACATTTTCAACCACTCTTCAAAAATATCAAAATTCTCTTCCACCCCATGTTAAAAATAGGTTTCACGAAAAAATCATGTCAATGTTTCCAATGAAAATGTAAACCACACATTTGTAGTTAGAATTGCATATATTCGCATTCTATATTGCAAATATTTGCAGTTCTAATTGCACCATTTTTATAGAATGAAAATTTGTAGCCAACACCACAAGAATGCATATTCTACACTTTAAGTATTTGTAGTCCATGTTGAAAATATTTATTTTACAAATATGTGCACTTTAAACTGCATATATTTGCATTTAAAATGGAAATATTTGTAGTTACAACCGCAAATATGTGCAATTTAAAATGCACATTTTTGCTAAAAACATTGACAAGGATGTTTCATGAAATTTGCTTTTAAGGCTTTTCAAATATTAAGTTTGATAATAAGGGGCAGACCCTAATTCCCACCTTTTCTTTTCTCCCTCTTGTTCACTTTCAACGTTGATTTTGTGGTTGATGCTTGGATACCTGATTTTTGCAAATTTTTACTTTTGATTTTATTTTCGTTTTCTTTTTGCACTACCTTGTATATGCTTTAAGAGTTGCCGTAACTGAGAAGGTACCCTGAGAAAGGCGTTGATCACTCAATATTAATAAGTCAAGATTGATCGATCAATGTCGAGAAGTTCCCTGGTCACCTGAAGCATTGAGATATATGTAAAAATTACCAAACTACCCCTCCCCTATTGGGTAGGAAGAAAAGGCTTTTGATTTATATCTTGGGCCTTAACTTGTGTATTATTAAGTTGAAAATGTATATGTTGTACGCTACATAGCCTACCTAGGACAATAATGAGTTTAAATAGGAAACATTGCACATTGATCCACATTGCTTATAGGGCACCTTTGTAGGGTTTGCCAAAGCTAGAGTCCGGGTCAATCGTACCCGCAATGAGGATGGCTTTCCCTTAAGTCTAGTTCACTAACTTGCCTTAGCCTGGGCGATTTAGTAACAAGGTTGGATGATAATTTATAGATGGTTAAAGGGAAAAAGTCTGTCGAAGGTGCATTCGCCAATGGGTGAGCTATTATGGTTGGCACATCAAAAATCAGGGAAGACAAAATTGACTTGGCCAACTCTCTAACTCAATAGAAAGTGCAAGGGATCGAGTCCTTATATCCAATGGCCGAAAACAAGCCCAACTTACTTCCTAATGACTACTTCACCCGGTCGCTCCCCTATATGCGGAGTGGAGCAACACTTTCCTCCTCATCAATATTTTATCTGATTCTTAAATGGCCATTGGATAGCCCCTGCATTGACTTTCCCCCAACAGTTACATCCTCTTGGCCAGTTCATTGTATGCTATGACCTGGGTATCACTGATCCCATCCCAGTCTTTATTAGGATGATATTATAGCTTTCGAAGAATGCACTCGCTCCATCCAGCTTTTACTATCATCTTTAAGCTCGCGACCAGCTAGCTTTATTTTTTGATTTGCTGGAAAAGGTAGCTAGATATTAGGACCACTATTTTTTGTGCCTATGACCATCAACCCTGCCTTTTAGGTGCAGGTGTTCCAAGTTCTGGGTATGTTTCTTGTTTCCATTGTCTTTTCAAATCTAGGCTATTTCCTTGTGATTTGATGACTTGTCCCATTAATGCAATGAACCCTTCGAGCAAATGGGGAGGGCCGGACCCTCTATACTGACTACCAACAATGCATGTCTGAGATAGACAAAACAACCAAGAGGATATTCCTTACCATGATTGATAAGAACCTTTGTTGGGTTGGATTTTTTGGCCCTAACCAGTCAATAAGGACGAGGGAGGATGCCCATTGCATTCCAAGGAGTAGGCCAGAGGTGCTTGCTAGGGTGGTATTTGAGGAAATCCCTTATTGTGGCTATTGTGGAAATAGAAGAGGAGGAAGAAGGTGAGATCATAGAGACTGACCTAGAGTGGGACATCAGTGTGGATCCCCAAGGATATGGGGTGAGTTTGAGATGTTTGATCCTCAACTCTATAAGTACTCAAGGCGAGAGATGCAGGGGAGTGCTGTCGGCCAAGAGTGTATATGGCCGGGGCCATGGCTGCGAAATGTAATGCCTCCTGGTCTTCTAATTACAAAAGTATGTCTGAGACATCCGAGGAACAGAAGACAGATAAGTGGGCGCGTTCCCCATACACATTGGAAAACACAGGCTACTCTATCGAAGTTCCTCCTCCCATTGTGTCCTCCCACCTAAATGACACACATCGTGTTCTCGGCTCATAAACTTCCAAAGGAGCATCACCTAGAAGTAGCTACAAAGAGTCCGCCTAGTCGCCTTTGAGTGGAAGGAGGTGGGGCACCAAACTGAGTGTTGTCCATCTAATCTGTCTTGTAGCCTGTTTGCCTTTATTTTCTTCTTTGTTATCCAAATTGACTTAACTATCACTTTTTTGTCTTTGCAGTGGTTAATATGAACTTTGTTGCACTGGTGGACTCTAATAGTATTGAGGAAACTGTCACCCAACAACAACAACAAACACATTCGCCACCCCCAATACTAATCAGAGGGCTCTATGCCTCGCCGTGGAATCATCCAACCTTAGGCACTTCCATAATAGTACCATACTAGCACCCACGACATGTGTCTGATTGGGGTTACTACCGACCTAGACTCTATTCATTTCAAGAGGAAGAGGATGGATGAGGAACTAGAGGGCTCCAACTGGGGCCTACTTTCCATTTTCTGAGGGAGGAGAGTTGTTAGCAGGCCCGTTGGAGGTGGTAAGGGCCACTAGCTTATATATGGTTTGGGAGATGGATGAGACAACTTTGAATGGGTTGCTTTAGACCCTGGCAGGGATAACTTTGGAGATCTTAGCCCAGTCTGATCGACCCTGGTTTGGGTGGACAAACCACAACCTGGATTCAGTGCTGGAGGCTGATGTTCGGGAAGATTTCTTCGTAAGCTTCTAGCACTTGGTTTCTTTTCCAATACTTCCACCTCCTTTTTAACTTTTTTTTCCTTTTATAGGCTAGGTCCCAAGCCCTTCGCATTCACCAGGAGGTGGTGGCACTAAAGAAACGTATGATGGAGGAAGCCAATGTATGGAACCTGGACCAAGAGAGGCTAGCGGGGGATAGGAGACGGGACATAGAGGCAGAGGCGGCCAGGGTTACAACTGCAAGGGATAGGGCTATGAGGGAGTGGGCCAAGGAGGTCACTCATTGGGAGGGTGTTGATGTAGAATCAGGTCGATTGAGGGGTCACCTTGAGGGTAGAGAGAAAGAGGCAGAGGACTTGAAGACTATGCACCTTCAACACCAACGTTGCATAACTTCCGAGCCCTATGAAGATGAGAAAGCAAAACTAAAGGAGGTGGAATGAATGGATAACAAAGATACCTAAGATCATCTTTGATGCTAACTACCACTTTCCCTTGGTCGTCCTCTTAATCAGTCCTGACCTACATGCTAAAGTTTGGAGGGAAGTGGCGACAAAGATGGAAACTGCGGGCTATGTCCTTCCCCGATCTTGTCATAGGAGCAGGCTATTTCCTTAATGGATTCTTCTAATAACCCTTCCCAGCCATCGCTCTAGAGGTTGAGAAACCAATAACCCCATGGGTTGATTGCCATATCATCGAGAGGTGAATGTAGGCTAATTTTTGTATGTATATTTATTAAGGCGGGCTAGAATCCAATTTTGTAATGAACATGATATTTCTTATGTGCCTTGAATTGACTTTTTCTACTACAATGTTCTATGTTAATTTTTTACTCTTTTGCTAGTGTCTTTCATGCATATCTGTCCTATGTTTGTCTTTATCTGTTTATAATCAGGCTTACTTGTTATTTTGTATAGGATGGCTCACACGGCTCCCGACTTTGTTAAATAAACACATAAACTTAGCAACCTATGCATGACTTAATAAGTATAAAACAAAACAAAGAACATATATATCTTTCTGCTTAGATGATTTTTCCCTAGCTAGCATGTACGGGCAGACATGAGTTTGTGATGGGGTGTCCTTCTTTGGACAATGGGCCCTCACATTGATTCGCTTTTTGAGTGATTTTTAATGGATTGTTATTATCAGGCTTTTCTATGATGTGGTCGCCTTTGTCGTTTAAGGCGGACAATATTACAAATGCTAGAATGAAGATTACTTCATGGGTAATCATGCCTATATTGACATTAATGCGTCGTCCTACTTAGGGATGGCCAACATCATGGGAAAACGAATTAGGACCACAACACGGATAGTCATGCCATCTGTTCATCGATGCCTCTTGCATGGATGGAAGCATCGTTTGGCTCGTGCATCCTCATAGAGCAGAACACCATAAACATATGAATTGAGGTCACTTCATGGGTGGTCGCATCGTCAGTGCACCATTGTCCCATCTCGTTGTAGAGATAGGCAGAATCATGGGTGAACAAATTGGTAGCACAACATGGGTGAACGTGACATCTATTCATCAATGCCTCTGATATAGACGGGAGCATTATCTAGCTTGTGCATCCTCAAAGAGTAGTACACCACTGATGTATTATTTTGGAACACTCAATGGGTGGTTGTTCCATCAATGCACCAGTGTCCCAAGCATGGAAGGGTGCATTGATTGGCTCGTGCATCCTCAAGGGGCGGGTTGGTTATTGTATCTTCCCCTCGATACAAGCAGAGGTGATGCACACTTGTATCCTCTTAGGATGGCTAGTTAATTATTAGTATCTTCCTTTCGAATTAGGCATAGGCGCTGCATGCTTATACCCTCTTAGAATGGCTAATTGAGTGTTTATAGCTTTCCCCGTGCAAGCAGAGGCACTGCACGCTTGTACACTCTTGGATGGATAGTTGAGTATTTATAGCTTCCCTTTGATGTAAAGAGAGGCGCTTCGCATTCGTACCCTCTCGAGATGGCTAGTTGAGTGTTCATGGCTTGTATCATTGACAACTGTTGTGATGGTGAATTGCTCTGTTTATATCTTATAAAAGTGGTACGTAAAATGAAATGATTGCCTTATATGATGGCATACATATTTTGTCTAGCTTTATAACTATGGCTTATAAAGTTAACTTAAGCATAATAAGCCCGAAGGTGCTCTAGGTTCCATGTGCATGGGACATTGCTGTTATCCGAATGAGTGAGGTGACAAGCTCCATTGGTTTGCACATCACTAATAATATATGGCCCCTCCCAGTTAGGCCCCAAGTTCCCTTCGGTCGGGTTCTTCATGTAGGCGAAGACCTGTCACAAAATGAAGTTGCATGTGACAAGTTATCATAGTATTACCCTTACATTGTAATGCTTGGCCACCTTCTGATTATAAGCTTTTGCTCAGATTTCGACCTTCGCACTTTTATCTCCTAATACATCGAGCCCCAGTCCAAGGAATTCTTCGTTCTATTTAGTGTCATATGTGATGCAACATGGAGATGGCACATCCACTTCCACGGGTAGCATGACCTCATATCCATTAGGCCAGAGATAAGGGGGAGTGTCAAGTAAAGGTTTAGCTTGAGGCCATTTATGACTAAAGCACTAGTGGAAGGTCTTCAACCCAGTTTCCCTTGGCCTTAATGAGGTGCTTCTTAGTGTTGACTTAATAGTTTTCTTTACGCTTCTACTGCCCATTCACTTTAGGATGGGAGAAAGACGAGAATAATTTTTCAATCTCATTTCTCGTACTGAAATTCTGAAGCAGATCACTTTTGTACTGGGTTCTGTTGTCTGTGATTATCCGCTTCGGGAGTCCAATCAACAAACTATGTTCTTGATTACAAATTGAGAATCTTAGGTGCGACGATTCCAGTTAAGATTCCTCCTCAACACACTTTTTGAAATAATCAATGTTGATAATATCATCGTTGTAGCCTCCTTCTGCATTATAGTGTTGTTGATAAAGTCAACCCCCATGTATCAAATGATCAAGGGAATGTCATGATTGTTAGCAAGTTCGGTGTGGCTATTGGGATCTTCACAACCGCTAGCATCATTCACACTTCTTGACATAATCCATGGAGTCTTTTATCACTACCAAATAGTAATAAGCTTGCCAGACAGCCTTTTTTACTAAGATTTACCGCTTGGCGTGATCCCCATAAAAAATTCTTCATTCATAACTTAGTGTTGAAGGGGTTCGATATAGCTTACTATCCATAAGTGTACAATAATGGCCCGGTAAAGAACCTTTTGGGCCTCCTTTCATTTAACAGGTAATTCTCTGCTTGTGAAGTACTTTAAGTAAAGGGTCATCCATGTGTGTAGCTAGTCATCATTAATTACATTACAATTTCTCTTGGCTCATAATGGGACCGACCACACTTCTAGTGGTACCCTAGGATTTCTTTCTTTAAGTTTGCTTGCTGCCTTAGCTAGTTGGTCGGCCTTTGCATTTTTCTCCCACGGTACTTATTCCAACTTGAAACCAGAGAAGGTGCTAATGAGTCTCTTTTCTTCCCGACATATAAAGCTAATGTTTTGCCCTTGACTTGAAAGAGCTTGCAGAATTGATTTATTACCAATAAGAAATCAGTGAAAATATGGATTGATTCAATCTTCAGCTTCCTCACCATCCTGAGATCGGCTAGTATGACTTCATATTTAGCTTCATTATTTATCGCATTAAAATTTAATCCGGAAGCTTAATAAAGTTATTTTTGCTCAGGAGTGATGGGGACCATACTGGCCCCGACCCCTGCCCCTTGTTGGACGTGCCATTGATATATGACTACCATGAGCTTTGACTAGTTGTCCTCTTTGCTGCTATTCAAGCTGGAACATTCTATTATGAGGTCAACCATAGCTTGTGCTTTAATTGATGTGTAGGGATGTTAGGTGATATTATGCTGCTCAAGCTTGATGGACCATTTCAATAGCCGACCTACTGTATCCAGCCGAATTAACAATTACTCCAGGGGTTGGTTGGTTAGAACTTTACAAGGCGTGCCTAGAGATATGGCAGAGTTTGCGGGCTGCCATTTGCAGCCGACAAGCCAACATTTCCAACATTGAGTATCTAGTCTTCAGGATCGATAATCTTTGCTGACATAGTATACTGTCCACTGAATCTTTTCTTCATCTTATACCAAGGCAGTGCTGATCACATGGTCAATGACTATGAGGTATAGGTAGAGGTCTTCGTCGTCCAAGGGTTAGGAGAGAATAAGGGCATGTCTAAGTGTTGCTTCAATTCTTCGAATGCTTTGGTGCATTGGTCAGTTTAAGTGAATGAGTTTTCCTTCTCGATGAGGTTAAAGAATGGGACACACTTTCCATTGCTTGGGACACAAAGTGGCTAAGTGTGATGACCATCCTATTCAGACTTTGTACCTGCTTAACTATGTGGGGATCTGCAAGTCTTGGATTGCTTGGATCTTATCGAGGTTGACTCGATCCCCTTTGTGCTCACCACGTAGCCTAGGAACCTGCTAGAGCAAAGAGAAAACGAGAACTTCTTTGGATTTAGCTTTATATTATACCAGTGGTAAATGACGAAAGTCTCGGCTAGCATCTGTATATGACTGTCGGCCTTCTTAGATTTAACTAACATATTGTCTACTTAAATGTCCATCGACTTCTCAGTCTATTCGATCAATATTTTACCTATTAGCTACTAATATGTTGTGCCTGCATTGTGGAGTCCAAATGGCATCACCCTATAGCGAAAAAGCTTCGCATCCATGATGAATGACATATGCTCTTGATCTGGGCCATGCATGGCTATGTAGCTGTATCTGGAATAAGCAACTATAAAAGTAAGAAGCTTATAAACACTTGTTACACCCACAAGTTGACCAAGGCACGGTAGAGGGAAGTTGTTTTTTAGGTAGGTTTTGTTGATGTAACACCTCGCGCTTTAATGACAAATAAAATCAATTGAATTAACATAATTGCAAAAACAGTGAAAAATATAAATGTAAAAAATACGCATTTAAAAATTAAGAGGTTACATAGGTATATGCAACCAATGAGTGTGTGATTAATTGTCGCATCAATCAATTAAAAGAGGAATTAATTAAGAGACGTAGAGGCATTAATTAGTCAAAGAATATGTCATTTTTATAACATTAATTAATTAAGGGATCTTCTAATAAAGGGAAATGTATGTGAGGAATAAATTAAACGATAACGTACATATATTAATTTATAATTGACACAATCGATTAATTGAGAAATTAATTAAAGACATTAAGTAAGCGTCAATTAATAAAAGTGGGAAACTTATATGTTAATTAATTGGGTAATGAATTAGCGGTTTAAATATGTACAACTAATAAATGTGTGATTGAGTGACGCATAGGAATTAATTTGGATATCGGTTAAAATGGGAAAATGTGTCAATTAATTAATTGGAAATTAGTTGAGCGTTTTAAAAATGGTGTCAATTAATTAAAGAATATGCCATCTTTAAAATAGCTAATAATGTAAATTAATTAGCTAAAAGAAAACGCCAGTTATAGGATTATTAGTTTCCAATTTAAAAAAAATTGGAATGCGTACAAAAATCAAACAAAGTAATTAGCTTTATGATGTGGGTAAATTAATAAAAATAAATTAAAAAGTATAACTTTTATATGCATTCAATTAATAGAGGTATTAATTGACGTGTTCAAATAGGTAAGAAATTATAACGTATAAGAATCAATTAATATTGGATATATATATGTGTGTATATATATATGATCTAATTAATTAGATAGTTAATGAGAGAATCTTATTTAGAAGGAAACGTGAATTAATAGGGTCATATAACAAAGGAACAAATGAATAACGTTGGAGAGTTATACATTATAAGCTAACGTAAACAAATCAAGTTCTAATGGTGAGGATTGTTTTTAGGGTTAATCGGATGGTTCCTAGTTGTTCACTGCACCTATAAATTGAACGTAACTTAACCCTAGCCCACACTATTTTCTCTGAATCAGCTGCCGTCGTTTACACCAAACTCCTCTTCTCTTCCCCCTCTTCCTTTCTCCTCTGTTAATCAAATCTTTCCCAAACCAAAAATAAAATTAAGCAAGGAAATACATACAAACAAATCAGAGAATTGCGCAAAGAAATTAGAGAATTTACAGCGAATCAAAAAGGAGAAAAAGTGGAAAAAAGCATAGCAAATTAAAAGGGATAGAGATTGAAGCTAAGGACAACATGTGAGTGGATTTAATTATATATCTTTTACTTTTATGATATATTATCGTTAGACTCACATTAAATAATTTTATTTAGTGTTTATTTCAGTGATTAATTATGTTAATTAGTTATGCTGAGACTGTAAATTGTATAAGAGAGCTTATATTTAATTAATATTAGGCTTGATAGTTAGAGAAAGACGTAAGCCTAAAAGCAAGAAGTTTACAGTTGATTACATTTATTTTTGCCTGCAAATGTTAGCTTCTTTTTATTCCTTTTTACGAGAATAAAATAGTAAAGAGAAGAATTCACAAATACGGACTAAAATAAAAGAATACTAGATTTAAAGGAATTAGATGTAAAATAAGAGAAGCTGAAATAAAAAGAGAAAGATAGAAATTTACAGTAATTATGCTAAAACGGGAGTAATAACTTAAAGAAAAATCTGACTTGGAAGTACGTGACAGATTAATTGGTTGGTTTAGATAATCGAATACATTTCTATAGTTTAATATTTAAAAAGATATCAATAAACGTAATTGCAAGAATAAAAGAAAGAAAAAGGGAATTCGTGTAAAATAGAGAAACCACTATATTTTGCACTATCCAAAAAGTAAAGAGATAATAAAAGAAATATCTTGCAGTTACGGATTATTGTTTATAGCATTATTTAGTATTAAAATATGAAAATGAATTTTTAGCATAGTTTTCGTAACCAACCAAATAGAATAGAACTACTTCCTATAATATAAGAAGATAAAACAAAGAACTGAAGGAATCAAGTTAATTTTAGATAAGACTAGAAGCTATAAACAGAAATGTACCTAGATCTGCGTTTATTGTGTAGATAATAGAATAAAAGTAAAGTAGTTATTATGGTAAGTAAATTTGTGACAAGGGGACGTAGTCTAAAGCTAAGCTTGTCATATAATATAAAGAGAATTCAACATTATAATAAAAGAAGACAGACTAGAATAGAAAAGAGACGCTTGTAATTATATTTATATATGCAGATTTTAAAAGAAAATAAAAGTGACAATTACAAGTAAAATTATAACATAGGTTACAATTAAGTAGAAAGAACAGAAAAAGGCTTATTTGAAGACTTAAATTAAGTTAATAAGAAAATGGAGCAGAAATAATAGAAGAGGCTTATTTTAACAAACTTAAGACTTAAATTAAGTTGATAAGAAAAATAATAGTAGTGACTCATACCAACAACATTCCCTTTCAGTCAGGAACTAATGGTCTCACAATAGTTAGGTGAGGCTGGGACAAGATTATGCTATTTAGGGTAAATAAGTAGCCAACAGAATAAGAAAAGTAAACTAAACGCAAAATAAAAGATTAGACTTATGGTCTAATAAAAGAATAAGATGCGTTTAGAGCAACCCAAAGGATGAAGAGCCCAATGAAGCAGTTCATCACAGATTTCAGCACAGAAGAAGCACGTCCAACTTAGTTATTTTGGGCTAGAAGAAAGTACGACACTTCAACGGGACGTGAGGGTACTCTAGGATGGCCCTCTGGGGTAGGCGTAGTGATGCAGTCCTCTAAAGGAAGGTCTATAGGTGTTCCATCAAAAGAGTATGCCTTGACTGCTTTTTGCATGGCAGGACCAATATAGGCAGTCAAAAGGGGTTGGTGTTTAGAGTAGGATATTTGTATGTCCCAGTACTTGCAAGTAAGTTTAGTGGGCAGGACCCAAAGGATAGTTGCATGTGGATATCGGGCTAGCATCAAAACCAAGAGCGAGTTCGGGAATGACTACTGTTAAACCAACAGTCTAATGATACTTTCACTATCAAGACATTGGATGAGGGGCGCCGCAAATTGGATGTTTAGATTGTTTGCAGTACGGCACAGTCACTTAGCTCTTTAGTGGTCTTTCGATTAGTTAAGGGGTGGCTGTGTGGTGTCATAGCCATGAAAAGAAAAGAGATAGACCAAATAGAATACCTGTATTATAGACCTAATGAGGCAGTCCTTTACAGAAATAGACTATCCGTATTGTAGGCCAATGAGGCAGTCCTTTACAGAACTAGACTATCTGTATTGTATGCCTAACGAGGCAGACCTTTACAAAAATAGAAAATCCACGACCGAATTCCGTACAAGGTAGACCTTGTTAAGTAGGATTCAGGGAGTAGACAGAACGATTACGTATAGTCCTCAAGGTACGCACCGGGTGGTACATTGTGGATGTCCGAGCATTAGTATAGACTAGTGTGGACGCAGTTTTACATTTTCATAGTAGACGACGAATCATCTATATTGTAGGCCTTACGAGGCAGTCTTCTATAGATGTAGTCACAGAACGCCATGGAAGCAAGATGATGGAGTCAATTGCGAGGAGGATACTGAAGGTACTATGGGTAGTACCTAGGATCGATGCGGTCATTGGGCATATAGCTACACATATATCAGTTATTAGGTTTTAATCTACTAGGGAGTAGATGGGCACGATTCACGCACAGAGGCGAGAGTATTATAAACCTAATGAACCTAATATAACAGTAAATAGAAATAAAACGGTATGTGTAGAATTAAGCTTAGAAGTGTATAATTTGTCCATTCACCAGAACTTTAGTTCTGACCCCCTCCTCATAACATCCTACAGGTTATGTAGATGGCAGAGACCTTCCAACTTTAAGACACTTGTTTGGAAAGTGTTATTATATTGGTGACTATTTACTTACTATTATATTTTAGTCATTTCCGTTGTAAGATATTTATTGAGCTCTGATATATTTGTCTTTGCCTATTTGTAGGATACCAGATACCCAACTTGGGCTTTAGAGGGCTTGGATTTTAGCATTTTTGCGAAAAATCCGGACCTACTAGAATTCGGGTTGTTACATTTGGTATCAGAGCCTAGGTTAAGATTCCTAGGTAGATAGTGAGTGAACGTATTCATATTTTTGAATAAAATATAAATATATTATGTACTGAAATCCAAATAGTCCCCAATTATAGATTTCAACACATGGAAAGTTTTTAGAAATATATTTGTGCTTAGTTTGCTAGTTGGGTTTGGGATGACCCAAGTATGTTGAGCCCTATGTTATTACCAATTTATAGCATACAAGTAAGCCATGTTTTGAGAAAAAATTTGTATCCATATGTTATTGGAAGTAGGGAAGTCCCCTAGCGATAGTAGGGAGAGTGTTTTTATTTTGGAAGGAATAAGAGGTTTTAGTAAAAAGAAAATCCACTTTACAATAAAATGAAACTTTTGAATTAAAAAGTTGAAAAATATAGTTGTTAATATATTTGAGGAAGTAAATATTGGGTTTTTGAAAAAAATAAGTGGTATGAAATTTAAATTGGTTTTTATATGATGTAAATTTTATTAAAACTGAAATTCTTTTTGAATAATTATAGAGCATGTATAGCTCGCTAGTTTCTTTGTTGGTAAACAAAGATTTTAAATATAAAAACCTAGAGTGTGTTAAGTATCGAAAACGTAGGTTACAACATTTATTGTTGTAATAAATGTTTTCAGTAAAAATAAACGAAGCATAGACTATGACACTATTGTTATAGTAGGTGACTCCCAAAGTAAATGTTTTTACATAGCATACGAGATTTATTAATATTATTTTAATTGAATCCATATATTAGTATTTTTGGGTTGTAGTAACGGTGTTTTCTCCAACATCTTTTTTGACCCAAATGAGTTTTGGAGATAATCTCTAAAGTGGTTTGTATGTACACTTATTATTTAAATAAGTATATGAAAACATATTCTAGTTATAAACAAGTTTTAAAAATGAGTTCTTTTGAAAAATCATGTACGATAAATTAATGAATCTAGTAGGAAGTATCTTATGTAAGTAAATATAGAGTAAACATACCTTAATCTATTGGAATGAAATGAATAATGATATAATTTTCTATGAATCACAAATAAAGATGTTTTGTGCAACTTATAAGGAATACGTGAAAGAGATGTACAAGGTATGGAAAGCACCATATTTTGTATAGCCTATTTCGATAAAATATAAAACAAATTCCTTATAATTTCACATAAACCTGAAATCCTCCTTTAAAGGATTCATAGAAGGTTTTAGCGTTAATGATTTCTCATAAGAGAAAGTAATTCCAATACATTAAGGTATAAAACCATTAAGTGTAGTAAGTGAGTAACTCCTTCAAGGTTAAGTAATTGGAAGAGTAGGAAAGTTAAGAGATTTTTGATAAAATAATTGTTCTTATTTACTCCAGCTTTAGTAAATTTGAAAATCTATAAAAAAGAAGAAGGATATTTTGAAAACATGTGAGGATATTTTTTTAAAGTCAAGAAAAAAGAAAAATGTTTTAAGAACAAGCAAGACATGTTTAAAAAAATGGTTTGGTGGAAAAGTAAATA
Organism: Allium fistulosum; assembly: GCA_030737815.1. Classification (NCBI taxonomy): domain Eukaryota; kingdom Viridiplantae; phylum Streptophyta; class Magnoliopsida; order Asparagales; family Amaryllidaceae; genus Allium; species Allium fistulosum. The sequence goes on from CM060904.1 coordinate 1,113,620,036, forward strand.
AGTTTTTGAAAGGATAAAATTTAGAAGCTTTAATTTTTGAAGTAAAATGATAAATACCAAATCAAACCAGACTTTTAAATATAGAGTAGATATGAATCATTTCCTAGGTGTAACGGGAAAAGTATAAGGCTATAGCAGTAATTACTCCTAGTAGTAAAAATGAAAGTTCCCGTAAGGTGTATAAGACACTAGTGAAAATCTAGAAATGTTGCTTCATGTGTGTAGACTATATAAGAATAGTGAAATGATATTAGTAAGATGATAAGACACACGTGGTTGGGATAGGTAGACCTTAGTTGGGGAAAGATGAAAGCTAAAGAGAGAATTTCCTCAAGCTTAGTTGCCTTTTTAGATAGAGACTGCATAGATTGAAATCCTTATCCATTGCAGTAAATGAGACTTAGTTATTCCTTTTTGAGCATGGAATAGAAGAGATGAATATATCTTATTCGTCATGAGTAATACAGTGTAGTTGGTAACAAGTAATAGACGGTATAAGGAGCATATGAGTTACTTGGAATCCTAGGGTATGACCTTTCTGTGTCAGAGTGGACATGGTCCTAGACCTCCTTGCCCTAGATGATAGTTGTGTTTAGTTTCTGTATTAAAAGAAGAGTAAAAGAATATATAAGGTAACTAAAAGAAAAACAGTAAGATCTAAAGAAAGCAATAGAAACGTCAATAGAAATAAATGAGAGTTGCAAAAGCAAAATACATCTTTCCCATAAATTAAGCTTAGGAAAAAGTTTGAAAAGAAAAATATTTCTTATAAACCATGCTTGGGAAAGAAAATAGAGATTTTATAGGATAGTGGCATAAGTTCCAAGCACGGAGAGAGGGATACGCAAAAGTAAAACGGAGAAATGTGAAGTTTTTCCGTTTTCTACCTTCTTTCTGACATAGGAAATCGAATTTGGAAAATTAGAATTTTCTAAAATTTGAAAATTAAAAGTTGTGGTAGGTTTGGACGTAAAATTTGTTGAACTATGCTCCTATTCAGTAGGAGTGTGGGAAAAATTGGATGAAAAATGTTTTGAGTTTTCAAAAGATTGCATTCATATAGAAATTGCAAGTATATTTAGGATGTGTGCATCATGTTTTAATAGAAATTTCTAAAATAAAAAGCATTCTTATAGGAGGTACCGCTTAGAAATTCTTTTACATGCATATATTTTATGATGTATTGCACTTTACACTATGCACGGATTGTTGCAAAATTGGTTGTACACTAAATGGTTGCTAGGGTAGAATGGATGCACGAAGGTTTGCATGATTGAACCCTTATCAAATTTCGGGGACGAAATTTCCTAAGGGGGGAGAATGTAACACCCCACGCTTTATGAGAAATAAAATCAATTGAATTAACATAATTGCAAAACAGTGAAAAATATAAATGTCAAAAATACGCATTTAAAAATTAAGAGGTTACATAGGTATATGCAACCAATGAGTGTGTGATTAATTGACGCATCAATCAATTAAAAGAGGAATTAATTAAGAGACGTAGATGCATCAATTAGTCAGAGAATATGTCACTTTTATAACATTAATTAATTAAGGGATCTTCTAATAAAGGGAAATGTATGTGGGGAATAAATTAAATGATAACATACATATATTAATTTATAATTGACGTAATCAATTAATTGAGAAATTAATTAAAGACAATAAGTAAGCGTCAATTAATAAAAGAGGAAAACTTATATGTCAATTAATTAGGTAATGAATTGGCGGTTTAAATATGTACAACTAATAAATATGTCATTGAGTGACTCATATGAATTAATTTGGATATCGATTAAAATGGGAAAACGTATCAATTAATTAATTAGCAATTAGTTGAGCATTTTAAAAAGGGTGTCAATTAATTAAAGAATATGCCATCTTTACAATAGCTAATAATGTGAACTAATTAGCTAGAAGAAAACGCCAGTTATAGGATTATTTGTTTATAAGTTAAAAAAAATTGGAACGTGTACAAAAATCAAACAAAGTTTAGGTTTATGAGGTGGGTAAATTAATAAGAATAAATTAAAAAGTATAACTTTTATATGCATTCAATTAATAAAGGTATTAATTGACGTGTTCAAATAGGTAAGAAATTATAACGTATAAGAATCAATTAATATTGGTATGTGTGTGTGTGTGTATGATCTAATTAATTGGATAATTAATGAGAGAATCTTATTTAGAAGGAAACGTGAATTAATAGGGTCATATAACAAAGGAACAAATGAATAAGGTTAGAGAGTTATACGTTATAAGCTAATGTAAACAATCAAATTCTGATGGTGAGGATTGTTTTTAGGGTTAATCGGATGGTTCCTAGTTGTTCACTGCACCTATAAATTGAACGTAACTTAACCCTAACCCACACTATTTTCTCAGAATCAGCTTCCATCCTTTACACCAAACTCCTCTTCTCTTCTCCCTCTTTCTTTCTCCTCTGTTAATCAAATCTTTCCCCAAACCAAAAATAAAATTAAGCAAGGAAATACATACAAACAAATCAGAGAATTGCGCAAACAAATCAGAGAATTTACAGCGAATCAAAAAGGGGAAAAAGCAGAGAAAAGCGTAGCAAATTAAAAGGGATAGAGATTGAAGCTAATGACGACATGTGAGTGGATTTAATTATATATCTTTTACTTTTATGATATATTATCGTTAGATTCCCGTGAAATAATTTTATTTAGTGTTTATTTTAGTAATTAATTTTGTTAATTAGTTATGCTCAGACTGTAAGTTGTATAAGAGAGCTTATATTTAATTAATATTAGACTTGATAGTTAGAGAAAGATGTAAGCCTAAAAGCAAGAAGTTTACAGTTTATTACATCTCTTTTTGCCTGCAAATGATAGCTTCTTTTTATTCCTTTTTACGCGAATAAAATAGCAAAGAGAAGAATTCGCAAATATGGACTAAAATAGAAGAATACTAGATTTACATAAATTAGATGTAAAATAAGAAAAACGGAAATTAAAAGAGAAAGATAGAAATTTATAGTAATTATGCTAAAATGGGAGTAATAACTTAAAGAAAAATCCAATAACTTGATTTGGAAGTACGTGACAGATTGATTGGTTGGTTTAGAAAATAGAATACATTTCTATAGTTTGATATTTAAAAAGATAACGATAAACCTAATTGCAAGAATAAAAGAAAGAAAAAGGGAATTAGTGTAAAATAGAGAAACCACTATATTTTGCACTATCCAGAAAGTAAAGAGATAATAAAAGAAATATCTTGCAGTTACAGATTATTGTTTATAGCTTTATTTAGTATTAAAATATGAAAATGAATTTTTAGCACAATTTTCGTAACCAACCAAATGGAATAGAACTACTTCCTATAATATAAGAAGATAAAACAAAGGATTGAAGGAATCAAGTTAATTATTAGATAAGACTAGAAGCTATAAATAGAAATGTACCTAGATCTGCGTTTATTGTGCAAATAATAGAATAAAAGTAAAGTAGTTATTATGATAAGTAAATTTGTGACAAGTGGACATAGTCCAAAGCTAAGCTTGTCATATAATATAAAGAGAATTAAAGAGAATTCAACATCATAATAAAAGAAGACAGACTAGAATAGAAAAGAGACGCTTGTAATTATATTTATAATATACAGATTTTAAAAGAAAATAAAATTACAAGTAAAATTATAACATAGGTTATAATTAAGTAGAAAGAACAGAAAAGGCTTATTTAAGACTTAAATTAAGTTAATAAGCAAATAAAGCAGGAATAATAGAAGAGGCTTATTTTAATAAACTTAAGACTTAAATTAAGTTGATAAGCAAGATAATAGAAGTGACCCATACCAACAGCATTCCCTTTCAGTCAAGAACTGATGGTCTCACAATAGTTAGGTGAGGCTGGGACAAGAATATGCACATTAGGGTAAATAAGTAGCCAACAGAATAAGGAATGTAAACTAAACGAAAAATAAAAGATTATACTTAGGGTCTAATAAAAGAGTGAGATGCGTTTGGAGCAACCCAAAGGATGAAGAGCCTAACGAAGCAGTTCATCACCGATTTCAGCACAGAAGAAGCACGTCCAACTTAGTTATTTTGGGCTAGAAGGAAGTATGAGACTTCAACGGGACGTGAGGGTACTCTAGGATGGCCCTCTGGGGGTAGCCGTAGTGATGCAGTCCTCTAAAGGAAGGTCTGTAGGTGTTCCATCAAAAGAGTATGCCTTGATTGCTTTTTGCATGGTAGGACCATTATAGGCAGTCAAAAGGGGTTGGTGTTTGGAGTAGGATATTCGTATGTCCCAGTACTTGCAAGTAAGTTTAGTGGGCATGACCCAAAGGATAGTTGCATGCGGTTATCGGGCCAGCATCAAAACCAAGGGCGAGTTCGGGATTGACTAGTGTCAAACCAATAGTCCAATGATACTTTCACTATCGAGACATTGGATGTGGGTCGCCGCCAATTGGATTTTAGATTGTTTGCAGTAGGGCACAGTCACTTAGCTCTTTAGAGGTCTTTCGATTAGTTGAGGGGTGGCTGCATGGGGCCATAGCCACGATAAGAAAAGAGACAGACCAAATATATACCTGTATCGTAGGCCTAACGAGGCAGTCCTTTACAGAAATAGACTATCTGTATTGTAGGCCAATGAGGCAGTCCTTTACAGAACTAGACTATATGTATTGTAGGTGTAACAACTCTGGTGTAAATTAACAAATTAATTAAATTTAATTAGGAATGATTAATTCTAATTTATGATTTGTCAAATTTAATTGTGAAATAAATCATGTTTTGAGAATATTTGATTTGATTTATCTATGGAATAAGTTTTATTTCTTAAATAAAGAATTTCAATTGAAATTGGAATATTATTAAATCAATTATATAAAATTTGGTAATTAGATTAAAATGTTAATATTGTGATTTTTAGTTTAAATTGAGAAATTATAATTTATAATTTATTCTCTTTAAAAATAATGAGAATTTAACTTGTGGTTAGTCTTGGTAAAGTTTAGAAATCAATTCATATTGTATAAACTATTGGTTAGTGAAGGTTTGTGTTTTATTAGTGTTAAAAACAAAATAGAAAATTAGTAACACTTAAGATTTGTAACACTTTGTTAATATGGGTTTGGGCCTAAGCAAATATCAATCCATTTGAGCAAATAAGAAAATACTTCTCATTTTTCTTTCTCAAAAAAAAATTTTATTTACGATCAAAAACATCAGAAAAAAAACTAGGGTTCATCCCTCTTCTTATTCAATCCAAAAGCTTCTTTTTAAATTAGAAATAAAATCGGGAAAAATCAAGTAAAATCAAGGTAAGAAATCTAAGCTTTTGCTTACCAACTTAAGTAATTAACTTCAGGTCTTTTAGTGATTTGTGAATCTTGTGTGTTGTTTATTTCTTTGGAGTTCTAGGGTTTCTTCAAGTTGGAATCAAGTGAATTTTGGCTGCAAATTTGTTGAGCAAACATAGCAATTAAGGTGAGTAAATCACTCACAATAATATCTCTAATTCATGAGAATAATTGTTAGTTGCTATTAGAATTGAATTGAATGGTTTGTTGATTGAGTTGCTTTAAATTTGATTGTGAGTTGTTTGCTTGAGTTTAAGTGATTATTAGATTATTTGCTGAAAATGAAGTGTAAAAATCGCTGCTATAAAACAGCAATATCATGGTCTACAATTATCCAAAATGACTCAATTTTTTTGTGGTAGAAATATATATCAATTAGATACAAGTTCTCTTTTAACCATATTTCGAAATTTTGCAGTTTAATGGGTCGGAATTGATTTTAAACTAATGTTATAGCACAACCATATAAAAAATTCTCTGAGTTGATACCTGAGAGTAAAATGGACATAACTTTTGATTGATAAATCCAATTGTGTTGAATCTTTTTGCAGTAGAAAGATAATTTCTTAAGGAAAAACGTTTGTTTTAATTAATTTCTCATATTTTGAATGATTTTTGGTCAAAACTCCTCGCTAAAGAATACCCCTACGAATTTACCATTCCTAAAGTGGTTTCCGCCCACTTGTCTATTGGATAGATTCATAAGAATACTACTGAATCGGGTTTTTAACAGAGTAATAGTCTCTGCCCTGTCAAATTTCTATGCTAAACATTGTTAGTAATTTAAGCATAACTTTTTCATTTCTTATCGGATTTTGATAATATTAAAATTTCTGGAAAGCATAAACTTTGTGCCACAACTTTCATGTTATGAGTTTTATAAAATTATGTGATTCAAAGGGTATAAATTGCATTTTAAAACTAAAACTTGTGACTGAGTTGTAATTGGTGAAGCGGTTAAAATGACCGGTGCATTCCCGACCCATTGCTTGAACCCGTTTGAGTGTTGTGTTTGCAATGTTGTGCCCAGATGTTGAAGTGATTATTTTGGTAGTTGGTTATATATAAATATATATTTACAATAATAAATTTATATTATAAGTTTGATTTGTTATATAGTTAAGAGTTAGAACTCTACGGTGTTAGCTCATGAGTAAAATCTTGTGATAATCTAATATTTAGTCATAATGAATTCTAATGTGTTTGTGGATTTTGAATCATTTGATTCAAAGATTTGGACTTAAATAAAGATATATCTATTTATTTATATAGATAAATATTTAGTTATAAACACCAATAATTTGGTAAGGAGAGTTTATTAAAATTATAAATATTAAACTTGTTTTATAAATTGGCCTAATCTCTTTTATAAATAGTTTTATCAAATATTTATGTTTATATTAAGTATTACTAGTATAAATAGTTATGGATTTAAAAATATGTTTTGTTAAATACAAATTTAATTTATTAAATAAAATGTAATGAGATTTAGAAACATGGTTTTGAAGTATAAACATAAGTTGTTTTATACTAGTGTACGAATACTAATTTGGACATTTCTAAGAGTAATAAATCGGGTTTTAAAGAATAAGTGATTACTTAAATATATATATATATATATGGTTTTAAAATATGATTCATGAATAATACAACTTTATGGAAATTTAAGTATCATTATGGTTTCGGAAAATGGGAAATCTTAGTTCACAAAATAAATATAATTGGAACAATTTGGAATAATGGAAAATTTTAATAAGTGACAAATTAAATAAAGGTTTTGAGAACCTTAATTCTATAATTTGGGAAATACTAATAATCGATATAGTGTTATCGATTGGTTTTAATGCTTTCGAATAATACTTTATTGATTATGGTATAATTCATTGAATAGAATGTTTGAGTGAAATTTACTAACTCATTAGCGAATACATGAATTTCATCGGGTAGTATGGGATGCTTGGGTTAAGTTCTTGTGATCGAATTGATAAAGTACTTAACACTTTAGAGTTGTATTCTCTTTTGGTGTGCGACAAGTGGTTGCTAGATCTTTAAGAGAATATGGTTCAGGTTTTCCAGTGATATCCGTAATAAGTGATATTTACTAGCTTTTAGTAAATACTTGAATTTCACCATATGGTATGGGACATATTGGTTAAATTCTAGTGATTACTGAAGGTGATAGTATTTGGCACTTTAGAGTTTACTCTCTTTTGGTGTGCGGCAAGTGGCTGCTAGATCCTTAAGTAGTTTATTCCTGGATTTCTTTTCGAACATAATAATTTAATAATACTAAATAAATGTGGATTTATCAAGTCATGGTTTCTACGATCACCTTGATCGGTATGGACTATCATTGAGATCATTCTGTGATTCTGTTTTCCCAGTCTGAGTATGGTCCTTGGTATCAGATCGGTTCGAGTGATACCAATTTGTTTGTTTGTTTACCACGGGTTTTGAGTACAATCATTGCGATTGTTTTGGATGATCATTACGATCGGTTTCGATTAAGATCTCTTGGATTCTGAATATTTGGATTCTTTGACTGTTCTGTGTTCGTGAAAGAAGTATATATATTCTTGTGTCTTATGTTTGTGAAATAAACATATATTCTTGTGTCGTGTGTTCGTGAAATAAATATATGTTCTTTTGTCTTGTGATGGATGTTAAGTTAATTATGTTATTTTGTGCTTAGTGACTAGTTCGTGTTTGTGACGTAAACTTATAACCCTGTACTGAGTTAATCATTGATATTTGCGTGCTTAGAGATATTGTGTTTTGTTTTGTGAATTCGATTGTAACAACCCGCATATTTTACGATTGTATATTTAAATGTTTTATTTAAATATAGCATCGTTAATCGGATTAAAGTCTGAAATGTTACTTTTTGTAAACAGTTGAATTGGGCCTCGAGACCACTTCCATTGAGTCTAAAACGGCGTTTACAACTTTTTTGAGTATAAACATCGATATGTTTGTAGTTGAGTAGAATTTTCTATTTTTCTACTTGGGCTTTGGGTTTGGGTTTCAGCCCACTAACCCATCTAATACCCTAACACTCCACTCACCTCCTCTTCATTCACTCATTTCTTTTCCTAACACACTAGCTAAAGAGAAATGGGGGAAAAAGATTGGAAATAGAAATTCCAAACCCTAGTTTGATTTGGAAACTCGAGTTCTTGCTCCAAAATCAAAGAGAAGCTTAGGTAAGCATCCTCTCCATCCTCTCCATCTCTATCTCTCTTCAATTTCAGAAATTCCTAAACCCTAACTTAGGAAATATTTGCTTATTAGCTTAGATTGGAGCTTCTTGAGTTGAGATTGTAGAGGAATTGGTCTTTCCTTTGTTTTCAAGCTTCTCGCTTGAGTTTTTGAGTTAAAGGTGAGTTCTTTAACTCACATCTACGTCTATAGCTATTATTGTTGTTAGGTATGAATTCCTAACATTTGTGCATATTCATTTGCTTTTGATTTGAATTGATTTGGTGAATTTTCCAAATTTTGGTGTTTTGGTCCAATTTTATGAAAATCCTTTTATGGATATTTGGACATTGATATTCGGGGTGTATCGAAGAGCCTTTAATGCCGGGTTGTCACTTGGCGTAAATCCTTAGTCGTCATTGCTCGTCCGATCGCTCCCGATACGTTTTGGCCACTTTGGCCTAGGCAAATTGTTGCCCAGACCATGTGACTAGACTTCTGGTGACCAAGTCCAGACGTCTGGTTTGGACCTGGAGAGTAAAATATATGCACGAAAAATATAAAAAAAGAGCAGAGACTAATTCCAAACGTCAAAAATTTAGGATCAGACGTCTGGATGAGTCTCAGACGTCTGACTTGAAGTTTCGGACGTTTGGGGATTCTCTGGATTATTTCCAGAGAACAAATCCAGACGTCTGGGTTCTAAACCAGACGTTTGGTCAAGGCTTAGACGTCTGTTTCGATATTCCAAACGTCTGGGTGGTTTTCTGAACTATTTCCAGAAAAAAAATCCAGACGTCTGGATTCCAAACCAGACGTTTGGAAACATTCATTTTTTGCATATTTAGGCTATTTTGTGTGGATTTCCTATTTTAATCGAATTTAGTTGATCCGGATAGTTGTTATCACTTACTATCGACTTTGATGACTTCTTTCTTTGGATTTCTGGGAATATCCATTTTGATGGATTTGGTATCGATTTCTTTGGATTTGATTCACATTTTCGTATGTAATCTTTGGTGATTGATTGTTTCTACAATCATTTTTGTGATTTGTCACTTCAAAATACAAAGGTTTCTATACTAGTAGTAAATACTCAAACTCTTTCATCAAAACGATTTCGACACTATTTTAAATATAAAGCTCTCTTTTAAAACCGTTTTCCAATCTATTAGTATATATAAACCTTTATCTCATTCGTATGAGAAATCTAATTAAACGGCTTAGTAAAACAAGTGGTATGAAACGCTTGCGTTTACTTCGTCGGTTAATTCTTGGACTTGTTCGATTGAACTCTTGTGACAATTTTCGAGTGGAAATCTACAATTTGTTCGTAAATATTCAAGTTAAGCCAGTGGTTATGGGACATGAAGCTAAACTCATTTATTTACTAGCTTAGTGTGATTCACACTTTTTATTGATCGATGATGATCATTTTGTGATTTAGACTAGCGATGTGCGATGTCAATTTGTTCGCGTGGGGACTAAAAACCCCGTTTGTGGAACTTCGGTTCAATTTGGTTGGGTAGCGACCCATGGTCTTCGGGCCGTTTGTGGAGCTTTGGCTCAAAATTGGTGGTTAGCGACCATGGAGTAGCGTTCCGTTAGTGATACCCGTGTTGATGAGTTTTCATGCTCCCGTTTGTGATAGGCCTTCCCCCTTTTGTGTTTTCTGGATTTCTGGTTGATGATTTCTAGAATTTGTGTTTCACCAATTTTCATGGATTGGCATTGATATGTTTTGTCAATATTTTTTTTTGGTGAATAATTTAAAGAATGTGATTCTTTTTGGTGTTTTGAGATGATTTGAGATATTGTATGATTTTTGTTGTTATTTGATGTATACTTGACACAGTATGTCATTTTTGTTATCATACGTTTTTGGTCATATCTCTTATCCTATCTCATTTTATCTGATATTTATAGCTAAGCTGATCCGTTTATTATTTTCTTCTTAAATAATATTTGGGTCAGACCGAGGTATTTTAGGTGCTTCTGCTTGACTTCTTGTCTGGGACCATCATTTGATTTTGGCTAACTACTTTAGATTAGTAGTTTTTGCTTTTATACATTTGAGTTAGAGACTCCTTGATGTATACTTATTCTGTTGTCTAGCACTTGTATCTATTCTTTTGTGATGTAGTGGATCTAGTTTGACCACTACTTTGATGTACACTTATATGTGTTATATTCATATCTGTTTCCGCCTTTGTGATATGAATATCTGTGACTGATTTGTGTTATGTTTATTTCTATATTTGCTTCCGAAGTCCTCATAGCCACTGTGTGGTAGCTTTGAGTTTGTATTTGATATGTCGGATTTCCTCTTGAAATGAAATGTAAGTTATATTATCTGACATATCGGTACTCGCACAAAGCAATTAAACAGATGGTCGCTCCTCAATAGCCTTATTCTTCGTGCTAGTCGACGGTATTACTCCGTAGTGTCCTTGGCTAGTATGAGTATAGAGGTGGGGCGTCACAGCTTGGTATCAGAGCCAAACTTCGGAACAATGTAGAATAATCTAGCAAGGATCATTGTCCTAAGTCTTTCTTAGGAGTCGTGCTTTAGGATTTATCCGACTCTTAGGACCTGCTCTATCCTATTTTCTTTTGTGATGCCTTGTTTTATCAATCAAGTTTGCTTGATATTCGTTATGTGAATAACCTTTTTCCTCTTCTTTCTTTCTAAAGGAAGAGAAATGGTTAGACTAGGCTGTCCCAGCGCTGGTCAATCCAGTGCTACTCATCAGGATGGAGTATTTATGTCTGCTCAGCAACTTCTAGATCTTGTGAAAAATGCTCAAGCTGTCGTACCCATTCCAGAGCCTACTCATCCTAAATCTGGAATTGCACGCTTGTGCTGAGATTATACCGCTTTAGGTGGGAGGCCATTCAAGGGTTCCGAAAATGTTATAGAAATCCAAGCTTGGCTTAGATCATGCGATCGCATATTTTCCCGCATGAATCTTATTGATCCACTTCGCGTCCTAGTGGCTTCTAGCATGCTCCAGAAGAGAGCATTAGATTGGTATGAGCTTTTGGTTTCTGAGATTATTGAAGCAGATCTTACTTGGGAGCAATTCCGGGAAAGGTTTGAATTGAAGTTTGTGCCGGAGGCTGAAAAAGTAACTTTAGCCCGACGCTTTATTGACCTTGTTCAAGGTGAATCTTCTATGATGGATTACGTCGCAACTTTTGAATCTCTTTCTAAATATGGGGTCGAGTATATTAATACCCCATTGAAGAAAAATCAGAGGTTTGTCTGTGGGTTGAATAAGAACCTCAAAAAGCCTTTACTTCTGAAACTAGATGTTTCTTTCGATCAGCTTGTAGATATCGCTCTTCGACTTGAAGAGGCCGATAGACAAAGTGATGTTGAAGTTGTGCGTGCCAAACAGAACTTCAACAATAACATGAAGAGGCCTATTAAGTTCAAAGGCCCTAATCCTAATAAGAAAGGGAAGCAAGAAAATTCGGTATCAAAGACTCCTACCTCTAGCCGTGGACGATGCTACAATTGTGGTTCTACGGACCACTATGCAAAAGAGTGCCCAAAACCATTTTTTTGTCGTTATTGCAAAAGTTCGGGCCATCTTATATCTACATGTCCCATACTCCGAAGTAGGAGAGAGGGAGAGTTGAATGTCGTGCAAGCTCCTAGTGACACTTCTCTTGGTCAAGGTATTTCTCATTCTATCCTTGACGACATTTGTTTTGTGATTATCTTATTCGAGTTCTTTTTGATACGGGTTCATTTCATTATTTTATATTAGAAGAACTTGTTGATTCTTTCTCTTTTAAAATTATGGGCTTGATGACTTCATTGAGAATTGCGAATCCGATTGGTGGATCCGCAACACTTAGTTTACCTTGTGAAAATGTCGAGATTATTTTATGTGATTATTCTTTTCGAGCCGATTTGCATGTTATGCGTTACTTAGGCTTCGAAATTGATTTTTTTTATGGGAAAGGATTGGCTTGATCTTTATAAAGCCCAAATCCTATGTCCTGAGCGGACTATATATCTTCGACATCCTCAATCTGTTAAGCAGATTTCTTCTTTTCTTAATGATTTCGATTTCCAAACTCGGTGGCATCATTTTATTCTTTAAACCTACATGATGAGGAGAATATTATTTCTGTCATTCAAGTAGTTTGTGAATTTTCCGCTATATTTGAGCTTGTCTTAGGGTTATCACCTAAGCAATCTATTGAGTGGTGCTAAGGTCTTTTTAGCTCGACCTTACCACCGGTTTTCATCAGCTACGAGTTGCGGAGGATAGCATTCCACTTACCGCGTTCCGCACTCGTTATGATTCTTGTGAGTGGTTCGTATTGTCATTCGGTTTGACGAACTTTCTACCTTATTTCATCCATCTTATGAATCGAGTATTCTACGAATATCTCGATGAGTTTATCCTTGTATTTATTGGTTATGGATGAAAACAACAATTTAAAATTTGCAAACCTTTTTAATAAGATATTTATAAGTATGATTGGATTTTGTTCTTAAAACGAGCAAAGAATATTTGTACAATTTTTAAGTGACTTGTTTATCATATAGAAGATGATTTTGTGTTGTTTTGCCCATTGAGTGCTTTAAGAATTCTGGTCGATGCGCTTGATCAACATTATCGATAGGAATCTCCTAAACGCTATGATGAGACAGTCAGACACAATAAATTTACTTGTAATAAGTAAATTTTTCTAAAAAGATGATTACATAAAGTTCATCATAATTTTGAAAGTCTTAGCTTTTCGGGAAAGAGGATCATTTAAAAGAACTCCTTTCCGATACTCCTATTCTTGTGATTCCCGAAGGGAACCAAGAATTGATTGTTTATACCGATACTAGTCATATTGGTTTGAATGTCGTTCTCTTGCAAAGGGAATGTGTTATACATATGCTTCGTGACAATTAAAGCTTGTTGAGACTAGATATGCCATTCATGATCTGGTGCTCGCGGCTATTGTTTTCGCCCTTAGAATTTGGCATCATTATCTTTTGGGGAGAGAAATTTATTCTCTACGCCGATCATAAATATTTGAAGTATTTATTTTCTCAAAAAGGAACTTAATTTGCGTCAACAACGTTGGCTCGAGTTCCTTGCATCTTATGATCTTGATATTCTTTATACTCCTGAAAAGGGAAATCGTGTTGCCGATGCCCTTAGCCGTAAGCAACAAGCAGTTGTTTTCATGATGATATCCGAATGGAATGATCTCGAGACTTTACCCACTTGTGAGATTCAAGATCGTGAATCTGATTCATGTTTATCTCTTGTTTTGTGTAGCCTTGAGGCTTATCCTTCTTTTATTTTGGACCGTACCTCTTTTGGCTAAACTCTATGTTAAATAGATTATTAAATTTCATGGAGTTCCTACTTCTATTGTTAGCGATCGTGATCCATTATTTACTAGTGGATTTTGGAAAGGTCTTCAAAAAGCTTTGGGAACAAAGCTTAATTTTATCACCGCTTATCGTCCTCAATCCAATGGACAAATCGAGCGTGTGAATCAAACTCTTGAAGATCTTCTTCGTGCATGTGTTCTTGAATTTGGTGGAAGTTGGGAAGATCATATTTCTCTTGTTGAGTTTTCCTATAATTATAGCTTCCAATCTAGTATTGGTATTGCACCTTTCGAGGCACTCTAAGAAAGGCTATGCCAATTTCCTTCGTGCTGGCTTGAAGCCGGTGAGAAGCCGGTTTTAAGTCCAGACTTTATTGGTGTTCATTCGTGTTTCACCTATGAAGGGTGTTGTGCATTTCAGTTGATTGGGAAAATTAGCACCTCGATATATTGGTCCATTTCCCATCACCAAACGTATTGGTTCCGTGGCTTATCGCCTTTTGTTATCGGCTCAGTTTTCTGCTATTCATGACGTTTTCCATGTCTCTCAAGTACGGAGATACCTTAGGAATTCCGATTCTATTCTTGAGCCCGGTGTAATTGAAGAAATTGAAGTCTCACCAAATTTGACTTATGAGCAATATTCTATTCATATCATTACTTCGGAGGTTAAACACCTTCGAAATAAAGATGTTCTTCTTGTGAAAGTTCAATGGTCCTCAAATCCTAAGGACTCTTGGAAATCTTGAGAATTCATCGAGCAAACACATCCGGACTTACTCTTTCGTGCTCTTTATGGTGAACTTCTTATTTCAAATTTTCTTTTGTGTTGATATGCTTTTATGGTTGTTACTCTTTATTTTCCTCTTAATTATTGCGAGGACCCAATTTCTTTAAGGAGGGGAGTTTGTAACAACCCGCATATTTTTCGATTGTATATTTAAATATAGCATCGTAAATCGGATTAAAGTACGAAATGTTACTTTTTGTAAACAGTTGAATTGGGACGCGAGACCACTTCCATTGAGTCCAAAATGACGTTTACAACTTTTTTGAGTATAAACATCGATATGTTTGTAGTTGAGTAGAATTTGCTATTTTTCTACTTGGGCTTTGGGTTTGGGTTTCAGCCCACTAACCCATCTAATACCCTAACACTCTACTCAACTCCTCTTCATTCACTCATTACTTTTCCTAACACCCTAGCTCAAGAGAAATGGGGGAAAAAGATTGGAAATAGAAATTCCAAACCCTAGTTTGATTTGGAAACTCGAGTTCTTGCTCCAAAATCAAAGAGAAGCTTAGGTAAGCATCCTCTCCATCTTCTCCATCTCTATGTCTCTTCAATTTCAGAAATTCCTAAACCCTAACTTAGGAAATATTTGCTTATTAGCTTAGATTGGAGCTTCTTGAGTTGAGATTGAAGAGGAATTGGTCTTTCCTTTGTTTTCAAGCTTCTCGCTTGAGTTTTTGAGTTAAAGGTGAGTTCTTTAACTCACATCTACGTCTATAGCTATCATTGTTGTTAGGTATGAATTCCTAACATTTGTGCATATTCATTTGCTTTTGATTTGAATTGATTTGGTGAATTTTCCAAATTTTAGTGTTTTGGTCCAATTTTATGAAAATCCTTCTATGGATATTTGGACATTGATATTCGAGGTGTATCGAAGAACCTTTAAGGCCGGGTTATCGCTTGGCGTAAATCCTTAGTCGTCATTGCTCGTCCGATCGCTCCCGATATGTTTTGGCCACTTTGGCCTAGGCAAATTGTTGCCCAGACCAGGTGACCAGACGTCTGGTGACCAAGTCCAGACGTCTGGTTTGGACCTGGAGAGGAAAATATATGCACGAAAATATAAAAAAAGAGAAGAGACTAATTCCAGACGTTTGAAATTTAGGATCAGACGTCTGGATGAGTCTCAGACGTCTGACTTGAAGTTTCAAACGTCTGGGGGTTCTCTGGATTATTTCCAGAGAAAAAATCCAGACGTCTGGGTTCTAAACCAGACGTCTGGTCAAGACTCAGACGTCTGTTTCGATATTCCAGATGTCTGGGTGGTTTTCTGAACTATTTCCAGAAAACAAATACAGACGTCTGGATTCCAAACCAGACGTCTGGAAACATTCATTTTTTGCCTATTAGGCTGTTTTGTGTGGATTTCCTATTTTAATCGATTTTAGTTGATCCGGATAGTTGTTATCACTTACTATCGACTTTGATGACTTCTTTCTTTGGATTTCTAGGAATATCCATTTTGATGGATTTGGTATCGATTTCTTTGGATTTGATTCACATTTTCGTATGTGAATCTTTGGTTATTGATTGTTTCTACAATCATTTTTGTGATTTGTCACTTCAAAATACAAAGGTTTCTATACTAGTAGTAAATACTCAAACTCTCTCATCAAAACGATTTCGACACTATTTTAAATATAAAGCTCTCTTTTAAAACCGTTTTCCAATCTATTAGTATATATAAACCTTTATCTCATTCGTATAAGAAATCTAATTAAACGGCTTAGTAAAACAAGTGGTATGAAATGCTTGCGTTTACTTCGTCGGTTAATTCTTGGACTTGTTCGATTGAACTCTTGTGACAATTTTCGAGTGGAAATCTACAATTTGTTCGTAAATATTTAAGTAAAGCCAGTGGTTATGGGACATGAAGCTAAACTCATTTATTTACTAGCTTAGTGTGATTCACACTTTTTATTGATCGATGATGATCATTTTGTGATTTAGACTAGCGATGTGCGATGTCTATTTGGTTGTGTGGGGACTAAAAACCCCATTTGTGGAACTTTAGTTCAATTTGGTGGGGTAGCGACCAATGGTCTTCGGGCCGTTTATGGAGCTTCGGCTCAAAATTGATGGTTAGCGACCATGGAATAGCGTTCCGTTTGTGATACACGTGTTGGTGAGTTTTCATGCTCCCGTTTGTGATAGACCTTTCCCCTTTTGTGTTTTCTGGATTTCTGGTTGATGATTTATAGAATTTGTGTTTCACCAATTTTCGTGGATTGGCATTGATATGTTTTGTCAATATTTGTGTTTTGGTGAATAATTTAAAGGATGTGATTCTTTTTGGTGTTTTGAGATATTGTATGATTTTTGTTGTTATTTGATGTATACTTGACACAGTATGGCATTTTTGTTATCATACATTTTTGGTCATATCTCTTATCCTATCTCATTTTATCTGATATTTATAGCTAGACTGATCTGTTTATTATTTTCTTCTTAAATAATTCTCGGGTCAGACCGAGGTATTTCAGGTGCTTCTGCTTGACTTCTTATCTGGAACCCTCATCTGATTTTAGCTAACTACTTTAGATTAGTAGTTTTTGGTTTTATACATTTGAGTTAGAGACTCCTCGATGTATACTTATTCTGTTGTCTAGCACTTGTATCTATTCTTTTGTGATGTAGTGGATCTAGTTTGACCACTACTTTGATGTACACTTATATGTGTTATATTCCTATCTGTTTACGCCTTTGTGATATGAATATCTGTGACTGATTTGTGTTATGTTTATTTCTATATTTGCTTTCGAAGTCCTCATAGCCACTGTGTGGTAGCTTTGAGTTTGTATTTGATATGTCGGATTTCCTCTTGAAATGAAATGTAAGTTATATCATCTGACATATCGGTACTCGCACAAAGCAATTACACAGATGGTCGCTCCTCAACAGCCTTATTCTTCGTGCTAGTCGACGGCATTACCCCGTAGTGTCCTTGGCTAGTGTGAGTTTAGAGGTGGGGCGTCACATCAATCCTGAACATCTGTATTTACTTATATGTTGTTTGTTCTTGTTCTATATCTTTTTCTCACCCTATTGAATATTTAGAGATAGCCTGACCCGGGTGTTATTTTGCTCGGGTCAGGCCGAGACTTTTCAGGTTACAGGATAGGTTGACCTTTGAATGGTTGTGCTAGCAAGGAGTTAAACATTTGGACTTTTAGTTTATCCCATTTAGGAATTTGGACCTTGTATATAAAATGTATAATTGAGATTAGAGAATTGTTATTGTATAACAATTGAGTTCTGTATTTCATTTTGTAAACTAAATAATTTGTATATGTATATGTTGAGATTTATTCCACTGTGATCTATGACTGTTATTTATACGATATATTGTTCTGATTCTGAGAAATCGGTGTGTCTGTTACTTTGTATTAATATTGTACATGTCAAATTCAATTTAGATATTAAGTGAAAAGGTATAAATGACATGTCAGTGTTAGTATAAAGATATATTCACATTCGATCGCCCTTAACAAGCCATATTCTCCAGATTAGCAGATGACATTACTTGTAATGTTCTTTGCTAATATGGGCATCGCGGTGGGGTTGTTACAGTTTGGTATCAGAGCTGTGTCAGAACATTATAACATATAATATCACGGATCTGCGACTTAAATGACTTAGAGTCCTATCCCCCGGGGTGTGTGTGGTAGATAGTTATATTAATTATCTAAGTAGGGATAGGAATATTAAATGATTGTCGGGATAATCATTTAGGGTGCAAATTGATTTAAAAAAAATTAATTTGACTAATTGGAATTTGTGACATTTTAAACCATTAGTGAATAATGAGTAAAATATTTTAGATTTAAGAAAATTTTGAAATTTAATTGGTATGAATTAAATTAAAATGAACTATTTTCTTTTAATAGAAAATTTGGGAAATTTGAGTAAATAAGTTTGATATTTAAATGATCTAAGGATAATCAGAGTTGCACGGCGGAATTTCAGACATTTAATTGTTCCGCTGTAAGTGATTATGTATATTTTGGTTGATTGGTTGCTAGGAATTGATTGTTTGCTTTCATTTATTTAAAATTGGATGCTTGGATGTTAGTGGAAATAAAACAAATGCATCTAAACTTGTGATTATCTATTGTGTTGACTTATCCGGACGTTGTTTAAGGATTCTGATTGATATGTAGGTCACCATGTTATCGATATGGGTTCCTAAACATCGAAAGTGACATTTTGACATAAGAAATAACTAAACTTGGAAATTGAAGTACGAATTTCTTTCGTTATGTAATATTATGCTGTCAATCTAATTAAAGTGTAATCATGAATTGTTAATATCTCCTATATGATATGAATTTGATATTAAATACTAATATGAATTTTTGAGATAGGTACGTATCTCGGATTACATATCGCATTTTTATGATTTTCCCTACGGGGTGCCTCATCCTTGAGATGAGATGTATATAATGTAATTATATTCATATTGTAAATTTTCAAAACGCTAGCCAAGAAAAGGAGACGCTGGCGAAATTTTCTGCAAATTTGAGGCGTTAGAAATTTTTTGAGAAATTTTGATAACTAAAAAAATTTGAGTTTAGTGTTATAATTTGGACTGATATTAATTGGAAGATTTTAGAAATGAAATTAGAAACCTGTTGGCAAATAATTGTTTTAAGAAGAAATTTATATTATGGATTTCTTTCGTTAAGGAAATTACGAGGACGCAATTTCATTAAGAGGGGAAGTCTGTAACAACTCTGGTGTACATTAACAAATTAATTAAATTTAATTAGGAATGATTAATTCTAATTTATGATTTTTCAAATTTAATTGTGAAATCAAATCATGTTTTGAGAATATTTGATTTGATTTATCTATGGAATAAGTTTTATTTCTTAAATAAAGAATTTTAATTGAAATTGGAATATTATTAAATCAATTATATAAAATTTGGTAATTAGATTAAAATGTTAATATTGTGATTTTTAGTTTAACTTGTGAAATTATAATTTATAATTTATTCTCTTTAAAAATAATGAGATTTAACTTGTGATTAGTCTTGGTAAAGTTTATAAATCAATTCATATTGTATAAACTATTGGTTAGTGAAGGTTTGTGTTTTATTTGCGTTAAAAACAAAATAGAAAATTAGTAACACTTAGGATTTTGTAACACTTTGTTAATATGGGTTTGGGCCTAAGCAAATATCAATCCATTTGAGAAAATAAGTGAATACTTCTCATTTTTCTTTCTCAAAAAAAAGAAGTTTTTGTACGATCAAAAACATCAGAAAGAAAAACTAGGGTTCATCCCTCTTCTTATTCAATCCAAAAGCTTCTTTTTAAATTAGAAATAAAATCGGGATAAATCAAGTAAAATCATGGTAAGAAATCTAAGCTTTTTCTTTCCAACTTAAGTAATTAACTTCAGGTCTTTTAATGATTTGTGAATCTTTTGCGTTGTTTATTTCTTTGGAGTTCTAGGGTTTCTTCAAGTTGGAATCAAGTGAATTTTGGCTGCAAATTTGTTGAGCAGACATAGGAATTAAGTTGAGTAAATCACTCACAATAATATCTCTAATTCATGAGAATAATTGTTAGTTGCTATTAGAATTGAATTGAATGGTTTGTTGATTGAGTTGCTTTAAATTTGATTGTGAGTTGTTTGCTTGAGTTTAAGTGATTATTAGATTATTTGCTGAAAATGAAGTGTAAAATTCGCTGCTGTAAAACAGAGATATCATGGTCTAAAATTATCCAAAATGACTCAATTTTTTTGTAGTAGAAATTTATATCAATTAGCTACAAGTTCTCTTTTAACCATATTTAGAAATTTTGTAGTTTAATGGGTCGGAATTGAGTTTGAAACTAATGTTATAGCACAGTCATATAAAAAATTCTCTGAGTTGATACCTGAGAGTAACATGAACATAACTTTTGATTGATAAATCCAATTGTATTGAATCTTTTTGCAGTAGAAAGATAATTTCTTAAGGAAAAACTTTTGTTGTAATTACTTTCTTATATTTTGAAGATTTCTTGGTCAAAATTGGGTTTTTAACAGAGTAATAGTCTCTGCCCTGTCAAATTTCTGTGCTAAACATTGTTAGTAATTTAAGCATAACTTTCACATTTCTTATCGGATTTTGATAATATTTAAATTTATGGAAAGCTTAAACTTTGTGCTACAACTTTCATGTTGTGAGTTTTCTAAAACTATGTGATTTAAAGGGTCGAAATTGTATTTTAAAACTAAAACTTGTGACTGAGTTGTAATTGGTGAAGCGGTTAAAATGACCAGTGCATTCCCGACCCATTGCTTGAACCCGTTTGAGTGTTGTTGTGTTTGCAATGTTGTGCCCATATGTTGGAGTGATTATTTTGGTAGTTGGTTATATATAAATATATATTTACAATAATAAATTTATATTATAAGTTTGATTTGTTATATAGTTAAGAGTTAGAACTCTACGGTGTTAGCTCATGACTAAAATCTTGTGATAATCTAATATTTAGTCATAATGAATTCTAATGTGTTTGTGGATTTTGAATCATTTGATTCAAAGCTTTGGACTTAAATATAGATATATCTATTTATTTATATAGATAAATATTTAGTTATAAACACCAATAATTTGGTAAGGAGAGTTTATTAAAATTATAAATATTAGACTTGTTTTATAAATTGGCCTAATCTCTTTTATAAATTGTTTTATCAAATATTTATATTTATATTAAGTATTACTGGTATAAATAGTTATGGATTTAAAAATATGTTTTGTTAAATACAAATTTAATTTATTAAATAAAATGTTATGAGATTTAGAAACATGGTTTTGAAGTATAAACATAAGTTGTTTTATACTAGTGTACAAATACTAATTTGGACATTTCTAAGAGTAATAAATCGGGTTTTAGAGAATAAGTGATTACTTAAATATATATATATATATATATATGGTTTTAAAATATGATTCGTGAATAATACAACTTTATGGAAATTTAAGTATCATTATGGTTTCGGAAAATGGAAAATCTTAGTTCACAAAATAAATACAATTGGAACAATTTGGAATAATGGAAATTTTTAATAAGTGACAAATTAAATAAAGGTTTTGAGAACCTTAATTCTATAATTTGAGAAATACTAATAATCGATATAGTGTTATCGATTGGTTTAAATGCTTTCGAATTATACTTTATTGATTATGGTATAATTCATTGAATAAAATGTTTGAGTGGAATTTACTAACTCATTATCCTATACATGAATTTCATCGGGTAGTATGGGATGCTTGGGTTAATTTCTTGTGATCGAATTGAGAAAGTACTTAACACTTTAGAGTTGTATTCTCTTCTGGTGTGCGACAAGTGGTTGCTAGATCTTTAAGAGAATATGGTTCAGGTTTTCTAGTGGTATCCGTAATAAGTGATATTTAATAGCTTTTAGTAAATACTTGAATTTCACCATACGGTATGTGATGTATTGGTTAAATTCTAGTGATTACTGAAGGTGATAGTATTTGGCACTTTATAGTTTACTCTCTTTTGGTGTGCGGCAAGTGGCTGCTAGATCCTTAGGTTGTTTATTCTTGGATTTCTTTTCGAACATAATAATTTAATAATACTAAATAAATATGGATTTATCGAGTCATGATTTATACGATCACCTTGATCGGTATGGACTGTCCTTGAGATCATTATGTGATTCTGTGATTCTGTGTTCCCGGTCTGAGTACGGTCCTTGGTATTGGATCGGTTCGAGTGATACCAATTTGTTTGTTTGTTTGCCACAGGTTTTGAGTACAATCATTGCGATTGTTTTTTATGATCATTACGATCGATTTGGATTAAGATCTCTTGGATTCTGGATATTTGGATTCTGTGACCGTTCTGTATTCGTGAAAGAAGTATATATATTCTTCTGTCTTGTGTTTGTGAAATAAACATATATTCTTGTGTCGTGTGTTCGTGAAATAAATATATGTTCTTGTGTCTTGTGATGGATGTTAAGCTAATTATGTTATTTTGTGTTTAGTGACTAGTTCGTGTTTGTGACGTAAACTTATAACCCTGTATTGAGTTAATCATTAATATTTGCATGCTTAGAGATATTGTGTTTTGTTCTGTGAATTCAATCCTGAACATCTGTATTTACTTATATGTTGTTTGTTCTTGTGCTATATCTTGTTCTCACCCTATTGAATATTTAGAGATAGTCTGACCCGGGTGTTATTTTGCTCGGGTCAGGCTGAGACTTTTCAGGTTACAGAACAGGTTGACCTTTGAATGGTTGTGCTAGCAAGGAGTTAAACATTTGGACTTTTAGTTTATCCCATTTAGGAATTTGGACCTTGTATATAAAATGTATAATTGAGATTAGAGAATTGTTAAATTCGTATAACAATTGAGTTTATTATTTCATTATGTAAACTAAATAATTTGTTTATGTATATGTTGAGATTTATTCCACTATGATCTATGACTGTTATATATATGATATATTGTTCTGATTCTGAGAAATCGGTGTGTCCATTACTTTTTATTAATATTGTACACTTCAAATTCGGTTCAGATATTAAGTGAAAAGGTATAAATGACGTGTCAGTATTAGTATAAAGATATATTCACATTCAATCGCCCTTAACAAGTCGTATTCTTCGGATTAGCAGATGACATTACTTGTAATGTTCTTTGCTAATCTGGGCATCGCAGTGGGGTTATTACAGTAGGCCTAACGAGGCAGTCCTTTACAAAAATAGAAGACCCCCGACTGAGTTCCGTACAAGGTAGACCTTGTTAAGCGAGATTCAGGGAGTAGACGGAACGATTACGTATAGTCCTCAAGGTACGCACTGGGTGGTACATTGCGGATGTCCGAGCATTAGTATAGACTAGTGCGGATGCAGTTTTACGTTTTCATAGTAGACGACGGAGCATCTGTATTGTAGGCCTTACGAGGCAGTCCTTTATAGATGTAGTCACAGAACGCCATGGAAGCAAGACGATGGAGTCAATTGCGAGGAGGATACGAAAGGTACAATGGGTAGTACCTAGGACCGATGCGGTCATTGGGCATATAGCTACATATACATATATATACATATATTGTTTCCTGGAGATCTGACCAGGCAACTAGGTACTCGGCATTCAGTAGTACTCGACATCCAGGAGTACTCGGCATCCAGGAGTACTCGGCATCCAGGAGTACTCGGCGTCCAGTAGTACTTGGCGTCCAGGAGTACTCGACATCCAGTAGTACTCGGCGTCCAGGAGTACTCGGCATCCAAGGAGCGCTCGGCATTAGGAGACGTTCGGCATGGCTGGATTGGTCGTCATAAGCTATTGATCGGCCAGATACTTCGTTCGGCCAAGAGGCATCGCTCGGCTAAAGGCAACGTTCGGCCTAAGCCATCATTCGGCCAGAGGCATCGCTCGGCGAAAGGTAATGTTCGGCCGGAGCCATCGTTCGGCCAGAGACATCGATCGGTTAAGGGCTTCGTTCGGCCAAAGGTAGCGTTCGGCCAGATGCTTCGTCCGACCAGAGGCACATTCGGCTTCGATTGCTATTCGACCTACTCTTCCCACGCAACAAGCGCCTCATTTGGCATGAAGAGAATGGTTCGGCATCCCACGCAACAAGCGCCTCGTTCGGCATGAAGAGAATGGTTCGGCATCCCACGCAACAAATGCCTCGTTCGGCATGGAGAGAGTGGTTCGACATACAGTGACCATTCCATTTGGGCCAAGGTGTTCGGCTGCCAAGCCCACCTGGGAAGTCCAACCCATCTTTGTCTATAAATAGAGGGGCAGGGGCACAGTGAAAAGGGACCTTTTTAGGGAAAACACTGGGGAGACTCTGCCACTTTCAAGACTCATCTTCTTTACTTAGCAATTGTATTCAAGCATTTGATCTACGGATTGTATCTGTAATAAATCATTAAGAAGAGCAATAAAGTTTAACCTCAAAGTGGACGTAGGTAATTACGCTGAACCACTATAAATCCGGTGTTCTTACTTTTTGCATTTAAATTAGCATATTCTTCCTTGTTTAATTTATCTTCATCACTTATATCTCTACATAATTTTTCTCAACGAGGTTAGTGACCAATTTTGGTGCTAACATATATATATATATATCACTTATTAGGTTTTAATCTACTAGGGAGTAGATGGGCACGATTTACACACATAGGGAAGAGTATTATATACCCAATGAATCTAATATAACAGTAAATGGAAATAAAACGGTATATGTAGAATTAAGCTTAGAAGTGTATAATTTGTCCATTCAACAGAACTTTAGTTATGACCCCCTCCTCATAACATCCTACAAGTTAGGTAGATGGCAGAGACCTTCCAACTTTGAGACACTTGTTTGCAAAGTGTTATTATATTGGTGAGTATTTACTTACCATTATATTTTAGTCATTTCCGCTGTGAGATATTTATTGAGCTCTGATATATTTGTCTTTGCCTATTTGCAGGATACCAGATACCCAACTCGGGCTTCAAGGGGCTTGGATTTTAACATTTTTACGAAAAATCCAGACCCACTGGAATGGGTTGTTATAGTTGAGGTTGTAGAAACTGGTGTACTTTCTCCAAGAACTACTCGATTTACCGACTAACGCTGGTTGGCGACCCATTCTAGGTACTAAGACTTCTGGATGAAGCCATTGCCAAAGAACTTTTCTACCTCTTCTTTCAATGCTCTATACCTTTTCAGATTGAGGGGTCTTCTCTTTTGATGGACAGGATGGGCCTTTTAGTTATTGTTGAGGAGGCGGCAAGGGGTCTATGCCGGTCATGTCGGCATGCCCCCAGGCGTACACATTCTTGTTTTTCTTTAAGAAGCATATCAATTCATCCCTAACTTACAAGTCCAATTCCATTTCAATTTGGACGACCTTGCTGGGGTCGTTATTGTCTATCATCATGACCTTAAACAATATGGTAGGATCTAGATTTGCATCTCCCATAGAAGAGTCAAGCAGTTCATCATCACTATCTTTTGCACTTGTTTCTAGGTCACATCGATCCAATGCATGGATCATGCGTTCAATGAAGTTCTTGGTTAAGATAGATGTCTATGTGTGAATCTGGGAGTTTTGGGTGCCCCGACTCTTATACGAGTCCATCGACATATTGAGGGATGGAGTTGTTGTATCTACTAACCCCGGTTGCCAATGAGGCTAAGCTTGCTCATTCTAGTTTGCTATGAGTTCCTTTTTCTTGCTAGGATTGGCCAGGGATAGAAGGTCTCTGTCGGCCCCACACCATGCACAAATGGGAGCATT
Organism: Allium fistulosum; assembly: GCA_030737815.1. Lineage (NCBI taxonomy): Eukaryota > Viridiplantae > Streptophyta > Magnoliopsida > Asparagales > Amaryllidaceae > Allium > Allium fistulosum. Next base: position 1,113,646,003 of record CM060904.1, read on the forward strand.
TATGGCTCTCGCATTCTCTCAGGGGCGGGTAATGATGTAGTTGTTTCTTTAACTACTATGGCACTATGGGTGGTCCTAACACAAATGGGGACCATTACATGGATCTCACATTCTCTCAGGTTGACCATTGATGAGCATCACTAATTCTTGTCTTGGCATAAGGACTCCCTTTTAGCCTGTTGTAAGGAGATGTTGTAGCAGTCCCTAGCGGCCTATTGGTTACTACAGACACATCATATACTCCCCTAAATGGGGAACTTTAGATGAGTCATTGATATGCCACGACTATGTCCAGGGTCGCCAGTGTCGATCTACCTATTAAGTTGTTATAAATAGGCATGGAATATATCACTATAGACTTCACTTGAATCTTCGCTAAGTGGGTTTTCCCCCAAAGGTGACTATATAAGAAGTCAAGCCCAGAGGGGCAATCCTGACACCTTCGAAACCATAAATGGGCAAGGCATAAGGCGTGAGGCTAGATGGTGGGAGCTTCATTTGGTTTGAAACATGTTTAAACATTATGTTGATGGAACTACCCCCATCAATGAACACATGATTCACTTTGGGATTAGCAACATTGATAGACTTAACTACGAGGTTGTGATAGGGGTATCCTACCAATCTCATGTCTTCAATAGATGTCTGATTCATCTTCTTCTACTCGTGGTACCTTTAGAGCTTAGAGCTTTACCAGGTAGATATGACTAGTCGGGACAAGCTGTTGTCTCTATCTGGATTGGGCCCCTCTGCTATTCCGGTAACATTAGGGCCACTTCATATTGACATGATTTCGATGTTGATTGCAACCACATTGTTATCATCCATCCATTGAAGCAGAATGGAGGATTTGGCTGAGTATTCCTTTATTTGATGTACTGTCTAACATACTGGACCAGTATACCATCGCAGATCAACAGCTATATCTCGTCTTTGAGGTATCGACACCCATTTTTGGAGGGACCATTAAATTCATGGAACTCATAGTATTTTCCACTAACACGGGCTCCTCCTTTTCCAAGATCAGGCAGAGGGAGGCCTTTGGTAGAGTGCGTGTTTCCAAGTGGCAAGATAGATGGTTCCCATATCACGAGTTAATGAGGCATAACTGGTGTACCTAGCTTCGAATAGAGAACCATCCTTGGTGCACTTCTTGCTACTCTCTTGCCGTCCATTTTTCCTATGAAGACTCTCCTTTCGCTAGTTGGTCTTGTTTCCACTCCTACCTTCCTCGTCACTATCGGGCAAGTTAACCTCTTATACATGCATGATGTCATTAGCTCTTTGGAGGAAGCCAACTAAGGACAAAGTGGGCTACTTTCGCAATTATTTCTACATTTTGGACCAATGCCTCACCTCAGAACATAGGTTGACCACCAATCTATTTTTATCTACCCCTTGCATGGGTGGATTCTTAATTGAAGTGGTTAACATAGGAGCGGTGGGACTCATTCGAACCCTATTTTATGCTGCATAGCTCACTCTCCATCACAATCCCGGTTCATGAGGCAAAGAAGAGAATATTGAAATCTATGCATAGTTAGGTCGAGGAGTGAATACTGCTTGCTTGAAGATGTAAAAACCATGTGAGGCTAGTCCAGTCAAGGTGGAGGGAAACATGAGGCACTTTGCATTGTTGGGGAGTTTGCAGGCTCGAGTTATGATGTTGAAAGATGTGATGTGGTTGGATTAATCTACACTTCCATCATATTTATCGACGAGAGGAAGGGCATACCTTCGGTGGATGTAAGTGTTCAAAAGCTCTTCAAATAAGGGTTTCCCATTTTCATCATTGGACAAATCCTCACCGTCATTTTCCCTAGAATGGATTATTAACATCCGCTGCCTTTGAGATGCTATTTCTTCTCAAAAGTCCTCCTCAATGGACTACTGGAAGTGCAGACCTCTCACTGGAGAGAGGCTCCTTTGAAGTCTCACAAGTGAAGGAGACCAACAACGATGATACGATGACAGGGAGCGATAACGATGAACATGGGGTAGGTGACCTTTCTATTTCTATTGACAAAGGACGACCTAAAATGTTGGGTTTGCCTCTCACAAGATTTGGGCTAGGGACCTACCTCTAGTCTGTGAGTGGATTGAGAACTCTCTGTACTTGCGGTCCTATCCCATCTCACCATTTAGGCGATTGAAGCGCAAATCATGCCCTAAATTTGTTTCCCATAGGCATTCGAACGTAGAATGTCTTTTTACGAATGAGGAGCGATGGGCTGGCTTAGATCCTAGATGTAATGCCACTTCGAATACTGGAACATTGTGAGCAAAGTCTTATTCAAGCACAACATGTAGATCTTCATTGAGGGCGGGTGTGGCCTTAGTGGTGGTTTCCAACATGACCCAGTTTGTAACACCCCACATTTTATTGACAGTTAAATTAAAATAAATTTAATTGAAAACTATGAAAATAGTGAAAAATGAATTTTTGTTAATGTTGGAATTTGACCACGGAACTTATACCATTGTGCTCGAGGCAATTTCCGATCAAGTTCCATATACAATGTTTTCTGAATGGACTTCAAACGAAGAAGTTATAGCCATTTGAAGTTTTAGCGTCAGAAGCAATTACATATGCAAACATGGAAATTTTATCAATTATAAACATTTGCAATTAATTCATAGGATATTTATAAAAGTGGTACCAAATTTATTATGTTTGTAATGAATGTAAATTATTAAGAGAATTAGATGTAAGAGGAAAAAATAAGGGAAATTAAAATTGCCAACGAAATCAGCTAAAAATTGCAATTAATTAATAAGTGAATTAATATTGGAGATTAATATATAACGTGTGCGTATATATATATATATATCAGATCCTTCAATTTAAAGAGGTTTACATATAAATGTAACAAATAAATGTTCAAATTCAAATCTAGATAAAAAAAATATCCGTATTAAATATATATATTAATTGAATGGTGGAATTAATTGACATGCCAATTAATGAAATGTTACAATGTGTAAAATATTAATTAAGGAAATTAACTAATAGATGTGACATGTTAATCTATTAATGGGGCTATTAAGTAGGATTGTAACATAATCAGTAGAAAATGTCGATTAATAAGGAAAAGAAATAATAGTTGACCTAGATTTGAATGTGTACATATAGGCAGTAAATTGCTGCACATAAAATTTAATTGAAGGATCAATTAAGTAGAGGACTAATTAGATAATTGGTGGGCTGCATCCATATAAGTGAGAACGTAATGTAATTCATTCCATCAGCCATCCCTTTCTTCATCCCTCTATTACAGTAAACAATGGCTTCTTTCTTCACTCTTTTCTCCTATTTCTCACAAATCTTCACCAAATAAATCCAAATAAAATATATGTGAACAAAATAGAGAAATTGCAACAAAGAAAAGGAGAGAAGTTGTAGAACGGCGTAGTAATTTTAGAAGATAGAGATTTAAAGCTAAGGACGACAAGTGAGTGGATTTAATTATATATCTTTTACATTTATGATATCGCTAGATTCCCGTTAAATAATTTTATTCAGTATTTATATCAGTAATTAATTCTGTTAATTATTTATGCTGAGACTGTAAATTGTATAAGAGAGCTTGTATTTAATTAATATTAGGCTTGACAGTTAGAGAAAGGCATAAGCCTAAAAGTAAGAAATTTATAGTTGTTTACATCTATTTTAAAGTAGAAATTTAGCCTGCAAATGTTAGCTTCTTTTTATTCCCTTTTACGCGAATAAAATAGTAAAGAGAAGAATTTGCAAATACGGACTAAAATAGAAGAACACTAAATTTACAGAAATTAGATGTAAAATAAGAAAAGCTGAAATAAAAAGAGAAAAATAAAATTTGCAGTAAATTATACTAAAACGGGGAAAAATAAATTAAAAGGGAAAATTTAATAACTTGATAGGGAAGTTAGTGATATATTAGTTGGTTGGCATAGAAAAGAGAATACATGTCCATAGTTTAATATTTAAAAGATAACGATAAATGTAATTGCAAGAATAAAAGAAAGAAAAAGGGAATTAGTGTAAAATAGAGACACTACTATATTTTGCACTACCCAAAAGTAAAGAAATAATAAAAGGAATATCTTACAATTACGGATTATTGTTTATAGCTTCATTTGGCATTAAAATATGGAAATGGATTTTAGCACAGTTTTCATAACCAACCAAATAAAATAGAACTACTTCCTAGAATATAAGAAAATAAAGTGAAGAATTAAAGAAATTAAAGAAGAAATCAAGTTAACTATTAGACAAGACAATAAGTTATAGACAGAAATGTAACTAGATCTGCATTTACTGCGTAGGTAATAGGATAAAAAGAAAAGCAGTTATTATGATAAGTAAATTTGTGATAGTTGGACGTAGTCCCAAGCCAAGATTGTCATATAATGTAAGAGAATTAAAGAGAATTCAATATCTTAATAAAAGAAGACAGACTAGAATAGAAAAGAGACGCTTGTAATTATATTTATAATATATAGATTATAAAAGAATATAGTAGTGACAATTGCAAGTAAAATTATAACATAAGTTATAATTAAGTAGAAAGAGCAGAAAAGACTTATTTTAAGACTTAAATTAAGTTAAAAAGCAAATAGAGCAGAAATAACAGAAAAGGCTAATTTTAATAAACTTAGATCTTGGATTAAGTTAATAAGCAAGATAATAGAAGTGGCCCATACCAACAGCATTCCCTTTCAGTCAGGAATTGATGGTCTTACAATAGTTTAGTGAGGTTGGGACAAGATTTTGCTAATTAGGGTAAATAAGTAGCCAACATAATAATAAAAGTAAACTAAACGCAAAATAAAAGATTAGACTTAGGGTCTAATAAAAGAGTAAGATGCGTTTGGAGCAGCCCAAAGGCTGAAGAGCCTAACGAAGCAGTTCATCACAGATTTCAGCACAGAAGAAGCACGTCCAACTTAGTTATTTTGGGATAGAAGGAAGTACGAGACTTCAACGGGACGTGAGGGTACTCTAGGATGGCCCTCTGGGGTAGGCATAGCGAAGCAGTCCTCCAGAGGCAAGTCTGTAGGTGTTCCATCAAAAGAGTATGCCTTGACTGCTTTTTGCATGGCAAGACCATTGTAGATATTAAAAAAGGGTTGATGTTTGGAGTAGGATATTCGTATGTCCCCGTACTTGCAAGTAAGTTTTAGTAGGTAGGACCCAAAAGGATAGTCGCATGCGGATATCAGGCCAGCATCAAAACCAAGAAGCAAGTTCGGGAAAGACTCGAGTTAAACCATCAGTCCAATGATTATTTCACTATCGAGATATTGGATGAGAGGTGCAACCAATTGGATATTTAGATTGTTTGCAGTAGGGCACAACCACTTAGCTCTTTAGAGGTCTTTCGATTAGTTGAGAGTGGCTGCGTGGGGCCATAGCCACGATAAGAAAAGGGACAGACCAAATAGAATATCTGCATTATAGGCCTAACAAGGCAGTCCTTTACAGAAATAGAAAATCTCGGACCGAGTTTCGTACAAGGTAGACCTTATTAAGCGGGATTCAGGGAGTAGACATAACGATTACATATAGTCCTCAAGGTATGCACTGTGCGGTACATTGTGGATGTTCGAGCATCAGTATAGACTAGTGCGGACGCAGTTTTACGTTTCCATAGTAGATGACGGAACATCTATACTATAGGCCTTACGAGGCCGTCCTTTACAGATGTAGTCAAAGAACGCTATAGGAGCGAGACGATGGAGTCCTTTGCGAGGAGGATACGAAAGGTACTATGGGTAGTACCTAGGACCGATGCGGTCATTGGGCTTATAACTACATATATATCAGTTATTAGGTTTTAATCTATTAGGAAGTAGATGGGCACGATTCACGCACAGAGGCGAGAGTATTATAAACCCAATGAACCTAATATAATAGTAAATGGAAATAAAACAGTATATGTAGAATTAAGCTTAGAAGTGTATAATTTTCCATTCACCAGAACTTTAGTTCTGACCCCCTTCTCATAACATCCTATAGGTTAGGTAGATGGCAGAGACTTTTCAGCTTCGAGACACTTGTTTAGAAAGTGTTATTGTATTGGTGAGTATTTACTTACCATTATATTTCAGTCATTTCTGCTGTGAGATATGAAAGAGGCTATGCGGTAGGATCGTATAATATGGAATAGTGGAACGGTCTAGGTAATAAGTAGTAGTAAGTAAAGTAGACACCAAGACTTTATACTGGTTCGGACCTCTTGTCTTACGTCCAGTCCCTAAGCTCCTCTTAGGAATTCAACTAACCAACAGCCCTCACTTAACCCGGAGGAATAGGTTTACAACTTATCCGAACAACCGAACGGGATTTCTTGCCTCAACTACCGAAGAGGACTTCAACTAGATACAAAGAGTATTTCTGACTTGTTGTGTTCTTGATAACACTAATGAGTCTAATTGAGTACAATTTTTCTATAATCTTATCCTTGAGAGTATGCAAAGTGTTTGTGAAGATTTAGGAAATGTGAATTGCTATGAATCAAAGAGGTGTTATAGATAAAACAGAGATTCAAGCAATTGAAGTGGTTTATGATTGCTTTTGAAAACTTAAGAAATTTGAAAGTATGTTCAAGAAAATAGAGAGATTAAAGCAATTAAAATTGGTAATTTGCAAATGTTAAAACCATGTATTTATATGTGTAGAAGAGATGCATTTGTTTGCTAGAGGTGCAGGCAAGAGATGCTTCCATTTCCATTGGAGAATGGTTGCAACTCTTGGGAGGAAGAAGGTGTCCTTTCAGAAAAAATTCGCAGTAACAAATTCAGTCGACCGAGCAGGGATTTCAGTCGACTGAAAATTGTGAATTAAAATTTTCAGGAACAAATTCAGTCGACTAAGCAGAAACTTCAGTCGACTGGAACTGTGCATGTTTGTAACAACCCGTATATTTGTACCATTTAAATTGACAATAATCCACACATGTCAACTTAAATAATACAAAACACGAATCATTATGGGATTATAAATACATAAATGTATATGAGAATCAATACAACATCACAGACACAGAACAGTCACAGAATAATGCAGCGGAAAATACATCGTCATAATAGCAGTTCATGAAGCCACTATATAAAATACAACAATGTCTTAACATCAAGTGACTAATACAAAAATGTCCAACAGACTAGGACATCAATACAGGAATAGAAATAGAATGATAAAGATAAATGCTAAGCCTTCAGCATCTTCAACCAACCTTGATTAGCAAACTGGATAGCTTCAGACTGACCCGAGCATATGCAAAAGAAACACTCGAGTCAGGACTCAAAATCTTATGCAATTAAATCAAGTGCAAGGGAATAGTTCATAACTTAAAGATGGATAAAATAACATCTCTAAGGATCCGATAAACTATCTATATATACAATAGAATACGATAGATAGATAATGTCTAATCAGTAAAGTACGATATTAAAATAGTGTTAAGGCGTTACCATAATCCCCTTAACACATTTTATTCCCAAAAGCATATACAAGACCGTAGTTTCCCCAAAACCGGAAGTCACCAGAGGGCAATCCATATACTAAGGTACAAATCAAAACGCAGTGGTCGCGAATAGGATAATCAATATGACAAGGTACATGAGGCGATACCAACTAGGATACTAGTAGTTGCGTGATCCGGACTGATGTTGAGCATAGCAGCTACTACCTCAACACCGCGAAACAACACTCCCAAATCAAGGGGTGCACCCAAATCGAATCACAAAAGTAATAGATATGGTATCGAAGAAGTGTGTCTGCTAGAGGTGGCGAACCTCAATGGCCCGGCACGGCTCCTGTTTTAGTCATGTCAGGGGTCGTCCAATATCGTTCTCTTTCTTCAGTCAACGCGTTCACCAAACCATCCACTTCATTCTGGATCAACACTTCGCGTGTAATAGTTATTAAAGTGGTTTTCGCTATCGACAGAGAGTATGTCCATATCCGATCCCGGTCTCTTTAATAACTACGCATTTATTACCCGATGGTCATTTAAGATAAAGTTTACACAAATCAAAGTCCGAAAGTCACGCTGCAAATTTGACTTCCAAAATTTGACATTTCACGATTTAATTTATTTCGGATATTAAAACCTCTTTCCAAATGCAATCTTTTAGTTCATCATTTGAGTTAACAATATAATTAAGTATTCAAATTCAATTTAATAAATCTCCCTTATTGAATTTAGTTAATACTCCAATTAATTCGGTTTAATGGTAAATTTTAGTTCACATCATTTAAACCAAATTCTATTCATTTCAATTCGTATTTACATTCATCGATACATTAACCATAATCATAAATTTTATTAAATCAATTTTATTAAATTTAAAATCATTTTAAATTTAAATTATCACTAAATTAAATCCATAAAACTTTAGTTAGTTTCGTATTCCACTTAAGTCAAATTTTCTAAATCTCAACTTAATTTATGTCAAGTTTCAAATCTATTTAATTAAAACCGATTTTAAATCTAAATCTAACAACCTAATAAATTTTCAATTTATTAAATTCTAACTTCCTTGTTTTTAAATCTCATTTCAAATAAATTTGCCAATTCATTTTATTCAATTAAATAGGTTTATTAATCCGTTTCAATTAAACTCCATTAATTTATTCCTTATTAATTTATTTCGATTTAATCCATAAATCAAATCCATTAAGTTCGTTACTAAATTTCCAAACAAATTGTTAAGTTCATTCCTTAATTTCAAATAGATTTCAATTTCAAAATAATTTTTGTTGACCAATCGGGTTTCTTATTTTTAATTGTCTATCCTAGGCCAATTTGTTTAAGTGGGTATTTATCATTTCAACCTGATATCATTCAATATAAAACAAAGCATAGCAAAGGGAACTTGCAGTGTGATAACTGGGATGGTGTCAAAGTAAATAGACAAGCAATAGCAAACATACATAACAATTTAACCATTTTATTCAAATAATCCTGAAATAATCATATTAACTCACATTTGTTATTATGCAAATTAATACAATTATTCCTAGAATCCACACTATTATTTCCTGCGGATTAAAGATTATTACATTATGATTTTTTACTTGGTGTCCGTTATCAAATTTCTACATCAATCGTACATATCAATTTTAATGTCACTATTATTTACCCTAATTAACATCATATTACAGTTCAACATGTTTAATCAACTTAAACAATACATGGCGTCAAATTTTAGAAGTTAACAGTTTATTTCAACCAAATTTTAACAATCAACAATTTAATATCCAAATTTAATATTAACAACAATTATCACTTGATTATCATAGCATAATAGATTGAGTCGTGAATAAAATATTCACCTTGCGTGGTTGGAGAAGATGGCGCGGCACGAAGAAAAATAGACAAAATAGACCCTAATAGGCACGACGCTAAATGAACACAAACTGCAATCAAACAAATAATTTAACAATAATTTGTTTATTGTCATATATATCGATTGAATATATATATATATAAACCATACCAACGACGCAGCAAGATAGATTCGACAAGCCGGATGAAGCCTAGGACTCCGAAGCGATAGCTGGATCCAAACACAGCAACAGAAAATGAGCAACTAGAATTTCAAACTCACTCTACTATGCATGTACAGACTTCACACATATTTTTAGACACAGGGATATTTGACCAAAACAACTGTTTGTGAATATATATACATCAACTACATATAGTAATCAAAGCTTCTTATTCTTGCATGGACTGGGCTGGGCAGTGGCGGCATCAGGTGGTCGTAGCGGTCAGCGGGTCCGGGTTCGGCAGGGCCTGGGTTGGAGGCGGCCGTGGGTGAAGCAGTGGGGTGGGGCCGTGGCTGTGGCGTGGCGGAGGCTGGCGACTGGCATGGGCGGGCTGGGGATGTGGGCGCGCGGGGGAGGTGGCAGTGGGGTGTCTTGCCGTGGAGGGGGCGGAGCAGGAGTGGCCGGGGGTGTGAACTGGGTGGAACGGAGGGGAGTGGGACGGCGGAGTCTGGGCTGTGGGCAGAGCGGGCTGGGGCGGACAGTGGGGTGGGCTGGTGGCATGTAGGTGGAGGTGGCATGTAGAGGGGGAGAGTTTACAGAAGCTTCTCTCCAAAACAAAATAAAATAAACTAAAGAAGAAGGAGGAGGAAAGAAGTGAAGGAAATATGCAGAGGAGAAAAAAGAAGAAGTGTAGACGTACCAGAGAAGAGCAGAAATGCAGTGAGCTGGTATGCAGCTGCATTTATGAAGGCAGATATATACAGAGAAACTTAGAGTCCACATGCAAATGAAATGATGATTTGTCACAGTGGCTATTGGGTTTCTGAATGGACAAGGGCCATTTGAATTCTGAGCGGGAAAAAGTAGGGTACCGGTTTGTGTGGCGTAACGGACCAGTTTGTACTCCGTTAACCAATTAATAGCTTGTAATGCCGAACTTCGATTGACACAAACAAATATACCGTTTTGATCAACGCGACGAGGCGAACGCAACGGTATGAAGATATTGATGGTTTGACATTGTTTGCGAAGTGGTAAATCTTATTGAACCATTTGCTCGAGCGACAATTTAACTAGCAATTAAAAGCGGAATTTGACGAAACGAAATGCGTCGTCAAGATCAGAATAGTTTTCTTATGCAACATTGTGAAAAATATTTGAGTTTGGACGATAGAAAATTTTCACATAAAATTAAAACTAATATGTAAATTCGGCGTGCGAAATTTATTACAATATTTTTCGACGAAATTTGGCGTACGCCTATGTCTATCTAGGCGCATTCCAAATGTGAAGTTTGAACGGCAACGGAAATTGTTTGTGAATATTTGAAATTCCTATTACGGAGAATGCAGCAAAACACCGAAGAATAAGATCGACGGAGCTAAAGATGTCCGAATTTTGAAAAACGAAAAATGACGCCTTTGACAGAAAATGATTTAGAATTTTTCTATGTAAAAATATTTAGGTTCGGAAGATAAAAATTTTCACGTTTTAAAATGAACTGATGTGCAGTAAAACGCGCACGAAATTTACTGTGGTATTTTTCGACGAAACTTTACCCATATCTACAATCATCAAGGCGCAATTTAGAAACAAAGTTTGGACGTTGATTGAAATCGTATGGAAGTTTCACATTTTATATTAAAATAATGGTTCTAAAATTTTTAAAATTGGGTCGGAATTTCAGGGTCGTTACATTCTCCCCTACTCAAGACTTTTCGTCCTCGAAAAGGAACAAAGTAAAGAGTGGAAGAACAGATTACAGAGATACAATGGATTCAGAATAGATTATTAAATATAGTAAAGAGTATAGAATGGAATTTACCTTCAACAAACAATTCTGGATTAGAATCCCGGATACTCTCCTCGGTTTCCCAAGTGCAATCACGATCATCGGGACTCCATTGGACTTTTACTAGGCTAACCGACTTCCTTCTAAGTTGCTTTGTATCCTTATCAACAATACGAAGTGGTCTCCTCTCTATAGTCAGATCTGGCTCAATATCAACCTCATCTAACTGAGCAATAGGGATGGTCATGGATGGATCATGCACAACCTTCCGAAGATGGGAAACGTGGAATACGTTGTGCACGCCCTCAAATTTCTCCGGCAATGCAACTCTGTAGGCTAGTGTACCAATTCTCTCAGTGATAGTGAATGGTCCAACAAATCTAGGAGCGAGCTTCCCTCTACGACCAAATCGAATAACATTCTTCAAGGGTGATACCTTAAGGAATACCTCATCCCCAACCTGGAATTCTAAATCTCTTCTACGCCTATCAGCATAGCTCTTCTGTCTATCCTGTGCGGTCTTCATCTTTCTTCTGATTTCATTAACCTTCTCGGATGCTTCTATAATCATATCAGGGCCAAGAATTAATCGATCACCAGGCTCAATCCAACAAGCTGGCGATTTGCATGGCCACCCATATAAAGCTTCGAACGGTGCCATATCGATACTTGCCTGAATATAAAGGTGGTTAAATTTCAATTCAAATTTACTTATTCAAATTGAAATTCTGATTTACCTGATAACTGTTATTATAAGTGAATTCAACCAAATGGAGATGGTCTTCCCAAGATCCACCGAAATCAATAATGCAGGCTCGGAGCAGATCCTCCGAAATCTGATTCACCCTTTCAGTTTGGCCATCTGTTTGAGGATGATAAGCTGTGCTCAGATTCAGTTTAGTGCCCAAGACATCCTAAAATGCCTTCTAGAATTTACTAGTGAATAAAGGGTCTCTATCGCACACAATACTAGATGGAACTCCATGAAGTCTAACAATCTCTTTCATATATATCTCGGCCAAACTCAAAGCAGTACGAGTGGTCTTAACAGGAATAAAGTGAGCAGATTTGGTCAACCTATCAACGATCACCCATATACTCTTGTTACCTTTTCTGGTCCTCGGTAATCCATCAATGAAATCCATAGAAATCTGATCCCATTTCCAACACGGAATCTCCAGGGGTTGAAGTAATCATGTCGTCTTCTGGTGATCGGCCTTAACTTGTTGGCAAGTGGTGCATCTACTGACATATATAGAAATATCCCTCTTCATCCCACTCCACCAATATAAACGCTTCATATTTCGGTACATCTTAGTGACACCAGGATGAAATGAAAGTGATGACTGATGGTTTTCTCTAAGCACTTCTTGTCTCAATCCATCGACATTAGGAACGCAAATACGATTGTCAATCCTCAAAACTCCATTACTATCTATCTGTGCTCCCACTTTACTGTCGGCATTTCCAACTCTACCAAGAACTAACTCCTTCATGCGATAGAGCAGGGTGTCCTCATATTGCTTAGCTTTGATGCGATCCACAAGAGATGGGGAGATAACAAGCTGAAATAGCATGCCTTCTACAAGATTACAACATGACAATGCTTTGCTACGGCTCAAAGCATCAGCTACAACATTTTATTTCCCAGGAGTATAATTGATGTCGAGATCATATGCAGCTAGGAATTCGAGCCATCGAACTTGTCTCTGGTTCAAATCCTTCTGAGAAAAGATATATCTCAAGGACTTATGATCAGTGAATAATTCAAATTTAGTTCCCAAAAGATGATGCCTCCATAGTTTCAAAGCAAATACAACTGCAAGAAGCTCTAGATCATGAGTTGCATAGTTTACTTCATGGATCTTCAACTGGCGGCCAGCATAAACAATAACTTTTCCGTTTTGCATAAGAACAGCGCCTAAACCTTCTCGGCAAGCATCTGTATAGACAGTTAATCCTTCACTTCCATCGATTACCGCAAGAACTGGGGCTGAAGTTAACTTACACTTCAACTTAATAAAAGCTGATTCGCACTTCTCACTCCAAATAAACTTGACATCCTTCCGGGTTAAAGCAGTGAGTGGGGCAGAAATCCGAGCAAAGTGCTCAATAAATCTACGATAATAGCCGGCCAAGCCCAAGAAGCTACGGATATCAATAGGAGTTTTGGGAGTCTCCCAATCCTACAGATAAATTTCAAATTAGAAAGGGATAAGAGGAATTGAATAGAAATAGCGAATAGGATAGAACTTACATTGATTACGGCGATCTTAGCTGGATCGACCGAAATCCCATTTTCAGAAAATATGTGGCCCAGGAATCTCACTTCGTCTCACCAGAAGTGGCATTTAGAGAATTTGGCCTTAAGCTGATGATTTCAGAGAGTTTCTAGAACATAAGCAAGATGTGTCTCATGCTCCTTCTTGTCTTTTGAGAAGACGAGAATATCATCAATGAAAACAAGAACAAACTTGTTAAGAACATCACGGAAGACTCGATTCATTAAGTCGACGAAATAAGCAGGTGCGTTGGTCAAACCGAATGGCATAACCAACCATTCATAGAATCCGTTCTCGGTATGGAAGGCTGTTTTATGAATACTATCTTCTGCTACTCTGAGTTGGTAGAACCCAGTGGCAAGATCAAGTTGGGAGAAAACTTTAGCTCCATGGAGCTGATCGAACAAATCATTGATGCGAGGCATCGGATAGCGGTTCTTGAGAGTGCGTTTGTTCAGTTCCCTGTAATCAACACACATACGAAGAGATCCATCTGATTTGGTGACAAATACAACTACGGCGCCCCATTCAGAACAACTTCTCCTAATCAAACCCCTAGCAAATAGATCATCAATTTGAGTTTTAAGTTCAGCTTTTTCTTTAGGCGCCATCCTTCTGTGAGGGAGAACTACGGGATTAGCTCCAAGGATAAGGTCAATGCGGAAATCGATCTCCCTTTTTGGGTAGAGAGTTGACCTCTCCAAATACATCGGGAAATTTCTGAACAATAGGGGTAGTATTAAGATCATCCGGGTGAGCATCAAGAGAGAATATGAAGCTTCCGGCATATTTCTGCGGTGATTTGTATTCAATGACAAGCGGTAGGCCCTTGTCATTGACTAGAGAAACAGAACGAGCCTTGCACGAAATAACAGCATCGAATTTCCTTAACCAATCAGCACCTAACAAGATGTCAAATGCTGCGAAGCCAAGTACATAAAAATCCCAAGTGAATCGATATCTTCCATACAAGAGCACAACCTCTTTACAATTTCTACTGAGGTTGGCAAGTCCTCCAATAGGGTTGGAGACGCATAAGGAAGTAGTAGCAAGAGTAGGTTCTAATTTGAGCTTATTGCAAAGATCAATAGATATGAAGCTATGAGAAGCACCAGTATCGAATAATACCCTAATAGGTAAATCATGTAATGAAAAAGTACTTCGTAAGGTACCTTGGTCATCTTGAGAAGGCGGTGTAGGAGTGGTGATAGCAAATACTCCAGATGGTGTGCCACGCTTATGCAGTGGGCAGTCTTTCTTGAAATGACCCGGCTGGAGGCAGACATAGCATAAGTCTTTCCTAGTCGTAGAAGGTGGTGGAACAACAGCTCCGGTAGATGGACAACTATTAGCATAATGGCCCTTCTTATCGCATTTGAAGCAAGTGATATTAGCAAGGTTGATTGGGCTTTTCTGAGCATATCCCAATCCTGTAGTCTTCTGTCAAGCATTCTTTTGTTGATCAAAGTTCATCTTCCTCTTCCCGGGCTGGCTAGAGGAGGGCTGAGTGGGAGTGGCCTTGGCAGTAGGTCCCCTAGGCTTTGCCTCATATCTAAGAGCATAGTCAACAAGCTCTGTGAAGGTGCAGTGAGTGTGGCCAGTAAGCAAGTCATAATACTCTGGTCTTGCTCCCAAAATGAACTTCTTGTTCTTTAGAAGGGGTGTATCAATCAATCCCGGGCCGAACTTGGAGAGTTCGTTGAATTTCCTCTCGTACTCAGAAAAAGTCATACTGCCCTGCTTAAGATCCATAAAAGCTCTATAAAGTTGGGTTTTCCCAGCAGCTGGCATCCATTGTGCCGAGAAAGTATCCCTAATCAAAGATAGGCAAGATGAATAACATTCCAAGATTAAAAGAAGAATTTAGACTACGGAATCCAATTAAATTTTATACCTAAACTAGGCCCAAGTGATGGTGTTCTCCTCGATACGAGAAGTAACTGATTCCCACCGATCTTGCGCGGCATCCTGAAGTTGCCAGGCAGCAAGCTGACGCTTCTGAACATCAGTGATCTCTAGACCAGAAAATATCTTCTCTAAGCCTTTAAGCCATTGCTAAGCCTCAATAATGTTCTCGGATCCAGAAAACTTAATACCTCCCAGCTGTGTATACTCCTTACTAAGAATGGTGAATTTGACAGGAGCTTGAGCGACAGGTGCAGCCTGAGCAGGACCATGGCCCCTTCCACCCCTATGGTTTCCTCTAGTACCCATCCTGAAATACCAAAGAGATTGTTAAAGCCAAAGGATAGAAAATCATAGAATTTTTAAGGAAAGTCTAATCAACGATTCAAAGAAGTTTGAAATGAAAGGATTTGGATATTGAATCGATTCTCCTCATTCTAGGGTATTGCTACCCTATCTCTAATGAGTTTATATATAATCCCAAACTAAGGTTTTTAGGGAACCGAAGCTCTGATATCAACTGTAACAACCCGTATATTTGTACCATTTAAATTGACAATAATACACACATGTCAACTTAAATAATACAAAACACGAATCATTATGGGATTATAAATACATAAATGTAAATGAGAATCAATACAACATCACAGACACAGAACAGTCATAGAATAATGCAGCGGAAAATACATCGTCATAATAGCAGTTCATGAAGCCACTATATAAAATACAACAATGTCTTAACATCAAGTGACTAATACAAAAATGTCCAACAGACTAGGACATCAATACAGGAATAGAAATAGAATGATAAAGATAAATGCTAAGCCTTCAGCATCTTCAACCAACCTTGATTAGCAAACTGGATAGCTTCAGACTGACCCGAGCATATGCAAAAGAAACACTCGAGTCAGGACTCAAAATCTTATGCAATTAAATCAAGTGCAAGGGAATAGTTCATAACTTAAAGATGGATAAAATAACATCTCTAAGGATCCGATAAACTATCTATATATACAATAGAATACGATAGATAGATAATGTCTAATCAGTAAAGTACGATATTAAAATAGTGTTAAGGCGTTACCATAATCCCCTTAACACATTTTATTCCCAAAAGCATATACAAGACCGTAGTTTCCCCAAAACCGGAAGTCACCAGAGGGCAATCCATATACTAAGGTACAAATCAAAACGCAGTGGTCGCGAATAGGATAATCAATATGACAAGGTACATGAGGCGATACCAACTAGGATACTAGTAGTTGCGTGATCCGGACTGATGTTGAGCATAGCAGCTACTACCTCAACACCGCGAAACAACACTCCCAAATCAAGGGGTGCACCCAAATCGAATCACAAAAGTAATAGATATGGTATCGAAGAAGTGTGTCTGCTAGAGGTGGCGAACCTCAATGGCCCGGCACGGCTCCTGTTTTAGTCATGTCAGGGGTCGTCCAATATCGTTCTCTTTCTTCAGTCAACGCGTTCACCAAACCATCCACTTCATTCTGGATCAACACTTCGCGTGTAATAGTTATTAAAGTGGTTTTCGCTATCGACAGAGAGTATGTCCATATCCGATCCCGGTCTCTTTAATAACTACGCATTTATTACCCGATGGTCATTTAAGATAAAGTTTACACAAATCAAAGTCCGAAAGTCACGCTGCAAATTTGACTTCCAAAATTTGACATTTCACGATTTAATTTATTTCGGATATTAAAACCTCTTTCCAAATGCAATCTTTTAGTTCATCATTTGAGTTAACAATATAATTAAGTATTCAAATTCAATTTAATAAATCTCCCTTATTGAATTTAGTTAATACTCCAATTAATTCGGTTTAATGGTAAATTTTAGTTCACATCATTTAAACCAAATTCTATTCATTTCAATTCGTATTTACATTCATCGATACATTAACCATAATCATAAATTTTATTAAATCAATTTTCTTAAATTTAAAATCATTTTAAATTTAAATTATCACTAAATTAAATCCATAAAACTTTAGTTAGTTTCGTATTCCACTTAAGTCAAATTTTCTAAATCTCAACTTAATTTATGTCAAGTTTCAAATCTATTTAAATAAAACCGATTTTAAATCTAAATCTAACAACCTAATAAATTTTCAATTTATTAAATTCTAACTTCCTTGTTTTTAAATCTCATTTCAAATAAATTTGCCAATTCATTTTATTCAATTAAATAGGTTTATTAATCAGTTTCAATTAAACTCCATTAATTTATTCCTTATGAATTTATTTCGATTTAATCCATAAATCAAATCCATTAAGTTCGTTACTAAATTTCCAAACAAATTGTTAAGTTCATTCCTTAATTTCAAATAGATTTCAATTTCAAAATAATTTTTGTTGACCAATCGGGTTTCTTATTTTTAATTGTCTATCCTAGGCCAAGTTGTTTAAGTGGGTATTTATCATTTCAACCCGATATCATTCAATATAAAACAAAGCATAGCAAAGGGAACTTGCAGTGTGATAACTGGGATGGTGTCAAAGTAAATAGACAAGCAATAACAAACATACATAACAATTTAACCATTTTATTCAAATAATCCTGAAATAATCATATTAACTCACATTTGTTATTATGCAAATTAATACAATTATTCCTAGAATCCACACTATTATTTCCTGTGGATTAAAGATTATTACATTATGATTTTTTACTTGGTGTCCGTTATCAAATTTCTACATCAATCGTACATATCAATTTTAATGTCACTATTATTTACCCTAATTAACATCATATTACAGTTCAACATGTTTAATCAACTTAAACAATACATGGCGTCAAATTTTAGAAGTTAACAGTTTATTTCAACCAAATTTTAACAATCAACAATTTAATATCCAAATTTAATATTAACAACAATTATCACTTGATTATCATAGCATAATAGATTGAGTCGTGAATAAAATATTCACCTTGCGTGGTTGGAGAAGATGGCGCGGCACGAAGAAAAATAGACAAAATAGACCCTAATAGGCACGACGCTAAATGAACACAAACTGCAATCAAACAAATAATTTATCAATAATTTGTTTATTGTCATATATATCGATTGAATATATATATAAACCATACCAACGACGTAGCAAGATAGATTCGACAAGCCGGATGAAGCCTAGGACTCCGAAGCGGTATCAGGATCCAAACACAGCAACAGAAAATGAGCAACTAGAATTTCAAACTCACTCTACTATGCATGTACAGACTTCACACATATTTTTAGACACAGGGATATTTGACCAAAACAACCGTTTGTGAATATATATACATCAACTACATATAGTAATCAAAGCTTCTTATTCTTGCATGGACTGGGCTGGGCAGTGGCGGCATCAGGTGGTCGTAGCGGTCAGTGGGTCCGGGTTCGGCAGGGCCTATGTTGGAGGCGACCGTGGGTGAAGCAGTGGGGTGGGGCCGTGGCTGTGGCGTGGCAGAGGCTGGCGACTGGCATGGGCGGGCTGGGTACGTGGGCGCGCGGGGGAGGTGGCAGTGGGGTGTCTTGCCGTGGAGGGGGCGGAGCAGGAGTGGCCGGGGGTGTGAACTGGGTGGAACGGAGGGGAGTGGGACGGCGGAGTCTGGGCTATGGGCAGAGCGGGCTGGGGCGGACAGTGGGGTGGGCTGGTGGCGTGCAGGCGGAGGTGGCATGTAGAGGGGGAGTGTTTACAGAAGCTTCTCTCCAAAACAAAATAAAATAAACTAAAGAAGAAGGAGGAGGAAAGGAGTGAAGGAAATATGCAGAGGAGAAAAAAGAAGAAGTGCAGACGTACCAGAGAAGAGCAGAAATGCAGTGAGCTGGTATGCAGCTGCATTTATGAAGGCAGATATATACAGAGAAACTTAGACTCCCCATGCAAATGAAATGATGATTTGTCACAGTGGCTATTGGGTTTCTGAATGGACAAGGGCCATTTGAATTCTGAGCGGGAAAAAGTAGGGTACCGGTTTGTGTGGCGTAACGGACCAGTTTGTACTCCGTTAACCAATTAATAGCTTGCAATGCCGAACTTCGATTGACACAAACAAATATACCGTTTTGATCAGCGCGACGAGGCGAACGCAACGGTATGAAGATATTGATGGTTTGACATTGTTTGCGAAGTGGTAAATCTTATTGAACCATTTGCTCGAGCGACAATTTAACTAGCAATTAAAAGCGGAATTTGACGAAACGAAATGCGCCATCAAGATCAGAATAGTTTTCTTATGCAACATTGCGAAAAATATTTGAGTTCGGACGATAGAAAATTTTCACATAAAATTAAAACTAATATGTAAATTCGTCGTGCGAAATTTACTACAATATTTTTCGACGAAATTTGGCGTACGCCTATGTCTATCTAGGCGCATTCCAAATGTGAAGTTTGAACGGCAACGGAAATTGTTTGTGAATATTTGAAATTCCTATTACGGAGAATGCAGCAAAACACCGAAGAATAAGATCGACGGAGCTAAAGATGTCCGAATTTTGAAAAACGAAAAAATGACGCCTTTGACAGAAAATGATTTAGAATTTTTCTATGTAAACATATTTAGGTTCGGAAGATAAAAATTTTCACGTTTTAAAATGAACTGATGTGCAGTAAAACGCGCACGAAATTTACTGTGGTATTTTCCGACGAAACTTTACCCATATCTACAATCATCAAGGCGCAATTTAGAAACAAAGTTTGGACGTTGATTGAAATCGTATGGAAGTTTCACATTTTATATTAAAATAATGGTTCTAAAATTTTTAAAATTGGGTCGGAATTTCAGGGTCGTTACATTGTTTGTGTATGTGTCACAGGTTCAGTCGACTGGTCATCCCTGTTCAGTCGACTGAACTACTAAATTGTGCACAGTGAATGTTTATTAAAAAATGAAGTTTATGAAATGTGTTCTAGTGTTTGTCCAAGCCTCTTGAGGAAAGATTTTAACAATAAATCTAAACTAAGACCTATATAAAAATCATACTTATGTTTATCATTGGTCTTCATCGTTCTTCCTTTAGCTTTGTACATATCTCTTCCTTTTTGTTGAAGCACATTGTCATTGATCAAAATCTTAGCGTATCAACATTCTCCCCTTTTTGATTGATGACAATACCTATGTTTGTAGAGATGTAATTATCTTTCCTCCCCCTGAATATATGCACTATCTTTCCTACAAAACAAAGTTAGTTTCATAGATTTCTCCTCCTTTGTCATCGACAAAAAGGAAGTAATAATATATAGAAGTATATAATTTGCAAGTAACAGAGCAACCATATGAAAATATAACCACAGAGCGAATAATACAAACCATAGAGTATCACAAAATAAAAGAAAGCTATTTATACAAACCTTTGCAGAAATTGTTAGAAATTAATAAAGAGCCTTCACGATCAAAAAATGTTCATGGTTCCCTGTCCCAAGAGCCTTCACGATCTCCTTCAGGTTCACGAATAACAGGTCCACCTATGGGTGGTCTATAAGTTCGTCCTCCTTGACCACCACTAGTTCCACTCGTGCTGCTGCTTGGATGTTCTTCGGATGACGTCCATGTGAAAGTTGGTGCCGGACGTTTTCCACGTGATGTTGAAGCGGTAGTGGAGCTTGAGCATGAGATGGCATTCCATAATTTGTTGAAGAATCCTTTAATTTTATCAAGCTTGTGATCTACCTTCTTGAGACGATTATCAAGAATTTGTTGATTCCTTGATAAAATCCCCAATGATTGATTGGTAGTATAACTTGGCTCAATGATACGAATTTCATCTTCTTGGTTGAAAGGTTCTTCATGTGAAGGTTGTGGAGGTTGTGGAGGTTCTTGATGCCTAGCTTCCCATTTGGCAAGAGATATGATGCGAGGAGGTCTAGCCGGGAGTTGCATAAGGCTTATAGTGCGTTGATTAATTTGATGAACCATTGTGTTTTCGGAGTCGCATAATGGCGTATCAACATTGAGGAGAAGTCGCATGATATATTCTCCAAAATAAATTGTTCGCATTTTTCCATTGTTAAAAGTGAGAAATTCATCTAGAATTAGTTGGACCCAATTGACTTGAATGTTGCCCCAAATAGCGTATAGAGCTCGATAATTGATGGGGTAAACAATTTCATATGAGCCCGTTCGTGGAGTAATTGTTCTCATAAGAGCTTTGTGAAGGACTCTAGCTCTAGGTCATAGGGAAGTGGATTTAAAATCTCTAATGTTGATATTATCATCCAAAAATTGATGGTTTATGTTATCTCGAATTTGTGGATTGAATTCTATCTCTTCAAGCTTTCTCCCTACATTAGGTGATCCTAAGATGTGTGCAATTCGATCTAAGGAGAACCAAACTTTCTTCCCGCACACCATACTCCAAACACTATCATTTGGATTTCTTGGAGTTTGGTGTCCAAGGTTGAGGTTTGCATAAAATAATTTGACCATGATATGATTTATTGCAAGGTCATTTCTTTTTAAATCCAAGAGAAAAGTTAAACCTGCCTGATCCGTTAATGCTTGAATGTTGTATGTCTGGAGGCTTTGGAAATCAATGAAGGAGTGTTCGAAAATGCGAGAGTTCTTCATTTTGTTCCACCTCGTTACAGCTACTCCATCATAGAGCCATTGTGCAATTTGAGCATCAATTGGCTCGGAGGATGAAGAAGAAGCCCTTGATCTTTTTGGTGCCATTTGTGAAAGATTTGAGAGTAATTTGAGGATTGGGGGCTAGGGTTTTGGAAAACAATGGGGAAGAGAGAACTTTTGCAATGTAAAAAGTGAATGGAAAAGGTGAAAACTGGTGGATAAAAGGGGAAAAGTTGCCTGGGAATTAGCGTTCAGTTGACTGAAAAGTCTGTTCAATCGACTGAATTGTAGGCCGAAAAATTTCTATGCTGAATTCAGTCGACTGAACATGATTTTTAGTCGACTGAACTATTGTCTGAAAGTTTCTGTTGATAGTTTAGTCGACTAGGCAGAGGGTGTCAGTCGACTGAACTATTGTCTGAAAGTTTCTGTTGATAGTTTAGTCGACTAGGCAGAGGGTGTCAGTCGACTGAGCTATGGAAAATATGTTTTCTGCTTATTATTCAATTGACTGAGCAGTAAGGTTCAGTCGACTGAACTTTGGATTTTCATTGTTCTTTGTGAATTTCGAAAGCAAAAGTTTTATTGAAAGAAGCAATTACAATTGTATAGATATATAACAACATGAATTGACTTCAAAAGTAATTATTTCTTTGGAGATGAACTATTTTCCTTTTGCGTCTTTTTCCCTCATTCTCCATATAGCTTATTTCCCATGAATTTGGACTATACTGAGGAGTCTTTGGGGACATCCAAGGATTCATGGGATCGACTGGTGTACGGTAAGACGAAGATGGATCGAACGTACTAACTGGTCGAGGTAGGGGCTCACTCACATCATTTTTCTTTGAGCTACAAAAACGTAAACCAATTTTCTCTAGAAAGCTTAGTCGTCTTGCCGTTACTTTTTGTTCAAAATATAATTCTCGTTGGAGATCAATTTGTTGTTGTTGAAAGTGATGAATCTCATCAATCTTTCTTTTCGTATCAGGTGAGGTAAAAAGTCCACATTTTGCCTTCTTTGATTCCGGTGTGTATCCAGTGCGATAGTTTTCCCATTTATACACCAGTTCATGCTTTGGTGTTGGCGTAGGAAGTTTTGGTGATGTAGGTGAGTTATCGACTGAGGAGGTGCTGTTGATTGGAGAGTATAAGCTGTTGGAAGACATTTTTATATAGAATTTTCAAACTTTGTAATTTTTGAAAATAATTGTATGTACAGAAGTATATTTATAGTATGAAAATGCTAAGAAAAATGTGGTGGTAAATTAATAAGATTTTAGAACCAATCATTGCTTTATTGGATTAAAAACATTGGTTAGAAATGGATGGATTAGAGACATCCTTTAATCTATTATTTATTAGGTAGCTGAATTGAAATATATACATTGAATATATTTGTTATAAAACATCTTTAAAAGAAATTATTCCTAATTCTCGTCGCAATTTTATAAATGAGTTTTCTAATAACGGTTTAGTAAATATATCGGCAATCTGATTTTCGGTAGAAATATGTTCTAAATTTATGATTCCTTTTTCGATATTGTCATGTAGAAAATGGTGACGAATATCAATATGTTTTGTACGAGAATGATTTACCGGATTTTTAGATAAATTTATTGTACTTGTATTATCACAATATATTGTAGAATTTGTTAAATTTATATTAAAATCTTTAAGTGTTTGTTGCATATAGATAACTTGAGTACAAGCTAAAGCAACGGATATATACTCTGCTTCACACGTGGAAAGTGAGACACAATTTTGTTTCTTACTAAACCAAGATACAAGTGATTTTCCAATAAAATGGCACGTACCACTTGTACTTTTTCTATCAGTTCTAGATCCACCAAAATCAGCATCACTAAATGAAACTAACTCGAATGGACAATCTTTTGGATAGAAAAGACCAAAGTCCTTATTATTATTAAGATATCGCATAATTCGTTTTATGGCTCTTAAATGTGATTCTTTAGGATTAGCTTGAAAACGTGCACATAAACATACGCTCATCATTATGTCTGGTCTACTAGCGGTTAAGTATAGTAAGGAGCCTATCATACTTCTAAACAATTTTTGGTCTACACTTTTTCCATTTTCATCTCGATCGAGATGAGTTGTGGTACTCATAGGAGTAGGCTTTCCAGAAGTGTTTTCCATTCCAAAACGTTTAATTAGATTAGCACAATATTTTTCTTGATTTAAGAAAATTCCATTTGTTAATTGTTTAATTTGTAATCCGAGAAAATAAGATAATTCTCCCATGTGTGACATTTCGAACTCCTTAGTCATTATATTTGAAAATTCTTTACATAAGTTTTCATTAGTTGAACCAAATATAATGTCATCTACATATATTTGAATTATTAGAATGTCGTTAGTAGTGTTTTTAATGAATAGAGTTTGATCTACTTTTTCGATTTGAAATCCCGAATCTAGTAAATAGCTTTTAAGTCTCTCATACCAAGCACGAGGTGCTTGTTTAAGACCATATAGGGCTTTCTTTAATTTATATACATGATCCGGATATTTTTCATGTATGAATAAAGGGGGTTGTTCTACGTACACATTTTCTTTTATAAAACCATTTAGAAAAGCACTTTTAACATCCATTTGATAAAGTTTAAAATTGTGATAACATGCGAAGGCCAATAGAATACGTATTGCTTCAAGTCTTGCAACGGGAGCAAATGTTTCTTCAAAGTCGATACCTTCCTCTTGATTAAATCCCTGTGCTACTAGTCTAGCTTTATTCCTAGTTATATTTCCTTGTTCGTCTACTTTATTTTTGTAAACCCATTTTGTTCCTATAACAGATTGATTATTGGGACGAGGAACTAAATCCCAAACTTCGTTACGTTCGAATTGATTTAATTTTCTTGCATAGCAACAATCCAGTAGTCATATGTTGATGCTTCTTTAGGATTTTTAGGTTCTAATGTAGAAATAAAAGTAACATGTCCCATTTGGTTTAGTTGACTTCTAGTTTTAACTTGAGAATTAATTTCATCGATTATGTTTTGTACAGGGTGATCTCGTAAGATTCTAGGTGGAGATCAAAGTTCGGTATTATTCATATTTTCAAGATTTGTATTGTCTGTATTTATAAATTCGTCATCATCTTTTATACTCAAGTTTTTATTAAAGTTTTCATCAAAAGATACATGTAAAGTTTCTTCGATTATATTTGTTCGTTTATTAAAAAATCGATATGCCTTACTTTGTTCTGAGTATCCTACAAAAATTCCTTCATCAGCTTTCGGATCGAATTTTCCTAGTTGGTCTTTTGTATTTAAAATAAAACATTTTGATCCAAATATTTTAAAATAGGATATATTTGGCTTTCTATTGTTAAAAAGTTCATATGAAGTATTTTTAGTTAATGGTCTAATAGAAATACGATTTAATACATAACATGCAGTAGCTACGGCTTCTGCCCAAAAATGT
The DNA here is from genome assembly GCA_030737815.1 of Allium fistulosum. Taxonomy (NCBI): domain Eukaryota; kingdom Viridiplantae; phylum Streptophyta; class Magnoliopsida; order Asparagales; family Amaryllidaceae; genus Allium; species Allium fistulosum. The sequence goes on from CM060904.1 coordinate 1,113,671,486, forward strand.
TTTGGTAGAAGGCTTCCATTTAATAATGTTCTTGCACATTCTTGTAATGTTCTATTCTTTCTTTCCACTACTCCATTTTGTTGAGGAGTTCTAGGAAATGAAAAGTTATGATTTATTCCTTTCTTTTTACAGAAAGATTCAAAAGCTTCATTTTCGAATTCGCCACCATGATCACTTCGTATATTCTTAATTTTCAAATTTTTTGTGTTTTGAATTCTTTTGACAAATGTTTTAAAGTGCTCAAATGTATCACTTTTATTTTCCATAAAAATAGTCCATGTATATCTTGAGAAATCATCAACTATTACAAATACATATCGATTATGATTAATGGATTGAACTTGTGTTGGTCCGAAAAGATCCATATGAAGTAATTCTAGTGGTTGTAAAGTTGAAATATTTTTCTTATATTTGAAGGATGATTTTGTTAATTTTCCTATTTGACAATCATCACAAAGATTTTTTATCTTAAAGTTTATCTTAGGTAAACCTCTTACTAATTCATTTTTAGAAAGTTTTCTAATAGTTTTGAAATTAATATGACAGAATCTTTTGTGCCATAACCAAGAATCATTATCTTTGGCTAGTAAACACATAGTTGTATTATGATTAATTTTCATATTTAGAACATAAATATTCCTATCTCTATTTCCTTCAAAAACAAGATTTTGGTTTTGATCAAAATACTACATTTATTTTCCGAAAAATTTATTTTAATACCTTTGTCACAAAGTTAACTTATGCTTAGTAGATTATGTTTTAGATTTTTAACTAATGAAACATTTGTAATAAAAGGTAAATTTGATGTACCGTAATTGCTCACATCTCCTTTGCCAATGATATAGCCTTTTGAATTGTCTCCGAAGGTAACCGATTCACCATCAAAGTATGTGATGTTTGTAAGCATATCTTTGTTGCCGGTCATGTGTTTTGAGCAACCACTGTCTAGTATCCATTTCTTCTTTTTGAGTGGGACCTCAGATTCTTGAGCCATAAAGCATACATTTGCTTGTTCATTGTCGCTATCATTTTCACTTTCGGATGAAGATGAATCAGAATCGTCCCATGTTACAGAGAATGGCTTCTTTTTGAATTTTTCTTTCTTATTTTTGTTCTGATTCTCCTTCTTTTGCTCTGGACAATCTTTGTGCATGTGACCTTTCTTGTGACAGTTGAAGCATTCTATATTCGAGGATGTAGGTTTGTTCAAGAAATTCTTTTTGAATCCGTTTTTATTTTCTTTTCTATATCTTAATAATTTCTTGAAATTTTTGGCTATAAATGCTAAATCCTCATCTTCAGACTCCGATTCTTCCTTTTCCGCATGAAAAGCTACATTTTTTCTTTCTTGTGCTTGATCTTTCTTAGCTTGCATATTTACTTCATACGACATAAGATTTCCAATTAATTCTTCTGGTTTCATTGTAGATAGATCATTTGCTTCTTCGATTGCTAAGACTTTTCTCTCCCATTCATCAGTGAGTGAATTTAGAACTTTAGATACAATATCAAAATCCGTGTATTTTTCTCCTAGTCCTATTAAGGCATGATGAATGTCTTGAAACCTTGAGTACATGTCATTGAAGGATTCATTCTGTCGCATTCTAAAGTTTTGGAACTGGTTCTTTAGCATGGAGATCTTTGTTTGTTTGACCTTGTTTGTGCCTTCATGTATGGTTTTAAGTGTACTCCATATCTGATGTGCAGTAGTACAAATGCTAACACGATTGAACTCATTTCTATCCAAAGCGCAAAATAGCATATTCATAGCTTTGGCATTTGCACTAACTTCATTCTTCTGAGCTTGCGTCCATGTAGAATAATCCGTTGTGGGTACAACGAGATCTGCTTGAGTTGCATTCCAGGCTTCAAAACTTGTTGCTTGCATATAAATCCTCATCCTTGTAGCCCAATAATTATAGTTTAGTCCATTGAAAAGAGGAGGTCTTTGGGTAGATTGTCCTTCCGCAAATGTAGAGTTATAGGCAGATGTTGTGCTTGTGTTGTTTTCCATATTATTAATATATCAAATAACGGTGTTATGGTTATAAGACGGCCTTGCTCTGATACCAAATTGAAAGAGGCTATGCAGTAGGATCGTATAATATGGAATAGTGGAACGGTCTAGGTAATAAGTAGTAGTAAGTGAAGTAGACACCAAGACTTTATACTGGTTCGGACCTCTTGTCCTACGTCCAGTCCCTAAGCTCCTCTTAGGAATTCAACTAACCAACAGCCCTCACTTAACCCAGAGGAATAGGTTTACAACTTACCCGAACAACCGAACGGGATTTCTCGCCTCAACTACCGAAGAGGACTTTAACTAGATACAAAGAGTATTTCTGACTTGTTGTGTTCTTGATAACACTAATGAGTCTAATTGAGTACAATTTTCCTATAATCTTATCCTTGAGAGTATGCAAAGTGTTTGTGAAGATTTAGGAAATGTGAATTGATATAAATCAAAGAGGTGTTATAGATAAAACAGAGATTCAAGCAATTGAAGTGGTTTGTGATTGCTTTTGAAAACTTAAGAAATCTGAAAGTATGTTCAAGAAAATAGAGAGATTAAAGCAATTAGAATTGGTAATTTGTAAATGTTAAAACCATGTATTTATATGTGTAGAAGAGATGCATTTGTTTGCTAGAGGTGCAGGCAAGAGATGCTTCCATTTCCATTGGAGAATGGTTGCAACTCTTGGGAGGAAGAAGGTGTCCTTTCAGAAAAAATTCGCAGTAACAAATTCAATCGATTGAGAAGGGATTTCAGTCGACTGAAAATTGTGAAGTAAAATTTTCAGGAACAAATTCAGTCGACTGAGTAGGAACTTCAGTCGACTGGAACTGTGCATGTTTGTGTATGTGTCACAGGTTCAGTCGACTGGTCATCCCTGTTCAGTCGACTGAACTACTAAATTGTGCACAGTGAATGTTTATTAAAAAATGAAGTTTATAAAATGTGTTCTAGTGTTTGTGCAAGCCTCTTGAGGATAGATTTTAACAATAAATCTAAACTAAGACCTATATAAAAATCATACTTATGTTTATCATTGGTTTTCATCGTTCTTCCTTTAGCTTTGCACATATCTCTTCCTTTTTGTTGAAGCACATTGTCATCGATCAAAATCTTAGCGTATCAACAAGATATTTATTTAGCTCTGATATATTTTTCTTTGCTTATTTCCAGGATACCAGAAACCGAACTCGGGCTTCAGTTGGCCTGGATTTTAGCTTTTTTGCAAAAAATCCGGACCCATTGGAATTCGGGTTGTTACACTGTTATAGGCCTCTTTATTATGTTGAATGTGCTCGGGACAGGGGGCTAGATGGGGGTCCGGTCTGTCATTGTTGGGACAGCCTGACGATAGTTAATAGTGGCTTGAGCATCTATTCTAGCCTCATATTCCTTCAACTCGTAGGCAATCTGCCCAATGTTAGTCAGACCATTGACCAAGTTAAGCCGCACATTGTTGCTCAAGCCTAGAATAGAGCAGATGGTGCTTTTCCGATTGCACTATTGGTCTTGTGGCCATTTGAGTTATCAGCCTCGTTTTCGTTATTATTTGCATAGTGAATTTTGAGTAATGAATAGTTTGTAGAGAAGAAAAGTAATAAAAGTTGAGAGCTTTTAGGCGAGGCTCTCTTTTTAACACCAAAATATTGATTAGAAATTTATCCAACCTCAGAATTATAATTAGGAGTTGATATTGGAAAAGTTTATTTACTAACACCATAGTTTATAAACTAAAAATAAGGAAGAAAGCAAAGTAAGTAAATAATAGAAAAATCTAGAACATACAAGATACAAAGTGGTTCAATCAAGAATGATCTACGTCCACTGATGCAATAATTTATATTGCTTTGAGTTCTTTGGTTATAATTGTTGTGGTAATTTATATTACTTTGAATTCTTTGGTTACAATTGTTGTTTTATAAGAGACAATAATGAGAGTAATAAATGAAAATCTGACCCTTATACAAGTGCATTTAACGTTATATTTATAACAACTGGAAATTGGTATGGACGACTCAAATTAATGTGCTAATCCCTAAGCTTCCTCTATGTCGTTGATGGTGTGGAATGGTTCAGATGCGGGCCAACCGGGATGTAGATAGGGCTAAATGGTCTAGATGATGGCCAGCTAATGAACTATACCAAAACATTCTGCTATCGGATAGTGGGACATGGAGACAAGGAGTTGTTGAACAAGGGTCATTGTTATGTAGACATTGAAGATGGAATGATTACTATATAGTGGCGCCTTTGTTAGATGAATAGTGTTGTATATACAAATATTTTAGTGGAACAGTGCAGAGTCGTTACTTCTCATTATAGAGGTAGCCAGGTGCTTTTAGTCAAAGGCCTGCCGAGTTAGGACAAAACAAGAGATACAAAGGAGGCTGGTTGGCGTAGGTTTCTAGGCGTTGTGGAATTAGTGGCTCGGACAGGAGAGCGAGAGAGCTGCCTTCATGATGTAGGCGCATTTCCTTTGACGGTAAAGCTTTTTACGAAGGGCTACACCCAGTTGGGCTGCTATTCAAAGTCGATAGCTATTGGGCACTATTGTTTATCGTGGGCTTCACATATGCTCGTAATAATGATTAGACAGGAAAAGTGACTCTAAGGCCACACAAGGCAAGACAAGAGCATTGAGAAACTAGTAGACTAGCATATTTATTACTTTGCAAGAAAAATGAGCAACACTTGTGGTAATTACTTTGTGCCGATGCCGAGTAAATATAGGTGAGTTGTATATGATTTTTGAATACGCACCAGTGTTAGCCCAAGAGAATATTCACATGTGACAACCCTATATCATCTCATTCTCTATATTACCAAATAATATTACTCCATAATACTCCTTGGTAGTATGCGTATAAAGTGGTGGCATGTTACAATATGCTTTTGATTAAAGGTTCCCTCGTGCCCTCTGTTTCATAGATTGACTATGCGAGGATCTCCTGACTTATCCTTGTGCAACTGTAAGTTTGCATTCGAATCTTGGTTCCTAGCATCGAAATCATTACTCTAATGTGATATTCCTTGATCGAGATCTGGATCAACCCTGCCTGGTTGGCCAGATGGATCGTACCGATCCATATGGATCAACCGGTACTATTATACCCGTTCCTACCCTGAGCTGCATTAAAGGAAAATGGAACAGGGCATAAGGCCAGGAAGGCTACTCTCATGTCAAGAAAATTAGACGAAAAGAAAAAGGAATTGAATCAATCAAAAACATATTCACAAGAGCCATCTTGAAGCTACAATACTTAACCCAACTCCAACCCTACCATCATGGGAATCGCAACAAAAGACAACTACTGCACTCATGTGGAAACAGGGGCAGGTCACAATGACAATATATAAGATCAAAGCAGAACAAGAGTATTGCGCTGAAGCCTAGGAGGCAATACTTGCTGAACCAAGCTGACCGCATCTTCAAAGCCCATACTTCGTCAACACCTACAAGAATAAGACTACACCGGCACATACCTGAGGCAACCTAGGTAGCACCGTAAGGGGTCAAAAGCACTCTGAAGGGTTTGCATGTAGGGCCATTCAAGATACACTTCAATGCAAAACCATACTTATAGGTAGAAAACAAAGGTACATAGCTCCTCCTTTCTCTCATCAGCAACAAAAACATACTTGCAATGAGGAAAACTCAAATCTTAATCAGCTCAGATCATGATAAGCCCCAAATACGTTCCAAGCACATGTCTAATCAATCTCAAAATGAAACAGGGTGGTGCAACTTCATTTTTGCCAAATATGATAGCAAGTTAAGCAAAGATAGCAGAGATGTCAGCGCGACAATATGACCTGGGCATCAAGCAATAATCATCACCGCGCCTCTTCATGTACATCAACAACATCCTAAAGCCTCAGGGCGACCACCCAGCATTCTTCTTAAGGCATCAGTCTCTTCAGGACAGAAGCGGCCGACCCGCACAAGCTTGGGCTTCCCGTCTAATTTTTCAGGGATAGAATTATTTTAAGAATTCTTGAAAAATTAGATGCAAAGTGAGAAATTAGAGTTGGGAAATAGTCCCATAAAGTCAACACCCTAAACGTCAAAGATTTCGATCGTAAGAATGGGGTTTAAAGGCATCATGTTTCATTAAGAGGTTTTTCCTAACATGTGGGAACGATCACAAGTTTTACAAAACTCAAATGCATAAAGAGTAGGCCAGTAAAGGCCACATTGAAGCATCTTTTCCACTGTTATCTTAGGACCAAAATGGCCACTGCAAGCTTGGTCATGACAAAATGAAAGAACACTCTTAATTTTGCAATCTGGGATGCAACGTCGAATGATTTGGTTGGAACGATACTTAGAAAAGTATGGATCATTCCGATAGAAGTACTTAACTTGGGAAAGAAAATTATATTTATCTTGTTTCAACCAAAATGAAGGAGTTTCCTTAGTAATTAAATAGTTTTCTATATTGGAATACCATGGATTGATGGAAATAGAAAGGAGTTGTTCATTAGGAAAGTTCTCGTTGATTGGTAAAGAAGATGGTGCGTTTGAAAGACGCGGTCAGCAACGACATTGTCAGATCCTTTTCTGTCTTTGACGTAAGATCAAATTCTTGGAGTAAAAGGATCCAAGGGATTAAAATAGACTTAGCTTCCTTTTTAGCGAAAAGGTACCTAAGAGCGAAGTGGTCACTGTAAACATTAATGTGTGAGTCAATCAAATAAGGTCAAAACTTTTCGAGCCCAAAGACTACTGCTAGAAGCTCTTTTTTGATGATTGTGTAATTGAGTTAAACATCGTTTAGAGACATACTAGCATATTAGATGACGTGAAGAATTTTGTCGATGCATTGTCCTAAGACAACACCAACTGCAAAGTTAGAAGCATCACACATTATCTCGAAAGGAAGATCCCAATTGGGTGAACAAATTATGGGAGCGGAAATGAGTTCATTTTTGAGACGTTCAAAAGCAGAAACACTGTCAGAATTAAAGTCAAATGGAACATGTTTTCCAAGAAGAGTCGTCAAAGGTCGAGCAATTTTACTAAAGTCTTTTACAAATCATGGATAGAAACCAGTGTGTCCTAGAAATGAACGAATGTCCTTGATACATTTGGGAATGGGTAGATTCGTAATTACGTCAACTTTCGCTTTATCTAACCTCAGTGCCTTTGTTTGAAATGACATATCCAAGTATAATGCCATGTTTGACCATAAAATGGCATTTTTCCAATTTTAATGTGAAGCGTTTGTCCTTACATCGATTAAGAACCATCTCGAGATGGTGTAAGCACTCGGAAAAAGAGTTTCCAAAGATGGAAAATCGTCCATAACCACTTCTAGAAAGCATTTGATCATGTCAAAAAAGATGCTGACCATGCATCTTTGGAAAGTAGCAGGAGCATTGCAAAAGCCAAATGGCACATGTCAATACGCAAAGGTGCCAAAGGGACACGTAAAAGTCGTATTCTCTTGATCTTCAGGAGCGATCGAAATTTGGTTATAACCGAAATAACCATCAAGAAAGCAATAGAATTTGTGGCCAGCTAATTGTTCAAACATTTGGTCGATGAAGAGAAGAGGGAAGTGATCTTTACGTGTTGCTGCATTTAATTTTCGATGATCAATACAAACACACCAACCTGTTTGAGTATGATTGGAATGAGTTCGTTAGCGTCGTTCGTGATAATGGTAAGTCCAGACATTTTAGGCATGACATGATTTGGGCTAACCCACGAACTCTCAGAAATGGGGTATATGATCCCATTATCGAGGAGCTTAAGAATTTCATCATGAACTGCATCCTTCATTTTTGGATTAAGCCTTTGCTGCGCATCACAAACAGGCTTGGCTTCGTCAACTAAGTGGATATGATGTTGAACAAGAGCGGGACTAATTCCCTTAATATCACAGTAATTGACCATCCAATTGCCTCTTTGTTTTTCGATGGAATTGAAAGAAGAGAAGCTTATTGAACAAAAGAAAGATTTGAAGAAATTATGACAGGTAACATTTCGTTGTCACCTAAGTATGCATACTTAAGGTGATTAGGAAGAGGTTTGAGTTCCTACCTAGGGGATTGCTCAATCAAAGAATTAGGTTGAAGTTTTGACTCAACAGTGAGGGGTTCAAACTGAAGTGTGTTTTTGATCTCGTTAAGCTCGTCTTGAAATAGTTGTTCGTATTCGGTATCGCATTCATTATTAAGGTCAACTGTTTCTTTGTCAAAATTTTCTTGAATGGAGCTAACTTCCAACGTTTGGTCAAGCGGTTCGTTTGATTGATTTTCGAGATTGGAGATGTTAAGATCCAAAGTAATGTTTCCAAAAGAAATTATCATTGAACCATTTTGACAATCGATTAAGGCATTTGAAGTGGCAAAGAAAGATCGTCCTAAAATCAATGGCATTTGACTCATCGGATTGTTCACAGGTTGTGTGTCTAGGACGATGAAATTGACGAGGAATATGAATTGACCAATTTTGATGAGTATGTCCTCGATTTCTCCCATGGGTTTTGTCAAGACCCGCAAATCCGTACCCTTGATTAAACACTAAATTCCATTGATTAACTCAAGATGCACGAAAATACGAACCCTGAGGGGTTTTAAGAAAAAGAAATAGAAGAAAAGATAGAAGAAAAAGAGAAGAAGAAGAAAAAGAACAACAGAATAACATCAGATACAGAGACAATATCAGAATCTCACATATCGCAGCGGAACAATATATAATAGATAATCATTAGTCTTTTAAAACAAAGAACTATATCAGTTTATACATACATCAATCAGAGTCAATATACAACAATGGACAGTTATATAAACTTGTCCTCATACAGAATACACAGCGGAATAAATAAACAAATACGGATGATACGTCTCGCCATCCAGCTTATCTCCAAAGCTCCAGAATATCCAGAATATCCTGATAACATAACTCTAGGCTGCCCGTGTGGAAATTTGTGGGCACCCAGAGTTTAGAAGGGAACAATAAACTCCGAGTCAGTCATGGTGACTGGTGTGAGATCGTAAAACAGTTATTTTTCACAAAGAAAATAAAACAAAATTCGCAATGCTTTTGGAAAATGAAACTACCATAAGACCTCCCACCACACACACAATGCAAACGCAGAATTGGAGGAGATTTCTTCTTATGATAGTCAAAGATGCTTACTACGCAAAATCAAATCATTTTTGATATTATTATTAGTGCATAGTGTAGAAAACATTTCGAAAGTATAATATTAATCTTAGCCAACATACGACCAGTATCGTATGCATACTATAGCTACCATCTAAACAGTGGTGACCACCGTACGTAAATGGCAGGTTCTACAACTAATACCGTACAAAGTTCGTATTGGAGTTGGGATTTCCAACAAATGGTCAGGCTAAGGAACTTCCTATGCCACGATGGGTACGTCCCTGGAATAGACGACCCGAGAACCTAACGTTACGGTTAGATCTCTGCCAACACAAGGCCGGCTTACCTCTGCAAAAATAGGTAACTACTGACACGCGTATGTCATCCCCCGATCGTAACCGATCTTCCCGAGGATCCCCGATTTCCAACAAACCACATCAAAATAATAATGCAGCAACCACATAGGTTAAGTATCTGGGCTCCATACCATGATACCACCTCTATCCAGAAGGAATGACATACACTAAGGGGCGCTACTCCCTAGAACCTTGCTGCATCCTTCCTGTTTTGACCATTTCCGGGGTGTGAGGCTCGACGAAGTCTCGTCCACAAAGCTACGCTTTCTACAAAGCCATGCTTCGAGTCAAACAAATGATCAACCTATGATCACAAAGATATAAGATCAAACAAATGATCATATCACAAATGATCAAACACTGATCATTTCACAGCAACACTCAGTATGCCACGTTACCAAATTGGGAATATATCGCTGATAAATTTCAACTACATAACCTCTGAGCTCGTACGTCTCAGAGAAGGGTGTTAAGCTAAGAGAATAAATTCTCCGCCACCAACAGAAATGTATTTGAAAGAAATCAGCTTTATATCTCAAATTGTAACGTCAGACACACAATCCATACAAGTCTGTTCCGGGATCGAACAGAACCGAAGGCACTTCTCACGAAGCCCTTGCATATCCGGATAAATTTCTAATCATGTCCGGACTTCCCGTCACTAAGGGTGATAAAACCTCTAAATCGGAGATCAGCTGATGTAGAGTAACTCGACGGTAATCCTTCCGTTTTCAAAAATATCCGGTCTTCAACACCGGTCTTCGAATGCAATTCATAACGACGTATCACTTATTCGGAATGGGTTATACGACCCCATGGTCCTTTCCCGGCTAACCCGAATAGTGAGCGTTTATTTAAAAACAAGTGTGGCATTCAAATTCATCCAATTCACAACAAATACCATTCAAGGTAATTATTGATAGTCGGTTATTTAACTATCAATAGAGATGCGAAACATCATCAGATTCCAAATAATTTTCCAAATTATTTATTTTCCAAAAATATCTTTACTAGATATATAATTTCCACACTTAACCATTTGAAAACAATTTCAAACCAATTTCCACATTTCATTTTATCTTTGAAGATAAAATCTCAAAACAGTTCATTTCATATTGGAAAAGCATTTCCATACTTATTTAAAAATAACTATTTCACAAATCTATTTATTTTCAACATTTGGAAATATTCGATATACTTAAATCAATATTAAGTATACATTTCATTCTTTAAGGAAATCATTAATTTTAACATCTATTTGAGTCAAAACGAATGTTGCGTAAAACATCGTTACGACGACTCGAAATCACTAGTATAGGGATTCGGATTTTAAGATAGATATATGTAAATCCCAATACCACATAAAACATTTTCTTTCGAAAATCATTTACTATAACAACAGTGTTATAGTTCATCATTTCCTTATTTCTCGAAAACGTCTATTTCAACAAGAGATGTTGAAATCTATGCTTTTGGTTCATAACACGTTCATCATTTTATAATATCGCTTTCCCAAAACCATATCCATTTTACTTAATAATATATTCACTGTCCAAAATCGTGAATATACTTCCCTAACCAAATTTCAATCTTTTCTACACATTTATTCCAAGAATTATCCACTATCCAAAATCGTGGAAAAAATTCTCTTAATAACCTTCTATATTAAATTCATCAAATTTGATTGATTTTCGAATTTATAAAACAACGTTTATAAATTCCATTTCTATTTTGTAACAACTTCAATTTAATAAATCCCCTTTATTAACAATTCAATTCATAACTCAAATCTTATACCAACAATCCATATTATAAGTTAAATACTTATAATTCCTTTATTTTACAAAATCATTTCCATTTATAAGTTCATAATTTATAAATTCCATTTATTTATAAATTCTTAAAAATTCATTTTAACGCTTATAAAAACTCGTTTTATAATACCAACATTTTAATTTATAAAATGTCAACTTTATAAACCTTTTAAGTAAACCGTTTATAATATTTTAAAAATCTCAATTTAAAACATTTTATAAATCAATCAATTATTTATTCCAAAAATCACTTTTCGGTTAAATTTCACAAAGATCTTAACTTTTATAACTTTAAAATTTGAACGTTTATTTATTTAAAATAAATCACTTCAAAAATTTAATAAAACGTATAATTTCAAAGATCACTTTAAAAATCCTTTTAAATTAAAAGTCGTTATTTTTAAAACTTGAATCCGATGATGCAACGGCACCAATTAGTCAATCACAACATCAAACATCATATATCAACATATGATAACAGAATATACATCAATATCTGTAAATAAATAAATACTGGTGAGGAATCCAGTTGGATCCCTCCAACCTGTTTCCCTGCATCCACAGACGTTAGCACAATACCAATTCCACTTCGAGGTGGAATATCGCGGTATATGGGTTTTATAAAAATAATCCGCTTACTAACGGCGCAATAGGGTCTCATCCGCTATACGAGGCGGGAAATCATCAATCCAATATATACATATGCCAATATGTATATATTGCTATATATATATAGATATATCCTACTATATCTAATATCACATCCAAATAGCAATCATCAATAACTGCAAAAAATTCCACATTTCAATTTGAGTGAGAAAAATCTCACCTTAGCTTTTAATTTGCAATCCATTTCCATTCTCGGCTTGATTTCTTTACAGATTTTTACCTAGTATAAATATTTATACACAGTTGATTAATATTCGAATCAAATCTTCGTTATGATAGTTGTAACTAACAAATTTCTTCTTTTAACAAATTTATTTAACTAACAATTTTACTTTAAATTAATATCTTTAAATAAATTTGTTTAACTAAAAATTTAATTTTTTCAAACTAAATTCCCTTATAAATTTCCATTTCTTAAAATAGCAATTCTTTTTAACACATTTTAAAACATCTTTAAATCTTCAAACATTTAAAATCCTATTTCTAACCTATATAAAACTTTATTGTAATTTGCAAACAAATCCCTTTTTATATAAATTTAAATCACCATTTCCTTTACTGTAATTATATACATATATACTTTCTTTAAACTATCTATATTATTTTTTTCTACTGTTAAAAATTTTGAACAACTGTTAAGATCAGTATATATATTTTTTTTCTTTAAATACATATTTATTTTGAGATAGAGATAAAAATTATCTCAAAATAAAAATTATACCTTACTCTCGAAATTGAACGTTGCAGTCGAACCAAGCCTCGACCACGCGAACCCCTGAGAAGCTCGAACCCATCAATAAATGTCGCGAGACCATCATTCTGGCCAGCACGCCAATATCGCCGACCACTCCGACTCCATCATCCTGCCCACGAAACCCCAATTCGCGAGTCTTCACGAACGTGCTGCCACCATCCCAGCGTACGCGCCCCCATCTACCTGCCTCGATCGATCGCGAGCATCTCCTCATGACGTCGCCTGATGGTCTTCGCGAACCCTAGTCACTTGCTCCATCGCCGAGGCCTCGAGCGCCGCTGTTCGAGCCTAAGCCCTAACCTCCAACCTCCACTTACCTCCTTCGCCTCAACCAGATCGCGACGCGTGCGCCGCTGTTCCCCCAGCCTCGCCGAAGTCAGTCACAAACCACCACAAGTTCATTCGAAAATATCGCGAATTGTTTACTGAAATAGGAGGGCTTGTGACTCGGTTGCCATTGAAGATTTGAACGAGAGTTCTTATTTTAATTTGTGAAGCGGTCTCGTGAATAACTAGAGGGGAAAAGAAATTTGGGTAATTTAAAAAGAGAGGGGGAAGACAGGGGAACGTGCCTTCACGATTCCTTCCGTGATTATAGGCGTATTCAATGGGAGACAACGTGGTGGTGTGATATTGACCCAGTTAAAAATTAAATTTAAAATTGAATTCAATTCAAATTTCCAACGCGTTATCTCACCGTAAGGTCACAAATCAACTTCGAAAAATACGAAATCTGAAACCCGACAAAAATACAATATTCCGGACCCAATGGAACTGGTTTCGTCGAATTCCGAGACTGCGCCTCGGACGGCTATTTTTAAATGTCGATTCAAACGATAAAATTCAAAACTGATCAAATCACTTTCGAACTCGATTCTGAAGCTTTAATTATCTTCAGTATTGTCAATACGAATTTTAAAAGCTTTCGAAATATTTTTCTTCAACTCTAAAATTGAAGATTCAAATTTCTATTCAACTTTCAATAGACTAAATTTTAAAATTAAATCTCCAAATTCAAAGTTAGATCGGGAATTCAAATTAAATTATCGTTCAAATATTTAAAATTAATTAAATATTCTCAATTTAATTTGTTCAAAATTCTGGGTCGTTACAAACTTCCCTCCTTAAAAGAATTTCGTCCCGAAATTACAAGTTAGGAAAAAAAAATGGTCCTTAACTCGTCTACTGTTTTTCAACATCCAATAGTTTTATCAATTTGTCAAAACAAATCTTTTTATTAAAGATTCGTTGTCAATTCAACTAGCTTTCCTACTTCAATTTATAAGTTTCCAAACAACATTGTTTACTTTCAATTCAAATTTAAATTTAAATTCAAATTTCAAACTTTCAAAATTTTCTCAAAAATTTTCTAACACTCGAAATTTTCGAAAAATTTCGCCAGCGTCTCCTTTGTGCGGCTAACACGGCACGACTACAAAACGTCCCTACGGACTCTCAGATTTCAAAAAGAAAAAGAAAAAGCCAAGCGGCTAGACAAGAAATCAGCAAATCTCATATAGAAATTTAAATACTGACCTTTTGTCGAGCAATTCAAATTTATCTTTGAAATCAAAATTCCCAATTCCTTTATACACCTGTATATCCTACTAGCCATAATATCTAGTTATACTATTCAAACTATTTTGCACATTCAATTACAAAAATTTCCAATATATAATTCTTATATATTCTTTACTTCACTATTGAAGTTATAGATTCTTTTCATTCAATTTTACATTTCAAACTTCATTTGAATTTAATTCACAATTTCAATTCTATTTGGATTCAGTTTACTTTTGAATATTGAATTTATCAATTATCTTTCGTTCACAACTGCATTATTTTAAATTAGTTCCAATTACTAATTCATCACAAATTCTAATCCACTTACAAATTCAAATTCGTTTTCAACATTCAGTTTCAATTCCAATTCCATTTATTTGTTACTACTCCAAATTTATTTTCAACTTAATAAATTTTCTTTAAGTAATCTTTTCACTTTATTTAATTGATTGACTTCTACTTACTTTGATTTAACTTCATTCTTTAAGTTAAATTTATTCTATCAAAATTCAAATTGTATAAGTTATCAACTTAGTAACATTTCATAAACATTTTAATATAGCATTCCAGAGTCTTTTAAATCTTTTCAAAACCATTTTTGAAAACAATTCAAATCATCCTTTGAATTTCCAAAACAAAACTCCAATTTTTTTCAAACAATCTCCATTTAAAACAAATTTGGCAGCAATTCCTCTTTTGGAAACCCGAAAATGAATTCTAATGATGTGGCCATCATCATCAGGATTATTTTCCAGCAACCGAAAAGAGTTTAGAGCTTTCAACTCTCCAAAATACTTTTCAAAACCTTTGAAATCCATTTTCAAATTAAAAAGGAATTTAAACTTTCCAAATCTCCAAAATTTTCAAATTCTTTTCAAAACATTCCCAAAAACTTCTCTGGAATTCCGTTTTAAATTACAATTCACATTTATAATTTACATTCTCAAATTCCATTTGTATATGAATTTATTTTTTTAACTTTGGAGTTATGATTTCAATTTCTTATTCAATTTTAGTCATGATAATTCACTATTATTACTTCCTAACATCCATGCAACCATATACTATAGTACTTTATAGAAAAACATTTCTTTTCTATACAAAAATAGTTTTGGGCAAAATTATCTCATTTACCCAATTTAAAACAATACTGTGCCGAATTGTTCTATATAAGTGTTTAGAGATCCCTATCGATAGAGTTGTACGGACAATACCGACCAGAATCCATATACCACTCAACAAACCAATCATCACAATATAAAACAATTTTATATTAACTAACAAATACGCACTCGTATCTATTATTACACTCAAACTCATTCTAGAGTACTACTGACTCTATCTCTAATGAGTAACACCCAACAGAGCAGGGTTGTCGCTTAACCATATGCTCTGATACCACTTGTAACATCCCGAAAGAAGCGGTCACAACCGGTAGGCTTTTCAACCATCCCGACCCCACCGTGGCTTACACTGGTACCCCAAACTTGCTTTTACGGCCAGCCTCTCGACTGTCACGGCCTCTGCCTAACCAACCCATCCCTCTCAGGGACATGTAGGGGTAAGAGTCTCCCGTTCGCCACCTAACCGCGAAGCGAGAATCCCCTATCATGCTATAATATAGCAAGACTGGTGTGAGATCGTAAAACAGTTATTTTTCCAAAAGAAAATAAAACAAAATTCGCAATGCTTTTGGAAAATGAAACTACCATAAGACCTCCCACCACACACACAATGCAAACGCAGAATTGGAGGAGATTTCTTCTTATGATAGTCAAAGATGCTTACTACGCAAAATCAAATCATTTTTGATATTATTATTAGTGCATAGTGTAGAAAACATTTCGAAAGTATAATATTAATCTTAGCCAACATACGACCAGTATCGTATGCCTACTATAGCTACCATCTAAACAGTGGTGACCACCGTACGTAAATGGCAGGTTCTACAACTAATACCGTACAAAGTTCGTATTGGAGTTTGGATTTCCAACAAATGGTCAGGCTAAGGAACTTCCTATGCCACGATGGGTACGTCCCTGGAATAGACGACCCGAGAACCTAACGTTACGGTTAGATCTCTGCCAACACAAGGCCGGGTTACCTCTGCAAAAATAGGTAACTACTGACACGCGTATGTCATCCCCCGATCGTAACCGATCTTCCCGAGGATCCCCGATTTCCAACAAACCACATCAAAATAATAATGCAGCAACCACATAGGTTAAGTATCTGGGCTCCATACCATGATACCACCTCTATCCAGAAGGAATGACATACACTAAGGGGCGCTACTCCCTAGAACCTTGCTGCATCCTTCCTGTTTTGACCATTTCCGGGGTGTGAGGCTCGACGAAGTCTCGTCCACAAAGCTACGCTTTCTACAAAGCCATGCTTCGGGTCAAACAAATGATCAACTTATGATCACAAAGATATAAGATCAAACAAATGATCATATCACAAATGATCAAACACTGATCATTTCACAGCAACACTCAGTATGCCACGTTACCAAATTGGGAATATATCGCTGATAAATTTCAACTACATAACCTCTGAGCTCGTACGCCTCAGAGAAGGGTGTTAAGCTAAGAGAATAAATTCTCCTCCACCAACAGAAATGTATTTGAAAGAAATCAGCTTTATATCTCAAATTGTAACGTCAGACACACAATCCATACAAGTCTGTTCCGGGATCGAACAGAACCGAAGGCACTTCTCACGAAGCCCTTGCATATCCGGATAAATTTCTAATCATGTCCGGACTTCCCGTCACTAAGGGTGATAAAACCTCTAAATCGGAGATCAGCCGATGTAGAGTAACTCGACGGTAATCCTTCCGTTTTCAAAAATATCCGGTCTTCAACACCGGTCTTCGAATGCAATTCATAACGACGTATCACTTATTCGGAATGGGTTATACGACCCCATGGTCCTTTCCCGGCTAACCCGAATAGTGAGCGTTTATTTAAAAACAAGTGTGGCATTCAAATTCATCCAATTCACAACAAATACCATTCAAGGTAATTATTGATAGTCGGTTATTTAACTATCAATAAAGATGCGCAACATCATCAGATTCCAAATAATTTTCCAAATTATTTATTTTCCAAAAATATCTTTACTAGATATATAATTTCCACACTTAACCATTTGAAAACAATTTCAAACCAATTTCCACATTTCATTTTATCTTTGAAGATAAAATCTCAAAACAGTTCATTTCATATTGGAAAAGCATTTCCATACTTATTTAAAAATAAGTATTTCACAAATCTATTTATTTTCAACATTTGAAAATATTCGATATACTTAAATCAATATTAAGTATACATTTCATTCTTTAAGGAAATCATTAATTTTAACATCTATTTGAGTCAAAACGAATGTTGCGTAAAACATCGTTACGACGACTCGAAATCACTAGTATAGGGATTCGGATTTTAAGATAGATATATGTAAATCCCAATACCACATAAAACATTTTCTTTCGAAAATCATTTACTATAACAACAGTGTTATAGTTCATCATTTCCTTATTTCTCGAAAACGTCTATTTCAACAAGAGATGTTGAAATCTATGCTTTTGGTTCATAACACGTTTTAAAACATCTTTTAAAACAATTAACTTCATCATTTTATAATATCGCTTTCCCAAAACCATATCCATTTTACTTAATAATATATTCACTGTCCAAAATCGTGAATATACTTCCCTAACCAAATTTCAATCTTTTCTACACATTTATTCCAAGAATTATCCACTATCCAAAATCATGGAAAAAATTCCCTTAATAACCTTCTATATTAAATTCATCAAATTTGATTGATTTTCGAATTTATAAAACAACGTTTATAAATTCCATTTCTATTTTGTAACAACTTCAATTTAATAAATCCCCTTTATTAACAATTCAATTCATAACTCAAATCTTATACCAACAATCCATATTATAAGTTAAATACTTATAATTCCTTTATTTTACAAAATCATTTCCATTTATAAGTTCATAATTTATAAATTCCATTTATTTATAAATTCTTAAAAATTCATTTTAACGCTTATAAAAACTCGTTTTATAATACCAACATTTTAATTTATAAAATGTCAACTTTATAAACCTTTTAAGTAAACCGTTTATAATATTTTAAAAATCTCAATTTAAAACATTTTATAAATCAATCAATTATTTATTCCAAAAATCACTTTTCGGTTAAATTTCACAAAGATCTTAACTTTTATAACTTTAAAATTTGAACGTTTATTTATTTAAAATAAATCACTTCAAAAATTTAATAAAACGTATAATTTCAAAGATCACTTTAAAAATCCTTTTAAATTAAAAGTCGTTATTTTTAAAACTTGAATCCGATGATGCAACGGCACCAATTAGTCAATCACAACATCAAACATCATATATCAACATATGATAACAGAATATACATCAATATCTGTAAATAAATAAATACTGGTGAGGAATCCAGTTGGATCCCTCCAACCTGTTTCCCTGCATCCACAGACGTTAGCACAATACCAATTCCACTTCGAGGTGGAATATCGCGGTATATGGGTTTTATAAAAATAATCCGCTTACTAACGGCGCAATAGGGTCTCATCCGCTATACGAGGCGGGAAATCATCAATTCAATATATACATATGCCAATATGTATATATTGCTATATATATATAGATATATCCTACTATATCTAATATCACATCCAAATAGCAATCATCAATAACTGCAAAAATTCCACATTTCAATTTGAGTGAGAAAAATCTCACCTTAGCTTTTAATTTGCAATCCATTTCCATTCTCGGCTTGATTTCTTAAAGATTTTTACCTAGTATAAATATTTATACACAGTTGATTAATATTCGAATCAAATCTTCGTTATGATAGTTGTAACTAACAAATTTCTTCTTTTAACAAATTTATTTAACTAACAATTTTACTTTAAATTAATATCTTTAAATAAATTTGTTTAACTAAAAATTTAATTTTTTCAAACTAAATTCCCTTATAAATTTCCATTTCTTAAAATATCAATTCTTTTTAACACATTTTAAAACATCTTTAAATCTTCAAACATTTAAAATCCTATTTCTAACCTATATAAAAATTTATTGTAATTTGCAAACAAATCCCTTTTTATATAAATTTAAATCACCATTTCCTTTACTGTAATTATATACATATATACTTTCTTTAAACTATCTATATTATTTTTTTCTACTGTTAAAAATTTTGAACAACTGTTAAGATCAGTATATATTTTATTTTCTTTAAATACATATTTATTTTGAGATAGAGATAAAAATTATCTCAAAATAAAAATTATACCTTACTCTCGAAATTGAACGTTGCAGTCGAACCAAGCCTCGACCGCGCGAACCCCTGAGAAGCTCGAACCCATCAATAAATGTCGCGAGACCATCATTCTGGCCAGCACGCCAATATCGCCGACCACTCCGACTCCATCATCCTGCCCACGAAACCCCAATTCGCGAGTCTTCACGAACGTGCTGCCACCATCCCAGCGTACGCGCCCCCATCTACCTGCCTCGATCGATCGCGAGCATCTCCCCATGACGTCGCCTGATGGTCTTCGCGAACCCTAGTCACTTGCTCCGTCGCTGAGGCCTCGAGCGCCGCTGTTCGAGCCTAAGCCCTAACCTCCAACCTCCACTTACCTCCTTCGCCTCAACCAGATCGCGACGCGTGCGCCGCTGTTCCCCCAGCCTCGCCGAAGTCAGTCGCAAACCACCACAAGTTCATTCGAAAATATCGCGAATTGTTTACTGAAATAGGAGGGCTTGTGACTCGGTTGCCATTGAAGATTTGAACGAGAGTTCTTATTTTAATTTGTGAAGCGGTCTCGTGAATAACTGGAGGGGAAAAGAAATTTGGGTAATTTAAAAAGAGAGGGGGAAGACAGGGGAACGTGCCTTCACGATTCCTTCCGTGATTATAGGCGTATTCAATGGGAGACAACGTGGTGGTGTGATATTGACCCAGTTAAAAATTAAATTTAAAATTGAATTCAATTCAAATTTCCAACGCGTTATCTCACCGTAAGGTCACAAATCAACTTCGAAAAATACGAAATCTGAAACCTGACAATAATACAATATTCCAGACCCAATGGAACTGGTTTCGTCGAATTCCGAGACTGCGCCTCGGACGGCTATTTTTAAATGTCGATTCAAACGATAAAATTCAAAACTAATCAAATCACTTTCGAACTCTATTCTGAAGCTTTAATTATCTTCAGTATTGTCAATACGAATTTTAAAAGCTTTCGAAATATTTTTCTTCAACTCTAAAATTGAAGATTCAAATTTCTATTCAACTTTCAATAGACTAAATTTTAAAATTAAATCTCCAAATTCAAAGTTAGATCGGGAATTCAAATTAAATTATCGTTCAAATATTTAAAATTAATTAAATATTCTCAATTTAATTTGTTCAAAATTCTGGGTCGTTACAGGTTTCTTTATCGAACGATCAATAAATTGAAGAGTTATTCTCGCCGGTTTTAGTTTACCCAAGCCAAGTTGTTGGGAAATTGAATAAGGAATCAAATTGACACTCGCACCCAAGTCTAGTAAGCATTTATTAATCGTCTTATCTCCTATCATGCACGAGATCGTTGAACATCCATGATCTTTATATTTTACGGGAATTGACCGAGACAAGACTTTACTAAGACCGGCAGTTAAGAAAACTTTCTTGGGTACATGAGTGTGTCATTTTTGAGTACACAAGTCTTTCAAGAATTTAGCATAAGTTGGGACTTGTTGAACGATATCCAAGAGTGGAATGTTCACTTTGACTTGTTCGAAAATTTCCAACATCTTTTCCATTTGATCGGAATGCTTCTTAGCTCGAATTAGATGTAGAAATGGAATTCGATACTCAGTAGGTCTGTTTACTTGAGTAGAAGAAGAATTTGGATTGGAATTTGATTCGGTTTTTGACTCGATGTTTGGTTCAGAATTGCTTGTTTTCGAAGTGTCAAAAGGAGCTTTTGGTAAATCATTTGGATTGACAACTTGGTTATCGATTAGTTTACCGGAACGCAAGATCGTGATAGCATTCTTTTGGTTCACATTGCTATCTTGAACGACATGAGCTTGATTCGAGTTTGTGTTTTGATTTCTAGGGTTCGGAACTGGCTGACTTGGGAACGTGCCTCGTTCATGTTCACTCACAGAAGTGGCTAATTGACTCATTTGCATCTCGAGTTTAGTAATCGATTGAGTCGTATTTTGCATGTATGAGGTTAACAAATTTTGCAAATTGCTATTTGATTGGAGGTTTTGAGTAGTTGCTTTAGCCAAAGTTTCAAGACTTTTCTCAAGTGAAGTCAATCATTTATCGTCTTGAGGAGCGAAAGATTGTTGCGGTTGATTTTGAGATATAGGCCCAAAATTTTATTGAAAGTGGTTGGGCTGAAAAGAAGGATTCGAGGCATTGCTTGGAAATGCTTGAAAGTTGGGACGAACTAAATTCGTGTTAGAATTATTTTGGTTCCATGCAAAGTTAGGATGATTTCTCCAACCAGGATTGTACGTTGGAGAAAATGTGTCATTTTTAACCTTGTTAAAAGCATTGAGTTGTTCTACCGAATGAGAAAACTGATCGGTGATCTAATTTGGATCGTTACATTTCTAACACAATGGTTGGGAAGCTTGGTTCATTTGATTGGATGAGAAAACGTTGTCGAATTTATTGATCATTGCATTGATTTTCGCTTCCAAAGCCAACGATGATCCTATCGAGTGTGCACTTGATCATGAATGAATGGTTTTTTCGTTAGAACGTTCCCATTGGGATGATTTTTCGGCCAAGTTCTCAAGGAATTTCCAAGCATCGTCATGATTTGGGTGAGAAAATTGCCTTGGCACATCAATTCAAGCATGGTTCTTGAACTATTTTCAAGTCCATCGTATAAGATTTGGCGAAGAGTCCATTTTCCAGAATTATGGTGTGGACATTTTATCAAAAGCTCTTTAAATCTTTCAAAGTATTTTCCAAAAGGTTCACCGTTGAATTGATGCAAATTTACGATTTCATTTCGGATTTTGGTTGTTTTTTTCCAAAGGGTAGAATTTATTTAAGAAAACTTTAACGAATTCATCCCAAGTTTTGATCGAGTTTGAAGGTAAGCTATACAACCATTTTTCAACATAATCAGTAAGAGCGAATGGAACTAATCGAAGTTTGATTCCATCGTGACATAATTGATGGAGTTTAATGGTTGCACATACTTGTTCGAATTTTGTTAAGAAGATGTATGGGTCATTGTATTCAAAATTGCCAAATTTCGGGAGTGTGGCAATATGATTTGAATGATTTTGAAGTGATTACCCGTTGGGGTGGGTAATGTGATACAAGAAGGAATAGAAACTCTATCGGGAAAGATTCTACCCATGAGAGTTCGGGGAGGGTTTTCATTAGTCATCGCTGGGGGATCATTCGTTCGAGTTAAACGATTTGTCGTTGTGTCACGAGTCCAAGTACTCATGCACAAGTGAAAAGATCAAGGAGAGAAAGACGTGAAACTTAAGGTTAAGAGAATGAAACAAGGTTTAGAGAATGAAATGAAGTCAAAAATTCTTTTCTATTGTTTTTTTAAAGGAAAAATATTTCCAAAAAGAATTTATTTTAAGGCATGTTTGATTTGATTTGTTTTTTGGATTTTAATTTTTTTTTTAATGTTTTTGTTTTTGAAAGGAGATTTTTTTTGAATTTTTGGTTTTTTTCTTCAAAAAAAACTAAATTAAGTAAAATGCTTGTTTTTGTATTTTTTGATTTGGTTTGATTTTTTTTCAAAGGAAAATATTTGTTTTTTTTTTGGATTTTTTGGATTTTTGTTTAAAAACTAAGTTAAGGAAAATGTGATTATTTTTACTTTGGATTCTTTTTGTTTTTTTATATATGCATGAACTAATGCAAGGACTTAACTACAAATTTTCTATCCTTACTAGCTCCTAACTCAAAATTGTATAATCACACTTTGAATTAATCCAATAAAATAGTTCTTAGCCAGGTAACGGACAAGGGTTATCGGTGCACCATGAATCACCGTAGCAATGCAGCCGAAGGTTTAAGTACCTTCAGAGAAACAATCACTATAATATTTACGAATCACCATAATATTTATAAATGATTATTGCTCTGCCGTAGCCTAGACACCAAAAAATAGATTGTTAAAAGAAGACAAATTGCCAAGACATAATTAAGCCCTAGATGAGCCCATGACACCCTTAAGTCCAAAGTTTAACTGTTATTATTAGTCAAATTATAAGATGATATGCAATTTGTGGGCCAAGGAAAGGGTGATGAAATCCCTCCACCTTATGTGGATTTGGGTGTTTCCCTTGAGAAAATATAACAAGATGAAATGAATGAAAAATAGAATTTAAAAATGTATTAACAATGCAACTAGAAATGAGATTTGATTTTGTTTTTGTTTTTTCCTTTGTAAATGCAAGCAACCAACATTGCAAGGAGAATAAAAACAGGAGATAATAGCATGATACCAGAGCGTGCATAATTATTAGCAAAAAAAATTTCTCTATTTTTTAGGCAGCGATTTTTTAGCAAGCAATTTATTTTGGCTAGCAAAGTGGAGCAATTATTTAGCAAGCAATTCTTCTCATTTTTTGCTTTTGCAACCTGAAAAAGTGTTGAATAATTTTTTTAGAAAAACAAAAATGAGAATTTACTTAAAAGAAACGAAAGTAAAAACAAAAATGAAAGGACGTTTTTTACGAAAACAAAAGCAAATGTTTAAAAAAAAGAGAAAGAAAACAAAAAAATTTAACAGAAACTCTCGTTTTAGGAAAAGGTAAAACCATTTTACAAACAATTTTTTAAGAAAAGAAGCTATTTTAATAAAAACTAAAAACTCACACAACAATACACATGGCTCATACTTTTAAAATTTACAATTCTAATCACCGCAACTAATACTTCAACTCACTTTCTTCTCATAAAATATTAAAAATGCAAAATTCCAAAATCACAATTCAACAACTCTATAAAACTATCTCAAATCACAAAATCAACAACTCGATTAGCTTGCGGTAGCAGTTGTGAGACGTTGGCAGATTGCGGCGACTGACGTCGGAGGATTCGTTGCGGGTTTGGGAGGGTTTGTAATCGGCAATCGTCAGTGATTTGAGGGTTTGAATTATAGAGGCTTTAGGGAATGGCGATTGTTCAACTAAGTTCGGATTTGTGAGGTTCGGATTTTGGGTTTCGGGTTTGCTATAGGTGCTTGAGTTGGTGAATTGTATCAGTCCGTGAGAGGTGGAAGATGGTTGGAGATACTATTTTGCGGTTTGGTGGTATTAAACGTAGTTGCGGAGGGAAGTTGAGGGTGGAAGTGATTGGCAGTGCGTGGATTTGTATTGAAGATAGAAGAGTAGGAGCAGTTTGACGAAGTTTGGTTCGTAAGGTTGTGGCAGTTGCGTTGGGTTGTGATGGTAATGGAGTGATTCAGGTCGCAGTTGAGGGTTTATTTGGGTTGTGGAATTTGTGGGGTATTTTGGTCAGTTCATAAGGAAGTGGCATTTGGTGATGAAGGAGTTGTGGGTGATGACAGTTGGCAGTGTTGAGGAGGAATAGTGGTTGAAAGTCTGAAGATTGTTCGCCGCTTTGGTGGTCGGGTTTGTTGAAGTGTGCTTGGTGATACAAGAGGTGTTTGGTTGGATTGGTGATATGACTGTGTTGATGGTAGTTGAACTGTGGCAAGAAGGATGCAGTTTAAATAGGTGGTTTGGTTGATGTAAAAAGTTGTTACTATGAAGTGTTGAATGAGTGCACAACAGAGAGCATAAAACTAAGCAGAGAACAATAGCAAATGCAATTATTATTTTTTATATGAAACCTGTGCAAATGTAACAACAATTGCACACATTTTTTTAATGACAACTAACACAAAATAAATGAAAAAAAATCAATTCAAAGGGTAAAAATTAAATTGCTTTCCCCAGCAACGGGGCCAAAAACTTGTTTGACGACGGATTTTCTATCGATTAGAAAACCGTCAAAAATTATAATCGTTACAAAACCGCAAACGCAAGGTGTACAATCGTAGTACATATGCAAGTACGGATCAATCCATAAGGAAATGATTAAATTCTACTATTACTCAGTCAAATTACCCCAAAGTTTTGAAGTTTTTTTAAACTAATAAAGTTGTAGAAAATAAACTAGAGCAAAAGTGAATAAAACTATGAGATTAAGGAGCAATTTAGGCAAATCCACTTCCAATCATTCATATATATCAACACAAAATTTATCGATAACCTATCCTTTTAAATTTAAGTAGAAATGATAGATGTGTTTATTATAAGTATGATTTATTTGTAATTAGCACAACTTAAACCATCAAACTCAAACACACCATTCAAACCCACTTATCAACTCTCATGAAAATAACATGAAATTACAAATAAAATCTATTTTAAGCATGATATATTTACTATGAATTAGTAATATAGAGCATCAAATTTTGATTCTAGTTTTACTTTCATCATCAAAATCACTTAGGCAAATGGTCAAATAGTTTATGTTTACAATGGAACAAGCATAGCTTATTTGAGATGTCAACATAGACTATCAAATTCACTAAAAAAAAGATACATAAAACACCATCATTCAAAATCTCCATTAAGCACAAAAGAGAGATCATAAATGAAATCATTATGTTAATTTAATATGTTTCATGAGAGCTTTATTACCCCTAAATTGAAGGGGCTTAGCTTCTCATATAAGAATACATGTTAACATAAATTTATTTCACCATAAAAAACAAGGAAATTGAGAGCTAATTAAAAGAAATGAGAGCTAATTTCTTGCATGAAGCAAAACTAAACTAATTGCAAGAATTAAATCTATGCTACTAACATGAAATAAAAGAAGCATAAAGTAAATAAGAGAGCATACAGTAAAATAGCAATAAAAGAAAGCATGAAATAAAAATGCATGAAAGTAAAGAACAAGGCTAAGAAGCCATTAAAGAGACATTTTATTTATCATTGATTTTGTAGCTACAACTTGCATAAAAAAGAAGAGAAGATTGTTACATGAAACATAAGGGGTATTTATACATGCTTAAAACCCTAATTCATTTTTAGGGGACTGCCAAAAATACCCTTGAGAAATTGTAACCTCCAAGTAATCATTAGGGAATTAATTAATCCCACCAACATGCCTTTAAGTCTCCATTAAAATGTATATGTGCTTTTAATTATAGACTATTAGTTAGTGGGCATGTAGGCTCCCCCATGTTGCATGAATTCTTTTATTTTCTTCCTTCATTTGCATTAAACATATGTGCATGTATATATCCATGAAGCTCTATCCAATTTGCACTCAATTTCCTGAAAAATGAAAAAGTGCAAATAAATTTTCTCAAAATTAATTTATACAAAATCACCATTTTCCCCCTAAATGAAGACGAATAAATGATGATTTGAAAACAATTTAAATTTTGGTTTAAACATATAAAATACCCTCACATGCTCATTTATTATAACAAAAGAAGATTAAATATGGGAGTAAAAATATACGCTTTTATATGTACATCAGTTGGGCAAGAAGGACAAATCAAGTCCAGGCCAGAAAAATCGAAAACATTCAATGGCACATTTTCGACCAATTCCTACTACTGTCTTCTTCACCTTCTCTTTATGTAGCTCTTCTAATAGAGATGCCCCATCCATCCTACCTTGGGAAACTGCAATAGAATCTAATCAGCCTCACATTCCAATTTGAATATCTTGTTCTCAAGAGCATTCACGCACTCTATGTCCACATGCTCAATTCGTTTAATCTCATTCAAGAGTTGGTCTTTATTTTTCTCGGCATTTCTTAAGGAGTAGCCAAAGAGCCAATCCATACCGAAAAGACAGGGCGAGACGCGGGGTTGTAGCGCCCCCAGCTCTCCCCTATGTTAATTCTCCAACCCTTTCATCTTAGCCTCATAATAACACTTTACCTCATTCTTCCACTTGAGAACCTCATCCAGGTTGACCCCAAAAGGGGGCATAGGAATTACATCTGGCCTGAGAAAGGCGCATGTATCTGAAGTCGTCAAAGAATCATCTTCTGCGCTTATACATCGTGCAATGTCTTCGTCCATCCCTATAATCCTTTGCCTTAAATTTTTGATCTCATCTCTATATATAGCCCCGTATATTCTCTCGGCATTCTTTATTATGTCCTCTAATTCTACTACTCTGCTTAGAGCAAAATCTAATTTCCCTTTGAGGGCGGCTAACTCCAAACCCTGTTCCAGAGGAGCCAACCAAAAAAGGTTAAATAATTCCATGCATATTAGTATTAAATAATAATATTAATAAACTAGGTAAGAACACTAGAAGCTCACAAATTTTGTAGAGAAATGTTATTTAGTAAACAAACTTCAAAATCGTGTCAAGTATTATCACATTAGAAAAAAACAAAAACATTCCTTAACCTAAGATCTTAGCAATTAAACACTAAAATAATGTCTAAGAAACATTAGGAAAAGATGGGGCAGTGCTAGAGGGAAAAGTCCGGCAAGGGTCGTAGTATGCTCCTGCCCAGTGGTCCATGGGTTATTTAGCTCTTACCTCGAAGTCCTCTTTGTTGTTCAAAAAAATTCTAGTCTAACACAGGGTAGAAGAATTCTAGGACATCTTAGGATAGTTGCAACAAAGCCTTTTCCCTTTTACTTTTGATTGCCTTCTTGCTTAAGATTTTTTGAGAAAGAGGCAACCTTGCCTCGAGCAACTTGTAGTGAATCCCCAAGCTTGCATATCTTTAACACAGCTTTCCTTCTTGTGTCATTTAGAGTTTTAGATAGCTGAGATCTTGTTTTCCTTATTTGACTTGCAACCTCACAAAACAACCTATGGGTGTCGGTTTTCATTCATCATTAGGAACATAAGAAGGCCCAGAACACATAAGAAGGGCAACATGTAGAATACAACAGCCTATGATTTTTGTTTGATGATAATAAACACATATATATTTGTTTAAATGTATTTGCTATTGTACTATTTTATTTTGTTACATAATTAAATAAATATTTGTTGAATAAAATAAACAACTCAAAATTCTTATTTAAACAATTATTTTATTCCAATGAATATTTTATTACAAATTCAATAGTACAAATTTTAGCTCTCACTATATTTGCACATTTTCAATTACAATACAATTTCAATTACAACACAATTTTCACTTTACAATCCTATATACATATTTCACCTCACTACATATTCACTCATCACTCGTATTTGATCTTCAACTTTGTTCCAGCCTATATCCGGCATCTGAACTATCTGCAGAATAAACACTGACGCAGTAAAATTGAAAACGAAAATATTTTGCAGTGCTCAATAAAGTATGTGTTTTGAAAATATTATTTGCCTCACTTATTTGGGTTGTTCGTAATCATTTTCGTTTAATCCATCTTACACGAACAACTTGTGACATGCACAACGTATCACTGTACATGCCACAAGGTCATGCACACCGATGTACACTTGCTTGTTAAAATCACAGGGACATGTGAGCACAAGGTCAAACCCAAGCAAAAGCTGGATTCAACCCAAGTGAAAATGCTCGACCAAAACGAGACCATGATAACATAAACACAATGAAGAAATGAATGACCAAGTGCAACCGGACCAGATTTTAAAAAGGCACAAGAATGAAGTGTACTCAAACTACATTCAGGCATGAAAGCAATTTGATCATGAGACCAGACTTCAAATCAAGTATGAGGAAAATCAGTTCAGAGACATGAACAAAACCAGACCAAGGCAACTCAGTTCAACATGATCACATGACAAAGTAATGTAACCAGATCAGACCAGCATGGATGTAGTAAAAGGTTCAGACACAAATGAACATACATGAGGACTTCAAATGAAACCAAAAAAGCAATGTTCAGTTTCAACATCAATAACATTCAACATAGCAATGTCATATGCAACTGGACTCAACACAATAACAATACACACACACAAGTGATCATGGCAACTCATAAGGTATTGCATATATGCTTATATGGTACAATTGAATATGACAATGCATATGAACAAAGTGAGGAGACAACAACTCATCATAAAATGCAAGACTCCAGAGACATCATGGTGACAAACAAGTCAAGCCTCAACCAAGGCAATAGTTCGCATGGATGTGCAACTCGAGTACACATGAAGTATCAACCAGACCAGACTCGAGTACACATGTCAGTTCAGGTATGAAGGCTACACAGGGTTTCAGAGATAACAAAGAAATGTACAAAGGCAGTTCTCAAAATGCAAAGCAGTACAACATGCATTCAGAAATTAATTACAACTGGACATGAAGCAACTGGATGTTTAACACGAAGCAGTTCACACATATATATATAGTGAATGCAACCAGAGCACTTGGAGTTCGAGTTCAACCAGATCAACCCAGTTTAATGTTGTTGTGAAATCAATTAGATGAAACAAATTGAACAAGTCAATCTTCACAAAGTCACAAGATTATCTAAAATTCAAATGCCGAAGTGAAAGGAGCAAAAAGAACGAAACCGACTCAAGCAAGTCAAAACGCATCAGAGGTATATGCAGTAACACATCAACAAAAGAACATGTCAAATATCATCACCAACATTCAATCAGTAATCGAACGGCCAAGCATAGTGTTTGAAGAATTCAAATAGAAATATACAAACGAAAATATAGGGAATCAAACCCTATATAAACCCATGTCATCATCGACATTAAAACTATTCGAATTTGAGACAAATTTCAGAAAGCTTACTTCGAACAAATCTCAGAACAAATCCAAAACTTGAATCAGAAGTCGAGCATAATCAAAATCAAAAAGGGGCAAATCACATACCATTTTTATACCATTCGAGCTCGACACAAGTGAAGGGACAACAAACAAATTGAAGAGCACAGAACGAAGAAGCATCGAAGTTAACCGAGGAACGAAAGGCAATTGATTTGAACTTCAAACGGCGGCTTCAAGGAAATTGAAAAAACCTAATTTTTAATGAGCAACAAAAGGGATCGGCTGAAGTAACGAATTGAAATAAAGACAGTTTTTCTTTTTACTATTGGGCCGGTCTAATTTTATTTTTGGCTTAGTTTATAAAACAGGGTTTTATTTATTTAGTTGTTTTGTTTGTTTTTAACTCTTATTTGAATCGGACTCTAGTTGTGTAACTAGATACGAACTACGGTTTTGTAGTTCGAGAATTCGCAACTCAGTGGCTGAGTTGTGGCAGGGTTTTGATCTTAGAGTTAGGTTAATCAAGTAGTGGGTACCGCAAGTTTACATGTGTTTGTACGCGTCCGATTACTTAATTTCTAGTAGAAACCTTGGGGGCAGCACGTAGGAAGGGTTTTGCCGAAGCTGGGTAAATCTGTGTGATCTCTACTGCATTACTTTCTGTGTTTATTTTTATTTCCTCATTAATTTTAGTATCACCCTATTCACCTCCCTCTAGGGCGAAAACGATTCTACAAGTGGTATGAGAGCAAGGTTAATAGCATAGATGTCTAACCCTAGTTGCAAATCTAGCGAGAGTTAGTCCAGTATTATTCCCCCTATTTTTGATGGAACAGATTTTTTAAATTGGAAATTAAAAATGGAATTTTATTTAAAATCTGTTAAATCAAAATGTTGGGATATTATTGAAAATGGGTGTGATATAGTAGATAAGAAAAATACTTCGATTAATGCTCTTGCTATGCATATACTATATTCTCATATTAATCGAGATAATTTTAACCATATCTCTCATTATGAAACTGCACGGGAAATCTGGAATACCGTTGATGCAACATATGGTGCAAAAGTCAACAACGGTGAGAAATCCTCCACAATCGACTCAGTTAAAGAAACGTGCTTGAAAGGATTTGTAAAAGACGGCAGTGATGAAGATTCAATAACCAATGAGATAAGTGATTTTTCATTCAATGATTTAGTTCTCGTGTGTCAAAAATTAATTGAAAATAATGAAGCTCTTGAGATGAAAAATAATAAGTTGAAAAGGGAACAATCCAAACTGCGTCAGAAAAATAATGATTTGGTAAATGGGCTTAAAAATATTAAGAAATATAAAAATTCTAATTGCAAATGGTGTTTGGAATATGAAAAAGAATTTTCTTGTTTTCATGAAAACTTTCAAAAGTTAAAAAATGAAATTTTAAATTGGGAGAAGAAGAAAACTGAGTTGATTTGTAAAAATAATTTTTTTGCAAAAAGAGTTGGATAGTTTTAAGAGGTCGGAAAGTTCTAAATGTGTGATTTTTGAAAAGAAATTTAATGAGGTCAACGAAAATTTCAAAACCCTTGAAAATGAAAACGTGATTTTGAGCAAATCTAAAATTATTCGATTAAATCACGAGTTTGAAAAGCAGATTGAAAAAATCAAGGATTTTGAAAAACTTAAATTTAAAAAACTCCAACTCTTTGAAACCGAGATGCTAGAAATTGAGAATAAATTAGAGAGCTTGAAAATGAAAATATGGGCTTGAAAATGAATAATTTTGAAAAGAGAGATAGTACCATTAGTTGTCGTTCGAAGCTAATAAATGAAAATAAACTTTTAAAATCCAAAGTTAACAGACTTGAGTAGATTACTCGGAAATTTTTCACTTGAGAAAATTCATTTAATATGCTCTTAGAAAATCAACTCTTCGTGAATAAAAGGAAAGGATTTGGATTTGCGAAAGTGTCAAAATATGAACAAACGACTAATACCACCGTTAATGGGAAAAGTGTGATACCCAAATGCATAAAGTGTGGAAATATTGGACATGGCAAGAATAATTGTCGAAATATATACAAACACAAAACTGTTAAACAAATATGGATTCCAAAAAGTACGAATATAATGGTTTGAAATTTAAACAAATTTGGATTCCCAAAGGTACAATTGTAGATGCAAACGGTTTGTTATATAGACAAATTTGGGTACCAAAGATTTCAATAGATAATAACAGTGGTCCTACATCCTTAGTTAGACCACTTGCCTTCTCTAAAATTTAGACACATAAGTGGGCTAAGAAACAAATTTGATGGAGATAGATTTCGAGTTGTTCTAGGTGATTGATAAACTAAAATTAAATGTTCCTTAGCCTATAAAGAGTAGATGGAGAACATCGCATTTCGGATATCACAACATCGAAGGAAAGTGAGGTATGATCTCTTAACTCAATTTTGTTCACATATTGTTAATTATGTTTTCATCGACATCGTTGAAGTATTTCTACCATATCTTGAGCTTCTTAACTTCGATTTGTAAAATTCAAGATGTTCTGGAAAATAGATTTAAAATGTTACAACTTTTATATTTCGTGCTTTCTCGGAATCTAAACTTTAATGGGTTAAAAACTGCAAATAATTTGGAGTATCATTTGAAAGCAGTTTCAAAACTTCCATATAGTAATTTGACCATATCTTGAACATCTCAACTTTGATTTTTGAAATTCTGGAAGTTCTGGAAAGCTAACCGATAATCCTACAACTTTTCTATTTGTAGTTTGGAATGTCATGAAAAACAGCAATAAATTCAATATATAACTCAGAAAGCATAGCTGTTTTACACAAACAAGTTGTGCTATTTCAAGTATAATTTTTGATTGATTTGACAAATTGACTTGAAACAGTTTTGGAAAGTAGCATTTTTGAACATCTAAAACTCTCGTGTTATGAGCCAAATCAAACTTTAAACTTTTATCAGCCAAATAAAGGTTTCAAATTGAGTGAGTCTTTGAAACAAAGATTTTCAACTACTTCGAAACAACAATCATTATTGACTCTCTTTATGTCTATCAAATCAATTTTAAAAAATGCTTTGATGAATTTTTTAAATGTGTGTTTTTGCTCAATATAAATTACTTTACTTGTGCTTGATATAAATGGACGTGCTGAAAATTTCAAAAAACAATTCAAGTGTTGAGGAGTACATGTTTTTTCTTATATACCACTATATATCACCATGAATACCTCAAATACAAGTGGTATTTGATATCATCCCATGTTGAAATCATTTTTGCAATTATTTAATTATTTATATTGATCATTTTCACAAAACCCCCTTACAGAAAATTGATTTTCACTTATTTTAATTTTTGAAACTTGGGTTTCATCATGTTAAAAATACTCTAGTTTATTTCGGTAAGAGATTTACTCTAGAAAAGATAACCATTGACTAATTGAATCTTTTGGAACCTATCAAAATTATTATAGTGCTTGAAAAGTGATGGATAGTGATTAAATTATATTTCATAACAAGAGGAAGTATAATTTTATAATTTAACGAAAATTAAACAAATTTTATAATATTTTTAGATTAGTACTTATTCCATGATCATTTCTATCACTTTCACCTTTCTGTCAATTCATACATCATAATATAGTGTGAATAATTTGGTATTTCAAAATAAGGAAATATTTTTTTGTAAAATAACTATATCATAAAGTATTCACTCTCATTTAAAAGTCCTCACGGTTATGTATGGGTGAATTACTTGAATTTCTATATATAAGCTTCCGTTCTCATTTAAAAGTCCTCGTCGTTATGCATGGATGGGACGCATATAAGAAAGGGATAAATATCAAGTATATTCTAATCTCATTTAAAAGTCCTTACGGTTATGCATGGTTGGAAAATACTTGAAATATTTTTTTTAAAAAGGGGTAACTACTAACCTCATTTAAAAGTCCTAACGGTTATGCATGGTTAGTAAGTGCTTTACATTTTTTTGTATAATATTTGGAAAGGGAAAATGCACAAATTATTCCTTTATTGAAAATATTAAACTCTTGTCACTATATAAAATTTTCCATAATCCTACCGTTTTTCTAAAGTGGAGTTTGTTTCTAATTAATAAAATATTATGATTTTTGTTTGATTAATTGGAATTTGAAATTAATATTTCCCTCTTGATTTGATTTTATATTTTTAATCAAAATCGTAGCTATTTCAATTACTATTATTATTTTTGATGATAACAAAAGGGGAGAGAGGTTTAGATTTTGATTTTTGAGCGATATCCTTACTAATATTCGAGAGTGTTTTTATTCCAAGATATTTTTAATTAATTTTTCAGTTTTAACTACACGCATCTGTGTAGGGGGAGCATTCAAATAGGGAGAGCTAATAGAATTTATCAAGGTCAAATACATTTAATAGAGTCAAAATCTTAATATATGTTTGTTATAAACAAAATGGGGAGATTGTAGAATACAATAGCCTATGATTTTTATTTGATGATAATAAACATATATATATATATATATTTGTTTAAATGTATTTGCTATTGTACTATTTTATTTTTCCACATAATTAAATAAATATTTATTGAATAAAATAAACAACTCCGAATTCTTATTTAAACAAATATTTTATTTTAAATTCAATAGCACAAATTTTAGCTCTAACTATATTTGCACATTTTCAATTATAATACAATTTCAATTACAACGCAATTTTAACTTTACAATCCTATATACATATTTCAACTCACTACATATTCACTCATCACTCGTATTTGATCTTCAACTTTGTTCCATCCTGTATCCAGCATCTGAACTATCTGCAGAATAAACAATGAAGCGGTAAAATTGAAAAAGAAAATTTTTTGCAGTGCTCAATAAAGTATGTGTTTTGAAAATATTATTTGCCTCACTTATTTGGGTTGTTCGTAATAATTTTCCTTTAATTCATCTTATACGAACAACTTGTGACATGTACAGAGTATCACTGTACATGTCACAAGGTCGTGCACACCAATATACACTTGCTGGTTATAATCACAGGGATAGGTGAGCACAAGGTCAAACCCAAGCAAAAGCTAGATTCAACTCAAGTGAAAATGCTTGACCAAAACGAGACCATGATAACATGAACATAATGAAGAAATGAACGAGCAAGTGCAACCGGACCAGATTTTAAAAAGGCATAAGAATGAAGTGTACTCAAACTACATTCAGGCATGAAAGCAATTTGATCATGAGACCAGACTTCAAATCAAGTATGAGGAAAATCAGTTCAGAGACATGAACAAAACCAGACCAAGGCAACTCAGTTCAACATGATCACATGACAAAGTAATGTAACCAGATCAGACCAGCATGGATGTAGTAAAAGGTTCAGACACAAATGAACATACATGAGGACTTCAAATGAAACCAAAAAAGCAATGTTCAGTTTCAACATCAATAACATTCAACATAGCAATGTCATATGCAACTGGACTCAACACAATAACAAGACACACACACAAGTGATCATGGCAACTCATAAGGTATTGCATATATGCTTATATGGTATAATTGAATATGACAATGCATATGAACAAAGTGAGGAGACAACAACTCATCATAAAATGCAAGACTTCAGAGACATCATGGTGACAAACAAGTCAAGCGTCAACCAAGGCAATAGTTCAAATGGATGTGCAGACTCGAATACACATGAAGTATCAACCAGACCAGACTTCAAGTCTGACAAGCAGTGGTGAACACAAAGTGAATCAAGACAAAACCACTCAAAGCAACATCCACATATGCAAATATACATGCATGTATATACATTCAGACCACTACACAATGCAAACCAGAGGCAACCAACCAACATACATGAAGATACACATGTAAGCATATATATATATATAATATATATATATATATATATGCATATATACATACACATGTTAGTTCAGGAATTAAGGCTACACAAGGTTTCAGAGATAACAAAGAAATGTACAAAGGCAGTTCTCAAAATGCAAAGCAGTACAACATGCATTCAGAAATTAATTGCAACTGGACATGAAGCAACTGGACGTTTAACACGAAGTAGTTCACATATATATATAGTGAATGCAACCAGAGTACTTGGAGTTCGAGTTCAACCAGATCAACCCAGTTTAATGTTGCAATGAAATCAATCAGATGAAACAAATTGAACAAGTCAATCTTTACAAAGTCACAAGATTATCTAGAATTCAAATGCCGAAGTGAAAGGAGCAAAAAGAACAGAACCGACTCAAGCAAATCAAAATTCATCAGAGGTATATGCAGTAACACGTCAACAAAAGAACATGTCAAATATCATCACCAACATTCAATTAGTAATCGAACGGCCAAGCAAATTGTTTGAAAAATTCAAATAGAAATATACAAACAAAAATACAGGGAATCAAACCCTATATGAACCCATGTCATCATCGATATTAAAACTATTCGAGTTTGAGACAAATTTCAGAAAGCTTACTTAGAACAAATCTCAGAACAAATCCAAAACTCGAATCAAAAGTCGAGCATAATCAAAATCGAAAAGGGGAAATCGCATACCATTTTTATACCATTCGAGCTCGACACAAGTGAAGCGACCGCAAAAAAATGAAGAGCATAGAATGAAGAAGCATCGAAGCCAAAAGAGGAACGAAAGGCAATTGATTTGAACTTCAAGTGGCGACTTCAAGGAAATTGAAAAACCCTAATTTTTGACGAGCAACAAAAGGGATCGGTTGAAGTAACGAATGGCAATAAAGGGAGACAGTTTTTCTTTTTACTATTGGGCCGGTCTAATTTTATTTTTGGCTTAGTTTATAATATAGTGTTTTATTTATTTTAGTTGTTTTGTTTATTTTTAACTCTTATTTAAATCAAACTATAGTTGTGTAATTAGGTACGAACTACGGTTTTGTACTTCGAGAATTCGCTACTCAGTGGCTGAGTTGTGGGAGGGTTTTGAGCTTAGAGTTAGGTTAATCAAGTAGTGGGTATCGCCAGTTTACGTGTGTTTGTATGCGTCTAATTACTTAATTTCTAGTGAAAACCTTGGGGGCAGCACGTAGGACGGGTTTTGCCGAAGCTGGGTAAATCTGTATGTGATCCTTACTGCATTACTTTCTATGTTTATTTTTATTTCCACTTTAATTTTAGTATCATCGTATTCACCCCCTCTAGGGTAAAAACGATCCTATAAGTGGTATCAGAGCAAGGTTAATAGCATAGGCGTCTAACCCTAGTTGCAAATCTAGCGAGGGTCAGTCCAGTATTATTCCCCCTATTTTTGATGGAACAGAATTTTTAAATTAGAAATTAAAAATGGAATTTTATTTAAAATTTGTTAATTCTAAATGTTGGGATATTATTGAAAATGGATGTGATATAGTAGATAAGAAAAATACTTTGTTTAATGCTCTTGCTATGCATATACTATATTCTCATATTAATCGAGATAATTTTAACCATATCTCTCATTATGAAAGTGCAGGGGAAATCTGGAATACCGTTGATGCCATATATGGTGCAAAAGTCAACAACAGTGAGAAGTCCTCCACAATCGACTCAGTTAAAGAAACGTGCTTGACAAGATTTGCAAAAGACGGCAGTGATGAAGATTCAATAACCAATGAGATAAGTGATTTTTCATTCAATGATTTAGTTCTCGTGTGCCGAAAATTAATTGAAAATAATGAAGCTCTTGAGATGAAAAATAATAAGTTGAAAAGGGAACAATCTAAACTGCGTCAGAAAAATAATGATTTGGAAAATGAGCTTAAAAATAATAAGAAAAATAAAAATTCTAATTGCAAAAGGTGTTTGGACTATGAAAAAGAATTTTCCCGTTTTCATGAAAACTTTTAAAAGTAAAAAAACGAAATTTTAAATTGGGAGAAGAAGAAAACTGAGTTGATTTGTAAACATAATTTTTTGCAAAAAGAGTTGGATAGTTTTAAGAGGTCGGAAAGTTTTAAATGTGCGATTTTTGAAAAGAAATTTAACGAGGTCAACGAAAATTTCAAAACCCTTGAAAAAGAAAACATGATTTTGAGCAAATCTGAAATTATTCGATTAAATCATGAGTTTGAAATGGAGATTGAAGAAATCAAGGATTTTGAATAAAAATTGAACTCCAACTCTTTGAAACTGAGATCCTAGAAATTGAGATTAAAATTAGAGAGATTGAAAATGAAAATAAGGGCTTGAATATGAATAAGTTTGAAAAGAGAGATAGTACCATTAGTTGTTGTTCGAAGCTAATAAATGAAAATAAAATTTTAAAATCCAAAGTTAATAAACTTGAGTTGATTACGCGGAAATTATTCACTAGAAAAAATTCATTTAATATGCTCTTAGAAAATCAACTCTTCGTGAATAAAAGGAAAGGATTTGGATTTGCGGAAGTGTCAAAATATGAACAAACGACAAATAACACTGTTAAGGGGAAAAGTGTGATACCCAAATGCATAAAGTGTGGAAATATTGGGCATGGCAAGAATAATTGTTGAAATATATACAAACACAAAACTGTTAAACAAATATGGATTCCAAAAAGTACGAATATAAATGGTTTGAAATTTAAACAAATTTGGATTCACAAGGGTACAATTGTAGATGATAATAGTTTGTTATATAGAAAAATTTGGGTACCAAAGATTTCAATAGATAATAATAGTGGTCCTACATCCTTAGTTAGACCACTTGCCTTCTCTAAAGTTTAGACACATAAGCGGACTAAGGAAAAAATTTAATGGAGATAGATTTCGAGTTGTTCTAGGTGATTGATAAACTAAAATTAAATGTTCCTTAGCCTATAAAGATTAGATGGAGATCATTGCATTTCAGATATCACGGCATTGAAGGAAAGTGAGGTATGATCTCTTAACTCAATTTTGTTCACATATTGTTAATTATGTTTTCATCGACATTGTTGAAGTATTTCTACCATATCTTGAGCTTCTTAACTTCGATTTGTAAAATTCAAGATGTTCTGGAAAATAGATTTAAAATGTTACAACTTTTATATTTCGTGCTTTCCCGGAATCTAAACTTTAATGGGTTAAAAACTGCAAATCATTTGGAGTATCGTTTGAAAGCAGTTTCAAAACTTCCCTGTAGTAATTTGATCATATCTTGAACATCTCAACTTTGATTTTTGAAATTCTTGAAGTTCTGGAAAGCTAACCGATAATGCTACAACTTTTCTATTTTTAGTTTGGAATGTCATGAAAAAGTGCAATAAATTCAATATATAACTCAGAAAGCATATCTGTTTTACAAAACAAGTTGTGGTATTTCGAGTATAAATTTTGATTGATTTGACAAATTGACTTGAAACCAATTTTGGAAAGTAGCATTTTTGAACATCTAAAACTCTCGTTGTATGAGCCAAATCAAACATTAAACTTTTTTAACCAAATAAAGATTTCAAATTGAGTGAGTCTTCGAAACAAAGATTGTCAACTACTTTGAAACAACAATCATTATTGACTCTCTTCATGTCTATCAAATCAATTTTCAAAACTGCTTTGATGAATTTTTCGAATGTGTGTTTTTGCTCAATATAGATTACTTTACTTGTGCTTGATAGAAATAGACGTGCTGAAAATTTCAAAAAATAATTCAAGTGTTGAGGAGTACACGTTTTTTCTTATATACCACTATATATCACCATGAATACCTCAAATACAAGTGGGGTCTGATATCATCTCATGTTGAAATCATTTTTGCAATTATGTAATTATTTATATTGATTTTCGACTAGAAGTAATTTTCACAAAACCAGCTTACAGAAAATTGATTTTCACTTATTTTTATTTTTGAAACTTGGGTTTTCATCATGTTAAAAATACTCTAGTTTATTTTGATAAGAGATTTACTCTAGAAAAGATAACCATTGACTAATTGAATCTTTTGGAACTTATCAAAATTATTATAGTGCTTGATAAGTGATGGATAGTGATTAAATTATATTTCATAACAAGAGGAAGTATAATTTTATAATTTCATGAAAATTAAACAAATTTTATAATAATTTTAGATTAGTACTTATTCCATTATCATTTCTATCACTTTCACCTTTTTGTCAATTCATACATCATAATATAGTGTGCATAATTTGGTATTTCAAAATAAGGAAATATTTTTTTGTAAAATAATTATATCATAAAGTATTCACTCTCATTTAAAAGTCCTCGCGGTTATGCATAGGGGAATTACTTGAATTTCTATATATGGGCTTCCATTCTCATTTAAAAGTCCTCGCGGTTATGCATGGATGGGACGCATATAAGAAAGGGATAAATATCAAATATATTCTAATCTCATTTAAAAGTCCTCACGGTTATGCATGGTTAGAAAATACTTGAAATTTTTTTAAAAAAAAAGGGTTTAACTACTAACCTCATTTAAAAGTCCTAACGGTTATGCATGGTTAGTAAGTGCTTTACATTTTTTTGTATAATATTTAGAAAGGGAAAATGCACAAATTATTCCTTTATTGAAAATATTAAACTCTTGTCACTATATAAAATTTTCCATAATCCTACCATTTTTCTAAAGTGGAGTTTGTTTCTAATTAATAAAATATTATGATTTTTGTTTGATTAATTGGAATTTGAAATTAATATTTTCCTCTTGATTTGATTTTATATTTTTAATCAAAATCGTAGCTATTTTAATTACTATTATTATTTTTGACAATAACATAAGGGGGAGAGAGGTTAAGATTTTGATTTTTGAGCGATATCCTTACTAATATTTGAGAGTGTTTTTATTCAAAGATATTTTAAATTAATTTTTTAGTTTTAACTACACGCATCTTTGTAAGGGGAGCCTTGTTATAGGGGGAGCATTCAAATAGGGAGAGCTAATAGAATTTATCAAGGTCAAATACATTTAATATAGGCAAAATCTTAATATATGTTTGTTATCATCAAAATGGGGAGATTGTAGAATGCAATAGCCTATGATTTTTGTTTGATGATAATAAACATATATATATTTATTTAAATGTATTTGCTATTGTTCTATTTTATTTTGTCATATAATTAAATAAATATTTGTTGAATAAAATAAAAAAACTCAGAATTCTTATTTAAACAAATATTTTATTCCAACAAATATTTTATTTCAAATTCAATAGTACAAATTTTAGCTCTCACTATATTTACACATTTTCAATTACAATACAATTTCAATTACAACACAATTTTCACTTTACAATCCTATATATATTTCACCTCGCTACATATTCACTCATATTTGATCTTCAACTTTGTTTCAGCCTGTATCCGGCATCTAAACTATCTGCAAAATAAACACTGACACAGTAAAATTGAAAAAGAAAATATTTTGCAGTGC
Source organism: Allium fistulosum (assembly GCA_030737815.1). NCBI lineage: Eukaryota > Viridiplantae > Streptophyta > Magnoliopsida > Asparagales > Amaryllidaceae > Allium > Allium fistulosum. The sequence continues at coordinate 1,113,712,947 of CM060904.1, forward strand.
TCAATAAAGTATGTGTTTTGAAAATATTATTTGCCTCAGTTATTTGGGTTGTTCGTCATCATTTTCATTTAATTCATCTTACACGAACAACTTGTGACATGCACAGTGTATCACTGTACATGCCACAAGGTCGTGCACACCGATATACACTTGCTTGTTAAAATTACAGTGACAGGTGAGCACAAGGTCAAACCCAAGCAAAAGATGGATTCAACTCAAGTGAAAATGCTCGACCAAAACGAGACCATGATAACATGAACACAATGAAGTAATGAATGAGCAAGTGCAACCGGACCAGATTTTAAAAAGGTACAAGAATGAAGTGTACTCAAACTACATTCAGACATGAAAGCAATTTGATCATGAGACCAGACTTCAAATCAAGTATGAGAAAAATTAGTTCAGAGACATGAACAAAACCAGACCAAGGCAACTCAGTTCAACATGATCACATGACAAAGTAATGTAACCAGATCAGACCAGCATGGATGTAGTAAAAGGTTCAGACACAAATGAACATACATGAGGACTTCGACTGAAACCAGAAAAACAATGTTCAATTTCAACATCAATAACATTCAACATAGCAATGTCATATGCAACCGGACTCAACACAATAACAAGACACACACACAAGTGATCATGGCAACTCATATGGTATTGCATATATGCTTATATGGTATAATTGAATATGACAATGCATATGAACAAAGTGAGGAGACAACAACTCATCATAAAATGCAAGACTCCAGAGACATCATGGTGACAAACAAGTCAAGCCTCAACCAAGGCAACGGTTCACATGGATGTGCAGACTCGAGTACACATGAAGTATCAACCAGACCGGACTTCAAGTCTGACAAGCAGTGGTGAACACAAAGTGAACCAAGTCCAGACCAGTCAAAGCAACATCCACATATGCAAATATACATGTAGGTATATACATTCAGACCACCACACAATGCAAACCAGAGGCAACTAGCCAACATACATGAAGATACACATTTATGCATATATATGCATATATACATACAGATGTCAGTTCAAGTATGAAGGCTACACAGGGTTTCAGAGATAACAAAGAAATGTACAAAGGCAGTTCTTAAAATGCAAAGCAGTACAACATGCATTCAGAAATTAATTGCAACTGGACATGAAGCAATTGGACGTTTAACACGAAGTAGTTCACATATATATATATAGTGAATGCAACCAGAGCACTTGGAGCTCGAGTTCAACCAGATCAACCCAGTTTAATGTTGTAGTGAAATCAACCAGATGAAACAAATTGAACAAGTCAATCTTCACAAAGTCACAATATTATCTAAAAATCAAATGCCGAAGTGAAAGAAGCAAAAAGAACGGAACCGACTCAAGCAAGTCAAAATTCATCAGAGGTATATGCAGTAACACGTCAATAAAAGAACATGTCGAATATCATCACCAACATTCAATCAGTAATCTAACGGCCAACCAAAGTGTTTGAAGAATTTAAATAGAAATATACAGACAAAAATACAGGGAATCAAACCCTATATAAACCCATGTCTTCATCGGCATTGAAACTATTCGAGTTTGAGACAAATTTTAGAAAGCTTACTTAGAACAAATGTTAGAACAAATCCAAAACTCAAATCAGAAGTCGAGCATAATCAAAATCGAAAAGGGGCAAATCACATACCATTTTTTATACCATTCGAGCTCAACACAAGTGAAGCGACCGCTAGCAAATTGAAGAGCACAAAACGAAGAATCATCGAAGCTAACTGAGGAACGAAAGGAAATTGATTTGAACTTCAAGCAGCGGCTTCAAGGAAATTGAAAAACCCTAATTTTTTATGAGCAACAAAAGGGATCGGCTGAAGTAACAAATTGAAATAAAGGGAGACAGATTTTCCATATCATCGATGCCTTTGTATTCTATAATGTACAATTGCAAATATGTCAAAGAAACAACATTGTAACTAATGGCTTCATCATCAAAATGTGATAGATAAATAGTATATAGCACATGAGTCCCATACTCATCATCAAATGGAAAAGGTATCCTACCGGGTCCCCTTTCTATATATCTGTCATCATGTAAAAATCAATTGGAGCAGTGCACAACTTGAAATTGGAATAACGGAATGTGTGTATGGTAAGCCACCACCTCTTACCTAGGGCTGATATAAGTGGACGATCAAAAGACTACAGATTTAATCTTTTGGAAATAGGAAAATGGACTGGCCTAACCTATCTACATTAGCATGAAGGAGCATGTTGTAAAACTATCTAATGCAGTTAGACCAACTACCCCAACAAATGAAATACTTTCTCTATATAATAAATAATAATGCATTAAAATTTAAATAACTAACAATGATATACTAGCAATTATTTAATATTTATAATTTTATAGCCATGTTTACATTATGATTATGAGGTAAAAGTAGAAAACGATGTATAAGTATACCCTTATGAAATCTAATGTGATCCATACACAGTGAGTGTATCCTGTTGGAAGCTCCTGTGTACTCCATAAATCCTCGTATCAGGGCTAGGACCAATGTGAATCTAGCTAACTTCCTCCTGTGTCTACCTTCGAATAGTTTGTCTAGTAATTTCGGTTGCATGCGGCAACATATCATCGTATTTTGGAATAAAAATAGAAAAAACTAAGGAAAAATGAGTGGAAATGAGATTTGTAGGCCGCAAAAGCTCAAATGCCTATTTAATAGGGATATAAGCATCTAGTGCATAATAAACAAAAACTCAACCTTCAAGTAGGCGCCCGAAGCTGGGGCACATATTGACAAAATACCCTTCTATTAACCATTAATATTGAGAGACTTAATAGTAAGGTTTAAACGGTAGGAGATGCTCTAATACAAACTAGTTATATTGTAAAATACTCAACTTCTTCATTTCATAAATCGCAGTGAAACACTATGTTGACATAGTTCCCCAAAAAGAAAATGAAATATTTTCTTGAAACAGGTAATTTTTACTAATTTTTTTTTGAATCAAAAATGTACAATGAAGTGCTAGTTATATTGTAAAATACTCAACTTCTTCATTTCGTAAATCACTGTGAAAATCAACAAAGTACAAAGAAGTGCTAGTTATATTGTAAAATACTCAATTTCTTCATTTCATAAATCATATTAAAATCAACGAAGTACAATGAAGTGTCAATATTAGGAAAAACTTTTAGAGAATTCAATAGGCATCAACAAATAAGACATTATTAATCCGTGTCAATCAACGAGTAATCAAAGTATGACAACTATCTCAATCACAGCTCTCCTATTTTTCAAATCATCAACCCATGGAAAAAAACTCTCCAACAATATTTAGGCAACAACACTTCTATAAATTGGTGGATCCCACAGTAAATGGACAAGTAATATTTCAAATACTAAAACAAGAGTACTTTTCTAGATTAGAGCAATTTTAAAATGCCATAATGGCTAAAATAATAAATATTATATCTTCGAAAATACTCTAACTAGAAAAGTACCAACAATTGATGTAGGATTTTTTTCCTAAACCATTGCAAATTCACGTGTCTCTCTACGACATTTACTTCTGGCTTCTACTATTTCTCTTCAACTTTTGTTATTACTAAATTGTGCTACCTCGGTTTAATTCTAATAACTGAACCTCTTGTTTAACTAAGTTTAGCATTCAGTCGTTGGTTGTTTGAACAGTGAGAAAGCGCTTTAACCTATTACATTCGATTGTGCTACTAGAGGTAGAATTTAAAACTATTTTAAAGATATATGTAAATTTCATTTTACATCCATGTGTGCATGTGCACATGCACACACACATACATACGTACGTATGTACACATCTATCTATTATATTATATGAAAGCCGAGTTTAAATCTGCATGCCTCTTCATTTCGAATTTTCTAGAAAATCCCACGTATTGCCATGTGTCCCAATAGTTTAATTACCATATATACACTTTTTCATTACTTTTTCATTACTTTTTCTTATTTTCGTTATTTCTTAAAAGAAATACCAACGGACTCATTAATGTTTTATGGATTGTCTTCCTATTATACATTTTAGAAGAAATAGCAACGTACATCTCAGATATTTATCATTTTCTAATTATTTTACTTTCATTTCATTTTCTCATTATATTGTCTCTTTCCCTTTTCTTGTTTTATATGCTTGCTACGATTAATTCTAGTCCTAACCAAAATCAAATTAAAAATTCTTTCCAAGCAATGTTAATCAATCTCTTTAATTTTTTATCCTAATATGAATTTGATTGACTTCCTTAATAGTTTTTCACTTCATTTCAACTTGAATTATCTATGGTTTATTAATATTTTGAAGGGTGATTTCCCTACTAGTGGCTTTCAATATTATTGTTTTGATGGAAAAATAATCTGAAGACCTCTAAAAAAACATAGCCTACTGGTTCACTCGAGCTAATTAAAAGTTAGATTTTTCTTTTACTTGTCTTCTCATTTAATTTAATGTTCAATTTGCAGTTAAGTTCTAATTTGAGGTTAAAGTTTTATCTTGTAAGGTTACGAATATAATTCTCTTCGTTTGTCTTGCAGAAAGTTACCGATTTCATAAATATACTGATACCACAGAATCTTCTATGTAGTAGTAAAAACTGTTATAAGTAAAGTTGAAAACTATATTTTATTCTCAATTTTTGTATAACTTTTGACTTTCATTTGAATTTTTTGTTTGGTATGATTTTGCATTTCGTTTAATTCGTTTATTTTTAGGGGCTATTGGTTCATGGCTATACAGATGTCCACTCCAATTTTTTAACTGTAACGACCCGCCTTTTCAAGCCTCAAAAGTAGACGCTAATACATCTATGGTATTCACGTGTCGAGCATCCAGTCGGTGAAAGAAAAGAAAAGATAGAATATCATATCATATCATCACAAGTAATATATAATATACAAATGGTCTTTACAAAAGAAAACTGTAATACACATACATCAATCAGAATAAACTAACTTATCATCAGTTTGGATAGTTATAACAGCCTATCCTCTCAAAACGCTGACAAATACAATACAGTACAAGAAATGCCGTGGAAATAAAATATGTGAATAGGTCTTGGAGGCATTTAGCTCATCTCCTGAAGCTCCAAATCATCCAGCTAAATCTGGAAATATACTCGGCCTCACCTGAGCATTATAAAAAAATAATGCCTGGACTAGTCTGGTAAACCAGTGTGAGAAACTCGAATCATATGGATTTTTAATGTTATAAAACCTTTCAAAAATAAAAGTAGCATGTAAGAGCACACCGCACATAAACACGTATGGGTTTTTACCTTACGATAACCAAATCATTTTATTAGAAAATCCAATGGAATTATAATAGCGTCTAAGGTTTAAAATAAAAATCTAACATAGTTGGAATGGTCACATTAATTACTTTCAACATCATATTTAGTATACAACTATGTCCGTAAGGCACGTGTTGGAAAATGGATTCCATACAATGAAAAGTAAGGAACTACCTTCCATACAGTACACCTCTAGAGAAAATATACTGAGGTTACAAACATTGCACCTCTATGAATTAGGACCGGCCTACCCCTTCCTGGATAGTACCGAATATGATCATCCCTCGACTGCCAACCTTTCAAATCATACTGGGCTCGAAGCATACAAAAATCCATAAATGCTGACCTAGATCAAACAATAACCATAACTAAATGGGAGCAACCCATATAGCCCTACAACATAACCCGTATTTTAGTCCTTTCTAGGTGTGAGGCTTGAGGCTATGTTGTACCCTTTTAGCAAATCCCACTTGGAATGCTAACACTGCTATCCAAGCAACATTGCAATACCAGTATTCATCCATATAAGTTGTTCTAGGACTGAGCAAATCGAAGGCACTACTTCTAATACATCCATTTTGGAATCACCCTCGAGATTAGCAGCAAGTAGCCTTTGCACTTTAAAGAAATCCATCTTTGATTCCATCATCTTCAAGGAATCTCTAATTCAAATGCTTTTGGAGGTTTGAAGTGGTTATCGGATAACATATCTGATCTCAGTCTCTTCGAATTGACGATCGATAGTTTCAAACTGGTCAAGATCTGATAGTCGGTTATTTAACTATTAAATAAGAAAACAGTCCAATCAGAGATTTAACTTCATATGAAAACCAAGCATAATTAAGCACATAAGCAACCACTAAGCCTCTTTAATTAATACTTTCATTAATTAAAATCACTTTTCAAATACTTGTATCAAAATACTTTTACAAAGATATACATATTTTATTCACTATTCATTTATATTCTTTCAATACTTAGAAAAAATTCCATATTCTTGTCTCATCGGTATAAGTATATTCACAAAACACTACACTTTCAGTACTTAGAAAATATATCCATATAGTTATCTCAATGGTATAAGTATATTCACAAAATGTTATGAAAGATTTCATTATTTCAAAAGCATACTTAAATGGTTCAAAAACAAATGTCACTTAGAAACATTGTTTACTATAAATCCAAACCACTTTACTTTTGGTGTAAGTAAATGGATCCTAAGGAAATTAGACCCCATATACTTACCACCACTTTTCGATTTAAAACTTATATTATCCCTTGATTAACAATGTAATTAGACAAGTTAACGTACTATCCTTGCCTCAACATAAATTTTTAAACTCTCACAGGTAGAGATGAGTTTTCAAACCTCAAAATTTGGTGTTAAGTATGAAAAGAAAACTTTCCATGCCATCATAATTTAAAATCATCATTTATAGAAATCAAATCTCATTTCCTTTTATAAAATTTCTTTTTATATATCTCCTTTTATATTTACAAAACTCCTTTTATAAGTCTCTTTTCTATTTATAAATCTCCTTTCTATTTATAAAACTCTTGTTCTAAGTCTTTTGATTTTAAATCTCATATACTTATCACAAATTTTCGGTTTCAGGATAGGACTAATACTTTCCATAAACGATCATTCCATATATCACTATAAGTTCACAAAAGAGATTTATTTTTCCAATTTATCAAAATGATATCATTACCTATAACGACCCACCTTTTCGACCTTAAGAAGTTGACACTAATACATCAATGATATTCACAAGCTGAGCATCCGAGTTTTGGAAACACAGATTGTTGGGGAGAAAGGAAGAAAAGACAGAACAGAATCTCACCATGTAACAAGTAATATATAATATACAACAGATCTTTACCAAAAGAAAACTATAGTATACATACATCAATCAGAGTACACTAATCACTAGTCATCAGCCTAGATAGTTATAATAACTTGTCCTCACAATTAGTGATAAATATAAACAACCAATGCAGTGGAAATTGAATATACGTGAATATGGGTTGGAGGCATCTAGCTCGTCTCCTGAAGCTCCAAGTATCCAAACTGAATCTGTAAATATGATCGGTCTGACCTGAGCATTATAATAAAATAACACCCGGATCAGTCTTGTAAACCAACGTGAGAAACATACCTTAATTAAATTTTTATGTTATAAAAACACTTCAAAATAAAGGTATCTTGTAAAATCATGCCACACATAAACATGGACAGGATTTTACCTTACGATAACCAAAATATTCCATAAGAAATCTTCTGATATTATAACAATGTCTAGGGTTTAAAATAAATATTGAATCATAGTCGATATTGTTACCTTAATTAAATTCCATCATAATAGGTATACACTAAGTTCGAAAGACACTTATTGGAGAATGAATTCCATATACAAGGTAAGGGACTACCATCTGTACAGTACATCTCTAGATAATGTACCGAGGCCCTTAGATGGATCCTCTACGAATAAGGACCGACCGTACCCCTTACTGGATAGTTCCGAATATTTCATCACCCTGGTTACTTTACAACCTTTTTCGAGAGCTCTCATGCACAACCAAATCCACAAAATGTATATATCTAGAAAAGATGATGACAATACTCTAATAGGTGCGACCCACATAGCCCTGAAGCATTTTCTATTTTAGCCATTCCCAGCCTATGAGGCTTAAGGCTACAATTACCTTTTATATAGAAATTCCACTTGGAATGCAAACACTACCCTCCAGGCCGAAATCCAATGTCATCATTCATCCATACTAGTTCGTTATGGGTCTGAACGAAATCGAAGACACTACCTCTACTACGTGCATTATGGAATCACCCTCGGGATTAGTAGCAAGTAGCCCTTGCACTTTAAGAACTCTGTCTTCAATCATCTTCAAGATGTTCCAATTCAAATGCTTATGCTAGTTCAAAGTGGTTTTCGGATAATATATCTGATCCTAGTGTTTCCGAGCCGATAACGATAGTTTAAAACTGGCCAAGTTTTGATAGTCGGTTATTTAACTATCAAATAAATAAATAAGCATCTATCAAATTGGGGATTTATTTCCATAGGGAAACCAAAATTGGTTAAGCATATAAGCAGCCACTAACCTCTTTAACAAATCCTTTCATGAATTAAACTCGCTTTGTAAATACTTGTATCAAAATACTTTTACAAAGATATATTCACAAACCCTTCATACTCCCTTTTTATACTTGGAAAAATATTCATATAGTTATCTCAACATATAAGTATATTCACAAAACACTACACTTTCAACACTTAGGAAATGTATTTATAGAACTTTAAAGCCATTTGCAAAACTCCTTTTATAAATTCTAAACCATATATAAAACTCTTTTATAAATCTCAAAAATAATTTATAAAACTCTTTTTATTAACTTCTAAAACCATTGATAAAACTCCATTTATGATTTTCTAAAACTATTTATAAAGCTCTTTTATAAACCCATAAAACTATTTATAAAATTTCTTTTATAAATCTATAAACCCATTTATAAAACTTTATTCTTTTATAAAAGCCTTTTATAAAGATCCTTTATAAAAGTTCTTACTAAAATCCCTTTATAAAAATCCTTTATAAAGCCTTTTTTGAAAATTCTTATAAACTCAAACCTCATTTCATTTATAAACTCTATGATAAGTCTCTTTTATTAAATGAGATTCCTTTCTATAAATCAATTTATTATTTATAAATACAATTAATTGGATAAATTAATTTACTTTAAACACCCTAAATAATTAATAAATTAACTTTCCAACATCATTAATAAAATAATTTATTTAACTACAAAACACTGTTAATATAATAATTAATAACCACAAAACATTATAAATAAATAATAATTATTTACTTCAAAATATTAATATATAATAATAATTATAAACAACAAAACATTACCGATATATATAATAATCAAGAAAATAGGCACATGGAAGAAGTTGCAAAATAATTTAGTCTCAGGGACAACAAGTTTGTTTTCTAGTCTGAATGACACTTTATAGTGTAAACAGAAATTAATAGTTGCAATTATCATTCTGTGATTTACATTAAAAATTGTCTTTCAGCCTAAAAAACAAACTTCTTGTCCCTGAAACTAATTTTTTTCCAACTTTTTCCATGAGCCTAAAAACCCCTATAATAATTATTAACTTCAAAACATTATAAATATAACAGTTAATAATTCCAAACCTTATTAATGAAATAATAATAATTAAACATTATTATATAAATAATTATTATCTTCCAAAACATTATTATAAATAATAATTATAAATTCCGAAACGTTATTAATAAATAACTATTATAAATTCCAAAGCATTGTTGATAAATAATTATTAACTTCAAACAATATTAATTATTTAATAAATAACTTTTCACAAAATATGTAACAACCCAGAATTTTGGGTATTTGAAATTGGAATATTTAATTGATTTTAAATATTTAAAAGTTAATTTTTAACTTGAATTTCAAATATCACTATTTTATTGGATGATTTAATTATTTAATTTAATAATTGGAAATTGGGTAAAATATTGAATCTGGAGTTTCAAGCTTGTTAAAAATATTTCAAAGGCTTATAAAATTTATATTGATAATACTGAAGGTAATAAAAGTTTTAAAATTGAAATTGGAAGTGATTTGTTTAGATTTTAAAAATATATCGTTTAAATTGACATTTAAAAATAGCCTTCTCGGGCACTGTCTCGGAATTCGACGAAACTAGTTCCATTGGATCCGTAATAGTGTATTATTATTGGATTTCAAATTTTGTAACGTTTGGAGTTATTGTTTGGCCATACGGTTTGTAAACGCGCTGAAATTTATATCAAAAATTTAATATAATAACTGGGTCCAAAAATCTACCTTTTCCATACGATCGGATTAGGGCTCGAAACCTTTTCCATTGCATTTGGAATAGGGGTATAACATTATGAACGCCTAGCGGCACACATCGATAGGAGGTCGAGATTTTTAAGCTAGGATTTCGAGACGATTTAAAATTTATATATATATATATATATATATTCAGTGACTTGACAATTTCTTTTTCTTCAGCTTATTTTCTTTCACCTCATATCACTGTACACAGCTCTTACACGCGACCTTTCTTTTCTTCCATCACTTCCCTCTCTTCTGCATTTTAAAAACAGCCGAACACTTCAGAATCGAAGAAAAAAAAGGGAGCCGAACAAAATCAAATATATATATATATATATGTGTGTGTGTGTGTGTGTGTTCGCCTGTAAAATAAATTCCCATTCCTCTTCTAATCTAAATCGAAATCTTTCCCTCCCGGTTTCAATTCAAATGAATCGATCTAAATCGAAGTCGGCTCGATTTCGAAAGGAGCGGAAAAATAATATAAAATAAAAAGGTGGAGCGGTGCTTGAGGAATTCGATTCGTCTCGAATCGCCTAAAGGACTTGCGGTGACCGGAGGGGTGCACGGGGTTGCGAGGGTGGAGGTTCGCATGGAATACTCAGGGGGCGGTGTCGTGAAGGATTGGGTAGGCGGCTCGTCTTGGGAAGGAGGGTGCGAAGTCGTGGTCAGTTGTACGACTGAAGAGGTGTCGCGACCTTGTGGGTTGGCGCGCAGTGGAAGCAGTGGTGAGGAGGGGATGGAAGGTGGTGGTGAACGGCGAGTGCAATGGAAATGTGCTCGAAATAGTCAGAAATCTCATATAGAGCTTTGAGCAGAAGTTCGTTGATTTTGATTTTTGCGAACGAGTTTTAAGGTAATTTAATTTTTTTTTAAACATTTTAAATTTAATATTACTTAGGTTTAAAACCCTTAATTTAATTTGTTGATTTTTTTATTTCTTTTATCTGAAAGTTTAACAGTAAAGTAATTTAAATTTTATTAAGCCAATAAATTAAATTTTAAAGTGAGAATGTAAATGGTAGTTAAATCATGTCAAATGCTAATAAAATTCAAAAATTTCATTTATATGAGGTCCTTGATCAATGAAACCAGCCGGGGTTGGTTCGTTGCTGAGAATCGACGCAAAGCGATAAAAATCAAGGTGAGTTAATCTCACTCAAATTTGGAATTTCCGCAATTAATTTTAAGTGGTTAAAATTAATTTTTGGTTGATTGATTGAATTTGATAATTATTATCAGTCTGGATGTGATATTATATATAATAGTATATATATATATATATATATTTGAGTGATTGATATTCCCGCAATTATATAGTGGATGAGACCCTATGCGCCCCGCATAATAGCAGATGACCCTATATACCGCGATATCCCTCTCGAAGTGGGATTGGTATTTTTATATTGTGCTAACATCTGTGGATGCAGGAAAACAGGTTGGAGGGATCCAACTCGATTCCTCAAAAATATTGAAATTATTTTCATATTCGGTGATATGATTTATTTGAATAAATCTGTGATAGATTGTACTGAAAATTGAAATTTATTAAATGCTATGGTATTGCTGGATATATTTTTGGCATTATAAAATATAAAAAATATAAATATTGCATTTTTAGAGGAGAGTAAAAAGGGAATTTTAAAGTAAAGTATTTATAGTAAAGTTGGGTTAACTAAAAAGAAAGAAATTTGGAAAATAAATAGTTTGATTTTAAGAACCCTGTTTAATAAATTTCGGAATAGGGAAAAATAGAGATTTTTGGAAAATTGTGAATAAAAGGGTTTTTAAAAATAAGAACTTAAGCAATATTGTTTTAAATATTAAGAATGTATTTTTAAATTTGGAATTTAAATAGTTGGGAAAAATAAAAGGGAATATTGAAAATAAATTATGGAATTGATGTTCCAAATTTAAATAAGATTAAAATCATAAAAAGGAAGAGAATCTAGAATTAATTTTAAATGGAAATTAAATTAGAAAATCGATTTAGAAATCGATAAGGTGTTTGAAACAAGTGATAAAACGGGAAATGGGATTATGGAAAGTATAATCGAGGTTATAAAATAGAGTGAAGTAAATTATCTGTGGATAATTTGAAATTATAAATTCATGTTGGAAATTTATAAGGAGATGGCAAATTGTTTTAAAAAAAATGGTAGATTTATTTTTAAATGGAAAGAAAGAATTTACAGGATTGGAACGTAAATTAAACTGGAGATAAATCGAGAGGGATTTACCAATGATTAAACGGGCTATATTGAAGTAGAAAAATGTATTTTCCTGAAAAGTTAAGTATATTTTCAAAGAAAGATTTTTAAGTATTAAAGAAAATTTAAAAGTGTTTAAAAGAATGTTTTAGGAAAAGGTTTATCATTTAATTGTTTTAATTTTTTTAAAGTAAACATTAATTAAGTTAGTTATAGTAGTTAATTATTATAAAAGGTTATATCAGTATTATTATTTTTAAAAGGGTAATTATTCAATATTAATATTTTATATAATAGCTTTATTTTAAAAGTAGTTTTAGCTAAATTTTTACTTGGAGAATTTATTATAGAATTTCATAACTATTATTTTGAATAAAGTGATTTAAGTAGCTTTATTTTAAATATTTTAAATGTATATTTTGGATAAAGTGGTTTAATTTATTTAAAAATCTAAATTAAAAAAAGACTTGGTGTTTTTCAGTGGAAATAAAATATTTGGTTGAATGATTGTTTATTTCATAGTTAAATAACCGACTATCAAATCTGGACCCAAATATAGCTTTGGAAATATCTAGAAGAAGTATGGAAATTATATGGTACAGTTACCGTCCGAGGTGCTATACTGTACGTATAAACTCGTTCATTCTTCTAGGACATTGATAGGGAAATCCATCCACTAACGGTTAGGGGGTGATCTCTGATCTTATCTTCGTCTGTGTATTTCCTAAAGAACTGGGGTTGAGTTTACCGGAAATAGCGAACATTGTTTCGAAGAGACCGGGATCGGATTTGTGATCCGAAAACCAATTCGATCCAACAAGTACGTTTTCAAAATGAAGACAAGAGCTTGGAGTCGAAGATGGAGCAGTGAAGTGCAAGGTGTGATGACCCATATTTCTGACCCTTGAGAACGACACTTAATACATCCAAGGTATTCATGTGCCATTGCCCAAGTATCTGAAAGACGAGTTGTCATGGGGTAAAATATAAGAAAGGAACAATAATCTCACAACGGAACGGTTAAATATAACATAAAAATAAGACAGTACATAAGGTTACTCCCCAACATGGGGTTATTAGAGTTACAACAAAAGTACTACTGTCAGTCTAGGCAATTATAACAACCTTCCTTTAAATATACATACATAGAGCCAACATCTCATAACAGCGAAAATAACTAGCTAGATAGATAAGGAGCCTCCTGCTCATCCACCATCTTCAAAAGAGCCCAAAGAAACCTGTCATTTCCGGACTACTCAAATATAAATGAGTACCCGGACATTTAGGGAAAATAAACAATTCGGGTCAGACAATAAGTCCGGTATGAGTAAACTCCAAAAATAGAACACACAAAGTAACTAGTGAGACCACATCGCAAAAATGCAGAATGGGTTTTTCCCTCACAAGGACAACATCCAAGTATAAAAGAATGGATGCAGATAATTAAACATCGCGAAGAGCACAAGACACTTCCCGATGAAATTAAGAAAGAATCAATCTAAAGTTTTGAATCAAAAATAAGGAAAAGGAATTTTTTCCAACAATGACTAGGAGGGTGCGCCCCCCATATCGAAAGTATACCTCTAGAAAATATACTTGAGAACTACGATGGCTCTCGGAAACCTCCAAGCCGGACCCCACCAACCTTACCGAGTATCCGAGTATTTCACATCTCCGTGCGCATACAACCGAAACCAATCTAGAGTAGATGTGAAAATACCCTAATGGGAGCAACCCCACATAGCTTGGCCCCCACTCGCTCTTTATTTAGTCATTTCCGATAAAGGATATCAATGCTCTAAATGAGCAACAAATCGTCTTAGATTGACGAAACAAAAACAAAAGGAAGAAGGGTATCAAAATTTATAGTCAAGATATCAACTATCGGGGATAAAAAAAACGATCGTATATGGAAATTAAATCTTATACTTTTTCAATGCTTGGAAAATATCCATATACTTATCTCATCGATATAAGTATATTCACAAAATATTTGGGAGGATTTCATATTTCAAAAGCATATTTAGATGGGTCAAAAAAAATTGTCTATAAGAAATGCGAATGTTTTCCATTATAATTATAAAGATCATTTATGGAAATCAAATCTCCAACACTTGTCACGTTTCCGATATTCTCGACTTACTCTACCCCTCGCCCAGAAACAAAGCCAGGAAAGTCAGGGCACTGGTTGCTCCTAGTCTTGCCTAGACACTTCGGTTCCAGATCTCACAGATAGAGGATCAATCTACTCATCGGCTTTTAGTGCCAAGTATAGGACTACTTACTTTTATATAAATTTCAAAGCTCCTTTAAAATACTTTAAACCAAGATTTAAAACTTGCATTCAAATCATAACTTAAACCCATCATCTTTAAAGGAGAATACGACCAAGAGGGGTGAAGCTCCCTCTTAATCAAATGAGATAGCTAAAAGGGGTGTTATTTCCTTTTAACCAAAAAGTCACTAAATGTCAATCCTAAGTTGAAAGGTGGTGTAAGTTCCCTTTAACTAAACATCAAAGTTATTGCTCATAAACTGGCTGAGCACAAATCAAACAACCAAACAAGAATAATAATAAGAATAATAACAGACTCATTATTATTAACAATTTACAATCAATAGTTAACACAACATTTATTGAAATGTAAATGAGTAAAAGGAATGAGATTAAGATTACACTCATCGTAAAATAATTAAATAATACTCAAAGAATAAGTTATACTCACTAAACTATGAAAATAAGGAATATACTCACAGAATAAGTTATACCCACTAAACTATGAAAACAAGGAATATACTCACAGAATAAGTCATACTCGCTAAAGTATGAAAGCAAGGAATATATTCATGGAATAAGTTATATACACTAAACTATGAAAGCAAGGAATATACTCACAGAATAAGTTATACCCACTGAACTATGAAAACAAGGAATATACTCACAGAATAAGTTATACCCACTAAACTATGAAAACAAGGAATATACTCACTGTAAAATAATTAAATTATACTCATAGAATAAGTTATACCGACTAAACTATGAAAACAAGGAATATACACACAGAATAATTTATACCCACTAAACTATGAAAGCAAGGAATATACTCACAGAATAAGTTATACTCGCTAAACTATAAAAGCAAGGAATATACTCACATCCTATTTGCTTTGATGGAGACTTGGAATACTTCACCTTTGATAATGAATTTTAGTTCTTTTCTTTTGTTTGTGAATGAATTAAAATGAGATATGGACTTGGCTATTTATAGGTGAAGAGAAGGGTACTTTAGTCATTTCCTACAGCCTAACCTGATTCGACCAGATTAAGGTCCAATAGAAACCAGCCATATTGCCTAATTTGATTCGACCACATTTTGGTCCAATAGAAAACATCCTTGTGGCTTAATTTGATTCGACCAAAATTTGGTCCAATAGGAATTCTCCTTATCAACTATGGCCTAACTTGATTCGACCAGATTTTGGTCCAATGGCAACCATCCGCATGGCATAACCTGATTCGACCATGGCAACCATCCGCATGGCATAACCTGATTCGACCAGATTTTGGTCCAATGGCAACCATCCGTATGGAATATAATAACCATTATGCTATTTTGTTTTATTAGGCAAGTAATTATACTATTCTATTTTATCAGGCATGGTTAATAATTCTCTCTTGTTTTATTAGGCAAGTAATTATACTATTCTTTTTATTAGGCAAGGTTAATAATTCTTTCTTGTTTTATTAGACAAATAATTATACTATTCTATTTTATTAGGCAAGGTTAATAATTCTCTCTTGGTTTAGTAGGCAAGTAATTATACTATTCTGTTTTATTAGGCAGCGTTAATACTTCTAGATATAAAATCCATTATTTAGTCATTTAAAAACATATTAACTATTCATGTTCAAAGTGATTAAATTATGGGTCGTTACACAAGGGCTAATCGCTACTAATCATGAGGGTGATTTTGAAATGGATGTAGTAGGAATAGTGCCTTTGGTTCCGTTCGGATCGGGAACAGACTTGTACGGATGAATGCTATCAGTACATTATCATTGGAGGATAATGAGCATTCTAAGTGAATCATTCTAAAAAGGTAATCGTAGCCTCTAGCCTCATCAATCGGGAATGACTGAAAATCAGGGGGAATGCAACAAGGATAAGTAGGTAGCGCCCAAGTAGGGTATGTCTATCACCTTTCTAGATACCCTCGAATATTATTATTACTACGATTTATGGAAGGAGCTCGATAAAGGGTGGGAACAAGCGGGGTGATAGCATATTTGGTCTATTCATATTTGGTCTATTCAGGTTAGGAATAGTCCGGTCTTGTGTTGCAGGGGATCCCGGAGTGGTCCTCGGTACGGTGTTTCCAGACAGGTACCGTGACAGGTGGTACCCCAGTGTCTAGTCATTAGTTGGAATCCATTCTCCAATAAGCGCCGTACGGTTTTGATTGTGCCCAACTATGCTGGAACGTGAGATGCAAGCATTTCAGCTATTTGAATAAGTATTTGTACTTAGACACTATTATAATATCGGAGGATTTTGATATGAAATGTTTTTGGTTATCGTAAGGTAAAAACCCGCCGTCTTTATTTGTGGCATGGTCTTACGAGATACCTTTGATTTTCAAAGGATTTTGAAAACTTTAATAATTCAATTGAGTGTGTTTTCTTACGCTGGTTTTCCAGACTGACTCGGGTGTTATTTTATTATAATGCTCGGGTCAGACCGAGTATTACAGGTACATGATAGGATGCTGTGGAGCTCAGGAGACAAGCTGGATGACGAAGGAATATATCACGTATCTGATTTATATTCCACTGTGTATGGTACGCTGTATAATTAGCTTTTGTGAGGACAAGTTATTATAACTGTCCAGTATTGTGCTATTGTTTGTGTTGTACTCTGATGGTATATGTATAAAACAGTTATAGTTCTTTTTGTATAAAGACCTGTTGTTATCTATTATATACTATTCCGCTGCGATTGTGAGATTCTATGTTGTTATTTCTATTTTATTCTTCTACCTCTTTCTTCTTTCCTTAACGATCTGGAATTTTCGACATTCGATTGTTCGGCATGTAATACAGTGGACATATTGATGTTGATTTTCGAACGTCGAAAATCCGGTTGTGACAAAATAAAATATTGATAAATAACTTTTTAAACACTATTAAATATAAATAAACAACTTTTAAAACATATCTAAATGATTTAGAAAAGACAAATAAAAAGTTTGGGGTAAAATAGAGAAGTTCAAAATTTGCTTAAGCAAAAATATTCCAGAAAACCCAAAGGTTAGATTAAAAATCATTATCCGAAATCAAACCTTTCAAAGAAAAACTGGCACTTGATAGTATTTCAAAATACTAAATTGAAATCAACTGCCACTACATCACATAACCAATGTTGACATTAATTTTTATTACTACGGAGGTTAAGTTACATATAACAATATCATATCTCATAGGGCCGAATAATCTGGTTTGATATTTCATAATTCATATAACAAGTGTATTATTGAAAATATATCAATAAGGGGTAGGAAACCTGTTGGATCCCTCTACAAATTTCCCGTACATCAGATAAGTCCCTGCAATTGCTTTCATATATTGACCGCTTTAAAAGTGACAATTCATCAAAACCAAACAATCAACTAAATAAAGCATCTAAGCAAAAAATCAACAATTTTTGTCTACTATAAAACATTTGTAACGACCCAGAATCTGAGTTATTTGAAATTAGAATATTTAATTATTTTTAAATATTTAAAATTTGATTTTATAAGTTAAATAGGTTGAATTTCAAATATAGCAATTTATTTGACAATTGAATTATTAAATTTAATATTTGAAATTGTTTAAATAATTGAATCTTGGGTTTTAAGTTGGATAAAAATGATTTCAAAGCTTATTAAAATTCTATTTAATAAGAATGAAGATAGTAAAACTTTTAATGTGGATTTAAAAGTGATTTATTTGGTTTTTAAAATAATTCGTTTTAATTAACGTATAAAAATAGCCTTCCGGAGCACTATCTCGGATTTCGACGAAACCAGTTTCATTGGATCCATAACAGTAAGTTATTGTATGCCAACGATTTTCGTGGCCATCGGACGTATCGCTTGGTCATGCGAGATCAAAACGCGTTGAAATTAATATTGGAAATTTAATTTAATAACTGGGTTTGAAAAGCTATATTCTACATATGTGACGACCCACCCTTCTCGACTGGCAAAAATTGACACAAAATACACCACAGTATAATATGCCAACGATCGAGTGCCAGAAAAGACAGATTGTTGAGGAATAAGAAAGAAGATAGAAGAAAGAAGGAACTAAAACAACATCAGAATCTTACAATCGCAGCGGAACAAAATATAATAAATAATAATAGATCTTTACACATAATGAAACCATATCTGTTATATACAATACATCATCAGAGTATATCACAAGTAAACAACAATTACCAGCCTGGCAGTTTTATCAGCCTGCGTCACAAATTGCTGGCAATTTCAAACAACCATAGCAGCGGAATAAACAAGTACGAATAATACGTCTCGGTCTCCAGCTCCATAACTTAGCTCCACAACATCCTATCTTGTAATCTATAATACTCGGTCTGACCCGAGCATTATAATGAAATAACACCCGAGTCAGTCTGGAATACCAGCGTGAGAAAAATACATCCAAACTGATTATTAAAGTTTCAAAAATCCTTTGAAATCAAAAGCATCTCGTAAGACCACGCTACAAATAAACATGTCGGGTTTTTACCTTACGATAGCCAAAACACTTTTTATCAAATCCTTTTGATATTATAATATTGTCTATAGAAAGTAAAATAGAATCTAGCTGAAATGCTTGCATCTCACGTTTCAGCAATAGTTGGGCACAATCAAAACCGTACAGGCGCGTAGGGAAAATGGATTTCCAACTAATGACTAGGCACTGGGGTACCACCTGTCACATTACCTGGTCTAGATCAGGACCACGCTCGATCCCCTGCAGCACAAGGCCGGAACTACCCCTTACTGGATAATTTCGAGTAAGATCACCCCACGATTGGGATCAGCAACCGCACCACTAAGCCGAAATAAAAGGGACATCTAGACAGGGATGGCCTCACCCTAATGGGCGCTACCCACATAGCCTTGCTGCATAACCCCTGATTTTCAGTCATTCTCGGTTGATGAAGCTCGAGGCTAAGCGTTACCTTTATAGAACATATCCCTTAGAATGCCCATCGTCCACTTGACGATGTTCCGAAAACATTCGTCCATACAAGTCCGTCCCGGGTTCGAACGGAACCGAAGGCACTACTCCTACTACATCCATTTTGGAATCACCCTCAGGATAAGTAGCGACTAGCCCTTGCACTTCACTGCTCCATCTTCGACTCCGAACTCGTTTTTCCATGAAAACGTACAAACCGGATCGATGTAGTTTTCGAGAAATAAATCCCGATCCCGGTCTCTTCGAAACGATCAGCGCATTGGCCAATATTGATAGTTGGTTATTTAACTATCAATTAACATTCACAATCAACCATCAAACAATAAATAATTACCCAAATTATTTATTAATCTCAAAATATCTTCGCGATATATATTTCTATTTTCAACCCTTTGAAAACAGTTTAAACCCACTTCCTTTACGGAAATAAATTTCCCAAACATTTTCTATTTCCACTGAAATCACCAAGTCCAAACACTTAAGATTTAAAATAATTTAAATCACTTTATCCAAAATATATTTTAAGAATATTTATGGTAAAACTATTTTTATAAAATATAAAAACTAATTTGAAAATAAAAGTTAAGTCGAACTAAATTTAAAATAAGAGTTACAAACTTCTACATAAGTTTCAAATAAAACTTTAACCAAACTATCTCTAAATAAATCCATTTTATAGATATAAATAAAAATAATATTCTTTTAAAACAAATTTAAAACTTTTAACTTTTACTTAAAAAAGGCTGCTTTAAAACGTACTTGGCTTCTCAGGGAAATACATTTCCATTTCATAATAAACCCAAGAATTCTTTTATAAATCCTGCTGGATTTATCTCAATTCAAAATTTATGTTTAAATCCCGTAAATTTCTTCCAACACTTTAAAATAAACACCTTTTATTTTAACACATTTTCCATTCCTGGAAAATCACTTCCAAAATATATACTTGAATTATTTAAAATCAGTTACCAAATTCTTTAATCAAAATAAAATTTTGGAAATTTATAAAAGTTTTCTTACATAACTTAAATCAAAATTTCTTTTTAACATAAAGTTATTATATCAATACTTATAATAAAATTTCCCTTAGAAAACATAATATCAATTTATCTTTAAAATAAGTAAATACCATAATTAGTTAATAAACACTTATTTTTCACTTAAAGGAAATTAAAGATAATAATTTTTCTAAATATTCTAAAAACACATTTTTTTAAACTTTCCAGTTTATACTTTGAAAGTCCTCTTTCAAAACATACTTCATTTCCCAGTAAAAATACACTTTCCATCCTTTTAAAAATAATCTCACTATTATTTTTAAAACAATTTGCCCCTCTTATAGAGATTCCCACCGAAAATCTATCTTTCAAAATTTATCCACCGATAAATATTCCATTTCATTTATAAACCCAGTTAATAAATTTCCATTCCTCATTACCTTTTAAATCACAATTTCAAAAACACTTCAAATTTCCAAACCAATTTCCTGAATTTAATTTCCTTAAATTCATTACTCAAAAATCCCTTTTTCATTTCCCTTTTACATCCCCATTTCATTTTATTGATATTTTAAAATACCAAATTATATTATCCAACCATAACACAGCATAACAAGATTCCAAATCAATCTATCACAGGATATCAATGAAATATTTCACAGATTATGAATATAATTTCTATTTGTGAGGAATCCAGTTGGATCCCTCCAACCTGTTCCCTGCATCCATAGATGTTAGCACAACAAATAATATCGATCCAATCTGATAATAATTATCACATTCAACCAATCAATCAACCATTTAAATATCCATTATTTAAATAAACTAGTATTCCAGATGTGAGTGAGATTACTCACCTTGTATTCGGCGTTTCAAATTTTAAATTAAATCGAGCCCGTTCGATTTAATCTAAAATTCTTACTTGCTCCAAACGATCCCAGATCTTCATCGCAGCGTAGATCGTGTCGCTGTGATTCCGGCGCTTCTTGTTTTGTTGAATTCTAAGAAAAATTGGCCGCACATCCCAGAGCTTGAAATCCAGGCCATCCCTTCCTTTCTTCCTCACGCATCTTATCTAGGCAATAAACGAACCCATGCCGCCATCATCTTCGAATCATCGTGACCACCCTGCTGCCATTCGCCTCAATCGGAGGCCACCACTACGAAGCCTCACGCCAACTCCACCCTTGGCTGCGAAACGGCGAAGTCCGGTCCCCTTTTTGCATAGAAAAATGCGCACGAACGGAACCATTATCGGCTTAAATTCTAACCACCACGATCCCCTATATACGATCTCAACCGTTAATATGGTAGATCTTCATACGCTCTTCAATTCTCTAGTTGGAGGATTTCGTTAGAAATCGATGGATTGAACGAAAATTGGGGATAAACGTCGATGTATTTCAGCCATTAAAAACATAGGTGGCGGCTGCGTTTAAGCTCCTAGGGTTTCACTGAGCAACGTGTATATAAATATATGTATTCTATTATTTTAATATTATTCTCAATTTTTACAAGATTTCCGAACGAACTCCAAATCAGACATGCCGCCAGGCGTTTATAAGGTTTTACCCATATTCCGAACATAATGGAACGTGTTTTGGAAGCTAATTCAATCATATGTGGAAGATGGCATTTTGAATCGATTTAAAATATTAAATTGTCGATTTAAATCTCAGCGCGTTTCTCACCCGTACGAGCAAACGGTAGCTCCAAATGCTACGAAAATTGAAATCCGATAATAACTAACTATTACGTATCTAATGGAACTAGTTTCGTCGAATTCCGAGACTGTGCCCCGGAAGGCTATTTTAACTCGTCGATAAATTCGAGCGATTTTCGAAATCGTCGAAATCATTTAAAATTTCACTTTTAACATTTTACTAACGTAATTATAAATCATATAGAATTTATAATCACATTAGAAATCATTCTGATTCATCCCGAATCAAAATCTGATTATTTACATTATTATAATATTAAATTCCATTATTAAATTAATATAAAATTCCAAATTCAGCCTATCGACTTTGGATTCCATCCAAAGGTCCAATATTAAAATTCTATTTCAAACTAGACTCAAAATAAAACTTAGAAACCATTTTCATACCCATTTACATCCAGATTCACAAATTATCCCAATTTCAAATATTGAATTATTATTATTCAAATCCAATTGAACTGCCATATTTGAAATTATAACTAATTCAATTAATTTAACCAAAATCTCCTTATTTCAAAAATAAAATTATAATTCACATTCAACATTTAAACCGAATTAAATGTTCAAAATCTAACAACTAAAATTCCGGGTCGTTACATTCCTCCCCCCTTATAAAATTTCGTCCCCGAAATTTGCTAAGGCACAAAAATGCTAGTGAGTTCACTTACTTACCCAAACCTACTTAGTTAAAAACTCACATTCACTTCACCAAAATCTTTAGCTCAATTCCAAACATTTGCTTATTTATAGCTTAAAAGCTTGTTTTCAACACCATTTCAAACACAACTTTCTAAGTTAACCAAAAATTTCGAAATTCCCAAAAAATTTCTAACTCCCAAAATTTTTGAAAAATTTTGACAGCATCTCCTCTGTACGGAGAGCGTTTTACAATATCACAATAGACATAAATATATATACATCGACCCACACGGTCGGAAAACAAAATATTTCACAATATATATATATATATCATTTCTTAACTTTATTGCGTAGGCGTACCTTTTGATTAGCATTTGAAAAGCAAGCGGCTAATATATTTGCATTTACGCACTCCAACTCAATCGATTGCCTCTCGTACCTGTGCTTACTCAAACAAGCACATAAGTTTTCAATAAATATGAAATTTTAACAACATTCCCTTCATTAATCATAGCCAAACACAACAATTACATAACCAAACAAGTATATTTCATAATCCTACATGTTAACCATCTTTAAAAGCAACCACAAGGTTTCAACACTATTTTAATTTCTTTTACAAATTCAAACTTCATTGTATTCTACTCGAATGATTTACATTCAAGTTTACTATATACAATTCATATTCACCACAACCAATTCATTTTTACTTCAATATGATAACATATGCTTTACTTTCATCAATTTACTTAAATCCAATTCCAATTTGATTCACAATCAAACTTATTTTAACTTCTATCAACTCATAGAATTTTAATTACTTCGTTTACGTCAAACGACGATTTATTCCATGCAATTTGACGATATCCATGTGAATAAATAATTACTTAAGTTTTACAACCAATTTAAATTGACAGCGGCTCAATTTATATTTAATTCCATTCCATTTTTAAATTTATTCACAATCATTCACTTGAATTTATTTACAATTCAAACCATCACTATTATAATCCAATTTCATTATTCATCCACACTCTCAACTTTTTATTACCAAATTTAAATCCCATTAACATATTCAATATTTGATTTTTATCTTCAAAAATCACCTTAATTAATTTTCTCGAGTTTAATCAATTTTGTAATTCATGTTTGGATTTTTATTTCATTCCAAAATTTTTCACAACCTAAACATCCTCATTTTTAATTTCATTATTAAATTAAATTCCTACTCTCACTTCAAGTTCATCATCCAACTTAAGTTTATATTAATATCATTCCATTTGGAATATTTACAACTCATACATTCTTATTTCATCAAAATACTTAATTAAAATCCTTTAACTGGCATTTCAATTTTATTATCTAAGCAAATTTCATTGAATACCACTCATAAAGCTCGACCACCGTCATTTTCCAATTTTCTTAAGTTATTTCAACTCCACAATAACTCCATTTCTTCTTACATCAATTTTATTTTCATTTTTTTTATTTGATTCTTATTCAATCAAATTTCCATCTATTTACAAATTTTAATTCAATTTGTTTATATACTCTATCCATTTTAAATTTATATTCACCTTCTCAATTCATTTTTGAATTTATTAATAACATGACCATTCCAATTATTCAATACCAGAACTGGGTTTTACTTTACTTTTCAAATTTTTTTACAGCCATCAAAATTTAATCCGTTCCAATACAAATTCATTTAATTTAGCTTACGCTAAATTCATCTTCAACTTCTCTTTATTTAATTTAGCTTACGCTAAATTCATCTTCATACAATTCCTTTGAATTCAGTTGAGTGAAAATTTAATTATTCAATATCATTTCAACCAAATTAAATTTTCTTTCAATTTTAATCCTTTTCCCAAACTTTAATTCAAGTTCAACTAAATTTTTATTTAGCCAACTTAACTTCATACCATTTCCTTTACTATTTTAAATAAGAATTGAATTCCATTCAATATTATTTATAACACAACTGAAATTTTGATTTCAATTTAATCCAAATTCAACTTAATTTCTTTTAATTTACATTAAATCCAATTCGATCCAATTTTATTTCTCCATATATAAGTTCAAAACTTATTCACTAACTTAAGTCCATTCACATCCTATATTCTTCTTTGCCTTATCTCATTTTACATTTCATTTTGGATGTAAAATTTGGATTTTCCATAAGATACCAACCATTTTATTTTTGGTTTCACAATGCATTTCTCTATTCATAAGTTCAACAACTTATTTATTTTAAATCTTATATTGCTCATATGAGTCTAGTTACATTTTATAATCACAATCCCAGATTATATATATAACACTAAATAACTTAAGGGTATAAATTTTCATTTCACAATTATAACTCACAATTATAATCATTTTACATTTCAACTTTATATCCAATTTAATTCAATTCCAATTCACATTTTATATTTAACTTATCCGGAGTTAAATCCGAATATATCTTATTAGATCAACGTCACTTTATAAGCTCAATAATTGATTCATCTTAACCTTTCACATTATTTAAATAGAATTCTCAGAATTTAATTGCCCGGTTTCATTTCAAAACCATTTTGAAATAAAAATCAACACATACCCACTTGGTACATCAAATCAAATCTCCGGATTTCCAAAACAACTTGGTTTTACCAAAACGAATTTCCCTTTATGAAATTTCTAAAACAACTTATATACCCAACAAGTCCAAACATATATCGCAACCAATCACCACGGTAGCAATCCATCACTTTAGAAACTCGAAAATGAATTCTGATGATGTGGCCATCATCACCAGGATTATTTTCCAGCGACTGAAGTGAGTTCAGTGCTTCCTTACTTCCATAAATTCCTTTTGGAACAATTTTCCATTCAAAGACATTTCCCCAAAATAATACTCCATTATTTCCCTAAAACACTTTGGAAAACATTTCAAACTTCCCCAAGATTTTAAATTTCCACACTTGGTCCAAATTCATTTCTAAAAACATTTTTCCAAAATTCCCAGGATTTAAATTCTGGTTTAACCCAAATTTTAGTTATACTTCTTTGGATAAGTCATACTTATAGAATTATATTTGGTTATAACCATTTCAAATTTTAGATTCTTATTTGATTATAATATTAACAACCAAACATCCAAATATATATAATAATTTAGACAATCATTTCTTTTATATCAAAATATAATTTTGGGTAAACTTATTTCATTTACCCACTTTAAAACAATACTATGTCGGTTTACCTTGTTTAAGAGTTTAGAAACCCCTATCGATACGGTTGTACTTCCCGTACCGACCAGATTTCATAAACACTCAACCGATAAGTCAACACAGTATAAAAACAATTTTTATATTCACTAACAAATACACTCTCATATCTATTATTACACTCAACTCATTGTAGAGTACTTCTGACTCTATTTCTAATGAGTAATTTCCCCCACCAAAGCCTAGGTTATCGCTAACCTAAGCTCTGATACCAAGTGTGACGACCCGCCCTTCTCGACTCATGAAAATCGACACAAAATGCACCACAGTATAATATGCCGACGATCGAGTGTCGAAAAAGACAGATTGTTAAGGAATAAGAAAGAAGATAGAAGAAAGAAGGAACTTAAACAACATTAGAATCTCACAATTGCAGCGGAACAAAATATAATAAATAATAACAAATCTTTACACAAAATGAAACCATATCTGTTATATACAATATATCATCAAAGTATATCACAAGTAAACAACAATTACCAGCCTGGCAGTTATATCAGCCTGCCTCACAACTTGCTGGCAAAAACAACCATAGCAGCGGAATAAACAAGTACGAATAATACGTCTCGAACTCCAGCTCCACACCTGAGCTCTACAGCATCCTATCATGTAATCTATAATACTCGGTCTGACCCGAGCATTATAATGAAATAACACCCGAGTCAGTCTGGAATACCAGCGTGAGAAAAATACATCCAAACTGATTATTAAAGTTTCAAAAATCCTTTAAAATCAAAAGCATCTCGTAAGACCACGCCACAAATAAACATGTCGGGTTTTTACCTTACGATAGCCAAAACACTTTTTATCAAATCCGTCTGATATTATAATATTGTCTATAGAAAGTAAAATAGAATCTAGCTGAAATGCTTGCATCTCACGTTTCAGCAATAGTTGGGCACAATCAAAACCGTACAAGCGCATTGGGAAAATGGATTTCCAACTAATGACTAGGCACTGGGGTACCACCTGTCACAGTACCTGGTCTAGATCAGCGTACCGAGGACCACGCCCAATCCCCTGCAACACAAGGTTGGAACTACCCCTTACTGGATAATTCCGATTAAGATCACCCCACGGTTGGGATCATCAACCGCACCACTAAGCCGAAATAAAAGGGACATCTAGACAGGGATGACCTCACCCTAATGGGCGCTACCCACATAGCCTTGCTGCATAACCCCTGATTTTTAGTCATTCCCGGTTGATAAGGCTCGAGGCTAAGCGTTACCTTTATAGAACATATCCCTTAGAATGCCCATCGTCCACCTAACGATGTTCCGAAAGCATTCGTCCATACAAGTCTGTCCCGGGTTCGAACGGAACCGAAGGCACTACTCCTACTATATCCATTTTTAAATCACCCTTAGGATTAGTAGCGACTAGCCCTTGCACTTAACTGCTCCATCTTTGACTCCGAACTCGTTTTTCCACGAAAACATACAAACCGGATCGAAGTGGTTTTTGAGAAATAAATCCCGATCCCGGTCTCTTCGAAACGATCAGCGCATTGGCCAATATTGATAGTCGGTTATTTACCTATCAATTAACATTCACAATCAACCATCAAACAATAAATAATTACCCAAATTATTTATTAATCTCAAAATATCTTCGTAAGATATATTTCTATTTTCAACCCTTTGAAAACAATTTAAACCCACTTCCTTTTATGGAAATAAATTTCCCAAACATTTTCTATTTCCACTGAAATCACCAAGTCCAAACACTTAAGATTTAAAATAATTTAAATCACTTTATCGAAAATATATTTTAAGAATATTTATGGTAAAACTATTTTTATAAAATATAAAACTAATTTGAAAATAAAAGTTAAGTCGAACTAAATTTAAAATAAGAGTTACAAACTTCTACATAAGTTTCAAATAAAACTTTAACCAAGCTATCTCTAAATAAATCCATTTTATAGATATAAATAAAAATAATTTTCTTTTAAAACAAATTTAAAACTTTTAACTTTTACTTAAAAAAAATCTGCTTTAAAACGTACTTGGCTTCTCAGGGAAATACATTTTCATTTTAAAATAAACCCAAGAATTCTTTTATAAATCCTACTGGATTTATCTCAATTAAAATTTACGTTTAAATCCCGTAAATTTCTTCCAACACTTTAAAATAAACACCTTTTATTTTAACACATTTTCCATTCCTGGAAAATCACTTCCAAAATATATACTTGAATTATTTAAAATCAGTTACCAAATTCTTTAATCAAAATAAAATTTTGGAAATTTATAAAAGTTTTCTTGCATAACTTAAATCAAAATTTCTTTTTAACATAAAGTTATTATATCAATACTTATAATAAAATTTCCCTTAGAAAACATAATACCAATTTATCTTTAAAATAAGTAAATACCATAATTAGTTAATAAATACTTATTTTTCACTTAAAGGAAATTAAAGATAATAATTTTTTCTAAATATTCTAAAAACACATTTTTTAAACTTTCCAGTTATACTTTGAAAGTCCTCTTTCGAAACATACTTCATTTCCCAGTAAAAATACACTTTCCATCCTTTTAAAAATAATCTCACTATTATTTTTAAAACAATTTGCCCCTCTTATAGAGATTCCCACCGGAAATCTATCTTTCAAAATTTATCCACCGATAAATATTCCATTTCATTTATAAACCCAGTTAATAAATTTCCATTCCTCATTACCTTTTAAATCACAATTTCAATAACACTTCAAATTTCCAAACCAATTTCCTGAATTTAATTTCCTTCAATTCATTACTAAAAAATCCCTTTTTCATTTCCCTTTTACATCCCCATTTCATTTTATTGATATTTTAAAATACCAAATTATATTATCCAACCATAACACAGCATAACAAGATTCCAAATCAATCTATCACAGGATATCAATGAAATATACCACAGATTATGAATATAATTTCTATTTGTGAGGAATCCAGTTGGATCCCTCCAACCTGTTCCCTGCATCCACAGATGTTAGCACAACAAATAATATCGATCCAATCTGATAATAATTATCACATTCAACCATTTAAATATCCACTATTTAAATAAACTAGTATTCCAGATGTGAGTGAGATTACTCACCTTGTATTCGGCATTTCAAATTTTAAATTAAATCGAGCCCGTTCGATTTAATCTAAAACTCTTACTTGCTCCAAACGATCCCAGATCTGCATCGCAGCGTAGATCGTGTCGCTGCGATTCCGGCACTTCTTGTTTTGTTGAATTCTAAGCAAAATCGGCCGCACATGCCAGAGCTTGAAATCTATGCCATCCCTTCCTTTCTTCCTCACGCAACTTATCCAGGCTATAAACGAACCCATGCCTTCATCATCTTCGAATCATTGTGACCACCCTGGTGCCATTCGCCTCAATCGGAGGCCACCACTACGAAGCCTCACGCCAACTCCACCCTTGGCTGTGAAATGGCGAAGTCCGGTCCCCCTTTTGCACAGAAAAACACGCACGAACGGAACCATTATCGGCCTAAATTCTAACCACCACGATCCCCTATATACGATCTCAACCGTTGATATGGTAGATCTTCATACGCTCTTCAATTCTCTAGTTGGAGGATTTTGTTAGAAATCGATGGATTGATCGAAAATTGGGGATAAACGTCGATGTATTTTAGCCATTAAAAACATAGGTGGCGGCTGCGTTTAAGCTCCTAGGGTTTCACTGAGCAACGTGTATATATATACGTATTCTATTATTTTAATATTATTCTCAATTTTTACAAGATTTCCGAACGAACTCCAAATCAGACATGCCGCCAGTCGTTTATAAGGTTTTACCCATATTCCGAACACAATGGAACATGTTTCGGAAGCTAATCCAATCATATGTGGAAGATGGCATTTTGAATCGATTTAAAATATTAAATTGTCGATTTAAATCTCAGCGCGTTTCTCACCCGTACGAGCAAACGGTAGCTCCAAATGCTATGAAAATTGAAATCTGATAATAACTAACTATTATGGATCCAATGGAACTAGTTTCGTCGAATTCCAAGACTGTGCCCCGGAAGGCTATTTTAACTCGTCGATAAATTCAAGCGATTTTCGAAATCGTCGAAATCACTTAAAATTTCACTTTTAACATTTTACTAACGTAATTATAAATCACATAGAATTTATAATCACATTAGAAATCATTCTGATTCAACCCGAATCAAAATCTGATTATTTACATTATTATAATATTAAATTCCATTATTAAATTAATATAAAATTCCAAATTCAGCCTATCGACTTTGGATTCGAACCAAAGGTCTAATATTAAAATTCTATTTCAAACTAGACTCAAAATAAATCTTAGAAACCATTTTCATACCCATTTACATCCAGATTCACAAATTATCCCAATTTCAAATATTTAATTATTATTATTCAAACCCAATTGAACTGCCATATTTGAAATTATAACTAATTCAATTAATTTAACCAAGATCTCCTTATTTCAAAAATCAAATTATAATTCACATTCAACATTTAAAACGAATTAAATGTTCAAAATCTAACGACCAAATTTCCGGGTCGTTACAACATACGATCGAATTAGGGCTCGAAACAACTTCCATTACGTTCGAAATAGGAGTACAACATATAGACCACCAGGCGGCATGCCTCATTTAGAGTTCGAGTTTTTTAAAAACATCGAGATAAACATTTTTCAATAATATATATATATATATATATTATTCATCATACTTCTACAGTTCTTGCCATACCTCCCCACGTTTAGGCCATCCACATACCTCTATATTTAAAATATTCTGCCCTCTTCATTTTTCTAGCAAGCTTTAGAGTTTAAAGGAAAAAAAAGGATTTCAAACTTTAAAAATTTATAACTCAAGTTTTACTCAACGATAAAATCTAAAACAAGAATCTTTAAGATCCTTAAACTGAAATCTTCGATTTGGTGTGTGTTTGGAGATGAGCGGTGAGATTTTAGAGTGCTCGATTTGGAGCAGCAACACTAGGGTTCGGCTTTGAGGGGAGCTAGAGTCATCGATTTGAAAATCGGGGAGTGCCATTGTGTTTGTAGCATCGAGGAGCATTGGTAAGTAAGAGATGGGAGGGTCCGATTAAATCTTGGGGTTGCGTCCTCTATACGGACAAGTGTGCTGATAGTGCAGGTCATGATTAATTTTGGGACGGCGATCGTTGATCCATGGGTTTGGCAAGATCGAGTTTGTCGAGAGAAATCCGTAGTTGAAGTCGAAATTGAGTTTAGCGGAGCGTAGCTCCATGTTATCGATTTTTATGCACAGCCATGTTCGTGCATTTCACTGTGCATGTTCATTTTGGGGAAGAAAGGGGAGGGGCAATCATGTAATTAATTTAAAGTTGAATTGTTAACTTTAATTTAAAAATCTAATAACTTATAAATCGTATAACTCCTTCTTACGAGGTTGGATTTGAACGACGCTTTCTGCATTGGACTCGTGTCATTGAGATCTTCGCGATGGAACTAGTTTAGACGAATTTGGAGACTGTTGAAATTTGGGCTAAGATAGGACGTCGTTCGAATTTAGTTCCAAATTGAAACGCTCGACAAAGGCAGAAAAGTTCTTTGAGTTAATCTTACCTTTTTGGTTAATCAGAAAATATATATAATCCATAAAATCATTTATTGGATGTGTGAATATCTTATGGTTGGCTATTATTGACTGCTTGGACAATTTACTGATTTATATTGTTGGTTTGGATATATTTCCGCCCTTGGAGCGGATGAGACCCTATTACGTTCCCGTGTAAGAGCAGATGACTCTTTGTATACGAATCCTGCCTCGAAGCGGTTGATTTATATTTTTATAATTATATATTGTATGTGATGCAGGATGACGGGTTGGATGAATCTAATGGGATTCCTTACACTGTTGATGTTATTTTCACATATATGGTGAATATTATATTTTGAATGCCATAATGATGACATGGATATGATTTTGCTTAATTAGTGCTTTAGTAGCAACGGGCCTCATTTTTGGTATTTTAAAAATACTATAAAATAGCGATTTGATTTAAAAGGGGATTTCAATGTGATTTTGGAAATTTTATATATTTTAATAATTTTTCTAAAATGAAAGTATGATTTTAGACATTATAAATTAATAGTTGTATAAAATGTTTTAAATATAGATTTTCGAACTGAAAATTATAGATTTTTAAAATCTTAAAGTAAGTCCGTCTTTTATAATAAAGAGATATGTTTAAAGGAAAATATAAATATTTTGACATTAATATTTATTAACCATTTTATACAAAGTAATATATATATATATATGTATGTCTGTATATGTGTACATATATAAAAGATTAATTACCAATGTGAGATTTTGTAAATGTGATAATTTATAAAAGTAATATTTTACAAATGAAGTGAAGATTTGTAAAATCATATTTTGAAATAAAAGTATAGATTTATAAATGGGGTTTATAAATTAAAGGGAACTATTATCTTTTAATAAATTGAAGAATAAATCAAACAGTGGATTTATCATAAGATTTGGAATGATAATTTAGAAATAGTTGACCCTATTTTGGAAATTAATGACGAGGATAAATTGGAATGTTAAAACGATATTTTATAAATAGAAAGGGATTTATAATAAAAAATGCTCATATGGAAGTAACGTTAAAACGGATGGCGATTAACATTTTAAAGTAAGATTTATGAATAAGTGAGATTTGTAAAATAAAGTTATAAATGGAATTCATAAATAAATGGGTTTTATGAAAGGAAATTTTTATAAAATGGAACGAGATTCATTATAGTTTTATAAATATGGAAATGACTGGGTTGAAGATTTAAGAATGGATATTTATCAAGTAAAAATATTATGTTTTAAAGTTGGTTATTCAGGTTAATATTGCTTAAAGTTGTTTATAAATATTTAAATAATTTTGAAAAGTTAATTATTTAAAATATTAATATGGTTTGAAATTAATAATAATGATTATTAATAATATTTTAGTAACTTATCGTTATTATTTGTATGGTAAAGATTAATGATTGTTTTATTCATAATGTTTTGAATTATTAGTTATTATTTTTAAGAGGCTAAAAATTAATAATAATTATTTATTATGATTGTTTCTAGATTCATAAATAGAGTTTTGTAAACGAACTTGGATTTTTATAAGAGGAACTTATAAAATGGTTTGAAGATTTAAAGGAAGATTATTTACAAAGTAAAGAGGTTTATAAATAGATGGATATTTATAAACGAATTTTAGAAATGAGTTTATAGATTTATAAAAAGGAATTTATAAATAATTCATGGTTTTATAACGGTTAGAAATGATTGAGAAATAATTTATATATGGTTTATAAATGGTTTTAGAAATTTATAATGGAGTTTATAAATGATTTTAGAATTTGGTAAAAGAGAGATCTTCCTTGATGTTTGGTAAATATACTTATACCGATGAGATAAGTATATGGATATTTTCTAAGTATTGAAAATAGAAAGGTTTATGAATATATCTTTGTAAAAGTATTTTGATACAAGCACTTGCAAGATGGTTTTTATATATGAAAAGATCAATTAAGGAGGCTTAGTGTTGCTTGGTGCTTAACTAAATGTTGGTTTTTCCTATGGAATTGAATTCCTGATTGAATGTTTGATATTCGATAGTTGAATAATCGAATATCGAATTTGGACCCAAATGTAACTTTGGAAATATCCAAGAGAAAATACGTGAGTTATGTGGCACAGTCTTCTCCGATGATGTTGTACTGTACATGTAAATCTCATTTCGTTCTTCTAGGACAAATGATAAGGAAATCTGTCCACTAATGGTTAGGAGGTGATCTCTGATCTTATCTTTGACTGTTTAATTCCTAAAGAACCGAGGAAGAGTTTATCGGAAATTGTCGAATGTTGTTTTGAAGAGACCGGGATCGGATCTATTATCCGAAAACCACTTTGATCCAACTCAAGCGTTCGAAGTGAAGACATCTTGAAGATGATGGAATTGAAGACGGAGTTCTCAAAGCGTTTCGTTCAGTCCCAGAATGAACTTGTATGGATGAATGCTAGTATTGCATTGGTTGCATGGAGGGTAATATTAGCATTCCAAGATGGTTTGCTAGGAGAAAATGGTAAGAGCTTTGGCTTCTTCGAGCCTCACACTCGAGAAATGAATAAAGCATGGACATGCGGCAGGGCTAAGTGGGTCGCACCAAAGTAGGGTATGATCATCTCAAATCTTGAGCGATATTCATGTATGCTTCGGGATCCCATTATGTGGTTGTTGATTGCAACCAAGGGGTGATCATATTCGGTGCTACTCGAGAAGGAGGTAGTGTCGGTCCTAAGTAGCAGAGGTGCAACGTGTTGTAGCCTCCCGCACATTTTATCCAGAGATGTACGGATTCAGTGGGTAAACCCTTACCCTTTCATAGTTGGAATCCATTATCCACTACGAGCCTTCGGTTTTGATTGTAGAACCTAGTATGTTGGGATTTAATTAATGTAACAATTTCGGCTATGATTAATAAGTACTTGTATATTAGACACTATTATAATATCAGAGGATTTCATATGAAATGTTTTGGTTATCGTAAGGTAAAAACTCATCCGTGTTTATGTGTGGCATGGTCTTACGAGATAACTTTGTTTTCAAAAGGTTTCTTATAGCTTTAAAAATCCAATTGGTGTGTTTTTCTCATGCTGGTTTTCCAGACTGACTCGGGTGTTATTTTATTATAATAGGTCAGTGAGCATATTTACAAATTGCTTTGGATGCATTAGAGCTCAGAATACAAGTTGGAGGCCTTCAAGTCGTCGTATATGTTTATTTCTGTTATTTTGTTGTTGAAATTATGAGCAATTGTGAGGACAGGTTGTTATAACTATGCAGGCTGATGATTGTGATTGTTGTTATACTCTGATGGATGTATGTATATAACAGTTTCCCTTTTTAAAAGATCATTGATATTATATTATATGTTGTTCCGCTGTGATTGTGAGATTATGTGTTGTTTAGTTTATTTTCTCTTCTTCTTCTTCTCCTCTTCTTCTTTCTTCTTTCTTCCCCCATAACTATTCGTCTTTCCGTTCGATTTGGGTTGGACATGTGTGGTTTATTGTCAGCTTGAATTGTACAGAAAAGTGGGTTGTTACAACATTACTGATTAACCAAAAAGGTGACTTAAACTCGCCTAAATTCCAAATATCGACGAAGCGTTTTAGTTCCACCTAAGATAGAACAACATTCGATTTAGCAGAAATTTCTACAAGCTCTGGTCTAAGCAAATCCAATTTCATAACATAGATATCGTCGATACGAGCCTAACGTGACTAACCACGTTCGATTTGGACCTTGTATGATCAAGTTAATGCATTTATGAAATTAACAAACTAAATAATATAATTATCTTCTTAATTACAAT
Organism: Allium fistulosum; assembly: GCA_030737815.1. Taxonomy (NCBI): domain Eukaryota; kingdom Viridiplantae; phylum Streptophyta; class Magnoliopsida; order Asparagales; family Amaryllidaceae; genus Allium; species Allium fistulosum. The sequence continues at coordinate 1,113,748,687 of CM060904.1, forward strand.
CATTAATCAACTAATACCCTACCCTAATCAACTCAAATCGCGTCCACACGTTTAAAACCCAAATTGTGACTCCATCCTCCTGCTGCCCCCACGCACCTTCATACGACACCGCACCATCGCCAATGACTCCCTAAACTACGATGACCTTACGCCTCAAACCACGATGCCTAAAACTCCGCCATTGACTAGAAAAGCTTTAAATCCCAGCACTGTTCAACTCGAGACACACGACGCCTTGCTCCGTCTTGACTCCATCCACCACCATCGATCAACTCTCCTAGCCACCCTACTCCTTTTCCATGATGACACCCTCGGCTAATACGGCCTCTAGTGGCCGGAGCAACTACGACCGTTGGATGAAGATTCTGATTTCGGTGGCTAGGTTTTAGTTTAGGGTTTGGAAAGAAATGAGAGGGGTAAGACTCCTTATATAGAAAATATTCGGCACTGTTCATGCTCCTGAACACACGAACTTCAATCATGGCGTGCACACTAGCATTCCTAGCTAAATACCTTTATTCCCAACTCAATGGAGCTATTATCGAGACCTAATTCTATCATATACAGAAGTTAGTATTTAAAATCAAATTGTATTAATATTAACTCCTAAAATTAATCGCTGTGCGTTTCGGCTCACACGACTACACTGTACTTCTGATCGTCACGAAACTCGTCAGCGTACAACGATTTATTGTTCCAGATCCAATGGCACTGGTTTCATCAAAATCCCAGGTAGTGTCCCAGAATGATAGTTTCACATGTTAATTAAAACAAATTATAATTAAAACAAATTCAATCACTTTTAATTCTAAATTAAAAGTTTACTATTATCATTCTTATTTAAACAGAATTTAAATAAGCTTTCGAAATCAATTTCTTTAAATTAAATTCAAGATTCAATTATTTAATTAACTTTGATATTTAAATCACTAGTTCACTATAAAAATCACAATTCACATATTCAAATAAATCCTTATATTTGAACTTTAAGTTATTTGACTTATAAAACCAATATTTCAATATTTAAAATTGACTAAATATTTCAAAATCAAATGACTAAAATTCCGGTTCGTTACATTACACATTTATAAAATATCATTTATAAATCTAATCTTTTATTTATAAAATATCATTTATAAATCTATCTTTCTATACAAACTTTTATATAAAGTGCTTTACCAATATTTATTTCAAAATATTTCTATCTTTTTTAAAAACATAAACACTTTATTGTAAAAGTTAAATTACCTTTTTTCTTTATAATAACCAATCATTATTATATTAACTTTTCTATAAAATAAATATTTTATGAAATACTTTTGAAATATTTCCATATAAATTAGAAGAGACTAACAAAAAAGTTGGAGTAAAATAGAGAAGTTCAAAAACCATTTCGAAATAAAATGCAATAGAAAATTCCAAAAGTCGTATTTAAAATCATTTTCCAAATCAAAGCCATTTTTCAAATCAAAATGGCAAATAATAGTATTTCAAAATACTATAATGAGGCCTCGAGCTACCATAGCACTTAATAAGTGCTTTCAATATAAATGTAACAAGTGTAATAAGAATAAGGCTAATATCAATAAGGCCAAGCTACCGAGCTTTTGGCATTCAATTTTTTTACAATAAGGACATAAATGAAATTAAAATCAACACTGGCGAGGAATCTCTTAGGATCACTCTATAAAAAAATTTGAGTTCCTTGTATTTCATTTTATATGTCATCCACTTTCTAAGGCGGAAATTCAACCAAACCAACCAGAGAAATCATTCAAGCACACAAATAATAACTTATATCAACATATATATCATATAGTGCTCATATAAAGGTGAGTTAACTTACCAAAATTTTAGCCAACGCTTAAGCATTCTTGCTCGATCTAAAATCAAATGGTGTTCGATTTTATTTAAAAATTCTACTTGCTCCAAACTTGAAGAAATCAACTCCAATGTGTAGATAACACTCCTACGAGTGCAACGCAAAGACCGCGTCTCGATTGGACCTCGTATGCAAGAGTTATGGATTTAATAAGAATTGAGACTAAATAAATAATTAAATAACTTAATTAAATTTTAATTACCCTTAATCCTATTTTAAAATCGTCTTCCAAAAATTTATACTCTTATACCCGCACCTATGCACAACCAAATCTATGCACTTACCTTCAATCTGTCTCCACCTCTACTCGACGAAATCGCGCACGGACAATTGTAGCGAACTTCTCTTCGCACCCTCCACACATCAGACTACCCCATTTCATGCTCAGCTGCACCCATCAAAAAGGCGATCTATGCTTCCTCCTTATGCATCAAAAATTCGCATTCTCCCCTAGTCGATTGGACTTTTAATCACTGTGTAACATCCCCCTATTTGGAGGCCCAAAACTAACGGCTATGGATGCTGCAGTCATCCATAGTTATCAATCCTCGCCGACCAAACACGACGATATTAGACACATTGATACACGGAAACACAATAATATGGAAAAAATTTAAACAACAAACAAATTCCACATTCAGAATATTCCAAATTGATTACATAATCCCAGATCGCAGACCACGTTCAGAAAACATATAATTATTACAAGATATGCCAAGAGCGACATATGAATGGTTGATCAGAGTATCTAAATAGGCAAGAAAGCAAATTTTCCTTTACAAACAAAACACACAGCGGAAAATAAAAGAACTCTAATAACAAGCTTGCCTCTTGCACGTCCTCGGAAGCTTTATTCGTCTAAAAGAACACCTGGAAACCTTAACTCTCAACCTACTCAAAATAAATTGAGTACCCGAGATTTTAAGGGGGAAAAAAACCTCGAGTCAGACATAAAGCCTTGTATGAATAATAATTTACCATCTCAAACCATTTAGATATCTAATGAGACCACACCGCTTAGCGGAACGGGTTTTCCCTTCACCGGTATCCTTAAACATTTATAAAGCCATATATTGTGCTCATGCATCCACAATGGTTAAAACATAGTATTTCAAACTATTATGATGATATGCAAAACAAGTAAATCAAATCTAGATTACCCATCCTCATTCATTCTGACTATCTGTCTCAACTATAGTTTCTAGGATTACTATTAACCTGCTAAATGTTTATGGACTATTTGTCCAATGTCATAGTTTTCATGGGAACACTAAGAATCTATTGGTAACTCCAATATCTTATCTCTTATCTTAGTTTTTATGGGCTAACTAGGAACCTATTGACTGACTGTCAATATCTTAATCCAGATATAGTTTTCATGGGCTAACTACAAACCTACTGGCCCCTACCAGTGTCAAATCATAGTTTTCATGGGCATTGTAACGACCCAAAATTTCTGTCAATTAAAATTCGTATATTTAATTGATTTTAAATATTAACAAGTAGAATTAATAAGTCGAAAAATTTAATTTCGAATATCTGGATTTAATTGGATAATTAAATCGATAAATTAATAGTTGAAATTCCAGGAATAATTGAAATCTGGATTAAATGTGATTAAAAATGATTTATAAAGTTATATTAAATCATGTTGAAGTTATAGTGATGTTATAGAACTTTTAAAATTGAATTTTAAGTTAATCTGTGAAAATTGAATATTTTAATGTTTAATCGACTAGTGAAATTAGCCATTTTTCGAACAGTCTCAGAATTGGATGAAACTAGTTCCATTGGATCTGTAATAGTTTGTTATTATCGGATTTCAATTTTCGTAGCAATTGGAGTTGTTGTTTGACCGTGGCAGCTCGAAACGCATCGAAATTGTTTTAATATTAATTTGGCGAGTTAAAATAGTCATTTTTCAAACAGTCTCGGATTTCGATGAAACTAGTTTCATCGGATCCGTAATGTGGAATTATTGTATGGTTTCAAATTTCGTGTCAATCGGATGTACGTTTGTCCGGGCAAGCCAAAACGCATCGAAATCGGTTTAATTTAAAATCGATCATTTATTGCAATAACTCGCACAGATGACCGAATTAGCTCCCAAAACACATTCCATTGTGTTCGGAACGTGGGGTAAACCTTAGAAATGCCAGCCAGCACGCTTCGTTTGGAGTTCGGAAAATCCGGGATGAATAGTGTCGCGTATTTTTCTATAAAAGCCCCTCACTTTCTCTATTTTCCACAAACCTTAGGGTTTCAGCCCTTAGCCGCCACTATAGAGATTAATGGCCAGAAATCAATCCTCTTTCTCCTATAATATCTCATGATCCATCAACAATTAGAGAAAGTTGTCAACTACAAAGTTGTAGAGGGCATCAAGATTTAGCTATCCAACGGTCAAAATCGGAAACGGAGCCACGGATTGACGGCAAAACGAGATGGAAGCTGCTGTGTTTTTCACACAAATCGAGGTGGAGGAAGCGACAGAGCTCCACACCCTTGGGGCCGATGGTGGCTATTGAGTAGTGCTTCGAGGTGGCGCTACCTGATCGTCTTCAAACTGCATGAGGAGGTCACGATAATTGGTTGTTTGTCGGCGGCTATGGGTTCCTAAACCCTAAAACTAATGTGAAGAGGAAGAATGCCTGGTGCGGCTCAGATCTGGAGGGATGATTTTGAACGGCCAGATTCTGATCTAGGGTTAGAAAAATAAAAATAAAAAGCTGAAATTGTTTATTTAAATTCGTGTAAACTTTAAAATAGCATAACCTTTTCATACGAGGTAGAAAATGCATGAAACGAATTGCGTTGGAATCATTTTGTCGAGCACTACGCAATGGAGCTTGTTTGGAGCCGTTTGGAGTTAGTGAAAATTTCGGGTAAAATTAAACGTGTGTTTAATTTTATTCGAAATAAAACGCTACAACTATTATCGGAAATTCAAGGTGAGAACTTCTCACTCAATCGAAATAGTTCGATGTAAATTTTAAATAGTTAGATTTAAAATTGTTGATTGTATGCCTGGATGATAAATTATTATCTGTTGTTGATTGAAATAGACATTATACGCCGTTATTAAGCGGAGGTTATTTATTAAAAACATATACCGCGAATATTTCACCATAAAGTGAAATTGGTATTATTTATGTACTTGGAGTTGATTTCCCGCATTATATAGCGGATGAGACCCTATTGCGCCGCATAATAGCGGATAATATTTTATAAATCCCATATACCACGATATTCCGTACTTGAACGGAATTGGTATTGTGCTAACATCTGTGGATGCAGGGAAGCAGGTTGGAGGGATCCGACTGGATTCCTCAACTGTATTGATTTATTTACAGATATTACTGTATATTCTGTTATCATATTGATATATGATGTTTGGATGCCGTGATTGATTATTTGGTGTTGTTGCATCATTGGGCCTATTTTGAAGTTTTAAAAATGTTAAAGTAACAATTTTTAATTTAAAGTGATTTTTGAAAGTATACGTTTTATTAAAATTTTGAATTGATTCATTTTAAATAAATAAATGTTATAATTTTCGTGTTATGAAAATTATGAGATTTATGAAATATAAGCGAAAAGTGATTTTTGAAATAAATAGTTAATTAATTTGTAAAATGGTTTAAATTTTGGATTTTTGAATAATTATAAAGCGTTATATAAAAGATTTATAAAATTGATATTATAAATTAAAATATTGAAATTATAAAATGAGTTTTTATAAGTGTTAAAAGGAAGTATAAATGGATTTCATAAGTGAATGAAATTAATAGATTTATAATGTGAAGTTATAAAATGAATAGATGTTGTAAAATAAAAGATTTATAAGTAATTTACTTATAAATTAGATTTTGGCACTTAAATGGGATATAAATAGAATTTGCTAATAGAAAGATTTTTATAAGAGTAAATTGTTATAAAATATAAATGTGATTTATAAACATTGTTTATAAATTCGAAATCACTTATTTTGATAAGTGAATTTTAGAAGTTAATTAAAGGAATTATATCCACGATTTTAGACAATGGATAATCTTTTAATAAATGTGTAGAAACATTGAATTGGGTAAATAAAGTATATTCACGATTTTGGACAGTGAATATATTATTAAATAAAATGGATATGTTTTGGAGAAGTGATATTATGAAATGAAGTAATTGTTTTAAAAGATGTTTTAAAACGTGTTAAGTATCGAATACATAGATTTCAACATTCATTGTTGAAATAGACGTTTTCGAGAAATAAGGAAATGGTGGACTATAACACTGTTGTTATAGTAAATGATTTTCGAAAGGAAATGTTTTATATAGTATTGGGATTTATATATCTATCTTAATTTTGAATCCATATACTAGTGATTTTGGGTCGTCGTAACGATGTTTTACGCAACATTCGTTTTGACTCAAATAAATGTGTTTAAGAGAACGTTTTCCTTGAAAGATTAAATATATACTTAATTGTGATTTAAGTATATTGAATATTTTCAAATGTTGAAAATAAATAAGATTTGTGAATTACTTATTATTAAATAAGTATGGAAATGCTTTTCCAATATGAAATGAAACGTTTTTGAGAATTTATCTTTGTAAAGATAAATTGAAAAGTGAATATTTGAAATCGATTGAAAATCGTATATCAGTAGATATTTTGAAATATAAATCCACTATGGAATTTATAACCGAAAAGGGAAATTGTTTAAAAAAATAAATGTTGATTTATTTTTGAAGTGTGGAAATTATATATCTTGTAAAGATATTTTTTGGAAAATAAATAATTTGGAAAATTATTTGGAATCTGATGATGCTGTGCAGACCTATTGATAGTTAAATAACCGACTATCAATAATTACCTTGAATGGGTATTTGTTGTGATTTGCTTGAATTTGAATGCCACACTTATTTTTGAATAAGCGCTCACTATTCGGGTTAGCCGGGAAAGGACCTTTGGGTATTATAACCCATTCCGAATATGTGATACGTCGTAATGGATCGCATTTGATGATCGGTGTTGAAGACCAGATATTTTTGAAAACAGAAGAATTACCGTCGAGTTACTCTACATCGGCTGATCTCCGATATAGAGATTTTATCACCCTTAGTGACGGGAAGTCCGGACGTGATTAGAAATTATCCGGATTGCAAGGACTTCTTGGAAGTGCCTTCGGTTCTATTCGAACCCGGAACAGACTTGTATGGATTGTATGTCTGACATTACAAATTGAGATATAAAGCTGATTTCTTTCAAATACATATATGTTGGTGGCGGAGAATTTATTCTCTTAGCTTAACACCCTTCTCTGAGACGTACGAGCTCAAAGGTTATGTAGTTGAAGGTTATTAGTGATATACTCCCAATTTGGTAACGTGGCATGCTGAGTGTTGTTGTGTAATGATCATTGTTTGATCATTTGTGATATGATCATTTGTTTGATCATTTATCTTTGTGATCATTACTTTGATCATTTGTTGACCCAAAGCATGGCTTTGTACCAAAGCGTGGCTTTGTGGACGAGACTTCGTCGGACCTCACACCCCGGAAATGGTCAAAACAGGAAGGATGCAGCAAGGTTATTAGGGGATAGCGCCCTATTAGTGTATGTCATTTCCTTCTGGATAGAGGCTGTATCATGGTATGGAGCCCAGATATTTAACCTATGTTGTTGTTGCAAATTTATTACTTTGTGGTTGTTGGAATCGAGGATCCTCGGATGAAGGTCGGTTACGACCGAGGGATGGCATATTCGTATCAGTAGTTACCCAGTTACGGGTAACCCTGCCTTGTGTTAGCAGAGATCTAACCGTAATGTTAGGTTATTTCTCGGGGTCGTATTTCCAGAGGCGTACCTATGTGGCAATGGGAAGTTCCTTGACCTGACCATTTGTTGGAAATCCAAAGAAAAAATACGAGACTTGTACGGTTTTAGTTGTATTACCTGCTATGGAATGTGTCGGTAACCTGCTATTGAACATGGTAGCTCTAGTAGGCATAAGTGCGAAATGTCTATGCTGGCTAAGATTTATATTATACTTTTGAAATGTTTTCATCACTATGCACTAGTAATAATATCAAATCAAATTATTTGTTCGTGCGTATCAAGCATCGTTGACTATCATAAGGAGAAATCTTCTCTGATTCCGCGTTTACATTGTGAGTGTGTGCGGGAGGCCTTATGGTAGTTTCATTTTCCAAAAGCATTACGAAATTGACTTTAAAATCTTCATGTTGTTTGTTTTAAAGATAAACTGTTTTAAGTTCTGACACCAGTCACCATGACTGACCTGGAGTTTATTGTTTCCTTCCTAAACTCTAGGTGCCCACCAATTTCCACACGGGCAGTCCAGAGTTAGGTTATCAGGTCATTCTGGATTCGGGATGCTGTGGAGCTTAGTGGCGAGCTGGATGGCGAGACGTACCACTTGTATATGATATTATTTATTCCGCTGTGTATTCTGTATGAGGACAAGTTTATATAACTGTCCAGTGTTGTATTGTTGTTGTAAACTCTGATGATGATGTAATGTATGAAATGATATAGTTCTTTGTTTAAAGATTATTCATTTATCTATTATAAGTTGTTCCGCTGCGAATGTGAGATTCTGATATTGTTTCTGTTTCTGTGTTTTCTGTTGTTTCTTCTTTCTTTTTCTTCTTTTTTCTTCTACCTCTTCTTTTTCTCCATAACAATTCGGTTTTCCGGCATTCGATTGTTTGGCAGTTGATACAGTGGACATATTAATGTCGATTTTCGAGCGACGAAAAATCGCGTTTGTTACATTTGGTATCAGAGCATATGGTTAAGCGACAACCCTGCTCTGTTGGGTGTTACTCATTAGAGATAGAGTCAGTAGTACTCTAGAATGAGTTTGAGTGTAATAATAGATACGAGCGCGTATTTGTTAGTGAATATAAAATTGTTTTATATTGTGATGATTGGTTTGTTGAGTGGTATATGGATTCTGGTCGGTATTGTCAGTACAACTCTATCGATAGGGATCTCTAAACACTTGTATAGACCAATTCGGCACGATATTGTTTAAATTGGGTAAATGAAATAATATTACCTTGATTAAATTTTGTATATAAAGGAATAATTTTCCGGAAATTATTAAAGTGTATATAATTGACTGTTTGGTTGTTAAAAATGTAAGAATATATATAAGTTAATTAAAAGCTGTTTGAATGAGTTAAATAAAACAACAATTGTGAAAGAGTAAATTGTATAAGAAAATGAATTATAATGTATGGAGTTATAATTAAAATGATTTACAATTGTAAAATAATCTTATATATAAGAAGTGAAATTTCATAAGTAAAAGATTGATAAATGTGATTTATAATCTAAAATAAAATTCCAGAGAAATGTTTTTGAAAAGATTTGATATTGTGGAAAACTGTTTTGAAGAGATGAAAGCTCTAAACTCTTTCCAGGTCGCTGGAAAATAATTCTGATGATGATCGCGACATCATTGGTGTTCATTTTCGGGTTTCCAAAAGAGGAATTGCTGCCAAATTATTTTAAATGAAAGTTGTTTGGAAAATTAGATTTTGTCTTGGAAATTCAAAAGATAATTTGAATTGATTTCAAAAATGGTTTTTGAAAGGTTGAAAAGACTCTTGAATCCTATTTAAAATATTTATGGGAATGATAAATGGGTTGATAACTTATATAATTTAAATTTTGATTTAATAAATTTAACTTAAAGGATGGAGTTAAATTAAAATAAGTATAAGTGAATCAATTAAATCCAAGCTGTAATTGTTGAATATAAGTAATTAAGTTTGAACTTATAATATGAGATAATAAATTTGACTTTGGTAAAAGTTAAATAGAATTGGAATCCGAATTGGATTTATAAGTGGAAATTTAAGTTAAGTTAAACAAATGATGTTTGAAATGGAAAATAACTTAAGTGATGTTGAACGAAGTTGATTTTGATATCAAAGTAAATTAATCAAGTGAATTAAATGAATATGAACTTGAGTTATATAAGTGAAATTCAACTTGAAATGTAAAATGAATTAGCAGTTGAATTAATGAATGGATTGAATGTTAATCAATTGAATGTAAATAAATTGAATGGAAGATCAATTTAATATTAAACCAATTGGAATTAAATGTGTTGGTTATACATTGGTTGTTATTTGGTTGTTAGTTGATTGTGTATAAATTCATTAAAAGTTAATGAAAGTAAATTAGCGAAATTGAAAGCTATGTAATTGAATTCAAATTGAAAGTAAATAAATTTGAATATAATTGAATTTGATTCAAATTGGGAGTGAACTAATGTGAATGTAACTAATTAAATAAATGAATGTTGATAAAATCCAATGTAGATGAATCAAATATGATTTAAAATTGAAAACCAATTCAGTGAATATTAATGAGAAATGAATGTATATTGATTTGGATAGACATTGATTTGTTGGATGATAGTTGTTTGATGGTTGCATTGGTTGATTTGTTGCAATTGCTATGTTAGCACATGTAGTTATTATGTTGCTATATGATGTGTATCGATATTATTTTCTACATACATGTTCTCATTTGTTTGATTGAGTGTTTAGTAGGTGCGGATGGCGTTTGCTTCGCATTTTGAGCTCGCTTTCGCGCTATATTAGCCGTATACGCTCGCTAATTATAAATAAGGTACATATCTCAGATTAAATATCGTACTTTTACACTTTTTCCCTACGGGATGCCTCATCACTTGATGAGATGTATATTTGTGATATACATACACTGTCATATTTTTTTGGATCGAGCCGCGCAAAGGAGGCTATGGCGAAATTTTCCGAAAATTTAAGGCGTTCGAATATTTTTGAGAAAATTGGAAAATTTTGAAAACTAAGTATGATTTGAAAACTTAGTGAAGTTTTGTAAGAAGTTTGACTATTGGATTTTGGAAAAGTTAAACACTTAAGAGATTTGTAAATCTAATTTGAACAGTTTGTTTGAAAAGTTAATGGATTTTGTGAATTTTTCTTACTTGGTAATTTCAAGGACGAAATTCTTTTAAGGGGGGAAGTTTGTAACGACCTAAAATTTCTGTCAATTAAAATTTGTATATTTAATTGATTTTAAATATTAACAAGTAGAATTAATAAGTCGAAAAATTTAATTTCGAATATCTGGATTTAATTGGATAATTAAATCGATAAATTAATAGTTGAAATTCCAGAAATAATTGAAATCTGGATTAAATGTGATTAAAAATGATTTATAAAGTTATATTAAATCATGTTGAAGTTATAGTGATGTTATAGAACTTTTAAAATTGAATTTTAAGTTAATCTGTGAAAATTGAATATTTTAATGTTTAATCGACTAGTGAAATTAGCCATTTTTCGAATAGTCTCAGAATTGGACGAAACTAGTTCCATTGGATCCGTAATAGTTTGTTATTATCGGATTTCAATTTTCGTAGCAATTGGAGTTGTCGTTTGACCGTGGCAGCTCCAAACGCATCGAAATTGTTTTAATATTAATTTGGCGAGTTAAAATAGTCATTTTTCAAACTGTCTCGGATTTCGACGAAACCAGTTTCATCGGATCCATAATGTGGAATTATTGTATGGTTTCAAATTTCATGTCAATCGGATGTACCGTTTGTCCGGGCAAGCCAAAACGCATCGAAATCGGTTTAAATCAGTTTAATTTAAAATCGATCGTTTATTGCAATAACTCGCACAGATGACCGAATTAGCTACCGAAAAACGTTCCATTGTGTTCGGAACGCGGGGTAAACCTTAGAAACACCAGCCGGCATGCTTCGTTTGGAGTTCGGAAAATCCAGGGTGAATAGTGTCGCGTATTTTTCTATAAAAGCCCCTCACTTTCTCTATTTTCCACAAACCCTAGGGTTTCAGCCCTTAGCTGCCACTATAGAGATTAATGGCCAGAAATCAATCCTCTTTCTCCTCTAATATCTCATGATCCATCAACAATTAGAGAAAGTTGTCAACTACAAAGTTGTAGAGGGCATCAAGATCTAGTTATCCAACGGTCAAAATCGGAAACGGAGCCACGGATTGACGGCAAAACAAGATGGAAGCTGCTGCATTTTTCACGCAAATCGAGCTGGAGGAGGCGATCGAGCTCCACACCCTTGGGGCCGATGGTGGCTCTTGAGTAGTGCTTCGAGGTGGCGCTACCTGATCGTCTTCAAACTGCATGAGGGGGTCGCGATAATTGGTTGTTTGTCGGCGGCTATGGGTTCCTAAACCCTAAAACTAACATGAAGAGGATGAAGGCCTGGTGCGGCTTAGATCTGGAGGGATGATTTTGAACGGCCAGATTCTGATCTAGGGTTAGAAAAATAAAAATAAAAAGCTGAAATTGTTTATTTAAATTCTTATAAACTTTAAAATAGCCTAACTTTTTCATACGAGGTCGAAAACGCACAAAACGAATTGCGTTGGAATCGTTTTGTCAAGAACTACGCAATGGAGTGGTTTGGAGCCGTTTGGAGTTAGTGAAAATTTCGGGTAAAATTAAACGCGTGTTTAATTTTATTCGAAATAAAACGCTACAACTATTATCGAAAATTCAAGGTGAGAACTTCTCACTCAATCGAAATAGTTCAATGTAAATTTTAAATAGTTAGATTTAAAATTGTTGATTGTATGCCTGGATGATAAATTATTATCTGTTGTTGATTGAAATAGACATTATACGCCGTTATTAAGCGGAGGTTATTTATTAAAAACATATACCGCGAATATTTCACCATAAAGTGAAATTGGTATTATTTATGTACTTGGAGTTGATTTCCCGCATTATATAGCGGATGAGACCCTATTGCGCCGCATAATAGCAAATAATATTTTATAAATCTCATATACCGTGATATTCCGTACTGGAACGAAATTGGTATTGTGCTAACATCTGTGGATGCAGGGAAGCAGGTTGGAGGGATCCGACTGGATTCCTCAACTGTATTGATTTATTTACAGATATTACTGTATATTCTGTTATCATATTGACATATGATGTTTGGATGCCGTGATTGATTATTTGGTGCTGTTGCATCATTGGGCCTATTTTGAAGTTTTAAAAATGTTAAAGTAACGATTTTTAATTTAAAGTGATTTTTGAAAGTATACGTTTTATTAAAATTTTGAATTGATTCATTTTAAATAAATAAATGTTATAATTTTCGTGTTATGAAAATTATGAGATTTATGAAATATAAGCAAAAAGTGATTTTTGAAATAAATAGTTAATTAATTTGTAAAATGGTTTAAATTGGGATTTTTTAATAATTATAAAGCGTTATATAAAAGATTTATAAAATTGATATTATAAATTAAAATATTGAAATTATAAAATGAGATTTTATAAGTGTTAAAAGGAAGTATAAATGGATTTCATAAGTGAATGAAATTAATAGATTTATAATGTGAAGTTATAAAATGAATAGATGTTGTGAAATAAAAGATTTATAAGTAATTTACTTATAAATTAGATTTTGGCACTTAAATGGGATATAAATAGAATTTGCTAATAAAATGATTTTTATAAGTTGAAATTGTTATAAAATATAAATGTGATTTATAAACGTTGTTTATAAATCCGAAATCACTTATTTTGATAAGTGAATTTTAGAGGTTAATTAAAGGAATTATATCCACGATTTTAGACAGTGGATAATCTTTTAATAAATGTGTAGAAACATTGAATTGGGTAAATAAAGTATATTCACGATTTTGGACAGTGAATATATTATTAAATAAAATGGATATGTTTTGGAGAAGTGATATTACGAAATGAAGTAATTGTTTTAAAAGATGTTTTAAAACGTGTTAAGTATCGAATACATAGATTTCAACATTCATTGTTGAAATAGACATTTTCGAGAAATAAGGAAATGGTGGACTATAACACTGTTGTTATAGTAAATGATTTTCGAAAGGAAATGTTTTATATAGTATTGGGATTTATATATCTATCTTAATTTCGAATCCCTATACTAGTGATTTCGGGTCGTCGTAACGATGTTTTACGCAACATTCGTTTTGACTCAAATAAATGTGTTTAAGAGAACGTTTTCCTTAAAAGATGAAATATATACTTAATTGTGATTTAAGTATATTGAATATTTTCAAATGTTGAAAATAAATCAGATTTGTGAATTACTTATTATTAAATAAGTATGGAAATGCTTTTCCAATATGAAATGAAACGTTTTTGAGAATTTATCTTTGTAAAGATAAATTGAAAAGTGAATATTTGAAATCGATTGAAAATCGTATATCAGTAGATATTTTGAAATATAAATCCACTATGGAATTTATAACCGAAAAGGGAAATTGTTTTAAAAAATAAACGTTGATTTATTTTTGAAGTGTGGAAATTATATATCTTGTAAAGATATTTTTTGGAAAATAAATAATTTGGAAAATTATTTGGAATTTGATGATGCTGTGCAGACCTATTGATAGTTAAATAACCGACTATCAATAATTACCTTGAATGGGTATTTGTTGTGATTTGCTTGAATTTGAATGCCATACTTATTTTTGAATAAGCGCTCACTATTCAGGTTAGCCGGGAAAGGACCTTTGGGTCGTATAACCCATTCTGAATATGTGATACGTCGTAATGGATCGCATTTGATGACCGATGTTGAAGACCGGATATTTTTGAAAACGGAAGGATTACCGTCGAGTTACTCTGCATCGGCTGATCTCCGATATAGAGATTTTATCACCCTTAGTGACGGGAATTCCGGACGTGATTAGAAATTATCCGGATTGCAAGGACTTCTTTGGAAGTGCCTTCGGTTCTGTTCGAACCCGGAACAGACTTGTATGGATTGTATGTCTGACATTACAAATTGAGATATAAAGCTGATTTCTTTCAAATACATATATGTTGGTGGCGGAGAATTTATTCTCTTAGCTCAACACCCTTCTCTGAGACGTACGAGCTCAGAGGTTATGTAGTTGAAGGTTATTAGTGATATACTCCCAATTTGGTAACGTGGCATGCTGAGTGTTGCTGTGTAATGATCATTGTTTGATCATTTGTGATATGATCATTTGTTTGATCATTTATCTTTGTGATCATTACTTTGATCATTTGTTTACCCAAAGCATGGCTTTGTACCAAAGCGTGGCTTTGTGGACGAGACTTCGTCGGACCTCACACCCCGGAAATGGTCAAAACAGGAAGGATGCAGCAAGATTATTAGGGGACAGCGCCCCTTTAGTGTATGTCATTTCCTTCTAGATAGAGGTTGTATCATGGTATGGAGCCCAGATATTTAACCTATGTTGTTGCTGCAAATTTATTACTTTGTGGTTGTTGGAATCGAGGATCCTCGGATGAAGGTCGGTTACGACCGGGAGATGGCATATTCGTGTCAGTAGTTACCCAGTTAGGGGTAACCCGGCCTTGTGTTGGCAGAGATCTAACCGTAATGTTAGGTTATTTCTCGAGGTCGTCTTTCCAGAGGCGTACCTATGTGACAATGGGAAGTTCCTTGGCCTGACTATTTGTTGGAAATCCAAAGAAACAATACGAGACTTGTACGGTTGTTGTATTACCTGCCATGGAATGTGGCGGTAACCTGCTATTGAACATGGTAGCTCTAGTAGGCATAAGTGTGAAATGTCTATGCTGGCTAAGATTTATATTATACTTTCGAAATGTTTTCATCACTATGCACTAGTAATAATATCAAATCAAATTATTTGTTCTTGCGTATCAAGCATCTTTGACTATCATAAGGAGAAATCTCCTCCGATTCTGCGTTTGCATTGTGTGTGTGTGTGCGGGAGGCCTTATGGTAGTTTCATTTTCCAAAAGCATTGCGAAATTGACTTTAAAATATTCATGTTGTTTATTTTAAAGATAAACTGTTTTAAGTTCTCACACCAGTCACCATGACTGACCTGGAGTTTATTGTTTCCTTCCTAAACTCTGGGTGCCCACCAATTTCCACACGGGCAGTCTAGAGTTAGGTTATCGGGTCATTCTGGATTCGGGATGCTGTGGAGCTTAGTGGCGAGCTGGATGGCGAGACGTACCACTTGTATATGATATTATTTATTCCGCTGTGTATTCTGTATGAGGACAAGTTTATATAACTGTCCAGTGTTGTATTGTTGTTGTAAACTCTGATGATGATGTAATGTATGAAATGATATAGTTCTTTGTTTAAAGATTATTCATTTATCTATTATAAGTTGTTCCGCTGCGAATGTGAGATTCTGATATTGTTTCTGTTTCTGTGTTTTCTGTTGTTTCTTCTTTCTTTTTCTTCTTTTTTCTTCTACCTCTTCTTTTTCTCTATAACAATTCGGTTTTCCGGCATTCGATTGCTCGGTAGTTGATACAGTGGACGTATTAATGTCGATTTTCGAGCGACGAAAAATCGCGTTCATTACATTGACTATGAACCTATTGGACCCTACCAATATCATTAGTTATATACAGTCCTCATGAGCTTACTGCAAACCGATTGGCTCCTGCCAATATCTTTAATTAAGATTTTACATTTCTTAAGTTATGTTCACTACTGGGTCAACCTAACTGGTTATTCTGCCCTTGCCCAAAGTACTGTTATGGGTTAATTACAATGTGAATATGTATATGAAGAAGTAATACTTTTCAAATCTTTAGTTATGCCATAGTATTTCCTTTTTAAAAGTGAGAGTGGGTTATTTGTTTTGAAACTTTAAAACATCAACTTCGAAACCCTCTGGATGACCTCCTTCGAAAGCATAAGATTCTTTTCAGAACATAATAAACATACCTTTCAAGGCCCTTGTTAAACGTTCACTTTCGAAACCAATGGTACCTTTCGACGGAACCAAAATACTCTTTAAAACATAGCTTCGAAACAAATAAAAGTACTTTGTCGAAAGCATTGCTTTTACTCTTTAAAAACATCCTTTGGGTCAAAATGATTATATACGAAAGCATCTCTGTCGAAACCACTTATAAAATTGTTTTGGGGAAAAAGTTGATGGTGTCAAAACCATCTAGTCGAAAGCATAATCCTTTAAATTAAAACTTGGAAGGATAGAGTCGAAACCCCCTTCCGACTCCATTGCCTTCGAAACCCTCAACCCCTTTCGAAAGTATTTTGGAAAAAGGCTTAGTTTAAGTTAAAATAGAGATAACCCTTTGACAGCATAGATGGCTTCAATACAGTCGAAAGGTAACTTAGCGGCTTGGTCTCGACTTGGTCGAAACCAATCCTTTCGGAAGCTCTTATTTAAGGAAAAAGTACCCCTTCGAAAGCTTATTTATAAAGTCCCTTTCGAAAGCATGGCTTTCGACTATGTTGAAAGTTTTAAGTAAAACAAGGCAGGAATTTAACTTTAGAAAATAAACTAAGGTTTCGACTTTATAGGGTATCAACTTAGTTGAAAGCCCTTCAAAAACTAGGCATGCGCTTATCTTTTAAAAGCGAACCTTGGTTTTGACCCTGACGAAAGCATTGCTTTCGACACCCTACCTTCCGCCACTTAACAATTCACTTCGTACCAATTTCATTGATACAATGTGCATTAGTTTCGAATCTAATGGTTTCGACTGGGTTGATGCGGAGGTAAAGGAGTTGAAAGGTGCCTCTGAATTAGGCAGAACAACCTTTTTTCTAAAACACTGATTTGTAGCTAAGTATGGCAAATACTTTATAACTAACCTACATGTTGTAATTCCTTGATTGGTTACTTTAAAACTTTTCAAATACTTTACAAATATAATCGCCGCATTTAACCCGATCTAAATCAAAGAAATTTTAACATTTAAGCCCTTCCATTAACAAAACAAGTATTTGCAAATAAGTCCCTCTCTTGAAATAATTTATTTTCCTAAGTAAATCAATTGGGAAAAATCCCCAAAAATCATAGAAATTCAATTTTATCATATAATCAAACATATTAAAATTTCAGACCCGATTTCTTCTTGAAATACTTGAAACAAATTTTAAACCCAATTATATCATGTTTTCCTTTAGAAATTCATAATAAATTTTCTATATTTTGGAAAACTCTAAAAATCAAAACTCATCTCTAAAATCATGTTTTACTTAACATAAAAAATTTCCATAGCATTATAAAATCATTGACTCTCGGTTTTACCCTATAACCGTACTAATTCATAGGAAAATGAATTAAAATAAATCAACCATAATATAGTTCAAGCATATCATCATCCATATCATCTTAAAAACGAATTTAATCATAAATCCAAAAACATATAATCATAGAATAAAATAGAGATGGTATAAAAATTATTATTCACCTTAGATATGATAAGGAATTTGAGATTTGTTGTTGATTAATCCTTCCAAGCTTTGATCCTTAGCTTTAGATCATAATCTTCCTCTTTTCCTCCTTGTTAATGGCCGACTCTTAGGGTTTTTGCCTTTGTTTTTTTGAGAAAAATGAACGTGAATGGATAATTACAAAAGGCTATAGTCGTATAAAATGAAAAGGTTATTTTACTAATATGCCCATGTGTAATTTAATTAGTTTATTAACCCAATTAAGTCCATTTACTTTATTAATAGGCACGGCCCTATATATGGTTTATTCAAATCTCAATCCTCTTATCATCATTATTCTATTTAATTTATCTAATTAAACTTCCTGAATAATGTTATCAAAAAATAGGGATGTTACACACTGATGCATCTAGGTGCATGCTATGAAAAGAAACACATTGGCACGCTCTATTTTGCTTAACTCCCCCTCTAGCTCCACTAACAACAAACCCTAGCTCGGCTATCACTACATCGAACATCCTCAAGTTCAATCGCATATATCGATGCTCATATAGATTTGAAGCCCTCTCTTCTACGAGTACAATGGATCAAATTATAGCCTCTCTTATCGCCTATAGCTCCGGATTTTATTTGGGGAAGGTGGCTGCTCATTTTTTTTGTTTACTGAAGAAGATAAATGAATGCGGGCACAAAGAATGAGAAAGGAAAGAGTGTGGGGGTATATTTATAATAATATTATATTTAATTCTCAATGGTGTACATCACCTCGTTATTCCGGTTTCGATGGCACTAGTTTTGTCAAAATCCAAGACAATGCCTTGAGATGATAATTTCACAGGTTTCGAGACCGTTTATTGATAAAACAATTTTCGGTCATACTATCGATTTTTAATTCGAACTATTTATTTTTGTAAATATTTTTCTATAATAATTTCACCATTATTATTTATTAATTAAAAGAAGTTATTAAGCTTTTACAAATTTTTAATTTTAATTAAATATTTACAATCGAAACGATTAAATTCTAGGTCATTACAGTAATGCTCATCTTTTTCTAGTTTTAAGCTATATAATTATATAAGAAAATAAATTTAGGAAAAAACTTTATATATGAAGTAAAAGAGTATTAAAATAATAAACTTTTATATGGTATTTTGAAGAAAAATGTAACACTTTTGATCTAGCTATAGTAGACAACTTTTAAATTTTTTAGAATTTGAGTCCAAATAAGTGTTTTATAAACATTTTTTAATTTGAATGATTTGTATTATGTTACACCACCTAATCTTATTTATAATTCTAAATATTAATGATACTATTAATGCATATAGAATACATAATAACATTATCTATGTATCTACTATGTTATATAAAATATTGACTCCTTGTATTCTTATTGCCATGTGCAATAATCCACATTCGTTGTTTCATTATTTACTAGTGTGAACCCGTGCTACACACACGGGTATCGTTAGCTTTTTTTTAAACAAAATGATAAATAGAAAATTTCATTAGTAGTTTGTTTGGTGTACATATTGCATTGTGAAATAGTGATATGAATAATTAAAAATCAAAATGATAAATACAAATTTCCATTAGTAACTTGTTTAGTGTACATATTGCATTGCAAACTGGTTAGCATTGATTTAATTTTGGCTCACGCAGCTTCATGTTATAACCTATATTCAATATATTTAAGCCTACATAATGAAAAAATAATGTGGCTAGAACAATTTATACGCATAAATTTCAAATTAGAACCAAACAAAAATTAATATAGTTTTAATACATATTTTCGTACAGAAACCATAAATAAACGCTAGTAATAGTAAGTCATAACATATTGAAATCCATTAAGTCTACATACAGATGTAAAATACAATATTTATTCTTGAACCGTAGTTATTTGAGTCAAAGTACGTACAACATAGTACTTATTCACTATGAAGTAAACCCGAAAGAAAAGACTAAAATTACAGTCTTAAATAAAAGGAATATTATAATTTCACTATGTGGTCCAAAACATAAGAATATCACACATAAGCGATCTCTATCCTAGGTACATAGTAGTTCAATGCAAAAGTTAGATTTTATCAACAGTGTGCAATAAAGAATCACATCAATAAATATGTAGAAGTTGACCTGCTATTCTTGCACATGCAGATTAAACGATCATATGGAAAGTGAGTAATAAACATATAATTAAGTACAATTAAAAAGATTGTTAATGGAAACATGGAATAATTAAAAAAGTAATTGGCTCAGAACTAAAACCATATAAACTACATTTTAAATCCAGACTTATGTGCATGAATAGAAAGTTGTAAAATTTTACATGCCATGGGACCAAGTAAAATTACAAAAAATGAATTAGCTTTATAAATTATAGTAGTAAAAAGGTAAAGTTGTGCTGACTTGGGAAAATGCAAATGTCGAAGTTCTGATTTATTTTTCAAAGAGTTTCCCCAATAATAGTTAGTCCTTCCATATCCCAATCTGACTCAATTGGTTGTAGAACCTCCATCTGCATTTCGTGAACAATTTCAGGAACTAAGTAATAATATTAGTAAAAGAGACATACTGCACTGCAAATGCATGAAGGAATTTAGGATTCAGAAGGAAAAAAACAACATGATAACATGTAGAAAATCCCAAACATGTTTTTCTTACAATTTCATAGCCAGTCATAGCCGTTCCATTTTTACAACTCATAATTTTCTCACAATCTCATAGTCAGTTATATTATCGAATTACAGCAGTTGAAATGTTTGCATTCATATGTTATTGCAATGGTAGAATGATGGAAAAAAATTGGATGCACCTTTACAATGTCGTCGACGAACATTAATTTGGTCAATATAATGTTTATTGCAAACTTACTGATGATTAAATCGGGTGCATGGGTGAACTTGTTGTAGGACGAATTTTCTGTGGTAAAGCTGTGAGTGCTAAGAACGTTCAGCAAGTCTAAGCTGGTAATGTACACACCAGTAATGGAGTTGTTTAGTCGTACTGTAACCTGTTAAGAAATGAGGTAATGTTATTTAATTATAGTGATACGACAGCCAGTCGTGACTCTATTAGGTGGATTACCTTATTGACTCCATTGTCTGATGAGTTTGTGTGGAATGGAATGGAGTTTTCAAGGATTTTTATTTTTTTGTCCAAAACTTGTTCTGAGCACATGTATTTATGGACCTATGTATGAGTTGAAGAAGCTAAGAATGTAAGTAAGTGAATTCATTGACGGTGAACAGGTATTTCAGGTGCTGGATGGTGTGTACCTTTTTTGAGCGGATTTGTTGCTTTCGAAAGTGAAGACGTGTGACGCCCCACCTCTATGCTCATAATAACAAAGAGTATTAAAAGAAATACTGTATATTATTACGAAGAATAAGGCTGGATAGGAGCGGCCATCCGTAGTTGGCTTTACGCTAATATTGGTTACCTCGATAGGAGTGGTATATACTTTTCATTTTTCATCTTATTTATTTACTCCCATCGACATACCCAATTATCAGTATAAAACAAACTACGATGGTTCATAATGGTTTAGGACATTAGATATAATAATAACACGGATAACATAAATGCGGAACGCAGATAAAACAAAAGTCTCATATATATATAACTGATGTCAGTTACAATACATTTGACACAATACATATGATACAACTACAACTGTCGACTCTGAAAGTTATATATACAAGTACATTATCAACTAATATACATGAATACATATCCTCCTATACAATGACACGACTTCTACAAAACGACGAAAACTACTTCAGAAGATATAAAATGTAAGGTCCCGTTTCTTCGACTTCCGAAAGTCGACATTAATACATCCACTGTATCAAATGCCGCGCAATCGAATGCCGGAAAACTGAATTCATAGGGTTTAAAAGAAGAGGTAGAAGAAAAGATAGAAGGAAAAGAAAGAAGAACAACAGAACAACATCAGAAACAGAACAATATCAGAATCTCACATATCGCAGCGGAACAAAATATAATAGATAATCACTAGTCTTTTAAACAAAGAACTATATCAGTTTATACATACATCAATCAGAGTCAATATACAACTCGATACAACAATGGACAGTTATATAAACCTGTCCTCATACAGAATACACAACGGAATAAAACAAGTACGGTAGTACGCTACGCCATCCAGCTTATCTCCAAAGCTCTAGAATATCCAGAATATCCTGATAAAAATAACTCTAGGCTGCCCGTGTGGAAAATTATGGGCACCCAGAGTTTAGAAGGGAACAATAAACTCCGAGTCAGTCATGGTGACTGGTGTGAGATCGTAAAACAGTTATTTTCACAAAGAGAATAAAACAGATTCGCAATGCTTTTGGAAAATGAAACTACCATAAGACCTCCCACCACACACACAATGCAAACGCAGAATCGGAGGAGATTTCTTCTTATGATAGTAAAAAATGCTTACTATGCAAATCATTAGATATTATTATTAATGTCTAGTGTAGAAACATTTCGAAAGTATAATATTAATCTTAGCCAGCATAGGTACCATTATATTATGCCTGCTATAGCTGCCTCCTGAGGAGACAGATTATACAATTTCAATCGTAAAGGTTCGTATTGTTTCTTTAGATTTTCCAACAAATGGTCAGGCTAAGGAACTTCCTTTCCTACTGTCGAATGGGATCGCCTCTAGCTGGACGTCCCGAGAGAAAAACTGCACTCTGCCAAACAAGGCCGGGTTACCCCTGTAACTAGGTAACTCACGAATATGTCATCACCCGGTCCTTTGGGACCTTTATCCGAGCGCTCATAACCATCATCACACATAATAAATAAGGTGTGTCCACATGAGTAAGTATCTGGGCTCCATACCATGATACCACCCCTTTCCAGAAGGAAATGACATACCCTAAAGGGCGCGACCCTCATAACCTTGCCGCAACATTCCTGTTTCTACCATTTCCGGGTTGTTGAGGCCCTGACGAAGTCTCATCCACAAAGCTACGCTTTTTCACAAAGCCGTGCTTTGATCACAAATGATCAAATAAATGATCATTATCACAGCAACACTCAGCATGCCACATTACCAAATTGGGAATATATCGCTGATAAATTTCAACTACATAACCTCTGAGCTCGTACGTCTCAAAGAAGGGTGTTAAGCTAAGAGAATAAATTCTCCGCCACTAACAGATATGTATTTGAAAGAAATCAGCTTTATATCTCAAAACGTAATGTCAGACACGTAACCATACAAGTCTGTTCCGGGTTCGAACAGAACCGAAGGCACTTCCAAAAGAAGTCCTTGCAAATCCGGATATTCACAATCCCGATAAAACTTCCCATCACAAAGGAAATCTCAGTACCATAGCTAACGGTGTAGAGGCAATCGATAGGTCATCCTATCGTTTTCACAAATACCCGGTCTTCATCACCGGTCTTCAATACGATCCATATCGTCGTATTATTATTCGGAATGGGTTTTCTGACACAAAGGTCCTTTCCCAGCTAAACCGAATAATAATCGTTTGTTTTAAAAACAAATCAAGTGCCATTTCAAAGGCAAATATTGATAGTCGGTGATTTAACTATCAGCAATATTCATAACAATCATCAGATTCAAATAATTTTCTCAAATTATTTAATTTCAAAATATCTTCACGAGATATATATTTTTCCACACTTCACATTTGAAAACCAGTTTCAAATCACTTTTCACTTTTCACTTTTCAACTTTTGAAAGTAAATTTCAAATTCATTTCCTTACGCGGAATACATTTCCAAATATTCCTTTTAAAAATCCACTTAGAACTTTTAATTTATATTTTAAAAACCACTTTGGAAAATATACTCGGCTTTATAGTGAAAATACACTTTCACTTCGAAACGGTCCATTTAAACCAATTAAATAAATCCTTATCGATTTATTTCAAATTTACTTTCAAATCAGTAAATTTATTCCCACACTTCATCACTTTGAAAACCGATTCCAAATCATATTTTTCACACTTTAAAAATAAATCAATGTTTATTTTTAAAACAATTTCCCTTTCCTTTATAAATTCTATTCGAAATTTACATGCTCAAATATTCACTTTCAACACCAAATCGACTTTCAAATTGATTTCTCAATTTTATATTCAAACTCCAAATCAAATTCCAAATTGATTTCTAAATTTACTTCAACACCGAATCAAATTTCAAATCGATTCTAATTTTAATCCCAAATACCAAATCATTTTGCAAATCGATTTTCAATTTATTCTCAACACAAAATAAATTTTCCAATCTTCCGAATAATACTATTCAAAATTCATTTATAAAATCTTTTCCCATATCTTGGAATTTATTCAATAAGATTTCGACAATCCATTTTAATATTTTAAAATTCCTTCTTTTAAATAAATCCAATTCTTAAAAATAAATTCATTGAAAGTTTTCCATTTTAATTTCAAAATCCAATTTATATTCATTTCTGGTATCCAACGATACCAAAAATACATTCGGCTAAATTATAGCCTTCATGACATTTAATCACAGATATAATCATACACAGATTATAAATAATCAATCACAGAACATATGAAACCAAATTCAAATGTTTTGAGGAATCCTGTTGGATCCCTCCAACCTGTTTCCCTGCATCCACAGATGTTAGCACAATACCAATTCCACTTCGAGGTGGAATATCGCGGTATATAGGATTTTTATAATATCATCCGCTTACTAACGGCGCAATAGGGTCTCATCCGCTATACAGTGCGGGAAATCAATCAATCCAATATATACATATGCCAATATGTATATATTGCTATATATATATATACCCTACTATATCTAATATCACATCCAAACAGTCAATCAATCAATCAATAACTGTAAAATTAAAATTTCCTTCGAGTGAGAAAATCTCACCTTTGCCTTTTTTAATTTGCCATCCATTTCCATCCCAGACTTGTTTTCTCGATTTATACCTTGTATAAATATTTACACAATTTATTAATATTCGAACAGATCGAATAATAAATTTTCATTTGATAACTTTGATTCATCGGTGATTTCATTTTAATAGTCAATTTAACTGATAGTTTTATTTAAACCAATATTGTCTTTAAAAATTGATTCAATTAAAAATTAAATTTAAGCTAAATTTCCTTTAAATAAACTTTTATTTTTAACCACTAAAAATTAAATAAGTTAATTTAAACCTAGCTAATAAATTAAAAGTGTATACTTGCATAATAATAAATTTCCATTTAATGGATTTATTTAATCTTAAACTGATAATCAAATTCCTTAAACCCATTTCCCATAAATAAACTTAATTAACTAACAATTTTCACTTTAAACCAATACTTTTTATTAAATTCAAAAATAAAGCAGTTTAGGACTTTACTGTAAATATATATTCCTGTTCATATTGTTTTCTAACCTGAATGTGAATTAAAACATTATTTCTTTTCTTCTGTTAATTTATACAGCATATATGTAAATTTAAAATAAAATTAAAGCTATTACCTTTTCCACGAATTTGTCAGCGATCTTTTGAAAGTCAAGCCCTAGATTAATGACAAACCTCACTGCCATCGCGATTTCCCCCAAAAAGTTGATCGAACTCCTCCACAACACCTACATCTACACGCAGCCCCGACCACAATTCGCGAATGACATCAGCCATCACCGAGCCCTCGCGCAACCCCTCCCCAGCTTGTACGCGAGGTCGAGCTCGCCAGTACCCCCACGTCACGCCGCCTCGATTCGCCTTTGCCACGCTTCACTCCCCCGCGACGCACACGCCGCAATTTATCTCGAAACCCCCAAGCCCTAGCTCGCCATCGAACTGCTGCCATCGCCCCTGAATCGCCTTCATAATGAACTAGAATCGAAACTGAGGCAGGCTCGAGATTTGGACGAGGATTTAAAATACGAATTGGTTTGCTTTGTTCGTTCTCTGGAGGAGGCCATTTGATTTCGAACGAAAGGGAGATCGATGCACTTGATTTATTTGTGAAGGAGGGAAAAGGAACGAATTCATTGACAGAGGCCATTTATTTTTCTTTGAAGCTTTCATTCTGTTGCTTGCGTTTAAAGATAGGAATGAGAAAAAGTGTTGAGTTGTTTACTTTAGAGGGTGACGCGTTGTGATATCCCGGAATTTCGAGAAGTTTAAAATGTGATAATCTCTTAATTTAAATTATTTTAATTGATAATATTGTTATTTCAAATATAAATAACCAAATAATAATAATGTGATGTATTAATTATGGTATAGATTGAATTATAATAAGGATAATTATTTAATTATGTTATTTTATAAATTTGATTTTAAAATAGATTTATCATTTCCAATATTTAATAGTATTGTTTAAATATATATATATATATTGTCTTGAGTAGGTTTATATCAATTTCAAAGTTAATAATATGTTTATTTAAAAATATAAATGTTGAGTTGATTTTTAAATTGGATTTTAAAAGTCAAATTTGAATTTGAATCTGGATTTAAATTTGAATCTTTAAAGATAAATATTTTAATATATTTGGTTATAAAATATATGAACAAGGCTTTTATTTAAAATAAGATTTGTTTTACAATATTTTCTTTAAAAGGAATTTTATTCATATAAATTTAGAAAGTGTTTATTTAATAGTAAATAAATACAAAAGATATGTTTACACTTAAAAATGAATTAAAAATATTGTATATAATTTTATTAGGATATAAATGAGTTTTATTGTATTTCTTTTAAAGGTTTTATTTATTTATAATATAGAAAAGCATTTATTTAAAAAGATATGTATTTATCTATTTAAGAAATTTATATAAAAGCTTTTAAAACTCTTTTTAAAAATAATATAAAAATGGAAAATTACAAGTGTTAGTTTTATATGCATCATAAATACATGTGTAAGGTAATCAACTAATGTATGTGACAAGTGTCATTTTTATTATCATTTTCTTTGATTTTTAATAAACCATAAATTAAGTTATATAAGCATACCTCTCCATTTTCTTTTTCTTTTCTTATCTTTTCATTTGCAAAAACAAAGACAAAAACTAAAACCAAAAGAAAATTTATCAAACCCGAAATGATCTCCACAGCCCAAAGTAGAAATTCATTTCCAAACTCAAGAATCAAAACTGAAATGATCTTCTTAAACCAAAAATCTACAACCTGAAATCTTCTCAAACAAAAACTGAAATCATTTCATTCTTAAGTCTGAAATCAATTATCCTCAAACCTGAATTCATTTTCAAAAGCTCAAACTCAGATTCAATTGCCTGAAACCACATTTCAGATCATATCAAAGCTCTGTAAATCACCAAAGATTTGTAACCATTTGTTCTTTCAAGACCAATCATCATTTCCAAGTGCATGCAAGTTTTCAAAGCTTACAAATTCCAGAATTCATGGTTTTCAAGTTTTCAAAACAAGCTCTTCGGTTTTAAAGAAATGAAGCAATTCAGTTTCAAAAGTTTCCAGTTTTCAAAGATCACAGCATTCCAGTTTTTCCAAAACTCTCTGCCTCTTTGAAATAGGTGAGTAAACTAAAATTTAAAACAGTTTTAAATTTGTTGCATGTGGTAAAGGTTTGAAGTAAAATTGTGCTGTATGTTTGAATATATGTGTGCATGAATGTTCTAAGCTGAATGTATGTATTTATGTATCTGTTTTAAAAGTGTGCATGTTTGATTGCATATGTATACCTCTCTGTTCATTGTTCACAGTTTGAAGTTTTGACCAAAATTCAAAATCTTTTCATCTGTTCTCTGTAAGGCTTTAGGATTCAAGCAAGATTTGTTTGTTTAATTCTAATCTAAGTTTTGAAAATTTTAATTAAGCAAGAAAAGTAGAATATCACCTGTAAAAGAAAAATGACAGTAAGAATTTTATACATATGTCGAAATTCAAACTCTAAAATCCTAAGTTTTTCTTTTATAACCTGAATCGTTGACTTAAATCATGATTTTTAAGAGTAAATTCATAATTTTTAAAATTCTATTAAGTGAGATATCGGGTTTTGTTCAGAAAGTAAATTTTGGGTCTTTTCTGATGATCGATGGAGTTTGGTTGGTCGTGGTCATTTCTGGAGTTGGCTGTGAGGTCTTTGGTCAAGGCAAAAATGGTAGGTGGCTTTAATCTCCACCGTGGCGGCAGCAGTTCGTCAGAGTAGGGTTAAAATCCAAAGAATGTTCGATTCTGGAATTGGAGGCATTGTTGTATCTCGAGTTGATCGAGTGGCGTTAGATTTTGAGGATAGTAGCTTGGAAGGCTAGGGAAGATGTCATCGGGTTTGCCGCGACTCCAGTGATCGGAGACGAGAGATTTGAGGCGATTTTCTGGTGAAGTTTCAAGTTCGTGTTCCTGCTGTGAAGCTCGATTTTGAATCTTGGCATATGATAGTGTTTTGATGTTTGCGGTGTGTTACTGGAGCGATCGTGGATGTGTGGGAGAGACTGGCGATGGTCGGAAGTTCATCGATGGGTGTGCACGTGCACGATTGTTAGCGTGTGTCAGTGAGCTTAAGTTGGGGAAGAAGAAGTTCTCGAGCTCGTACTCGAGGAGGAACCCGCGTAGATGAAGTTTTTGCTCGAGTAATGTTTTAGAGTGGTACGCGAGCATTTGAGTGAAACAAGTTTTAACAATTAAAAATTAAAACAAACAGTTTTAAAAATTTACTCAGGAAGGACCTCGGGGAGAAAAGATTTTGGCTCGGGATTGCCTTCGGGTCGTTTGTGAGTTTGAGTGAGAACAGTTTTAACAGTTTAAAATTTTTATAAAACAAACCCTGTTTAAAAAAGAAGAATAAGAAGAAGATGTATTTGTTTGATTCAAATACATATGGTTTAAACCCAAAGTAAATGTTAAACCAGTTTTTAAAATTTAAATTAAAGTAAGTTTAAATTTTAAATAATCAAGTTAAATCAAGTGTCTTGGAAATTCATTTTTTTTTAAACGAATGATTTGAATAAATTAAGTTGTATGAATTGATTAACTTAATTATATTAAGTTAAAATCTTAAGTTATTTTCAAACTTAATTTGAAATATAGTAAAGTAATTAATAAGGAAATGTTTATCTTAAAAACTTAACTTAAGTTTGATAATAATGGAATAAATAAAGAGTGATTTAAATTAGTTAATGGTTAAAGATGAGTAAATTAACAATTTAAGTTTTCAAGTGATTTAGTAACTTGTAATTAAGGTAAGTAATTAATGATTATTTATTTAAAAACTTAATTAATGATTTAATTAAGTAAGTTAATTACTAAGATTAAATGTTTTAATGATAATATTTAATCTCAAGGATAATTAAGATTTTTAATGAGTTGAAATTAATTAAGTTAATTAAGAAATTAAGTTTAGTTAATTAATTTAATTAATTCTTTAATAAGGATTAATTAAGTAAATAAGGGTTAATTAAACTAGTAATTAAGAAGTACTTAATAAAGTTTTATTAAATAATAATTAAGTTTTCTTAATTAATAATTAAGAAATTATTAAATTATAATTAAAGTTAATTAAGGATTAATTAACTGTTATTAAGGTTAGTTAATTATCATTAAAGATTGATTAATAGATAATTATGGATTAATTAAATTGGTAATTAAGGTTGTTAATTAATAATTAACTTTTATTAATTAATAACTAAGAATAATTAATTAGTTAATTAAGTTTAATTAATTAAGGATTGATTACTTTGTATTAAAGGATATTGATTAATAATTAAGGTTTATTAATTAATAGTTAAAGAATAATTAATCAAGGATTAATTAATTTGTTTAAAGGGTAATTAAGGATGAGTTACTCAGTTATGATTTAAGAAATGAATATGATTTATTTAAGTTAATTAATTTGTTAATTAATTAAGGATAGTCACTTGGTAATTGATTAAGTATAGTTACTTAATAAGATTGATTAAGTATAATTACTTAGTGTAAGTAATTAATAAATAAATTACTATATGTAATTGGAGTAATTATTTAAAGTTGATAAATGAAAGTAATTAATTAATGCATAATTAATTAATGTAATTAATTAAAGAATAATGTAATTAATTATAGTTAATTAATTAATGGAAGTAATTAATTAAGGATCATTAATTATTATAATTAAGGAGAGTAATTAAAGGTTAATTACTATAAATGATTAAGGATAATTAATTTGTGAAATTAATTAAGGATAATTACTTTATGTAATAAGTAATTAATCAAGAGTGATTAATATTTAATGATTAATTAATTAAATGGATTGTAATTAATTAATGTTGATTAAGCAAGAATAGGAATTAATTCTTAAGTAATTAATTTAATTTAAGTTGATTAAATTAATTATAATAGAGATTAATAAATGGTTGCTTATGAATGATGGTTGAGTAGAATGTCTGATTTGGTTGATATATATTGGATGATATACTATGATATTCTGTGATATGATATTGGATATATCTGTGATAAATATGTGATATTTATCTATGTTAATGCTATGTGAATTCAAGTATTAAATTGAATTGAATTGTTTAAACCTTTAAACAACTTGGCCTTAAAAGATACGTTTTGGATTTCGATGAGACCGGGATCGGGTTTCCGTATACCGGATTTCCAGGTCTGGAGACCCGAATACCACATCGATCCAAATTAACGATAGGTCGTGAATCAAGTGAAGATGAAGATTCAGAGTGCAAGGGTTATTGTCGTTAACTCTGAGGGTGATTCCAAAACGAGTGTAACGAGATAATGCCTTCGGTTTCGTTCGAACCCGGAACGAACTTGTATGGATTGAATGCTTGCAGAACATCGTCAGGTGGACGATGAGCATTCTAAGATAGATGTGTTCTATTTAAAGGTAATCGTGACCTCAAGCCTCACAAACCGGGAATGGCTAAAACAGGGGAGGTGCAGCAAGGTTAGTGGGTAGCACCCAAGTAGGACAAGATTACCTCTGTCTAGATGTCCCTTTCTATTTTCGACTTAGTGGTGCGGTTGCTGATCCCAACCGTGAGGTATCTTGTGCGGGAATTATCCAGTAAGGGATGTTCCGACCTTGTGTTGCAGGGGATTGGGAGTGATCCTCGGTACGGTGATCTAGGCCACGTACTGTGACGGGCGGTACCCCGGTAGCCCTGCCATTGTATGGAATCCAAAATCCAATAAGTGCCAACGGACTTGATTGTATAACCCACTTTGTGGCTAGTATGCTGGAATTTAATAATGTAACAATTTCAGCTATTTCATATTTATTTGAAAACCCTAGACCCTATTATAATACAATCGAATTTCCTATAAAATGTTTTGGTTAGCGTAAGGTAAAAACTTACCCATGTTTATGTGTGGGAAGTCTTACGTGATACCTTTTCTTTCAAAAGGTTTTGAAGTTAAGCAAGTTTAACCTGTTACTCACACCAGACCCATGTCTGATCCAAGTTGTTTATTTCTGTTTTATAAACTCTTGGGTACTCAAATTTTTACGAGTAGCCAAGGGATTCAGGTTAGCCTTGACGAATTGTGGAGGAGTAATGGAGCAGGAGGCTTCGGCGTTGTAGATAGATAGTAGTTTCCGCTGTGTTGATTTTGTATTGATCTCTGTATTGGATTGAGATGTAATAACTAGACAAATGATTATAACTGTCTAGTATATGATGTGTAATCTATGTAACTCTGATAAGTGTTGTATATGATACTATGTAATATTTATGTGATATAATATATTTTGTTTCGTTCCGCTGTGAGATTCTGATGTGTTGTTATTCTTTCTTTCTCTTCTTTTCTCTTTTCTATTCCTTTCTTTCTTATTAGCGATACGACTTTCTATGGAGAGAAAGTCGTGGTCGTTACACGCGTGTTCAAAATAAAGGACAAGTGTTGAAATAGAAGATGGCGTGTAGAAGAAGGCTACAGAAATTTTGTAAAAGTTTTGATGTTAAGTTTATTTAACAGTCATTATAAGTATTGTTTTCGATATAAATTTCAGCGTGTTTGTATATCGTACACTCACACAACAACTTTGAATACTACGAAAATTGAAATCCGGTAATAATACAATATTACAGATCCAATGGAACTGGTTTCGTCGAATTCCGAGACTGTGTCCCAGACCGTTATATTTTAAATTCAATTTAAACAACAGAATTTCAAAACTGAACAAAACAGTTTCAAATTCAATTCTGAAAGTTCCAGTACCTTCAGAATTATAAATATAAATTTTCTAAGCCTTCAGATTATTTTTAATCAGCTTAAAACTGAAGATTCAATTTTTTTTTACCCAATTGCAACAATTAAATTTACAAATTAAATTGCCAATTTCATTTTTACATTTGAAATTCAAGTTAAATCAACATTCAAATATTTAAATTCAATTAAATATTCTATTTCAAATGTTCAAAATTTCTGGGTCCTTACAATCTTCCCCCCTTAAAAGAATTTCGTCCCGAAATTACAAGTAAAGAAGAATGATCCAATACCCGTTTATCATTTTACCAAAACAAACAGTTTTCTCAAAATTTCAAAACAAATCTTTTTATTAAAGATTATCATTTCAACTAACTGTCCAAACACTTTCATAGTTTTCAAACAACTTCATTTTTACTTCACAATTCAAATTTAAATTGTCCAAAATTTCTCAAAAATTTTCTAACACTTTAAATTTTTGAAAAATTTCGCCAGCGTCTCCTTTGCGCGGCTAACACGGTACGACTATAAAACGTCCTTACGGACTCCCAATTTCCAAAAGAAAACAAAATGCCAAGTGGCAAAATCAGAATCGCATCAAATCTCATACTGGAATTTTAAATACATACCTTTTTTGAGAAATTCAAATTCATCTTCGAAATTAAAATCCAATTCCAAATACCCTGTATACTTTACTGAACACTAATGTTCAAATTTCTTATTGGATTCCAAATACATATTTTACTTAAGCATTTTCTCCATTTCATTTCTTAAGTTCAATATAATTATTTATTTTCACTTTACAAACAAAGTTATACATTCATTTCCTATTCAACTTTGCATTTTCAATCCTATTTGAATTCAATTTACAATTTCAATTCTATTTGGAATTCATTTCAAATCTCAATACTTATATTTCCAAATTTTTCATTCAGATTTTCATTTCGAATTTTACTTGAATTCGATTCATCTTATATTGAGTTTTATTTACCTTTATCTCAAATTCAATTTAAAATCACTTGTAGTCAAGTGAAAATTTTCCAAAAATTTCAAAAAAAAATTTCTAACTCCCAAAATTTTTAGAAAATTTTGGCGGAGTCTCCTTTGTACGGAGGAGCTTTTGCAATTTTACAAAAGATATAAATATATACATCGACCCACTCGGTCGGAAAAGCAGAAAAACAGTTCATATTTCCTATTTTTATTGCGTAGGCGTACCTTTTAGCATTTTAAGCAAAGCGGTTATTTTTATTAGCATTTACGCAACCAAAATGCAGCCAAACGGCTTCAAAACCTGCACTTACTCAATTTAAACACGTAAGTGACAAATATAAGAAATCTATTTAACAATTCACTTATTTCAATAACAAATATATAGATTTCATTAGCCATACATCCAAAATAAATTTTATTAGCAATTCATAAGGTTTTAATTCAAATTAAATCGCTTCTATCTAATTCACATTCAATTTCTATTCAATTCAGGTGATTAACAACTCACTTTCTTACATTCAATTCATTTCTAAATGAAACGAATTTATACCATTTCAATTGATTCAAAAATCAATTTCTATTTGCTTTTATTAACTCATAGATTTTATACAATCTCGTTTTTGTCAAACGATAATTCTTTCTATTCAGATTTGTTAATATTCATACAACTAAATGATTACTTGAACTAACAATCATTTAAATTGATTCCATTCAATTTAACTTGCATTCCATATTCTCATTCATTTCATTTGAAACCATTTCACAAAAATTTTCTTAAGTCGAGTATTTATTCAATATTTACTTAAGCTATTTCACTTCAAAACTCAAGTTCATTTCCTTGTAAACAATTTCCAATTTCAATTCTTGATTTGATTTTCATTTATCAAATCTATCCTATTTGCTAATTTAATTCAATTAGTATATTCACTTATTCATTTTAAATTTCACATTTCCATATTCAATTCATTGTGAATTCATTTTATCAATAACAAGGAAATTACAATTAATTTCTGCTTACTTGAATTTATTTGCAAATTCAACCCATTTTAAATTTAGTTCACAACTCAAGTTTAATTTAACTAACTTCCAATTCATTACTTTATGAATTTACAATTTATCAAGTTAGTTTACTTGAATTCAATCCACTTTATCTTATTTATTTATTTTTCCAAGTTTGGATTTTTATTCAACTTTATTCAAATTAAATTTCATTCCATTTCTTCAATTCATTTATTTACAAATGTAAACTCATTTGTTCATTCACAAATTCATTCCTTTTCAATTTGAATTTTATTACAATCAAACTTTAAATATTTTATAAGTTATCAACTTATTTATTATTCCATTAATGAATTTATTTTCAAATATTCTCTCTGGAATTCTATTTCAATTATAAATCTCATTACAATTTATATTTACAAATCCCATTCATATATGGATTTTATTTTATTATACTTTCAATTCATATTTATAAATTTCATTTGTTAAATGAATTTATCTTCAAATCTTTGGTTATATCATTTTATTTCTTATTTGTTTTTCATATAACAATGATAATATTTCAATGTTGTTACTTCCTAACAACCAAGCATCCATATACTATAATAATTCATAGAAAATCATTTCTTTTCTATACAAAAATAGTTTTGGGTAAAATTATTTCATTCACCCTATTTTTAAAACAATATTGTGTCAGAGTATCTTGTTTAAGAGTTTAGAAACCCCTATCGATTACAGTTAGCTAGACTGTACCAACCAGAATCTATAAACAATCAACCGATAAGTTAATACAATACAAAACAACTTTTTTTGTATTCACTAACAAATACGCGCTCATATCTATTATTACACTCAACTCATTCTAGAGTACTACTGACTCTATCTCTAATGAGTAACACCCAACAGAGCAGGGTTGTCGCTTAACTGGATGCTCTGATACCACTTGTAAGGACCCGTTTCTTTGACTTCCGAAAGTCGACATTAATACATCCACTATATCAAATGCCGCGCAATCGAATGCCGAAAAACCGAATTCTTAGGGTTTAAAAGAAGAGGTAGAAGAAAAGATAGAAGGAAAAGAAAGAAGAATAACAGAACAACATCAGAAACAGAACAATATCAGAATCTCACATATCGTAGCGGAACAAAATATAATAGATAATCACTAGTCTTTTAAACAAAGAACTATATCAGTTTATACATACATCAATCAGAGTCAATATACAACTCGATACAACAATGGACAGTTATATAAACCTGTCCTCATACAGAATACACAGCGGAATAAAACAAGTACGGTAGTACGCTTCGCCATCCAGCTTATCCCCAAAGCTCCAGAATATCCTGATAAAAATAACTCTAGGCTGCCCGTGTGGAAAATTATGGGCACCCAGAGTTTAGAAGGGAACAATAAACTCCGAGTCAGTCATGGTGACTGGTGTGAGATCGTAAAACAGTTATTTTCACAAAGAGAATAAAACAGATTCGCAATGCTTTTGGAAAATGAAACTACCATAAGACCTCCCACCACACACATAATGCAAACGCAGAATTGGAGGAGATTTCTTCTTATGATAGTAAAAAATGCTTACTATGCAAATCATTAGATATTATTATTAATGTCTAGTGTAGAAACATTTCGAAAGTATAATATTAATCTTAGCCAGCATAGGTACCATTATATTATGCCTGCTATAGCTGCCTCCTGAGGAGACAGGTTATACAATTTCAATTGTAAAGGTTCGTATTGTTTCTTTGGATTTTCCAACAAATGGTCAGGCTAAGGAACTTCCTTTCCTACCGTCGAATGGGATCGCCTCTGGTTGGACGTCCCGAGAGACAAACTGCTCTCTGCCAAACAAGGCCGGGTTACCTCTGTAACTAGGTAACTCACGAATATGTCATCACCCGGTCTTTTGGGACCTTTATCCAAGCGCTCGTAACCATCATCACACATAATAAATAAGGTGTGTCCACATGAGTAAGTATCTGGGCTCCATACCATGATACCACCCCTTTCCAGAAGGAAATGACATACCCTAAAGGGCGCGACCCTCATAACCTTGCCGCAACATTCCTATTTCGACCATTTCCGGGTTGTTGAGGCCCTGACGAAGTCTCGTCCACAAAGCTACGCTTTTTCACAAAGCCGTGCTTTGATCACAAATGATCAAATAAATGATCATTATCATAGCAACACTCAGCATGCCACATTACCAAATTGGGAATATATCGCTGATAAATTTCAACTACATAACCTCTGAGCTCGTACGTCTCAGAGAAGGGTGTTAAGCTAAGAGAATAAATTCTCCGCCACTAACAGATATGTATTTGAAAGAAATCAGCTTTATATCTCAAAACGTAATGTCAGACACGTAACCATACAAGTCTGTTCCGGGTTCGAACAGAACCGAAGGCACTTCCAAAAGAAGTCCTTGCAAATCCGGATATTCATAATCCCGATAAAACTTCCCATCACAAAGGAAATCTCAATACCGTAGCTAACGGTGCAGAGACAATCGATAGGTCATCCTATCGTTTTCACAAATACCCGGTCTTCATCACCGGTCTTCAATACGATCCATATCGTCGTATTATTATTCGGAATGGGTTTTCTGACACAAAGGTCCTTTCCCGGCTAAACCGAGTAATAATCGTTTGTTTTAAAAACAAATCAAGTGCCATTTCAAAGGCAAATATTGATAGTCTGTGATTTAACTATCAACAATATTCATAACAATCATCAGATTCAAATAATTTTCTCAAATTATTTAATTTCAAAATATCTTCACGAGATATATATTTTTCCACACTTCACATTTGAAAACCAGTTTCAAATCACTTTTCACTTTTCCACTTTTGAAAGTAAATTTCAAATTCGTTTCCTTACGCGGAATACATTTCCAAATATTTCTTTTAAAAATCCACTTAGAACTTTTAATTTATATTTTAAAAACCACTTTGGAAAATATACTCGGCTTTATAGTGAAAATACACTTTCACTTCGAAACGGTCCATTTAAACCAATTAAATAAATCCTTATCGATTTATTTCAAATTTACTTTCAAATCAGTAAATTTATTCCCACACTTCATCACTTTGAAAACCGATTCCAAATCATATTTTTCACACTTTAAAAATAAATCAATGTTTATTTTTAAAACAATTTCCCTTTCCTTTATAAATTCTATTCGAAATTTACATGCTCAAATATTCACTTTCAACACCAAATCGACTTTCAAATTGATTTCTCAATTTTATATTCAAACTCCAAATCAAATTCCAAATTGATTTCTAAATTTACTTCAACACCGAATCAAATTTCAAATCGATTCTAATTTTAATCCCAAATACCAAATCATTTTGCAAATCGATTTTCAATTTATTCTCAACACAAAATAAATTTTCCAATCTTTCGAATAATACTATTCAAAATTCATTTATAAAATCTTTTCCCATATCTTGGAATTTATTCAATAAGATTTCGACAATCCATTTTAATATATTAAAATTCCTTCTTTTAAATAAATCCAATTCTTAAAAATAAATTCATTGAAAGTTTTCCATTTTAATTTCAAAATCCAATTTATATTCATTTCTGGTATCCAACGATACCAAAAATACATTTGGCTAAATTATAGCCTTCAACACATTCAATCACAGATATAATCATACACAGATTATAAATAATCAATCACAGAACATATGAAACCAAATTCAAATGTTTTGAGGAATCCTGTTGGATCCCTCCAACCTGTTTCCCTGCATCCACGGATGTTAGCACAATACCAATTCCACTTCGAGGTGGAATATCGCGGTATTTAGGATTTTTATAATATCATCCGCTTACTAACGGCGCAATAGGGTCTCATCCGCTATACAGTGCGGGAAATCAATCAATCCAATATATACATATTCCAATATGTATATATTGCTATATATATAGATATACCCTACTATATCTAATATCACATCCAAACAGTCAATCAATCAATCAATAACTATAAAATTAAAATTTCCTTCGAGTGAGAAAATCTCACCTTTGCCTTTTTAATTTGCCATCCATTTCCATCCCAGACTTGTTTTCTCGATTTATACCTTGTATAAATATTTACACAATTTATTAATATTCGAACAGATCGAATAATAAATTTTCATTTGATAACTTTGATTCATCGGTGATTTCATTTTAATAGTCAATTTAACTGATAGTTTTATTTAAACCAATATTGTCTTTAAAAATTGATTCAATTAAAAATTAAATTTAAGCTAAATTTCCTTTAAATAAACTTTTATTTTTAACCACTAAAAATTAAATAAGTTAATTTAAACCTAGCTAATAAATTAAAAGTGAATACTTGCATAATAATAAATTTCCATTTAATGGATTTATTTAATCTTAAACTGATAATCAAATTCCTTAAACCCATTTCCCATAAATAAACTTAATTAACTAACAATTTTCACTTTAAACCAATACTTTTTATTAAATTCAAAAATAAAGCAGTTTAGGACTTTACTGTAAATATATATTCCTGTTCATATTGTTTTCTAACCTGAATGTGAATTAAAACATTATTTCTTTTCTTCTGTTAATTTATACAGCATATATGTAAATTTAAAATAAAATTAAAGCTATTACCTTTTCCACGAATTTGTCAACGATCTTTTGAAAGTCAAGCCCTAGATTAATGACAAACCTCACTGCCATCGCGATTTCCCCTAAAAAGTTGATCGAACTCCTCCACAACACCTACATCTACACGCAGCCCCGACCACGATTCGCGAATGACATCAGCCATCACCGAGCCCTCGCGCAACCCCTCCCCAGCTCGTACGCGAGGTCGAGCTCGCCAGTACCCCCACGTCACGCCGCCTCGATTCGCCTTTGCCACGCTTCACTCCCCCGCGACGCACACGGCGCAATTTATCTCGAAACCCCCATGCCCTAGCTCGCCATCGAACTGCTGTCGTCGCCCCTGAATCGCCTTCATAATGAACTGGAATCGAAACTGAGGCAGGCTCGAGATTTGGACGAGGATTTAAAATACGAATTGGTTTGCTTTGTTCGTTCTCTGGAGGAGGCCATTTGATTTTGAACGAAAGGGAGATCGATGCACTTGATTTATTTGTGAAGGAGGGAAAAAGGAACGAATTCATTGACAGAGGCCATTAATTTTTCTTTGAAGCTTTCATTCTGTTGCTTGCATTTAAAGATAGGAACGAGAAAAAGTGTTGAGTTGTTTACTTTAGAGGGTGACGCATGTTCAAAATAAAGGACAAGTGTTGAAATAGAAGATGGCGTGTAGAAGAAGGCTACAGAAATTTTGTAAAAGTTTTGATGTTAAGTTTATTTAACAGTCAGTATAAGTATTGTTTTCGATATAAATTTCAGCGTGTTTGTATATCGTACACTCACACAACAACTTCGAATACTACGAAAATTGAAATCCGGTAATAATACAATATTACAGATCCAATGGAACTGGTTTCGTCGAATTCCGATACTGTGTCCCAGACCGTTATATTTTAAATTCAATTTAAACAACAGAATTTCAAAACTAAACAAAACAGTTTCAAATTCAATTCTGAAAGTTCCAGTACCTTCAGAATTATAAATATAAATTTTCTAAGCCTTCTGATTATTTTTAATCAGCTTAAAACTGAAGATTCAAATTTTTTTTTACCCAATTGCAACAATTAAATTTACAAATTAAATTGCCAATTTCATATTTACATTTGAAATTCAAGTTAAATCAACATTCAAATATTTAAATTCAATTAAATATTCTGTTTCAAATGTTCAAAATTTCTGGGTCGTTACATAAAAAGTCTTCATAGCCCAAACAGCAACTCAAAGCAGGAAATCTACAACCTGAAATAACTCGGGTCTGACCCGAGTATTAAAATCAAAAGAAAATAATACACAGGTCAGTCTAATTCAAACTCAGTTAT
This sequence comes from Allium fistulosum, assembly GCA_030737815.1. Lineage (NCBI taxonomy): Eukaryota > Viridiplantae > Streptophyta > Magnoliopsida > Asparagales > Amaryllidaceae > Allium > Allium fistulosum. The sequence goes on from CM060904.1 coordinate 1,113,788,941, forward strand.
TAGTGCACAGAAGCAATAATAATCAAATATCAAATAGATGACAGTCTCAGAAATCTCGTATATCCGACTCCTCGATAAGAGAATCGGATAACTACAGATATAACACTAAACAATGTTAAACAACAAATCAGCAATCCAAATCAATTTAAACAATTGAAATGTCAATTTAAAAACATCAATGCTGATTGACTGCAGTACACGCTAACGTGTACTGCCTCGCCAATACAGCCTATGAAATACTCAGTAGATCAATGAATCCAAAAACAAACGGATCCAACTCAAATCAAAATGAACCATTTCAAAATACAACTTCAAATATTAAATTTAACCAACGAAACCATTTAACAATCGAAATATCAACTAAATCTGTCAATCCTGCTAGGGCTGCAGTACACGCACGCGTGTACTGCCTCGCCACTCCAAAACAACTCAAAACAATACTAAACAAGATCAGAGGCAACAAGTGAAACAAGTTCAACATGTCACAAAGTAAGGCACAGTGAGATAGCAAACTGAAGGTGAGAGCACCAAGGATAAGTCTCTACAAAACTCAACAGAATGGCAACAAGTATTCATGAAACAAAAGTGCTAACTGACTCAAATATCCCAATGCATCAGATACAAGGATGCACAGGTAGTGTACAGTGCATGAAAACTTGAACAAAATATCAAATGCACCAGTAGGAATACTGGTGACTGTAATTGCAAGCAGGTAGGCACGAAGTCAATGCACAGTCTACACCAATTTCAAGAAGAACTGGTCGAAACAAAGTAGCTAACCAACACAATATCAACATCCAAACTAAATACAAATGCCAAGACCAAGCTGCTGCGTATTATAGGTGCAGACGACAAAATAGCCAACATGATCACAGAAGCATAACTCAAATTCAAACCTGGCCGAGAACTGATACAAGTGAAGAGGCACATGAACAACAACAACAAGTCTTAACAAAGCAAACCAATAGCTCAAGCTTAGTACAAATCAGACTATATATGCATACCCACAAACATATGTATGTATGCACATAAATGATAAGACTCGAGTACTTATGTGCAGACCCCAAATTCAACTAACAGCAATGTATGAACAACTCAAAACTGCACATCATCAAGACAACCAAGCTAAATATGCCGACTGAAGACCACAGGTGTACAATAATTCCAGACTCATTCAGGTAGAACAAGAATGGCTAGAGACAGTCTTGTAGAACAGTTACAATGAGTATGCAAGTGCAGATCACACAAACAAATGCCACAGTGAACAGACTCAAAATGATATAGCAGCAGTTCATATACCAGACCAAAAACAATGAAAGCTACAGCAAATCCAGTGCCAACATGAACAAAGAAGACAATGGCAAATGCACATGACAAAGACAGAGCTCAAGGCCTTAATGAAGCTACATTAACAAAACAGGTGCAACAAAATGCGACAGTGGGCAGAGTCGATGCTACAACTCAAGACCATATGCAAATTGAAACTGCAATACAGTGAACAAGTCAAGTAACTCTTATCAATTTCAAACCAGGGTTCAAATGCCAGAGCAATAGAAATCACATATTTAAAGAGATCGAAATAGCAAGCTTCCCAAAAATCAAATTTATCAAGCCTAAGCTCAAAACAAAATATCACAAATTTCCAACTGAATACATCCATCAAGCCCGAAGTCAAAATGAAAGTTAAGCCGTAATGGCTAAGGAATTCAAATACCCCCAAAAATCGTCAAAACCATATACATGAATCAGTCAAAATCGCAAGTATCATTTTATATGAATCTGATTAAAACAGAAGAATCAACACATCAAAGCAACAGCGAAGAGCTCAAGTGAATTAAAACCATCAGCGATGCAACCAAATCAAACGCAAAGCAAAATACTGAGTTAAACTAGATGTGAGTGATGATATCACTCACCTTGTTGTTTTTTCGAAGAACCAAAGCAACAATCGAACTCGAATGAGCATCTGAAATTGGCAATCACGAATTTCTGAAACCCTAATTTTCGATGCAGAGGAATGAACGAAAGACGAGCCACCATTTTCTCCATTCTTTTGTTTAGGGTTTGCCGATGAAAATTTCTTTTGAATCGAAATAGGAACTGTTAATTGCTATAGATAATAAGCACAGCCCCAAAACAAAAGAACTTGGGCCAAGATTGAATAGAAAACCTGCACAACTTTTAATCAAATTACAAAAGAATATCCACTTGATTTAAAAACTCCAATTAGCAATTTGCCACAATATTAATCGTCTAATGACGAAAACGAATTGTTACAAAATTCCGGGGTTGTTACAAGACGTCTTTTTTCAATCCTCGCTCCAAGGTAGAAGTTAGTTCTTGTGGGGCCTGCAGCGAAATAGATTATAGCATGAGTATAATGTAGAAAGTAAATAGGTTTAGTTACTTTGTGTTATATGTAAGTGGAGGGCATAACCATTAGTGGGGATATGGTAACTTGGATTCCCTTAGAGCAGAATGGATTGTAGTAGTGTGATGTGTTCGTCAACCTGTTGAGGAAATCAATGAAATAAAATAGCATGCAGAAATGTAATATCGGTGAAGAGAGGAAGGATAATAACAGGATAAGGTTATGGACTTACCTGTCCATGTATGTCAACCTGGGGTGATGATTATAAATGCATTAGGATAATTAGTAATGTTGAGGAAAAAAAAATAGTAGGTGGGAATATAAGTATTTTTTTGGGTAAGTATAGGCATTGAATTAATACCTTAAGTATCAGAAGGTAAGATTTGCTGTCCTCGTTATATCGGTTAGGGGCAGTTGGTTGTTTGAGTGGATTGTTCGATACATAGAGTTCATAACCCCAGTTCCGTGCATGTATTATGTAAGTGTTACCTACGTTAAATTGATGGAAGAAATGTGAATATGTGTGCAAATGCAGTAGATAAAGAAGTTTGGCCTTTTGTCGGTAATTGAGGAGAGCTTAAATGTTTGAATCATATATTCAAAGCTATTTGCCGATATTTGTCTACCTGTTGTTTATAATGATGATTATATTACATTTTATTCTATTTGTGATAGAGCTTATATAATATATAGAAATTGATTAATTAACAATATTGTTCGAAATGAATAAAGCGAACTTATCACTTGCTGAGGCTTGAACACATAAAGATTAATATAAACATAAAATCTGAAAGCAGAGCAAATTGCGATTCCATACATTAGTTGTAAACTGCAGAAACTAAATTGATTTAAATCCAAAACATTCATTTTCTTCAATACAGCTACATTTTACAACTTATTGAGCGGCAGCTGTCTAGCAGTAAGAATGAACAATATACCGAGGCCAACAATATGGGAAATATACATATAGTGCATGGTGAGGAGTGGTTAACAGTATCAAAGTAAGGAGTACCAAAATATGCAAAAACATACATATGAATGCACGCATACCCTTACACGCACTAATGACTAATCTCTGCATAGTAAGATTTAATCATATGAGTAACATGTTTGGGTAGCTGGGGCAGTTAGTGAATATACAGCTTAAAATTATTGTTGTAACTGCAAATGAGAAATGCATATAGTTCAGTTTAATGAAAAGTGCTATGCATAGAATAGAAAATGTATTCGCGTTACATCAGTGAGGCCTGAATACGTTTGCAGTATATTTAGAGATATGTAGTGGACAAAAAGTTCCAATACTTTATTTGAAACCAAACAGAGGACAGGTAACAGAAGTCTGACAACAAAGAACAGAAGTACTTGCACTACAACAATTAAGATAACTTGAACTGCGTTAAGAAACAATATAGAATCTAAACAGCAATCGTACGATTTTTCTTTCTGGGATTTCCTTTAGGCTGACTGATCTTGCCGTCTGAGAAAGGCGGAACCTGTAGTGTTATACAATGTCATTTAAAATAAAAGTCAGTTTGCAAACAGATGGCGCATAGGTAAATGGGAAAAAAGGCAAGTATCAATGCAGTGTGTTGGACATGATAGTTGTTTGCAGAAAGACATACGTACAGTGATGGTCAAATAGGTACCTTAGTATGGCTTTCTTCAGGTGGCGAAGTGTTGCTGTCGGGAGATGTAGAAGAAATTTTAGTTGTAGTTAATTTTTTCCATCCAGCAGAAGTAGCATATGTGTCAACCTTGGCTTGAAAATTTTCAGTTTTTCCTACTATTTGTTCGAGAATGGTGGTTACTTTTTTGGCACCCCCAACCTTCATGTAAAATAAATGTTTTGTTAGTGGCAAATATCTTGTATAATGTTGCATCAGAGAAGGTAGACTAATTTTTGTTTAGTGAGTTGTAGTAGGCATTTGATGACTGCGATGAATTCAGAAGTACCTCATTTCTTTGAATTAGGTATAAAGACTCAGCCTTTTGCTTCAGAATAGACTCCGCCAACTTGTCAAATAGGAGGATTGGAACAGACGTGGTGCCATCATCAACAATTACTTCCAAACGAAACCTAGTAAGGGAGAAAAGATAAAGGATGATGAGTGGTAAAAGTAAGTATACATAGAAGCATAATTGTGATGTCATTACCTATGCAATGGAAACTCGATATCTCTAATGCATTTGCTGCAGTAATTCTTATGTCCCGATGTGCTTATTCTGGATTTGCAAATGTTGCAGGATAAATATTCCCATCCATTGTCAAGAGAAAGTCCTGTTATTTTTGCTTCAAAAGCATAGATTTTTCCCTAAAAAAGAAAGGTTGATGTTGTGAGTGGTTGAAATAGTATCGTAAATGAAGTAGAAGTCTGTTATGGGTCTGTAATGTAAGTCAATATTGTAAATACAGTAATGAAGCATACTGATGATCGAATATTTATTTGTTGCTGTGGTAAGAAAAAGAATAACAGGAACATGCACAAAACATTGTTCATAAACACGCAAAAATTGTAGGTTATATAGTGTAGACTGAAAAGTAGAAATAAATTGAAAGGTTAAACACACGTCACAAATATAACATACGACTGCAGCAAGTGGTTGAGTAAAACAGATTCAACCTGACAATTGATATCATCGTATGCGAATTTGGACCATTTCTGGGGGCGAAGAAAATCTGAAATTACTGTTGGTCATCGGAGTAACATTTACAATTTTCAGTTTATGGTTTTTCTTTCGTTTAATTAAACATCTAACTTCGCGTTTCATTGAGTTTTCCCTCTCCGCTATGTTTATTGCTTATCGCTAAATCATTGCAATGTTACATATTATGCAAGATAATGCTATTACTGCTATACATTATGCAAAGAAAGTGTACTGGTTTCTCTCATATTTGGCCTTTCTTGCTCTAAAATTAATGTGGGCATACAGATATAAAACAGCAGAGATAAGTAAGTAAGGTATAAACTGTCCAAGTTTAAGCTCTTAGAATTAATTTGTTGAAATATTAAAATGCAAGATGAGGATGTAATTTTCCCTAATTCTAGCCTAGTTGTAAGCACAGTGAGAAGTTAAATTGAGAACTGCAACATGGTGAGAAGGGAAAAATTCAACTGTGACAAATAGGCAGGCTAAATGGTGGGTAGAGGAGTTAAAAAATTGGATAGCTTACTTTACTAAGAGGACCTGCAGCATGGTGTGAACTGTAGTAGTAAAAACAGTTTGGTAGACAGATTTTTGAAGGAGTGCATTTTATGGAAGGGAAAAAAAATTATGCCATGCCAGGCAGCTAGGGAGGCAGTGAGGAGAACTGTACTTACCTCATACGCTGGTGGGAGATCTGAGCTGATTATTTCGGATATGCACCTATCAGTGATTATCCCAGCTGGTATTTTGGACTGAACGTCTTCAGATGAAAACGCAGGGAGTTTCCTTTTACGGAAGCTGGGAAAACAGTAGAAAATGGGAGGGTTAGTAGTAGGCGAAAAGAAGTTTGTTTTTTTCATAGTAAGTAGTATTGATATGCGGTTAGGGGGGTCGACCTCTTAAGTATATCAGATCCCTCAGCAACATCCAAATCAGTGTAAACAAATGTTGCAGTAGTTGAGCTCATGCTTGGCTTACCTGTACGCCAAAGCATAAGCAATGTGTTAGAAGTAACAAACATATAAACAAAGTATAATAGGATATGTAGATATAGGAAATATACCGCGGTAATTCTTTACGGTCATTGACGTAAGGATAACTGTTTTAGTGGTGTCATTGACAGCGGAGTCATCTATCAAGTTTGTTTTGTTGCCCCACAGTGTAGCGGCAATGCGGTTACCACTGCATTTGAGATAAGTTAATGGTCATATAAGAATATGTTAGAAATTAAATGGAATTTATGTCAATGGTTGGAAAAATACAGAATTAACAGGTAGCAGTGAAGATATAGGATAAGCTCGCGCTTAGGAGCCACTGAACCATTCCCGACAGATTGGTTGACGACATCACCAACATGATGGAGGACTCCAATGACATCTGATTTGAGGGGTTGATTAGTACTTGATTTGAAAATAGGTAACTGGCAGGGTTATAAGATGAAATGAAAAGTAGATGGGATGTAGTATACTTACCAGTCAAGTATTTAACAGTATCGGTTCTGTTAATTATGGACTGGTAGTCTGCGAATGAAAACTTATGTGCAGGTATGGTGTCATCATGGTTGTCGATTTCGGTCACTTTTGTCAACGCAGTGAAGTTGATCTTAATTGGTTTGTGCACCGAAAGATAACTGTCACCAGCAGGTGCGACGTTGAATTCACCTATGTCGTAAACCATCCCTTCCTTCAGCTTGCCGAGGAAAAGTGGCATGAAACGGGGCCCTACAACTGCATGTATTTCTCCATCCTAAAATAAGAGGAAGCATTAGTACGCGACTATGTGTATACTTTCATATAGTAACTGTGAACAACATTTGCAGATGCTCATGTGAATGTACTGTCTAAGTTAAAACCCCATGATGAAAATATATAATTTGAAACAGTAGGCATCAGCTATTGTACTGCAACCGTTGCCATTCTATGATGGCAGGGTGTGAAAAAAGTAAATTCTTTAAGTGGCGATAAATAATTGTTCTCAGTGTTGTCTAAAAATGCAGGGGGAGAGTATAACAGCAGGCGTATGCAGCGTTGGAGTAAGTTAAAATTTATATTAACAGCAAACATGAAGTGGAAATATAGATGTTTGAAGTAGAATGGATACGGCAGTATCGGTTTTATATGTACCATAATCAATATTAAAATATTTGGATAATGGACATGAAGAAACAGTAGATGGGACATGATTGACAAAGAATTCATCTCAAATGAAGTTAAAAAAGATGGATAAAATATATATTTATGACCAAATGTTGGATTAACGAAATTCGTAAGAGCAGAGGGAGGAAAAAAACAATGTAGAGGACGACAGTTGAACATGTACATTCACATCAGTATATCAGCAATGAAGAACATAATAGAAATCACACAATTAATTCATTAAAGCTAATATGTGGTAAAGGGCAGGAGGAGTGCAAAAATTTGAACTTTACGGGCTAAAATTTGAGTGTTCTAATTGCTTAAAAAAAACTGAAAATTGGGAACAGAATGACATAATAGGAAAAACTATCAAAGAAATCATATGTCTACATTTTTTTCAGAACTCATTGTTTAATTAAGTTAAAATTTCAGACTTGATCTTAATAGCTGGAAATTGTAGAAATGAAAATACCAAAATGGAAGTAATTTTGCAAAAGAAAAGAAATAATTGTATATTAAGAAACACTATTTCATTGATGTGTGAATCCACTAAGAGACTAAAAGCATATTGTAAGTTTGTACGATTTTTAAAAACTGAGAAATAATAAAAGGTTAAACATGAAAGGATGAAAAGAGAAAAAATGAAATCAGAAGGAGAAGATATTTTCATTAAAAGTTGGGAAAAAAAATTTTAGAGAACAGTAAAAGCCAAATGTATATATTTTTTAAAGGAAAGGATACATAATATTGGGTAAAGAGTATGTATTATTTAAAGGCCGAAGATGGAGTACGAAATGCCAAATGCAGCCTAGAAGCTAATAATTTACATGGAAAAAAGCAGGAAGTTGATGTTTTATTTGCAATAAAATATGAAAGTAGGGGACAAAATTTTGAAGATCATTTTAAGTTTTGAAGTCATCGTTGAGAGGATAAAATACATTGATAATGTGGATTTAAAAAGTAGATAAACAGATGTACAAAAAATTTGGGGCAAAAGGCAAATGAGAAATTGAATGTACAATAAATATTTAGGAATATTATCCAAATCTTTCGCCGTAAAATAGAACGTGAAAATATTTCAGAATTTATGCTAGCTGGGAGAAAGGTATAGCAGTTCACCAACATTTTTGGTATATAAAAGTACATATAACAATGTAATCGACTTGTACCGACAGTAGTATGTAAAACAAAGAGAAGAAAACGAATGCATGGGAGGTGGGGTAATTGTAAATTTGGAATTCAGGAACAGAACTAAAGTTCAGAGATTTTACTAAAATTAGGTAATCATATAAATAGAAGTGAAGAAGGCGTATAACAGCGTGAAAATGTAACATTGTGAAAATGTTGGTAAAGGCAATAACCATCAGCAAAAGAATACAGGGAAAAAAGTAGGATCTAGAAAACGAACAAAGCCAGAAACGTATTGAAGGCTAACCTTGTTATCGAGCAACTGCATATTAAATCCAAAAACATCATTGCTCTTTAGGTTTATGGAGTCCCACATCCTTGCAACACGGACTCGGATTATTGCTCCAACAGTTTCAACAGTCAGTGAATCTATAGATGAGTGTGAATTTTCCATAACTGAGAGTAGAGAATTAAATTTTTTATGAGAAGATGATTTGTATATGAGTAATAATAGATAGACAGCAGGTTATAAAGGATTGCAATTGTAATACTGGATGTCTGTTCGTAATCTATCAGTTTAAATGTGGTGGAGGCTAAATAATTAAAAAACTGCTAATTTTATTTTTTTAAGTGCTATAAATGGCATCAGGTGCGAAATATAAACAGGCAGCACCATAAATTATGAGTAAAATAACTCTAATGTTAGTAGTCCAGAAGTCATACCGAAGACAGTATAATATGATAGTGTAATTTGTTTTCTATGTGGTAATAAATGCACCTGCTATTGCCTTGTTTCGTTATGCACTTTATCAAAACAGTGGTTTCTTTTCCTGCATAAACTAATAACCACATAGAATTTATTCCAACTTTAAAAATCAATTTATATTCACATAAATTCAGTTTAAATTATTTCAAATATTAAATTAACAATTTAATTATCCAATTAAAATCTTTCAAAATATTATGTACTCTGATCGATAACTACTACCTTTGATGATAGCCTACTCCCTAAACTATAGTGCTATAGTGTAATAACTTGATGTTGTGTCTCTGCAAGACCAATCTGTATGTGTGAAACTATTAAATTGCAATTTCTTACTTATTGAATTTTCAGAAAAAATAATGTTTGAATTACATCTTAGTTAAGAACATTAAAGTATTTTCAAAAGGCACATAGCATAGATATCTTTAAACATTACTTTTCATATGTACAGCTATTGGAGAGTTGTATGTGACCAGAAATATTATTATTACATTAATATCTTTAATTAGATAACTCTAGTATCCATTTAATAGCTATAGAAAACCTATTAATTAAAATATATAGATAAAGGCAGATTTTAACAGTTTCGTACATGTTCAACATGTATATAAATAAGGAAAGAATTATGAGATTGCTGCAAAAGTAATATAGTTTGCACCAAAAAGAAAATATATTTTTTATTGAAATAACATACCATTTCACGTTGACATTGGAATGTCTTCATATTAGAAAGTTAAACCACCATGGGGAAAAAGCAAGAGAGATTACTGCAAAACACCATTTAACAGAATCAACTTAGAGTTGGAAATAGTAACTTCTGCAAACAAAAACCTAAAGACACTTAGAGCAACAAAAAACCTGCCTCTAACAGAAATAATTAAATTTTAGTCCAATTGAGACTGAGATACATATGAAGGATGACATAATTTGGAAAGTAGCGGTCTTAGATAGGTTTTTTTCCACAGAAGATAGTGGTAGGCCTGGATGGAATGCAAAATAACAATCCTGCAAATGTGAAGTGGTAAGAGTTTATTTCATATTGCAAAATTAGAACCTATTACTCAAATATGTTTAAGAAGTCATTCATGTTACTGATTAGGCAAAGTCTTGAGTGAATCTGGTAGATGGAGTAAATCTTAGTCATTATCTCGTTTATTAGCGTTTTCCATCATAAGTAGCAAGAATTAAACATTTCCAATGGAAATTAAAGTAAGATGTCAACATTACCATAGAGGATAATGGAGTAAAAGGTAAGAATGACTTGAGAAAACTAATACATAGTAAAAGTGTTATATTTCAAGGTGTATGTTGCCTTTAAAACTTTAATTTGCAATGATACATCACTCATCTAAACAAATATTTGAGTACCAAGAAAATGACCACCCGACAGAAGACGTAACTAACACCAAATGTACCATCTACCATATAAAAAGGAGGCCACAACAGAGAAACAACACCATTAAAAGCAATGCCTAAAATATAAAAATCCATATAAATGAACCGTTGATTAGTGTAATTCCACATTTGAGAATATAAGAAATATGTAACATGATCTTAGTATTTTAAAAATAGTTGCATAATTTTCTCAATCTCAACCCTTTTAACTTCATATAGTTCTGATAGAAAAATATATGCATAACTAAATAGTAATGGGCATCTCTAAGACAAACAAACCACTATATAGGCAATAAAATGATCGATAGCCTAATTTAGAAAGGATCAGACGAATTGCTAAAGAAAAAGGGGAACCTATTGTGCCACATGGTTGAATTTTATACATTATAATCCCTCATTTTCTTGGAAAGAAACATGGATAAACAAATGGAATTGCATAAAATATTTCAAATCCAAAAGTCACTCGAGAGTAATGGAAGGGTGGAAAATGGAAATAGCTCGAGTTACTTGTAACATGATGTAAAAAAATTTCTTACGTAAATGAAATAATGCATAACATTTCTAGTATTTATGTATGCAATCGTGATTCATACTAAAATTATGTACATGTTGAAGATGAACATAAATATCCGTTGACTATGAAGTTGATTATTATCAACGTAATAGAAGAATATCCATCATCTTGAATTAATGATCTTACTTTGAACCTAACAGTAATCTAAGGCCTGAGAGGGTTATACAACTAACCCAAATCATATTTTAAATTCATAGATGATTAATACATACCTCTTGCTTTCAAGTAACTACATAAATGATGGATAGTCAACAGAATGATCAATAACCCAGTTTGGAAAGGAACAAAAAAAATTAATGAATAGCTATTGAAAGAGGGAAAGCCTCAATACTTGTTGTTCCAAATAGGTGAACTGTATGCATTATAATCCCTCATCTTCCTGCAAAGAAAAATGGATAAACAAATGGGGTTGCATTAAATATTCCTAATCAAAGTTACTCAAAAGAAATTGAATGGTGGAATTATCTAAGAATGATAAAAATATTCCAATATTATATGGAAGAACTGTTATAGTACTACACATTAGGAGACACTAAAAAAATTGTAAATTTTTAATCTAAAAGACCTTTTCTTTCAAAAAAGAAGCTTTTAGTTGTTCAATATATTGCAATTATCCACCTTTACATTCATACAGCACATACCATGCTAAAACTAACAGACTCACAAAAATTGTCTAACTTAAAATAAAAGAAGCAAAAATATCAGTATACTGCACACCAATGTTGATGTCTTGTACTTTATTCCTAACATAGAATTAAACATATTGTATTTGACAAATACTATATCATCTTTCATTTGGTGAAAATTAACTTGATTTATTTACTTGCAATGTTCCATATGACTACCATATCAAATTTGTTGAATATTAGAAAAGCTATATAACTTAAATCTATAAATTAAGAAGTTTTTAGCAAAAAAAGGTTTGATATAAAAGGTGTAACATCATTTAGTACACTACTATAAGGTATTATAGAGTAATTAATAGGGTGCTTAAATGCATCAGAAGTAACATGTTGTAATATTGTAAAGTTTGAAGTATCATTATGTTTAGGTCTTTCCAAGGTTCTTTGTTAGATATGATGTAATCGCCTTTCTTAAAATTGCATGAGACTCAAAAAGAATTAGTATGATGACCGCTAACTATAAAACTGAACATATATGCATTTGAATTAGATAGCAGGTATTTAGACAACATGTACTTCAAATTTTTGGTGAATCTTGATGCATTTCATTTTTTTATATTTACCTATATATGTACACCATAAGAGCTAAATATTGGGAAAATTAACTTGTAATAAATTTCAACCCTGACAAAGTGGTTTTAAATAATTTGACCAAATTGTATAATTGTAGATGCTTTAGGAATAATGAAACCATTATAGTAGTCCATTATCTCAAAACCACTGCCAACATTAGCATGAAGATGAATAAGCTGCCATGAACTACACCTTTTTTACCAAAAAAGGTTGAATTTGCATAATTTTATTTATTGAACTTATCATGGAAATAGTATTAATCCCTGGGTAATAACTAATACCATCAAGCCTACTTGTCGGAAAAAAGTAGAACTTCATTTGATAACTTACCAACAGTCATCCACCACTGTAATTAAGCTAATATCAATAACATTAGAAATGGACATCAACTTATCCATGAATATGTCTGCAATATAGCAAGGAAAAAAGTGGATCCAAAATATGCATACATGAGTCATGAATGTTGACCGTAGCCTATAGGTAGGTTGTAGAGAGAATATAAATAGCCTAAGCATGTTTGTACACTAACGTAAAAGCAAATCTTAGTCAATTATAAACAGACACTGCTCCACACTTAACAAATGTATCACCAAGCTAGTGCTAGTACTCCTCAAATATTCAGACAAATGATCGTTATTAATATTTGTTGCATAATTTTATTATACAAAACAACCAGATCTGTGCATATTTCATTTCCAGGTTGAGCCTAGGTATAGAAGTTGAAAGCCAATTTATTTTGCGGAAGATTGAATGACCAAAAGGAGCAACGGATAAAAATATCAATAAACATTTAAACCCAAAATATTTATGGCAATATTTTAAAATAAAGCAATCCTTATGTAATGATATAGTCGTCTAGTTTAAGCCTTTTAGCAAATAGGAGTAAACAAATACTTAGAAAGAGATAACTGTGGTCAAGTTGAAGACGCATAAATTTGTGACAAGGTAGAAGTTACTACTACTGCAATCAGTAACGTACCCAAAAGGTGGATGCCTAAAATTTCTATGCAGTTTAATTTTCAGGAGAAGTGAAGCCTTTTATTAACGTGAATGAAAGCCCAAGGGGGAAAAATGTTTTGGGAAAAGAGAAATACGTTGTTCGTTGAAAACGAAGTTGAAAAATAATGATAAGGCAAGTAGGACTGGTGAAGGGAAAAAAAGCTTGTAACATAGTAAGGTAAGACAAACGGGGAAAAAATACAATGAAAGTAGCTTATCACATTGTTAAGTCGTAATAGAAATCAATTATGAGTTAATTAGCAGAAGTTTAAAAGTCTGATATTTTTCAGCCATGCAACAGTGGTGCATTTTAAAAATATAGTACCGTATGTCGATGTTGTTCAATCTGTCAGTAAAATTACGTACTAATAAAATGGAAACTAAAAAATTAACCAACAATTACAGTAACCACTAATCACGGGAGTGAAAATGAAGATATATTTCATCGTCTGTTAAATTAATATATCTATCTTCAGTTTAAGCTTTAATGTAATGGTTTGAAGAACTAAAATGTGATAATCATTGAAAGTTTAGGTTTAAGTATTAATTATGAAGTTGGTCGTTGGGTAATTTGTAATTGAATGGGCGAGTTAAGAATTTGAAAGAGTTTTAGAATTTAAAGGTGATAATCATTTAATATTTTAGTCCAAAAGTGAAATTGTTTAAAGTTAGGGAAAAAAGTCATGACAAACCATTAACATTAAATTAATGGGTAATAAATAATTCTTTAGTGGTAGTGGGACAAATAATTAGTACATTAACCTTAACAAATAGAGCTGTACTTGCCCAGTACATTTATCAGACATCAGTGAAAACAATAAATATAAACTTTGTAATTTCAGCAGCATAAAGGATTAACAAAATACTGCAGTAGAGGTGATCTACTGCAAGGGTCCACGTTGAGGGTAAGTGGTAACAAAAAATGTTATATGTTAAACCACTCGGCAGAAAAATTGAGTAATCCAAACAATTAATTAACTAAGAAAGTAAGTAGGTCGAACAAATTTCTTCTAGTAGGCAGAAAGTTGAATGAATTTTTCAGCGAAGGTAAAATCAAGCATTGAAAAGAGCCTCGTATATCATTGCCAATGAAATGCAAAGACTAATCTGTATTAGGGTTAACAATGGATCAATGTCTAGAGAAAATTTGCCATTTTTTACAAAACTGGAGAAAATGCAACGCAGTAAACTAAACTACATAGGAATCAGCTTCTCTAAATGGGTTTTAAACCGGAATATTCAACACAAACAGAGTGAAAGTAGCTACAAATCTTCGAATATTTCATGGAAAACAATATTTTCAGTATACCCAACTTCTTCCGCTCCTTGTTGTTTGATAAGCATTTGAAGACCTTGTTCTGATGTTGTTCTTGATATGGCGATGTACAGTTGACCGTGGGAAAACACAGGTCGTGGCAAATATACACCGACATGATCTAAAGTATGTCCTTGACTTTTATTAATTGTCATGGCGAAGCAAACTTTGATTGGAAACTGCAAGCGACGGAGAATAAACGGCCATTTTGTATTTGATGATGTATGGACAATCCGAGGAATGAAAACTTTATTTCCAACATAGGTACCAGTAATAATTTCAGCTTCAACTACTCTTGCAGCTAGTTGGGTAACGATCAAACGTGTTCCGTTGCAGAGGCCTATACTTTGATTTATATTACGAAGAAGCATTATCGGAATTCCTACTTTAAGGTTGAGTTTATGGCTAGGAACGCCTGAAGGGTTCAAACTGTTTAAAAATTCAGTAGGAAACAATATATGTTGATCCTCAATTCCTTCAGAGGCCGGGCTTATCGTGTCTGCGCTTAGGTACGTAGTTAAAGATCCTGAAAGAGTAGATGTTATGTAGCTGTTAATTTCTTCAACGCAATCATTTGTTGGAGCCAAAATGCATCGAAGACGCAAATAATTTGGCTCCTTCAATCGTTTCTGCAAGTCAGGGTATGTATTACGAACTATTGCTTCAGTTGGATTTGAAGTTTCCTCGATCAACAAACGTTGTGGTATTTTTATCCATGTTGGCTCAGCTCCTTGTTGCAGTGCTGTGGCAGGAACTTTTCCATCACCTACAGAGAGAACCCATTTTGTAAAATTTTCCAATTTTTTAACTTCAGAAGGTGTACCATCAGTCGACTTTAGATGCATGTTAATGTTTAGTTTGAAAACTCGACATTTGGACCATAAATGAGACTTGTTTATGGAGGATTGGACGATTGCAGTTCTCGATCCCTTTGGGATGACAGGAAGCACCTGTCTAAAATCTCCCCCTAACAAAATAGTTTTCCCACCAAAGGTACGTTCATCCAAACAGTTGACGCTGTCGTCCATTAAGTCTCGAAGGGTGCGATCAAAAGCTTCCAACGAATTTCGATGAACCATAGGAGCCTCGTCCCAAATAATTAAATCTGCTCGTATTATTAGTTGTGCAAGGTTTGATTGCTTTGAAATGCCGCATGTCGTGTCTTCTCCGACGTCAATTGGTATTTTAAACCTAGAATGGGCAGTTCGACCACCTGGAAGTAGTAGAGATGCTATACCGGACGATGCAACCGCTAAAACAATTTTACCTTCTGAACGCATTGTTGTAATTATCGTATTCCAAAGGAAAGTTTTTCCCATGCCCCCACTTCCATAGACAAAGAAAAAACCTCCTGCTTTTTCGTATACTGATGCGGTGACAACATCGAAAACAGTCTTCTGCTCCACGTTTAATTGACACAACATCGTACATGCTTCCTGTTGTAAAGTAGGACAATTGTAGCTTAGTTCCTCCTCTATTAGTCTATTGTGATGTGAACGCGTTAACGATAAATTTGGCATTGGCATAAGGGGAAAGTCGGCTAAAGAACGATTGTTCAAATTAAGTATATTTTCAAGCTCTATCAAACAATAGTTCTTTAGTTCTTCATTTGTTAACAACAAATCTGTGTTATTTCGAATGCGCCGTTGGTTCCATTGTATATCGTCGGAGAGCAGTTCCCAGTTACTGTTCCAAACCTCAAACGGGTTGGAAATTTCGCAGAAAAGTAGCATCGTCGCAAACATTTGACGTAAGGTTTTTCCAGAAGACCAGTTTCCAGCTTCACATAGCGCAGTATTCCATTCGTTGTCATTTTCTAACAATCCTAGAGCAACACATGCAGATTGGAAGTCTGAATATAGCGTACCATTTACTGTTCTAATGTCCTCATAACAGGTTGGACCTTTAACAACGGTTAAAAGCATTCGTAAATAGAATCTTTCCCCGGAAGTTGGATGTGCATAGTATATTCTGCCTATTTTATCACCTTGTTTCCTTCTTCTCCATTGCTTATCTTTTTCGTACCATACCCATTTTGATGGAAAATCAACATATGTCAAACATCTTGCATCTACATGTACTGCATTAGTTCTCATCCATTCTGTGAACATAGTTCTTTCAATATTTTGCCTACCCACAATTTCAGATATGTTATCATTATCGGTGAAAGTAACTGTATGCTCCCCTGGAAGATGAAATTGTAGTCTTTGTACTGATGGTTTACGATATTGCACTTCAAATTCAAATATACGCCAGCATGCTTCAGAAGCAGAGACATATCGACAATCAAGATACCTTTTGATCTCATCATGTTGATACGTCGCCATTTCTTTATTTGCAACATTTTCTTCGATGATAACTGTTGCTCTATCATGTCCCTTATTGATATATTTAAACAAATATTTAACAGACTTAGTTTTATTACATACCTCGACATTTATATGCGCATTATATTTAACCAATAGGTCAATGTTATGAGGTACAATCCAACGACCGTCGACCGTTATTTCCGTAGATGTGCGTATGGAATGGCCATTTTGTCGACGTTTATAAATTGGAAAACCATCTTTGTCAAAGCTTGTATCATTCGTAAAAGATTTTGGATAATGTTTTCCACATACACCACCTTCCATGCACTGTGCACGTTTATGAGCTTGACCACAGGGGCCATGCCCCATGAATTGCCCAACTGCATCATAACCGATTGGATCTACAGCAGGGTCTGGCACTTCAGCGCTTACAATCCGGTCAACCTGCAACGTGGTCTTTGGTTTGTCATCGGCGTGTAGAAATAGTAAGATATGTGCATGTGGCAGGCCTCTTTTCTGAAATTCTATTGTGTATATAACTGTATAGGAAAAACAAATCGTAAAGTTAGAGATCCATGAGTATGAGCAAATATGAAGTATAGATGGACAGTGCGTATATGTTTATACGTAGTTAGGCACGAAGATTCTACCTGCTTTAGCTCATCCAAAATGTCCATTTTTAAATACATCTTTGATAAATTGTTTAAGTTTTATGTGGAAAACACGGGCAATGATGTCCGGTCGATGATGAGGTTGTTGACCTGGAATTAACTCAAGCATATATCTGATTTCTGGCCACTTTGAATTACATGTGAACGTTATAAACAAATCTGGACATCCACACCATCGACAAATAGCCACCGCATCTTGATAATTTTGAACCATATATATGGGACCGCCGGTGAAACTGGAAGGCAAGATTGTTCGTTTACCAATCGATTTAGCAGACGTATCCCCTGCAACCACAGCATCCTGCAAGCCTTTATAAAGGTCTGACCGTATGTTCGATTGATTATGTCTAATCCATCTCAATCTATCTTCCTCAATGCATGTGTATGCATCAACAATATATTGTTGAAGCAAACGACCTCCTCTAAGTAAAGTTTGCCCTTCATTCTGTCTACTCTGTAGTCGAAAAGCATAGTACTCACGCATCGTTAGAAAAATCCTTTCACCATCAGAGGCAAACTGAGCATTGCGATATTCAATACATGACCTATATCCATCCTCAGCGTAAGGAAATAGAATTGGATACTGCATTGCCATGAAGTTGGGATGCTTTTCGTTTATACGACACAGGATGCTTGTTTTCTCTTCCAGCACAATATCTCTATTGACACCTGGCTGATTGTCATTACCAACAATTAAAGCAGCTATCTCAGAAGAAGTGGGTAAGTTATATTGTCTGCTATCATTGTTCCTTCCAGAAAGAATTCGAATGCTAACATCATGTAGAGTGCCAACTTTGAACCTATCTCTTGCCATTCGAAATACCTTTGCAAGTTCATTTGTTTCATCGAACATGTGTATTATTTTTTGTACTAAATTTGGATCCACATCCCTGGTGTTGTTTCTCGAACAAAAACGCAACCTATTTTCCTGCTCATTTTCTGTATCATAAATATACAATTGTGCAAATTTGGGAACGCCATCAACAGGTAGCAAAGATCCAATTTTATGATGATTTTGACCATTTAATCTGAATACATAAACTCCTTTACCATCATTAACACTATTGTCCACATGTCCGCCCATTGATGTGAATGCAAACATATAATTATATATTCGGATTTGTTCTCGGAAACACGAAGCTATTCCGCCTTTTTTATAATCCAATAAAATTTTCAACAACGGGGGGGGTTTCCTTTAATAGGGGTAAACAAACTTTTCCACCTTGACAACAAACGGAGAAGTTTGCAAAGCTGGGGATATCATCCTTCCGATTTCTCTCCTCGAACCAAACATTGGCACCGCAATTACAGCATCTGTTAGTGGGAGGCCCGAAATCCCATGATTTAAAAATACAACCAAGCAGAGGTAAATAACGGGAAAGAAATAAAGCTCACATGACCAATTAATGTGAGTATGCATACAGAAGACTGAGGATTACTTACGTTGATGTACGTTATTTTTTGCTAGGTTAGGGTTGGCACGGAAAACACTTGTCAATGGACTACAAAACCAAAGCTCAGAGTTGGATATGTCAATATTTGTTATATTTTGTACGCCTCTATGTCTCCTTGTACTTGTGACCGAAGAACATAAATGAAGAGTGCACACTGCAGTGAAGATTTTGTTATTAAGTTATGGAGCCTTCGTATTGAATTTTGGGAAACGATGAAAAAACATGTATGAATCAGAAGAACAAAATAACTGATCACAATTTCGTAAATTTGTTGAAGTGTAGATTCTCTTTGATTGCAACGAAAGAACACGATTACATCGTTTCCTCCATTTACCTACAGGTTCATTATGGTTGGTCAAATTGTTTAAATGAACAGGAGCATAAGGAGGGAAGACAAACTATTAGTTGGAACAACACCTATATCTTGAAGTAGGTAAACTGGATGCAAAGAAGTTGTGGGTCTACTTGTCGCTGGTTCATCCAAACTATTAGTCGTAGGGAACGAAGATCGTTGGAGAACGGGAGGCGAACCTGCAACGTGATGGTGCCAAAACTTTTTGAATATACTGAAAGTAACATACAGGAAGTAGCAGTTGGAGTTTGGTTTCCTCCAGCTGTGCATCAGCGGATAGTAGGTTTTTTTTGTACACGGAGAAATATCAAAACCACGTAATGGGTACAATGCAATAAAATGATTTTTGGTACGGTTTAGCAGTAATAAAGTTTTGTGAGAAATAAGGTATGACTTTGACACTGGGGGCACATTTTATTGAGCCATGATTTGTAATATTGACCTAATAACCTTGACAGAGGTGCGGTGGAGGGAAGTTAACGAAGGAAACATACCAGTATTCGGTGGAATGGACGAATGGTTTGTTTGGGTTTTGCATGGTGGTTCAGGAACATAGCCTAACGGATTAGAATTAAATGAAGGAACAGCAGAGGCGACGGAGAATGGTGCTGAAGACGGCGACGGAGAACAATTTTCAGCAACATCCGATGTACGCTGGTTGTTAGTTCGATGACATGCAACTTCAGAAACATCGGGGTTTGCAGAAGTGAATTTCCTTAGACTTGCGGCTAGTGAATTTTTGGTTGAATTGTTGTATCTTCGTTTTACAGTTGGAGCAGGAAGGCCAACATCCGATGTACACACCGGCTAGTACAAAAGGAGATGGTAGATATGTCAAGTAATATTTGTCAGCAAAAGAGGAAGAAAAAAAAAAGGAGAAAACATACTCACAGTAAACGGGGATAAGTTTAATTGGCTAATTTGTGTACTGGATGACGATGCTGGGTGAAGATTAGTGCTCCTCTGTACACCACCAACACAGAGTTTGGCAGCAGGTTCAACCAACGGGGGTGAATTGTCAGAAGGGGAAGTTGTCCTGCTGATTGATTTCCTCTTTCTATTTTTGTCAACAACCTCCATCTACAAAATTATGTCTGGTACAAACAGAAAAGGTATGAAATCTCTGTTGGTATTTTTCATTATATGAAACCCCTGACGCATCAATTATGTTTGAAGCGGCTAGAAACGAAGAAAGGGGGTTAATATATGCACAGCTAAAAATCAAATTGTCGCGTGGTTTAAATTCAAAAAGGGTAGTACAACTGTGTATCCTTTACGTTGAAATAGCAAAAAGTTTAAAATAAAAAGGGAGGAAATTCTTCAATACATGACATTATATAATTTTGAAAAATAATTCAAAAATCATAACATCATTAAATTTAATAGGACAAACTTTAATACATAAAATTAGATGTACTCAGCATTACCACTTAATGGATTATGGAGAGTATATGCAATAAATAGTTCACCTTAATGCATCTCACTTTCATTTAAAATCGGATGACCAAGAAGTTTTAAAAGCAATCCTGGATAACTAATAAAAAACCATGTCATGTTATCAACAAAAATGAATACACCCCCAAATATATAATATTTTTATACGTATATGTAAGTACATATTTTTTCTCTTCTTTTAAGGGATATAGCAATTGTTTGTGCTACTGCTGCTGACAACAGCATGGTGCTTATGCGTATAGCAGTAGTTATTCTGTTGCTATGCGATATCATAGCGCTGTTGTGCATAGTAGTAGCCACACTACTGCTATGCAACAACATGTGATGTTACTATGCAGCCCAGTATTGCTGTTATGATGTAGCTTGTAGTTCATTTTTAGGGGAAGAGAAAAAGAAAATTGTTTAGGTCTTGGTTGCCAGATATCTTAAGATTGGCAGCCAGCTCAATGTAATATATGATATCATGAAAGTTTTAAAAAAAGATAGGTAGGATCAAACTTTGTGTAGTATGTGATCTGTATTATGAGAATTAAATACACACTATGTGATGCAAGCATAAATTTCCAATGGTCAGAGTGGGCAAAATAAAATTTATATATTAGCAGATGATAATTAGTAGGTTTGAAGTACTCCTGAGAAAATAATTGTAGTATATAGCTTGTTATAAAAACTTTTCAAGGCACAAAAGGATACAGTAAAAAGATGGTGGATCTCTGTATACATGATTTATTAAGTATATAAGATGGAAGGAATTGAAACTGAATTAAGAGCCAAATTATTTGTAACAGTGGCAAGTGTCCGTATTACAATAAAATCCAAAAGTAGAGTGAAGGAAAAGTAGATGCTCTTTGTATGATCATCAAACTTGGTTGCATAGCAAGCAGGTAGGATAATGTTAGACACAAAAGACGAAAAAAATATATAAGAACATACAAAGTTAAAAACTTGAGACGTTGAAAGACTATGAGCCAACACGATCTTGAAATCTTGTTAATATTTGAGGCAATGTCTGGTTTCCTACATTTATTGAGCTTTCTCTATATGAGGTAACTTTACAGTTCAATGTTCTATTATATATCATCATACATATATATTTCAGTGTATACCTGGAAAGTTAACAACAATGTTATCAGACAAAACATTTGAACTTCAAGCTCTAGCAAATTCATATAGCCATGTATCATTTTGTTCTCAATTAAAAGATTGAAAACCAGCAATAAACAGCAAAAATTCTGGTCAATATTGCGTCATTAGATTCATTAGATTTATATAGCACGATGAGTCCAAAAAGAAAATGATAAATTTATTTTACACGTGACTCTAAATCAAGAAAACTGCCTGAAACACAAAACTTGCAAAAGAACAAAAGAACTTTAAAATGTCACAAAATTGGAAATAAAAAATTAATCCAATACATGATGCTATAAAAATTAAATCAAAATCGATAAACTAACGCTGGTCGATTTAACTATTCAAGTTGTATAGGAAAAATTGCATAAGGACAGACATGACCCTTCACTAACTACACGCGATAGAGGAAAACGCAGGAAGTAAAAGAAACGTTGGATTAGAAAATTTTAATTGAAGGCAATATATCTTTTTTTGCAATAGGAATAAAATTAATAAATTACTAATTTGTCAAACATTAAAATTGAAGTTATTAACCCTAATTTAGAACTTTAAATTACAATCATATATGGAATGTATGAAAGCTGCAATGAAACATCCAAAGGTTCAAAGTATATAAGGAAACATAACATAAAGTGCAAGGAGTACAAACAAAATGCATTAATTCAACAATTATAAAGGTTGATGTAGAAAACCTCAAATAATAAAATTAATCATTACTTAAGATCTTTAACTATTTATTCTTTAAAGTTAAATAAACAAAATATAAGATCTATTAAAAGATTTGTTTGTGTGTCATGTTCTGCCTTGCCTAAAATACAATGATAGCAAAATTACAAACATAAGATCTGTCATAATTTTTTTTTTGAAAAACTCAAGCAAGCCAAAATGTATAAATGGGTTGCAGTTTAACGAATGAATAACAAATATTTAACAAAATTAAGGGTTAACTGAAAGCGGTATTCACTTTGGTAACACAAATATATACATATTTTTTTAACATTAAAATGCACGGTTAATTTGGAATATACCAAAAAGGCTCTATAGTAGAAAGTATTTGCTTTTTAATACTTGATAAATGTATAAACTAACCTATGTAGCTTTAGAAAAAAGTTGTCCTTTGAAGATTAATTAACATGGAAACATATCATTTCACACTTCAAAATCCAAAACATCTCTGTTATAATGGAATATGCTGCACATCCAAACTCAATAATTGATTCAGTATAACATTATAATTTACCAGGATGCAATTAGTTAGTGTTAGCAAAAGTCGAAGGGTTATGTTGAATGAATTCTGTAACAACCCGAGATTTTATAACAAATAATTATCGTCAAAGTGACGATTAAATTGTTGTTTATTTCTGTTGGAATTTTAATCTATTGAGCTTCTTTTGAAAATTTTGTTAAAGTAGTAGCCCACATCTTCATTTGAGTATTTCGCCGTGATATCTAACAAAGGCAACCCGTCCCTTTTTCCGGAATTCATTTTTTTCTTTCGTTCAAAAATCAACCCTAATCAAAACGAGAAAAGAAATGGCGGCGATTATTTTCTTCGATTTCAAAAATTAGGGCTTCGACTCGTTCCCTCTGAGAGATGATGGCCGCGTGTTCCTCTTCGTTCGAAACTCGGGCTTCACGATTCTTCGAATCGCAATCGATTAAAGGTGAGACTTTCTCACATCTAATTCACTCAAAATATGAGATTTCAATCGTTTGTTTTCGTGGTCATCTTTGTTTCGACATTGGGTTATTGACTGTGTAAATTCGTATATGGGGTGATTGTGGCTTCACTTGATTTGGTAGGTTCGATTTCTTTGTTGGCTTCGACTTCGACTTCGTCGATTTTTATCTGATGTTTCGTGGGTTCAATCCCATATTTTGAAGTGGTATCTATTTGGGTTTACTGTTTTGTGTATTAACGATGTTGAGGTCGTTTGGTTGACTTTGGTCTTGTCGTTCTTTTGGCTTCGGCCCTATGCATTGGTTACTGTCTCTGGTAGCATTGTCATACTTGTTCGGTTTTTTTTGTTTGTCTTGGCTTCAGCTTTGTGCATGTTTCAGTTGTCTTGAAAAAAAAGAGGAATTTACTTGACTTGGTTAATATCGGCCTCGACACTTTTGGTTGATATTATTTAAATAGTTATGCCTTTGTACCCCTGTCACTTGTTGACTTCGGTCCTAGGTTGGCCATGATATCTTTGTGGGACATTGTTTTGATTTCTGCTTCGACTTTAGTACAGGTTTGTTTAAAATTATGAATTTCGATGTCTGATTAAGTGATGCTCTCGGCATTGAATTCTCAGTTGCTTTCGACTCCATTTGATATTGTGATAATGGGTTTCGCTGTTTGGCACTATTTCGCCTTTCTGGTTTGTAGTTATTCCTGTCTATTTGTTTATATGGGCACACCTAGTTGATCTTTGTTGTACCAGGCTGCACTATTTATGATTGGTCACTACTGGTGACATGTTTTGTTTCACTGACTTTAGTTAGTTGAGTGTTCCTTGGCCTTTGAGTTTTATTCACGTACTTGCCGCCTTGAATTTGATGGGTATGTTATTACTAAAATTTGAATTCGGGTTACTCTGTTGTTTTGAATACTTTGACTCTTTAATTTTTCTTCTTGTTGCTCGAATTTATAATTGCACTTAGATTCGAGTATACTTGAGGATTGTCTCTTGGTTTTGAATCTGTACATGTATGGCTTTAAGTAAACCCAGGTAGTTCGACTTTAATTAAAATGGCTTCTGACTTGATTCATTTGAAGCAGCTTGCTATTTCGTGTGTATTGGTTTTGCTTGAAGTTGTAGCTTGCATTCTTGTGGTTTCCAATTGCACTTGATCATTGATTCCTTGGTTCACTTGTGATGTTGATAAATTGCTTTGTTCTGGCATTGATTCCTTGGTTCTCCAGGTTTGAAATTCTGGCAGTTGATGTATGTTGGCTTCGACATTTCTGACTGAGGCCATGGTGACTTGAGTTGAACCCAATATTTGGGTTTGACCTTTGCAGTTTCGACGTACGGTAGTGGCGAGGCAGTGCACGCGTGCGTGTACTGCAGCCATACCGAGATTTGATTTAATTTGATGCCATCTGTTTCTGTTTTATTAAGCGTATTTTGAAATGGTTCATTTTAAATTAAGTTGGATTTGTTGGCTTTTGGATTCATTGATCTTCTGAGTATTTGATAGACTGTATTGGCGAGGCAGTACACGTTAGCGTGTACTGCAGCCAATCAACACTGTTGTTTTTAAATTGACATTTCAATTGTTTAAATTGATCTGGATTGCTGGTTTATTGTTTAACACTGTTTAGTGTTATATCTGCCGTTATCCAATTCTCGTATCGAGAGTTGGATACACGAGATTTCTGTGATTGTCGTCTATTTGACTATCTGATTATTATTGCTGCTATGCACTAATAACTGAGTTTGAATTAGACTGACCCGTGTATTATTTTCTTTTGAATGTAATACTCGGGTCAGACCCGAGTTATTTCAGGTTGTAGATTTTCTTCTTTGAGTTGCTGTTCAGGATATGAAGACTTTTCACATCTTTTGAAGTTGTCAGTGTCATTTTGTAGTAGTCGTGTCATTGTATAGAACGATATGTATTCATGTATATTAGTCGATAATGTACTTGTATATATAACTTCTAGAGTCGACAGTTGTAGTTGTATCATATGTATCGTGTCAACTATATTGTAACTGACATCGGTTATATATATGAGATTTTTGTTATTCTGTGTTCCGCATTTATATTATCTGTGTTATTGTTATATCTAATGTCCTAAACTATTATGAACTATCGTAGTTTGTTTTATACTGATAATTGGATATGTCGATGGGAGTAAATAAATAATAGATGAAAAATAAAAAGTATATACCACTCCTATCGAGATAACCAATATTAGTGTAAGGCCAATTACGGATGGTCGCTCCTATCCAGCCTTATTCTTCGTAATAATAGACAGTATTTCTTTTAATACTCTTTGTTATTATGAGCATAGAGGTGGGGCGTCACAGTTGGTATCAGAGCGTGGGGTTTATGGACATAATATAAAACATAACTTGGATGGAACATATGTTACAACTATTAGTCGATGTTTTATCTGTGATTTGAGTCAAAACTAAAGTTTTGAAATTTTGATGCAAGTTTTTAAATATCATTATTTAAAAATAAAAAGTGAAACTGTGTTTTGTTGATTTGATTGAATTGTGTTCTGTTTATCAGAGTGCGCAGCGGAAACAGTGAAACTGTCTTCGCTGAGTACAACTGATAATCTTTTTGATTTAAAAATCAAAATACGAAATTGATATGAATTTCATTTGTTGTTTACATAACTGTAATTATTTTGTTTCTTTGAGAATTTCGAATCCGAATTGAGGATCCGAAGAAATTGCAGATATGTGATTTTTGTTGAAATTTCCGCTGGCTTTCTTTTGTACTAATCATCTATTGATTAGATTTTTGTTGTTTTGAATTATCTTCATTGAAGATACATTCAAATGATTTCTTTGGTCATTTTGTAGTACGTGCAAAAATTTGAATTGCACGTTATTGCATTTATTTTACGTTGAACCGATGCTTGGTTATGAAACGTATTTTGTTGCCGTTATTTTCATAACGGGATTTTACACCAATGTTATATTTTGAAGCACGGTGTTTTGTGGCGTTTTGATGAATGAAAATTCACTGATATTACATTTTGATGTAAATTATTTTGATGAGATTTTGACGTTTAAAAATTACTGTCACCTTGGCTTAAGTAACCGTCAAGTTTTAAAAGTGGATTTCAAGCGGTTATTCCGCAATACTGATTTGTGACCGTTTTTACGGTATTTTGAGAAGTACAATTTCCTTATCGAAATTGTTACTAATATTGCTGCTTTAATCACGTGATTGGAAACTCGTTTTAAAAAAAATGAAAATTGTTTTATAAATTTTTAACGATTTGCGTTTTCAAAAGGATGAGAAAGCGACTTAAACGATTCAGCAAAATCGAGGATTATGACTCCTTTCTTTTACTGTTTTGCTTAATTCCGGACTTATCCGTTTGAGAATGTAAAGTGTATTTTTACAAAATACACAATTTTGCACTTTCAAGGAAACGATGAAGAGAATCAAACGATTTAGTAAAACACGTGGTATGGGACATGTGTGTTTGCTATTTCGGTTAATTTCGGACTCGTTAATTGAAACATTTTGATGCTTTCGTGTGCTTTCGAGCCACTATGAGGACCTTCGGGTCATTTGTTGGGCTTTCGGGCCACTCTGCGGACCTTCGGGTCATTTGTTGGGCTTTCGGGCCACTCTGCGGACCTTCGGGTCAAATACCAGTACTAGACCTTCGGGTCACTCTGTGGACCTTCGGGTCAATCTGATGGGCGCCAAAAATTATGTTGAGTACTTGGTAGGCTTCGGCCACTCTGAGATGCATGTGCGGCGAATTAAAAACTCGCCATCTGATGGGATCGATCCAAGCTTTTATGTTGATTTTCTAGTCTTCTTAATTGATTTCTAGATATTTGTTGCTTCCAATTATCTGCAGGTAATTGGATATTTGTTGATATGAGTTCTGATTATCGTTTTTGATAATCAGATATTTGTTGTTTCTAATTATCGCTTGTGATAATTAGATATTTGTTGATATGAGTTCTGATTATCGTTTTTGATAATCAGATATTTGTTGTTTCTAATTATCGCTTGTGATAATTAGATATTTGTTGATATGAGTTCTGATTATCGTTTTTGATAATCAGATATTTGTTGTTTCTAATTATCGCTTGTGATAATTAGATATTTGTTGATATGAGTTCTGATTATCGTTTTTGATAATCAAATATTTGTTGCTTTTAATTATCGCTTTTGATAATTAAATATTTGTTGATTTTAGATTTAATTATCGCTGTCAGATAATTAAATATTTGTTGATTTGAGATTTAATTATCGTCTTTGATAATTAAATATTAGTTGATTTTAGATTTAATTATCGCTGTTAGATAATTAAATATTTGTTGATATGAGATTTAATTATCGCTTTTGATAATTAAATATTTGCTGGTTTGAGATTTAGTTATCACTTTAGATAATTAAATATTTGTTGATTTGGGAAATTTAATTATCGCTTTAGATAATTAAATATTTGTTGATTTTAGGTTTAATTATCGCTTGAGATAATTAAATAATTATTGAATTTGAAATTTGATTATCGCTTGAAATAATCAAATAATCGTTGATTTTGAAATTTGATTATCGCTTGAGATAATCAAATATTTGTTGAATTTGAAATTTGATTATCGCTTGAGATAATTAAATATTTGTTGATTTTAGATTTAATTATCGCCTGAGATAATTAAATATTTGTTGATTCGAGATTTAATTATCGCTTGAGATGATTAAATATTTGTTGATTTTAGATTTAATTATCGCCTGAGATAATTAAATATTTGTTGATTTGAGATTTAATTATCGCTTCAGATAACTAAATATTGGTTGATTTGAAATTTGATTATCGCTTGAGATAATCAAATATTTGTTGAATTTGAAATTTGATTATCGTTTTTGATAATCGAATATTTGTTGAATTTGAAATTTGATTATCGCTTGAGATAATCAAATATTTGTTGAATTTGAAATTTGATTATCGTTTTTGATAATCGAATATTTGTTGAATTGGAAATTTGATTATCATCTAGGATAATCGACTATCGGTTGATTGCAAATTTTGTTGATTATGAAATTCCCTAGTCTCTAATTGATTCTAGAATATGCTAATTGTATTGAATTGCTGTTTCTATCTATATCTATCTCTGTGATAGTTATAGTTTGTCAATTATGAAGTTCGTGTTTTCCAGTGATTTATTTGATAACTAGATTTTGTTGAGAATTTGAAAATTTCTTTTATGAAAATAAAAGATTTCTGTGGCGTTTGTATTCCCGTCTTTTATTTTCTAGCTTAACCAGTTTATGTTAGAAAAACAATTGTTATGGACGACTTTAAGTATGAAAATTGCGGGGACGCAATTTTTATAAGGAGGGGAGTCTGTAACAACCCGAGATTTTATAACAAATAATTATCGTCAAAGTGACGATTAAATTGTTGTTTATTTCTGTTGGAATTTTAATCTATTGAGCTTCTTTTGAAAATTTTGTTAAAGTAGTAGCCCACATCTTCATTTGAGTATTTCGCCGTGATATCTAACAAAGGCAACCCGTCCCTTTTTCCGAATTCATTTTTTTCTTTCGTTCAAAAATAAACCCTAATCAAAACGAGAAAAGAAATGGCGGCGATTATTTTCTTCGATTTCAAAAATTAGGGCTTCGACTCGTTCCCTCTGAGAGATGATGGCCGCGTGTTCCTCTTCGTTCGAAACTCGGGCTTCACGATTCTTCGAATCGCAATCGATTAAAGGTGAGACTTTCTCACATCTAATTCACTCAAAATATGAGATTTCAATCGTTTGTTTTCGTGGTCATCTTTGTTTCGACATTGGGTTATTGACTGTGTAAATTCGTATATGGGGTGATTGTGGCTTCACTTGATTTGGTAGGTTCGATTTCTTTGTTGGCTTCGACTTCGACTTCGTCGATTTTTATCTGATGTTTCGTGGGTTCAATCCCATATTTTGAAGTGGTATCTATTTGGGTTTACTGTTTTGTGTATTAACGATGTTGAGGTCGTTTGGTTGACTTTGGTCTTGTCGTTCTTTTGGCTTCGGCCCTATGCATTGGTTACTGTCTCTGGTAGCATTGTCATACTTGTTCGATTTTTTTTGTTTGTCTTGGCTTCAGCTTTGTGCATGTTTCAGTTGTCTTGAAAAAAAAGAGGAATTTACTTGACTTGGTTAATACCGGCCTCGACACTTTTGGTTGATATTATTTAAATAGTTATGCCTTTGTACGCCTGTCACTTGTTGACTTCGGTCCTAGGTTGGCCACGATATCTTTGTGGGACATTGTTTTGATTTCTGCTTCGACTTTAGTACAGGTTTGTTTAAAATTATGAATTTCGATGTCTGATTAAGTGATGCTCTCGGCATTGAATTCTCAGTTGCTTTCGACTCCATTTGATATTGTGATAATGGGTTTCGCTGTTTGGCACTATTTCGCCTTTCTGGTTTGTAGTTATTCCTGTCTATTTGTTTATATGGGCACACCTAGTTGATCTTTGTTGTACCAGGCTGCACTATTTATGATTGGTCACTACTGGTGACATGTTTTGTTTCACTGACTTTAGTCAGTTGAGTGTTCCCTTGCCTTTGAGTTTTATTCACGTACTTGCCGCCTTGAATTTGATGGGTATGTTATTACTAAAATTTGAATTCGGGTTACTCTGTTGTTTTGAATACTTTGACTCTTTAATTTTTCTTCTTGTTGCTCGAATTTATAATTGCACTTAGATTCGAGTATACTTGAGGATTGTCTCTTGGTTTTGAATCTGTACATGTATGGCTTTAAGTAAACCCAGGTAGTTCGACTTTAATTAAAATGGCTTCTGACTTGATTCATTTGAAGCAGCTTGCTATTTCGTGTGTATTGGTTTTGCTTGAAGTTGTAGCTTGCATTCTTGTGGTTTCCAGTTGCACTTGATCATTGATTCCTTGGTTCACTTGTGATGTTGATAAATTGCTTTGTTCTGGCATTGATTCCTTGGTTCTCCAGGTTTGAAATTCTGGCAGTTGATGTATGTTGGCTTCGACATTTCTGACTGAGGCCATGGTGACTTGAGTTGAACCCAATATTTGGGTTTGACCTTTGCAGTTTCGACGTACGGTAGTGGCGAGGCAGTGCACGCGTGCGTGTACTGCAGCCATACCGAGATTTGATTTAATTTGATGCCATCTGTTTCTGTTTTATTAAGCGTATTTTGAAATGGTTCATTTTAAATTAAGTTGGATTTGTTGGCTTTTGGATTCATTGATCTTCTGAGTATTTGATAGACTGTATTGGCGAGGCAGTACACGTTAGCGTGTACTGCAGCCAATCAGCACTGTTGTTTTTAAATTGACATTTCAATTGTTTAAATTGATCTGGATTGCTGGTTTATTGTTTAACACTGTTTAGTGTTATATCTGCCGTTATCCAATTCTCGTATCGAGAGTTGGATACACGAGATTTCTGTGATTGTCGTCTATTTGACTATCTGATTATTATTGCTGCTATGCACTAATAACTGAATTTGAATTAGACTGACCCGTGTATTATTTTCTTTTGAATGTAATACTCGGGTCAGACCCGAGTTATTTCAGGTTGTAGATTTTCTTCTTTGAGTTGCTGTTCAGGATATGAAGACTTTTCACATCTTTTGAAGTTGTCAGTGTCATTTGTAGTAGTCGTGTCATTGTATAGAACGATATGTATTCATGTATATTAGTCGATAATGTACTTGTATATATAACTTCTAGAGTCGACAGTTGTAGTTGTATCATATGTATCGTGTCAACTATATTGTAACTGACATCGGTTATATATATGAGATTTTTGTTATTCTGTGTTCCGCATTTATATTATCTGTGTTATTGTTATATCTAATGTCCTAAACTATTATGAACTATCGTAGTTTGTTTTATACTGATAATTGGATATGTCGATGGGAGTAAATAAATAATAGATGAAAAATAAAAAGTATATACCACTCCTATCGAGATAACCAATATTAGTGTAAGGCCAATTACGGATGGTCGCTCCTATCCAGCCTTATTCTTCGTAATAATAGACAGTATTTCTTTTAATACTCTTTGTTATTATGAGCATAGAGGTGGGGCGTCACAAATTCCATGATAAAATTGACATTATTAACATTTACAAACTGATCTAGTCTGATAAATAAAATCCAATGTATTCTTGTCTTTCCAAGAGCAGAAGAATGAGTATTTTTATGTTACCAAAAAAATGAAACTTCTTGATCTTTCGCTGAATTATAGAGTGCAAGCAGTACTAATATATGTATGTGCACATCACCGGCTGTAAAGCAAGTTATTTGTTTTCTTTGAGTACTAATATATATATAAGGATGCTCAATATGCTACACCAACAAATCTGTCATTGTTAGTTGAACCCAAAATTGCATAATATTATAGTTTAGGACCTAAACATGTGACATCTTATTATCTTTCCATACATGTGTCAATTCAATGTATTATATATATATCTTAATGCATACTGATTATATATGTAAATAGATTAACTAAAAAATTGAAGTGATAAATAACTTTCCAAATTCATCATCTAGATAATATGATTATATATTTGGTAATAGGTAGCAGGATTTAGAATTTCTTAATGATTGTTATGTTGATTTATTTTTCCACAAAAACTGAGCAATCAACATGAAATGAAACTTACCATGGTATTAACAATTCATCCTGTAACAACTATTGTTATGTAATCAATTATCATAATATCAAATCGATAAAACCAAAATACATCATGACATTGATAAAAGAAATATTTGAATGGACTGTTTTTAAAACTAACATCTTTCTCCTGTTATATAGAATCAATTTTAATTAATCACCGTAGACTTTCATGAAAGAAAACCAAGATAATGATGACCATGACCAAACCAAAATGAATGTTCAACTACAAAGGATACCAAATAAAATGGTCAAGTCCAACTTTTTATCAATTTATATGCATATGTGAAATTGATGTCAAAATCATGACATGTATGTCTTATTGGTAAAAAAAATTATTCATACTAACTTGCCGTGGGGAGATATTGTAGTTTTATATTTCAGTTTCTTTGATAAACAAATAAATGACTACTGCTCATCCTGTTTGTATTGAAGAAATCTATAAGTTAAAATCAAATTTATTTATAACTTAGAAAATATAACTATTCTTTATCAAATTATTTCAGTTATTTTTTCTGTCTACTTATCACAAAATTTATCTTACTATGTCAAACTATAACATTGAATTCAAAATAGCCATTTTTCTTTTCTAATTAATTTTCTCAATAACAGATAAAAAACTGAAGCAGTTTGTACTAAAAAATCATTACTAATTGGGTGATCATTAAACAAATTTGAAGCTGATATACCGGGACTAACAGTTTTTAGCAATGAAAGCCCTTTATGATAGTTGTTGAATCCAATTTCAGATATACATGGTAACATACTAACACAAAAATAAATTTTGTTTTGTGATTTTTAAATTAGTGACTATTTGGTTTGCAATTCAAAATGCCTATATGAAAAAACAATTTGGATTTCTCCGTAAAATTATATCATGTATATTTTATACTAACATTCATGATTTTTTTTCCGCTACATAGAATAAAATATACATAGTTTTTAATTGTATTTTTGAACTTGTCAACAAATCGATCAATTGCATCATTTACAGCAACATTGACATTTGGACATTGTACTATCATAATTACAACGTGTATTTTTATGCACTGTATCATACTACCAAATTGTGTAAGGATATGAAATGGAAGCGAAGTGCGTAACAGAGAAAGTATGATAATTTCACCGATGCTTGACCGAGAATTAAAGGGAGAAACATACAACACGGAAATAATGACAGAAATCAATCAGCCAAAAAGCACAATCATTTGTAGGAAGCAAGTTAAGAATGAATTAATGATAGATAACAACAAATCAAACCGACAGGCAAGAAGCTGGGCTAACACCGCAGTTACAGGGAGAAGTGAGATTCTGATATCACAAACCAAAAATCATGGTGAACTCATTAAATCTTTCTACACATAAGGAGTTAGAATCTGAACACGATAACTCAATAAATATTTCTTTAACCTGAAAAATAGTGGTACTGAATTAAAATCAAGTTAGTAATTATGTTAGAAGCTCATCTAATGAAGTAATGTTCTTGCTATAATATACTCAATTCTTTAGAATAATACCCTTTGAACCTTGATATATATATATATATATATGTGTGTGTGTGTGTGTGTGTGTGTGTGTTCGCGCGTGTGTGTACACATTGTGTGTGTAACATTTAGAGAGGGAAATACAAGAGGAAAAAAATGTAAATACCTCCCTTGCTTTGATGTTTCAGTCACCATTTATTCCTCCAAGCATTTTGAAATTGCCTTATCCTGTCAAAATGAGTAGCAGGTTTCATTTCACAGGCAATAACATGTAATAAATTTAACTATTGTAGGTTAGCAAATCTATAGTAAGCAGAAATATGTTAGAAGACCATACAAATCGAAAATAAAGATGATTATTTGGAATGTCCTTTCTACATTTTTTGTTTCAAAGCTTATAAATTTAGGTTCAAATAACAGCCGTTTAACATTGACATACAATATACACTCGAACCATGCCATAGATTAAAGTAGTTGGATATCAGCAATGTTAATTACTGCATTGGTGAATTTCATTGCTGATGCAAATACAATTTGGGAACAGACTGAAAAGCTTAACACATTGCCCAATTAGATTGATTCAAGAAGACATATTCAAAATACTCAAGGGTAAGACAATACAATAGGTTAAGGTTTAGTAATAATCATTTTGAAGATTAAATTTCATAACATATATGCTTGGGAAAAAATGTTTATGATTCGTGTTTACAATTTTCCAACTGTTATATGTGAGTCGCTATCAGATTAGCATGCCACCATTAGGGAAACACTTAGAGGGCACATGAAACAATAGTTCCTTTTGTTCATAAGCATGTACAGATATGAAAGTCGTTGTTAGAAATCAAATGATTTTCATCACAAAGCCAGCCGGAGACATAACTATTAATAGCATTTTAACTCAAATACACGTCATGTGGCCTGCAAATGCATATTTTGATGCTAAAGTATAAATTGAAAGCCATTTTGTTTTAGCATGGAGAAATAAGTTTTAATAAAATAGTTGCAAAGCTAAAATATTCGGGTTCATTGTTAATTAGCAATCCACAGCCAAAAAGCTTAGTTCAGGTTTACATATGGACTACTCATGATATATTCAAACGATAGACAAAATAAAAGTTCATTTTGTTCATAATCATGTATGGTTTGAATGTCAATATTATAAATCCAATGTTTATTTGATCACAAAGCCATCTCGAGGCATAACTATTAGTGGCATTTTAATTCGGATCTACAACATGTGGCATGCAGATCATTACATTTTATACCAAAGTGTAACATAATACCCTTTATGCTTTAGAATGGAAAAATAAAACTCCAGTACAATACTTGGAAATCAAAAAATTCAAATTCATCGTTATTTAGCATCGACAGCCATAGAGCTTTTTTCGGATTCACATATGGAGCAAACACGATAGAAGTTTACATCAAAAAAGAAAAAGAACATACGGTCTAGTAAAACAAAGTGATTATAATTTTTGTGCGCTTCGTTCCACTGAACAGAACCCATAGTTTTCAAAAACTTTGTCAGGGCTGTTTCAAAGTTGACATAAAAAAAGTTCCACCTAGTAAAGATGTATAACATCTACAAATAATTCATGTTATACTTGAACATACAACAGTTTAAGTTAGTATGTATAACCTATCTAGTTATCATAAGCAGTCCACTATCAAACATCTGAGCAAACCGATGAAAACATGCCTCTATAAATGAACCCTAAGTAGTCGAACAAAACAAAGGCAATATAAACTTCATGAAATTACCTATAGGTACTTCTACAGATCGATATTATTGGTTGACCTATGCAAGCACATTACTGTTGTTTTAAGAATACACGAAATCTTAGTTATGGATCAAACTTTCCCGATAGAGCAAAAATTAAAAGTCCCAAACACCTAATACAGTAATTTTTAGCTTACAGCAAATTGAACAGAGTAAAAAAAATTGTTTACGATAACTGAAATCGACAATCGTGAAGATGGTAGGCCAGCAACAGGGTGCCAAGCTACAGCTATAGCCTTGAAATTAGGAAGTTGATCCACATGTGGAAGGAGGACGTCGTCTGGTGGGAGAGAACAAAATTCTAGGGTTTCTGAGAAAGGTAAATGGACTGCGGAGTAATTTTTGGGGCGAAAGTGTCTGGGATACGGGAGGCTCACATTTGGAAGGAGGACGTCGTCTGGTGGGAGAGAACAAAATTCTAGGGTTTTTGGGGCGAAAGTGTTTGGGATACGGGAGGCTGAAAAGGCGAGAAAGGAAGAGTAATGAGAGAGGGAAAGAATCTTTCTACACATAAGGAGTTAGAATCTGAACATGATAACTCAATAAATATTTCTTTAACCTGAAAAATAGTGGTACTTAATTAAAATCAAGTTAGTAATTATGTTAGAAGCTCATCTAATGAAGTAATGTTCTTGCTATAATATACTCAATTCTTTAGAATAATACCCTTTGAACCTTGATATATATATATATGTGTGTGTGTGTGTGTGCGCGCGCGCGTGTGTGTACACATTGTGTGTGTAACATTTAGAGAGGGAAATACATGAGAAAAAAATGTAAATACCTCCCTTGCTTTGATGTTTCAGTCACCATTTATTCCTCCAAGCATTTTGAAATTGCCTTATCCTGTCAAAATGAGTAGCAGGTTTCATTTCACAGGCAATAACATGTAATAAATTTAACTATTGTAGATTAGCAAATCTATAGTAAGCAGAAATATGTTAGAAGACCATACAAATCAAAAATAAAGACGATTATTTGGAATGTCCTTTCTACATTTTTTGTTTCAAAGCTTATAAATTTAGGTTCAAAAAACAGCCGTTTAACATTGACATACAATATACGCTCGAACCATGCCATAGATTAAAGTAGTTGGATATCAACAATGTTAATTACTGCATTGGTGAATTTCATTGCTGATGCAAACACAATTTGGGAACAGACTGAAAAGCTTAACACAGTGCCCAATTAGATTGATTCAAGAAGACATATTCAAAATACTCAAGGGTAAGACAATACAATAGGTTAAGGTTTAGTAATAATTATTTTGAAGATTAAATTTCATAACATATATGCTTAGGAAAAAAATGTTTTATGATTCGTGTTTACAATTTTCCAACTATTATATCTGAGTCCCTATCAGATTAGCATGCCACCATTAGGGAAACACTCAAAGGGCACATGAAACAATAGTTCCTTTTGTTCATAAGCGTGTACAGATATGAAAGTCGTTGTTAGAAATCAAATGATTTTCATCACAAAGCCAGCCGGAGACATAACTATTAATAGCATTTTAACTCAAATACACGTCATGTGGCCTGCAAATGCATATTTTGATGCTAAAGTATAAATTAAAAGCCATTTTGTTTTAGCATGGAGAAATAAGTTTTAATAAAATAGTTGCAAAGCTAAAATATTCGGGTTCATTGTTAATTAGCAATCCACAGCCAAAAAGCTTAGTTCAGGTTTACATATGGAGTACTCATGATATATTCAAACGACAGACAAAATAAAAGTTCCTTTTGTTCATAATCATGTATGGTTTGAATGTCAATATTATAAATCCAATGTTTATTTGATCACAAAGCCATCTCGAGGCATAACTATTAGTGGCATTTTAATTCGGATCTACAACATGTGGCATGCAGATCATTACATTTTATACCAAAGTGTAACGTAATACCCTTTATGCTTTAGAATGGAAAAATAAAACTCCAGTACAATACTTGGAAATCAAAAAAATTCAAATTCATCGTTATTTAGCAATCGACAGCCATAAAGCTTTTTTCGGATTCACATATGGAGCAAACACGACAGAAGTTTACATCAAAAAAGAAAAAGAACATACGGTCTAGTAAAACAAAGTGATTATAATTTTTGTGCGCTTCGTTCCACTGAACAGAACCCATAGTTTTCAAAAACTTTGTCAGGGCTGTTTCAAAGTTGACATAAAAAAAGTTCCACCTAGTAAAGATGCATAACATCTACAAATAATTCATGTTATACTTGAACATACAACAGTTTAAGTTAGTATGTATAACCTATCTAGTTATCATAAGCAGTCCACTATCAAACATCTGAGCAAACCGATGAAAACATGCCTCTATAAATGAACCCTAAGTAGTCGAACAAAACAAAGGCAATATAAACTTCATGAAATTACCTATAGGTACTTCTACAGATCGATATTATTGGTTGACCTATGCAAGCACATTACTGTTGTTTTAAGAATACACGAAATCTTGGTTATGGATCAAACTTTCCCGATAGAGCAAAAATTAAAAGTCCCAAACACCTAATACACTAATTTTTAGCTTACAACAAATTGAACAGAGCAAAAAAAATTGTTTACGATAACTGAAATCGACAACCGTGAAGATGGTAGGCCAGCAACAGGGTGCCAAGCTACAGCTATAGCCTTGAAATTAGGAAGTTGATCCACATGTGGAAGGAGGACGTCGTCTGGTGGGAGAGAACAAAATTCTAGGGTTTCTGAGAAAGGTAAACGGGCTGCGGAGTAATTTTTGGGGCGAAAGTGTCTGGGATACGGGAGGCTCACATCTGGAAGGAGGACGTCGTCTGGTGGGAGAGAACAAAATTCTAGGGTTTTTGGGGCGAAAGTGTTTGGGATACAGGAGGCTGAAAAGGCGAGAAAGGAAGAGTAATGAGAGAGGGGAAAGAATTTCGTGATGCTGCTTCGGGATAGTCGAGACTCTTCAGTTGCCAAATTTCAAGGGGGCCTGTGTGAGCTTGAAAGTGAACTCACTAATAATAATATAGTATAGATGTATATTAAGACATTTATCATCTTTTAATTTGTTCGCTTCCATTTCATTTTCCCATAATATCATCCTTCCCTTTTTCAGTTTCGTATCCATGATATGATTCAAAATAGTTCTATTCCTAGTCCAAATCAAATTAAAAGTTCTTTCCAACCAATTTTAAACAACCACTTGAAATTTTTCAATCTAACTAGATTTTGATTTAATCTATCAATAGTTTTCCACTTCATATTCATCTTGAATTATTTATAATTTATTAATATTATGCAGCAATTATTTTCTACTCCTTGCTTTCGATGTTATAATTTTTATGGAAAAATAATATAAAGACCACTTCCAAAAAACTTAGACTACTAGTTTGATCGAGCTTGATTAAATGGTTAGGCCTTTTTTATTATCTTTCCTTTTAGTTTATTTGATGTTGAATTTGCAGCTTTTGTTATAATTTCTAATTCTAATTTCTAATTTAAGGTTGAGTTTGTAGTTTGTAAGATTATGAATATAGTTCTCTTAATTTGTCTTGCAGAAAGTTACTAATTTTATAAATATGTGAATAACACAGAATCTCCTATTGATTAGCAAAATCTATTGCAGATAAAGTTGAAAACTATATTTTGTTATCAATTTTTTGTATAATAATTTACCTCCATTTGATTTTTGTTGTTTGGTATGATTTTTCATTTTGTTTAATTCGTTTATTATGTAGGGAATATCTGGTTTATTGCTACATAGATATCAACTCCGACTTTATATGATTTGTTAAAGGTGATGTTCATCCTTCTCCTGTTCAAAGCCATATAATTATATAAGAAATTATTTTGCCAAAAAACATTATATCCGAAGTAAAAGAATATCAAGATAATAAACTTTTGTATAGTATTTTGAAGAAAAAAGTAGCACTTTTGATCTAGCTAGAGTATGCAACTTTGAAATTCTGTTAGAAGTTTAATTCTAAATAAGTATTTTCAAACCTTTTTTATTTATATGTTTTAAATTTTTTTACTACTTAAACATATATTTTTGTAAAATCTTATATTAGCCATCTTTATCAAACTTAGGCTTTTATACATTTTTCAAAGGTGTTGCTTAATCGCACGTGAAATATTTCATAAGCAACATGGATTTTTCCATTAATGCAGGGTTACAATTGATTTCTTGGGGATCTTATTGTTGTGAATTAGTTATTAATGATTTTCCACAAAATTGGTTTAAAATTAAGTTGTTTAGTTTATTCCACTTTTTCATTTGGAGATATTACAGATAGTTATGGACTTAAGATATGGATATTCATAATGTTTGTAGTTAAATTAATTTCAACTAGAATGGATCGTGTTAAATAATACTACCATGGAACTAATAGCCGGTAATTTAATCATCAATTATCTATACATCTGGTAGGTTATTTTTATGTTTGATTCTTTTAATGTGTCAAGTTTCAAACTTCTTACTTTTTTACTTTTGGCGTGTTTTAAAGTATTGAAGGGGATTAATGCATAAACATTCTCTAATCTGAAAACTAGAATCAAACTAAAGAGAAGTTATTAGAACTAATGAAATAAACCTCCCTTTATTTTGGATTCAAATCAAATATAGTAAATATATCAATTTATTTTCACTTTTAGTTGTATATAACAATAAATATATAATCATTATCAAGATGAACCTAGCTTTATATCCATTAGTATGTGAAATTTATATACCGGTGATTGTCTACAAATTAAAATGAATATTATATCACTATTCATTTCTTTTATTATATTGGTTTGGGTTGAATTTGTTATATATTATGTACGTGAACTTCAAAAAAATATCAGTTGGTGAAACCAAAAATTATTTGTACTTCTATTTTAAGAATAACCTTATATTTGTTTCTTTTAATGCATCAAGTTACAAAAATATTACTTTCTACTTTTAGCAAAATCTACACAATAAAAGAGCTACATGTCCCTGTTATTGATGTTATTATAAGAAAAGTCCTTATAGAAATAAATATGTAAATTTGGTCCTTATTTTTGGAAAAATAGAAAACGCAAGGTATCTTGCACTTTTTTGATACAAAATGTAAGGTAATTTTCCCTTTTCTGATTTTGAATTTTTTTTGAAATTTTTGAAAAGCGTAAGATAACTTGCGCTTTCTATCAGAAAATCGCAAGCTCGTTTGCGCTTTCCGATTTTGAAATTTTTTTTAAAAAAAATTTCAAACTTTTGAAATTTTTGAAAAGCGCAAGTTAACTTACGCTTTCTGATTTTGAAAAAAATAGACTTAATTTACATACTCATTGCTATAGGGATTTTTCTTATAACAACATCAGAAATAGAGACCTTCTGTGCAAACTCCCAAATCTAAAACTATCAAAAAATAAATTTAGCTTATTAAAATATTTAAAATTTTATTATAGAATATGTGTAATTTAGTTTGAATTTTTTCTTGAAAGTAAATGACGGACTCCTACTGGATTATATATAATTAACATAATTGAATATCATAGGCAACTTGTTGTTAAATAAAATACTGCAAGCAACTATAGGCTAATTTGAAACTTTATATTTTTTTGTTTTTAATTTTATTACTGATATTGATGATGCTTCACACTAAGATTCAACCAAATTTGAATATAATTCTATCTTTAATATTCAATAAAGAATTCTCAAATTGAAGGTAATTAATTCATTTAAGTAGCATTAAAGAGAATTTATTCATTAATCAACGTGCGGTCAATTCTCTAATTTAACGTGGAATAAAATAAGATATTAAATTCATATCGTAGATGATTCTGTAATTAGTTTGTTCAGATTTAAATTAGTACTTATTCTTATCTTAATTTACTTACACTCTCTCAAGTTCATATGAAGTTAAATATCAATCCATTTTCATGATATTTGTTCTTATATTTATATATATTGGAATCATGTAAATACTGAAATATTTCAAGAAATCATGTCATCATCAGTTTCAATAATTATTTATTAATTTAAAAATCTATTATGCGTGAGATGATTCTTTTTCAAAATGCACAATGTCAAAGTATGGTGATCCTTCGTATTTTGAAACTATTAGAAACTATGCTTAGTCTAAAAAAAATTATAAATTTGGTAGAAAATATGCGTAACTTAGTTAATTTGAAAATGTGAAAATATTACTTTTCTACTTTAGTTGAAAGCTGATAATATAACGTGGTAACGTGAATAAAATTTAATATTATAAAATTAGGAATAAATATGAAGCTCGTTTTGACTATTTTCTTAATGAGCTGAACGCTAAAACATGGTTGGTAGTTAATTTACACTAGAAATTTGCATGTAAAGATAGTTCTTTAATTTATCTTTCAATATTTAACTTCAAGTGGTGTATGTTCACAAACACAAACACAGACACACACACACATATATATATATATATATATATATATATATAATGTACAATAAAATTAATTTGCTCAGATGTTTATTCATATATGTCCAGTGGACGTCTCTTCATAATGTTAAAGTTTATAAGTAAACTAAGTTCAAACAGTAAATATCATATCAAATAATATTGCCCATGCAACATATAAAAAGGAATATATATATGTATGTATATATAGATATATATGTGTGTGTGTGTGTATGTGTATATATATGTATATGTATATATATGTGTGTGTGTATATATATATATATATATATATTTCAACTAAATAATGGCGATCGACAACATTTAAAATGAGTTTAAACTAATTAGGGAATTAACAATAATTAACTCTTTTCTTGTTATTGAAATTACATGTAATGAATAAAATCTGTTATGCATTAGTTCTCTTTAATGCCAATCAATTAGAGAAATGACTGGTAATCAATTAATTCATCTTGATTAATTTCTTTTGATAACAACATTTCAAAAGCGTTGTAAGTTCCAACTCTATGAGAAAACATGTAATTAATAAATGTTTTTTAATTGTTAGAGATAATAAAGTAGAAACACACCATCTGTTTTACAAATATATTTCTTTCCTTTCATATTTTCGGGAATAAATAAATAAGCAAAAACATTTATAGATAGCCTTTTCCAATAAACGAACAAAATATTTCATTTCTATCACATTTTGGTAATGTTATATTTTATGTATTTTTATATGCCTGAAATAAAGTATCATATATTTGATATATAACAAAACATGTTGATAATCATTATCTTACATGCATAACATATGAATTTGGTTAAAATTATATTGGGTTGACTTTTCTTTGTACAAACAAAAATATTACATGCATTAGTATCGATGTTGACTTAGTGCTACTAATAAAAGTCATGCCATATGTTTAAATTTAAATGTTTGGACTACGATACCATGTGACAATAAAAACGAATGAAGGCTAATTGCTTGGACAAAGACAATGTGATGAATTATTAAACAAGAGTCGAATTGAAATGAAATTATGCTTGAACGTCGAGTATGGTATTAAGCGATGTCAGTTTGTTGCAAGAGAGGTTTGCAAATGTTTCC
Organism: Allium fistulosum; assembly: GCA_030737815.1. Taxonomy (NCBI): domain Eukaryota; kingdom Viridiplantae; phylum Streptophyta; class Magnoliopsida; order Asparagales; family Amaryllidaceae; genus Allium; species Allium fistulosum. Next base: position 1,113,832,003 of record CM060904.1, read on the forward strand.
ATTCAACTAATTATTTGGAACATTTACACGAAATAATGGAGACCAGTAACGGACATTACTGATATTGAAGTGTTAACCGATCTGTTGATGGAAAACAATATAATTTATATTTAAGTAACACATAGATTCCACGGATTGGTTCAGGGTAAAATGAAATTAACTTTGGGCACTTGTTGCATTTTAAAATCATTATTTTAATATATAAAATTTCTACATCAAGGATTTTTTGCTTCTGTGCGTACGTAGATGCATATTTTATAAATAAAAATGATAATCTATTTGCATTATTATGCTTCAATGACTATGTTTTTTTACATTATTTTGATCCAAATTTTATTTCGATGAAATATCATGTAAAGTATTTTTTGTGTATCAATATATATTTTGTTTAATAGTGATATTAATTTACTTTGAATTATTCTTGTCATTATATATTATTTTAGTTATTATATTTGTATAAATATTTGAAGTAAAGGGAAAAATTATCTGGTTAAACCAAATATTTGATTACATTATGTACGTATTACGTATAATTGTCATGTTATATTTCGTTATCTGTGTTAGAAATTTTTAATGTTTCAAATCTGCTATAATATTTTCTCTAATTTAATTATTATGTGTGATGTCAAACAGTGTAATAATACAATTATTGGAATGTGATTTCTTTGAACCTAATTTTAACATTATTTTACTTTGAATACTATTTCTCTATTCCAAGTTTAGAATGCTATTATCAAACCAAATTATGTATATATTTAAATTTATATGTTAGCATAACATAAAATTATGCTGACTTATATCGCTTACATTTGAATATTAATTAGCAGGCATGCTTGATAATGTAATATTTATCAATGAACAACTAATTGTTGATGTGGTTCATCATCCCCTAAATTATTAATTTTCCCTTTATATACCCAAGATTAGTTATGCAAATTTATCCAAAAAAAACAGTTGTCGGTGGTGTTCAAGTAAAGTCTAATCAAAAGAATTACAATCCATAAACATGTATTTTCAACTTTATATAACGTAAAATTTCAAAAAGTGCACTGTCGAAACTATATCGTGAGACCCGTGTGCGTAACACGAGTTCATTGTATTATATGAAAGCTAAGTTTAATTTGGTATGGCCCTTTATTTCAAGATTTCTCAAAAATCTGTTGTGCTTCCCTGTGTCCCAGTAATTTAATTATGCTAAACGTTTTCTTACTGTCATTAGTTCCTTAAAAAAATAACAGTGGACACGCTATTGTTTGATAACTTATCTTTTCATTATATTTCTTCCTCTAATCAATCCTTGCCCATGGTTAAACAAGAATGATTATTTGGTTTTTTTTCAAGTACAGAATCTCATTTTCATTTATTTTATTCGTTCGGTGATAGTTCATTCTCCAAATTTCAAGTATTATGCATCATTTGTCCTAAAATAAAAAGAAACTGATATAGACTTTGGGCATCGAATTAGTCTTCATAATATTCTTGCTAAATCAACTCATTTATTATTATGCATTGACATATGATTTTTTATAACACTGAAGTTAATCAAACCAACCGTTAGGCAGGTTTGTCTATGTAACGACCCGCCTTTTTAGACGTTTTAAGCAGACACACATGCCAGACTCAAACCATTCAAAATGGCAGATTGTTATAGGGTAAATAAGAAAAAGAGAAAGAAATAAAACAAATATAGAATCTCGCAGTGGAATGACAAAATATAATAATCAAATAACAGTTCATGAAGCTGTTTTATAAATACATTTGATTATTCTTTACAACACAAATATCAGAGTTACATGAATAAGAATAAATAAATGCAGCGGAACAACATGATGCGGTGGAATAAATATATTAAATAATAATAGTACAATCTTCGTCTTCGTCCTCCAAAAACAAGGTCTTCAACCTTGAAATGCTCAAGCTGACCCGAGCGAATTGAAAAGACAAAACACTCGAGTCAGAACTAAAAGATCTTATGTAAGTTAAATCAACGGTAAATAAATATGAATGGAATGGCGTCAGAGATGTTTACGGGGTTTGACATCGCCTATCCAGTGTCTAACGTGGGTGTAGTAACTTAAGAGATGTTCGGGGTTACCATCTCTTAAGGTTCCGTTAAACTATCTACTATGTAGTACAATACGCTATTACAATATGTCTACAGTAAAGTAAAGTATTAAAATAGCGTTAAGGCGTTACCCATATCCCCCTTAACACATTTTATATATTCCTATAGTCTATACAGTACCGGAACTTCTCCGTAAACTGGAGGCTATCAGAGGGCACTCCATAGGTATGGTACAAAACAAACTCGTAGAAGGCGCTCTAGGGCATGTGAACACGGCACTCGAGGCAATGCTAGGGTAGATATACCAATTGCGGATCTGGACTGGTTGTAACGCATAGCAGCTACTACCGCCCACTCGGACACACTCTCAAATCAAAATCAAGGATGGCCACTAAATCAATCACAAAGTCGGAATATAGTATCGAAGAAGTGTGCCTGATAGGAGGAATGACCTCACTTGGCCCGGCGTGGCTCCTGTTTTAGTCACATCAAAACTGACTCACGGGAGTCAGGGTCACGTCATACCTCATAAAGAAATCGTTCGCCAAACCATCCTACTTCATTTCGGGAATCTTCACCACGTACACAGTTGTTAAAGTGGTTTTCGGTATTGGTAAAGAGTATGACAATATCCGATCCCGATCTCTTTAACAACCAAACCCTTATTTCACACCGGATGGTTCTTTTACATTTTAAAAGTCAATTCACAATAAGTAGTCAAAATATCATATTCTCAAAGCCATATTACTTTCAAAATCATATTTACTTTCCAACTATATTCACTTTCAAAATCATATTCACTTTCAAATCCATATTCATTTTCAAATCATATTTCACTTTCAAAAATCATATTTACTCAATATGTAAATTTTCAAAAGGTATCAATTCCAAATTACAACATAAGTTGTCATTATTAAGGATTTAAATATGAATACTTCAAACTTTACACAGTTTGAAATTTTAGGTATTAGTTTAGATAGTCATGAATAGTTTAATAAGAGTTAAAATAGTTTGAATAGATTAAAATAGTTTGAATGGTGAAAATAGTTTAAATAGATTTAAATTTAATTTAATTAGATTTAAAAATGAGTTAAATAGATTTAAATGATATTAAATAGATTTAAAATAGTTTAAATAGATTTAAATATTTAAAATAGATTAAATAGATTTAAAATAGTTAAAATAGATTTAAAATAGTTTAAATAGATTTAAAATAGATTTTATAAATTTAATTTGTTTAAACTTGGTAAAATAGATTAAATAGGATTAAATAGGTTATAATAGATTAATATAAATTAAAATAGTTAAATTGATTAAAATAGTTAATTTAATGGAAAAAGTTTAAATTAGTTTAAAATAAATTTCAAAGTTATATCCAAACATTTTCAATAACTCAATTCCGATAAATTCATTCATATTCGATACTTCAACCTTGAAATTCCAATTTAAATCCTTTAAAAAATTCATTTTAAACCAATTCCAATTTCAGCATTAACTCTTGGATTATCGAAAATAGTTCAGTTTATATAAATCAATTTCTATTTCAAAATACCAGTTAACTGAATACAAATTTTAAGGAATTAAAATCATTTAATTTAACCAATCCGGTGTCCGTATATAATTCTCTACCCTAGGGTCAAGTGATATAGATATTTATCATTTCAATCCGTAATTTAAAATTTTACGGTTATATATCATTTCAAACTGCAATCCTGAATTAAATAAAAATCCATAAAATCGCTTGAGTCTATCATTTCAACCGATAACGATTTTTCCCTAATCTACAGATCGTTCGGGTATGTATCATTTCAACCCATATGGAACTTGCAGTTGATAACAATATAAAATATAACATCCAGTCATCCAATATCAACAATCAAACATCCATCACAATCATCATCCAAATCAATCAATAAACATCAATAGATAATTGATCATCAATAACAAGTATTAAATGGACAATTTAAAATTCAATATTAAATTAAACGATGGTCAAATGCAATAAAAGTCAAATTTAACTAGAATGATAATTTAAATATACCAAACATCGATCAATGAATTTCTAATAACATCGTAAATTAAATTTAACTAACATAAGATAGTTTAGTAATTGTGAGTGAGTTAAAACACTCACCTTTGAATTTCAAATCGATTTGAAATCCAAATAGGGCCCAAAATAAAAACGGTTGCAGAATTCAACCAAACTGGTTCCATGTCGTCCGAAATTTCAATACGATCGCAACGGAAGAAACCGTGTCCAAATCCGAATTCGTATGCAAAAGTTATGTAAGTTAGAATGACTGAATTTGAAATTTGAAATAAATAAAAAAACAAAGAACATACACGTACACACCTAGGCCACGTCATCAGTAACGCTCAGACAACCCTAGCTTGCAACTGTTCATCACGACCATCCTAATGCCGCCGCCACGAGAATGCTTATTTACAGAATTTATACTATCATTCTTATTTACAGAAGAATTTCCATTGAACACTTTCAAATTTTTTCCAAGTTTTACTTGTATAATATTCTATTTCATATTCTTTTTAACATTTCAACTTTTAATGATTTGGTAAGTTATATATATGTCTTTTTAGAATGCAATAGAAAGTTACACAAGTTATCATATTCATTTTTATTAACACAATGTTCAATAATTACATCTTCTAGACTTTCATATCCTTCGATTTATAAGTTACAAATTTCAAATTTCTTGTATATTTCATTAATAACTTAACATTTAATCTCTTAAATTTCATTTTAGAAGTTCCAATTATCAAATAGTTAAAATTTCATTTCATTACAATAATTAAAATCTCTAATTTATAGAAATTTAAGAACTAAATATCGGGTTCCATTTCAAACCATTTTAAATAATGTATATGTATAATCTTATCTTTTATATATATCACTCATGTTTGGAAATTAAATTTAAGATTTGTATATCTAAACAAATGTGTAGTAAAACTACTACAGTGGCCTTTTCCCACTTTGAAACTCGAAAATGAACGTCGATGATGCGTGCACTCATCACCGAAACTATTTTCCAGCGACAAAGAGGGGAGTACAGACTTATTTCCTTCCAAAATTCTTTTAAACATTTCTTTCAATCATATTGAAATATTTATATCTAAAAATACTTCCAAATAACACTATTATTATATTCCAAAAATCCTTTGAAAGAAATTTCAAAAATCCCAGAACTAAAGTTCTAAAATTTCCAATTTATATTTATTTTATTTACAATCTCATTTTCAACCACTATTCATAAATTTCACTACCTAACAAACAAATATATCACAACCAAATATATCATTTTTACAATTATTATTTTATATACAAAAATATATAATAGGCAAAATTATTTCATTTACCTATATTTCAAAACAATATTGTGTCGGTCTGTCCTATTAAGTGTTTAGAAATTCCTATCGATGTCATAGCGTCCTATGCACCAACCAGAATTTATAAATACAACGGAACAAATTGACACAATACAAAACCCTTTTATAACACTAACAAATATACTCTCTCATATATACACTCAGCGACTCATTCTAGGGTATTACTACCCTATTTCTAAAGAGTCGGACCCCACAAAGCTAAGGTTATCTCTAAACCAAATCTCTGATACCAATTGTAACGACCCACCTTTTTGGACGTTTTAAGCAGACACACATGCCAGAATCAAACCATTCAAAAGGGCAGATTGTTATGGGGTAAATAAGAAAAAGAGAAAGAAATAAAACAAATACAGAATCTCGCAACAGAATGACAAAATATAATAATCAAATAACAGTTCATGAAGCTGTTTTATAAATACATTTGATTATTCTTTACAACACAAATATCAGAGTTACATAAACAGGAATAAATAAATGCAGCGGAACAACATGATGCAGTGGAATAAATATATTAAATAATAATAGTACAATCTTCGTCTTCGTCCTCCAGAAACAAGGTCTTCAACCCTGAAATGCTCAGGCTGACCCGAGCGAATTGAAAAGACAAAACACTCGAGTCAGAACTAAAAGATCTTATGTGAGTTAAATCAACGGTAAATAAATATGAGTGGAACGACATCAGAGATGTTTACGGGGTTTGAAATTTCCTATCCAGTGTCCAATGTGGGTACAGTAACTTAAGAGATGTTCGAGGTTACCATCTCCTAAGGATCCGTTAAACTATCTACAATGTAGTACAATACGCTATTATAATATGTCTACAGTAAAGTAAAGTATTAAAATATCATTAAGGCATTACCCATATCCCCCTTAACACATTTTATATATTCCCATAGTCTATATAGTACCATAACTCCTCCGTAAACTGGAGGCTATCAGAGGGCACTCCATAGGTATGGTACAAAACAAACTCGTAGAAGGCGCTTTAGGGGATGTGAACACGACACTCGAGGCAATGACAGGGTAGATATACCAATTGCGGATCCGGACTGGTGGTAACGCGTAACAGCTACTACCGCCCACCTCGAACACACTCCCAATTCAAAATCAAGGGTGGCCACCAAATCAATCACAAAATCGGAATATAGTATCGAAGAAGTGTGCCTGATAGGAGGAATGACCTCACTTGGCCCGGCATGGCTCCTGTTTTAGTCACATCTAAGCTGACTCACGAGAGTCAGGGTCACGTCATACCTCATACAGAAATCGTTCACCAAACCATCCCACTTCATTTCTAGAATCTCCACCATGTGCACAGTTGTTAAAGTGGTTTTCGGTATTGGCAGAGAGTATGACATTATTCGATCCCGGTCTCTTTAACAACCAAACGCTTATTTCACACCGCATGGTTCTTTTACATTTCAAAAGTCAATTCACAATTAGTAGTCAAAATATCATATTCTCAAAGCCATATTACTTTCAAAATCATATTTACTTTCCAACTATATTCACTTTCAAAACCATATTCACTTTCAAATCCATATCCATTTTCAAATCATATTTCACTTTCAAAAATCATATTTACTCAATATGTAAATTTTCAAAAGGTATCAATTCCAAATTACAACTTAAGTTGTGTCATCATTAAGGATTTAAATATGAATACTTCAACTTTAAACAGTCTGAAATTTTAGGAATTAGTTTAGATAGTCATGAATAGTTTAATAAGAGTTAAAATAGTTTGAATGGTGAAATTAGTTTAAATAAATTTAAATTTAAATTAATTAGATTTAAAAATGATTTAAATAGATTTAAATGATATTAAATAGATTTAAAATAGTTTAAATAGATTTAAAATAGATTAAATAGATTTAAAATAGTTTAAATAGATTTAAAATAGATTTTATAAATTTAGTTTGTTTAAAATTGGTAAAATGGATTAAATAGGATTAAATAGGTTATAATAGATTAGTATAAATTAAAATAGATAAATTGATTAAAATACACTACGCCATAGATTGCATACTGCAACACCAAAGAAGTGATGCAGGATGTGCCAAAAAATGTTGCTGAAGGCTAAAAAAGGGCAAAGGCAACACTTTCTCGGTGTTGCATTTTGCCGCGTTGCCGCAGACCTCAAAGGCAACATTTTGACTATCTAAGGCAACATAAGAAATATTGTTGCAATAGAATCTTATTTGGGTCTATAGCAACATCCATAGGTGCATGTAGCAACATTCAAAAATGTTGCTATAGATATTAATTTTCTGAATTTGTGGGGCCCACAATGTAGAGCATATTTGATTTTTTAATAGAAATAAATATTTATTTAATAAAATGCTATTGCACAGAATTTGATATTCAAACAGTAATTTATTTAAATAAATATTTTATTTCAACATTTAAAATAGTACAAATTCCCGACTCCACTATTTTACAATTCAATGATAAATAACACTGATATTCACATATACAGATATTCCTCACTACATCACTCAGTTCACTCATTACATATGCAGTTTCAATTTATACAGACACCGACACTGACAAATATATGACGAGCTGAGTGCCGAGCCGAAGGCGAGCCGAGAAGCGGGTCCGGGCGCAGCGCCGGCGGGGGTCCGGGGCACCGCAGTCCCGGTTAGGTCGAACAAGTGGGCACCGCCCGATTCATCCGATTTCGGAAGATCGAGCCTTCTTTGAAACCTGTCTTCAACTCCATTTCAGATTGAATCCAACATCTGAGCAATCTGCAAAAATACACACTGACGCAGTAAAATTGAAAAGGAAATATTTTTGCAGTATAAAATAAAATGTAATTTTGAAAATATTATTTGCCTCAGTTATTTGGGTGACAATTTGGTCCAAGCAGTTGACAATGCACAAGAACAAAAATGAAACAGAAGCATGCTACAGAAATAAACAGCATGCTCAATGAATTGGTCAGAGCAAACTATACCAGACTTGTATGCCAAACATAAAACAACAGTGGACAGAGCTCAACAAAAGAACTCAAACTCACAATTAAACCAAAACTCCAACCATATTCAAAAATACAGACCAACAGAAGTGTCAAGTGAATGAGCTGCAGCAATTTCAAAAATGGCCGAAGTCAGATAATATAAGAAATATGAACTCGAGCAAGTCCAGCTACCATATGAAAGCAACCATACATATATACATGTGTGAAACAGCATGTATATATATAGGCAGTGCAAACAGGCTCAAAGGACCAGTGCATATATACATGTTCAAGTGCAACAACAAACACATATATACATACATGAATGCATATATATATACATGATAATGGAAAACATAAGTGATACAACAGTTTCAGTGAACAAGTGAAGCACAAAGAGAAAGGTACACAAGTGTGTGTGTGGCACCAATGGAAACAGTATGGTGAAGCAACTTGACTACAAAAACTCAAGTGAAATATATTACAAGTTCAAGCTACAGGATGTCAACCAGAAGATATATTACAAGTTCAAGCTACAGGATGAACAGACATAGCCAAAGTCAACCACGAACAGTAGCAAGTTCAACCAATTCAAATCAAGTTGCCGAAGTCTAGTTAAATGTCAAAGGCAAAGTCACGATGAACAATCAATTAAATGACCGATGTCAACAGATATATACGAACGTAAATCTAGGGGTTCGAACCCTATATAAACACATTAACATCATCGGCAGATAGTATCGAGTTCAAGCAAGCAATACAGTAAAGTAAAAGCAACAAATTACATACCCGAATACACAGTTGAACTCAAGCAAAATCGAAGGAGCTGTATTCGAAGCAAGGAGACGATCGATTGCCAAAGCAAATCAGAAGAACAGCAATTGTAATCGATCGACAATCAATCGGGTCCTTCGATATTAGACGAAGCCTTAATCGCACAAGGCCGAAGCCCTAGCTAATCTCACAGGAGCGAAGACAAGGCCGAAGCCCTAGCTAATCTCACAGGAGCGAAGACAAGGCCGAAGCCCTAGCTAATCTCATAGGAGCGAAGACGAGGCCGAAGCCCTAATTTCAGAGCAAAAGAGGAACAAGATAGGAGCAGCCATTATCACATACGAGAAAAGGGGATCTACTCTAAACTAGTTCAGGTGGTAAAACGAAATTTTGGGGCAAATTGCAGTGGTGATCCATTTTAACAACCAGATTAAATGTAGACCGTTGGATCGTATTCACGCGGATTGCTAATTTTATTAATTTTTTAATTTGAATACATCTATAGCTACTGCAACATCTTGTTGATACCTATGCTAACACCTTGAAGCGAGTGTTGTAATAGACAAAAATCAGCATACCTATCGTTACATTATAGCTAGCAACACCTTGTAATTTCGTTGCAGTAGGCCATCTATGGCGTAGTGATAGTTAATTTAATGGAAATAGTTTAAATTAGTTTAAAATAAATTTCAATGTTATATCCAAACATTTTCAATAACTCAATTCCGATAAATTCATTCATATTCGACACTTCAACCTTGAAATTCCAATTTAAATCCTTTGAACAATTCATTTTAAACCAATTCCAATTTCAGCATTAACACTTGGATTATCGAAAATAATTCAGTTTATATAAATGAATTTCTATTTCAAAATACCAGTTAACTGAATACAAATTTTAAGGAATTAAAAATCATTTAATTTAACCAATCCGGTGTCTGTATATAATTCTCTACCTTAGGGTCAAGTGATACAGATATTTATCATTTCAATCCGCAATTTATAATTTTACGGTTATATATCATTTCAAACCGCAATCTTGAATTAAATAAAAATCCATAAAATCGCTCGAATCTATCATTTCAACCGATATCCATTTTTCCCTAATCTATAGATCGTTCGGGTATGTATCATTTCAACCCATAGGGAACTTGTAGTTGATAACAATATAAAATACAACATCCAGTCATCCAATATCAACAATTAAACATCCACCACAATCATCATCCAAATCAATCAATAAACATCAATAGATAATTAATCATCAATAACAGGTATTAAATGGACAATTTAAAATTCAATATTAAATTAAACGATGGTTAAATGTAATAAAAGTCAAATTTAACTAGAATGACAATTTAAATATACCAAACATCGATCAAAAATTTCTAATCACATCATAAATTAAATTTAACTAACATAAGATAGTTTAGTAATTGTGAGTGGGTTGAAACACTCACCTTTGAATTTCAAATCGATTTGAAATCCAAATAGGGCCCAAAATACAAACGGTCTCAGAATTCAACCAAACAAGTTCCATGTCATCCGAAATTTCGATACGATCACAACGGAATAAACCGCGTTCAAATCCAAGTTGGTATGCAAAAGCTATGCAAGTTAGTATGATTGAATTTGAAATAAAAAAAACAAAGAACATACACGTACACACCTAGGCCACGTCATCAGTAACGCTCAGAGAACCCTAGCTTGCAACTGTTCATCGCAACCATCCTAATGCCGTTGACACAAGAATGCTCATCGCGCCACCCAAACGATCGCCGCGACCACCAATCACCCAGCGATGCTTCCCTAAGGCCCGCAACCTCCCCCCATGGCACCACGACGATCCATGTCACCAGAAAAACCTAGCGCCGCCACCCATCCTCCAAACCCTAATCCAATTTTCCACAGTGATCTGGCCATCGACTCGCCAAGCAAACCACCTGGTTGAACTCCCCTCGGCCACCTCCACAACCCCGTATCAATGATTTGACGATCAGTCGAAGTTGATCGACGATCGATGAACGACCAAGAATAATCTGGCCAATTCCGGCCACACAGAAACCCAAATTGAAATACAAACTGCGGATCTAGCTTGCGCTCGTCAAGAGCTTCAAATTGATATATAATTCGATAGGGTTTGAGGAGTTTTAATTTTCGATTGAAATTGGATTTGAAATTGAATTGGGAATTTGTTTGTCTGCCATTGAGAAGGAGAAGTAGACAGATGAAAATGTACATACAGACAAATGGAATAAGAAATAGCTAGGGTTTATAACGGGCTATATATAGGCAGATCAGAAATAGAAATGAATGGACGAGATTGATTTGGATGTTGAACGATAAACGACCCGAAAAGCCCGTTTCGTTCCCGAAACGAAAATGGGTCATCCCATATACCAAAATAGATGTTTTTGATAATTTTAAACTCAATGGAATAGCTTTCAAGTCCTAATTCCATCGTATGAAGAAGTTATCTTAAAATCAGCTTATTTCAAATTGATTTCAATTGATTTTAATTAAATTGATTTCTAGGCGTTTCGAATCCGTACGATCAAATGGCAAGTCCGATTTCTACAAAACTTGAAAATTTGCAATAATTCACCATTACGGATCCGATGAAACTAGTTTCATCGAAATCCGAGACAGTAGACAAAATGGCTATTTTCACGTTAATTAAATAAATTATTATTAAATTAATTAAATCACTTTTTAATTCAAATTAATTAACTAACCATTTTTATTATTATTATTATTATTTGATTTCATAGACCTTTACAATAACTTAAAACAAGTTTATCTAAAATTTCAGTGTTAATTATTTTCCACAATACAGTGCTCAGTTTCAACTGCAATTAATCCAATTAATAAAAATTTAATTTCAACAAATTGATTAAATTTGATTTCAATTATTTTTATTCAATCAATTATTACTCTAATAATATTGTTAACATTTGTTGATATCTTATTTCACTAATATGCTACAATTCCATCTTTTATTAGTATTGACTACTTTATTTCAATCATATTAAATTTTTGTCAATTTTACACATTAATTATAATCAAAATCCCCATTAAATTATTTGTCTTGATTTCACTCTTTTATTAAATCATTTATTTCCCTATGAATATAATTAACATTCTATACATTTTATTACATTCACGATTTACCGTTGTTGTCTTAACTCACAGTAATGTAACATTTAATGACATTTATTTGTAATTGATTAATTAAATTGGTAACAAATAACAATTGTCACCATTCCTACCTTTAATAACATTTGTAAGTTTATTATTTACAAACAAATGTTATAACAATCCTCATTTCACAAATTTTATTCAATTCCATTTATTACACATTATCCTATTAATTCATCAATACTTAATTCATTAACTGCTCTTTTAATCCAATTCTCATTAATACATACATTACTATAATTTGTTTACAACCTATATTAATTATAATTCTTTAATTCTTTTAATTAATTGGAATTACATTTAAAGCAGTTATCAATTACCTTAAATTAATACTATTTCATTTCATTCCAATTATATTAATATTATTAAATCACCAATTTTTTTATTTCTTCCAACATTAACTCACAAAACCTAATTTAATTTACAAATTTTAATTATCGGAAATTACGGGTCGTTACAGTCTACCGTAGGCTTGCAAAACCAAATTATGTGAAGCCGGATAAAAAATATATATGTCATTAGTATGTCTCTTTAACTCTTTAGTGCTTAATTTGTTCTCTCCATAAATGTCTCATTAAACCTCTTCAATTAAATCTCTTCAATACTAATTAATTTGTTATCTCCATACATATCTACTTAAACCTCTTCAATTTTAAATTTTCTCTAACATATTATCATTTGATGTTTAACTAAAAATAATGAAAAAATATGTCAAATGTTTTTTCTTGAAATTATGCGATTGAACGGTCGGTTCGAACTATTGGGCGGTTGTACTAGTATTCACATACTGCACAATAGCCTTCACTAATATCACTGATCATTTTTGAACTATTTTAATTTTGGTGTGCCAATTCAGTTTCCAAACTGATTAATGTTCCAAATCAAAGTGACATTTATGTTAGTATTAATTTCATATTATGGCAAAAAAATTGCTAATTGTTCCTAATGTAGCCATATATGTACATCATTTTAACAGGAAATGAACCTTTAAATTCCAAATTGATGAGATTCCCAAACAGGTGCAATTTCTTTTTAAAGTTAAAATGATAACTTACAATATTTGAAGAAAAATAAAGAATAAAGAGGGGGAGAAAACTTCTACTATCAATGAGAGGGATGGAAAATTTTGTTTTACTATTATTTACTTATCAAATAATTTATTGATATAAATGGAATATAAACTTATGTATGTAATTTTATATGTTATATATATTTTTATTTTCAAACCAAAAATTAAACATTTTTCTGTTATTGTCAATATAAATGTGGTATTCATATCGAAACTGTTATTTTTAGGATTTGCTAAACGATTCGCTAACTAATTTTATTTAATTAGTTTAAGTTTAAGATATTCTATTAATTTAAATATATGGACATGGTGCAAAATAATTACGAACAACTCAGTGGAACTTATTAGCTATAGAAATTTGAAAATGTAAGTATTTGAATGTAAAATGATTGTGATGAATTGATACAACATTGTGGCTAACTTTAAAATCATAAACTGTGTAAAGATATTTTACAATAAGATATCATAAGAGAACTAAGAGGAAATGAGACAAATTGCTAAATTCAATGGGAACCTTTAAAATTCTTTTGATTTACTGTTATTTATTAGATGTAGTAAAAAGTGAGTTGTGATTCTTGGTTTTTAATTCCCTCGTTTTCTCTTTTTCTCTCATAACATTATATGTCATCGGCTGCATGAAATTATTTATTTATGTAATACTGTTATTTCTTTTTATGTATTATAAAACCTTCACACTTTCATGTACCGATTCTGCTTATTCATCTTTCAAATAAAATAAAAGGTAATCACTCAAATTAATTTAATTTTCTCTGTTAGTAAAATAATATATTCTTTCAATAACAAGCTCAATATATTCTGATGGTATGCCTTCAGTCTTTGTAATTCCATTTTATTAATATATGGTAGGAACCCATTTAACCCCGCTGGCTTTGCCAAAAAAAAGTTCAATATATTTATCAAATAAATTGATAGTTACTTGAATATATTTTAATATTAAATTTAATTATATAATTAATTTAATTATATAATTAATTTAATTATTTGAACTTAAAGGCAAAATATTATAATAGAACAAATGGAAACTTTGTAAATAATCATAGGTATTACGAAAATATTTATGTATTTGTTTAATAAGTTATTATGTTAAATGAAATATATATGTATCTATATAAAAAAATTTGTGTTATTTTGTTTATTTGAATCTAGAATTAATTTTTTTTCTTTCATTATTCAATGAAGATGTGGTATTCAGGTCAAAATGGTTATTTCTCGATTTGTTAAACAAATTATGAATATTAGCTTATTGATTTACTCAAATAGTTTATATTTAAGACATTTAATTAATTAATATATATGGATAAGTGTAAAATAATTATTGAATAACTTATTAGCTATAGAAATTAGGAAAGGCAAGTGTTTGAATGTAAAATGGTTGGTATGAATTAATAAAAAAGGTTGACTAATGTTAAAACCACAAACACACACAAGTAAATATATATGTCTCTATCTGTACTGTAAACCGAAAAAATAGAATAATTGCTTATATCTGTCTCATATATCAGCTTTTTCGCATTCTCAAATTATGCCCAATTCGATTGCAGACAATTATAGTCGTCAAAATGTGACAATTTTTTACAAACGTGATCTACATGTCATGAAATGGTGCTAATATTAACTCGGTCTTATGATTATTTGAACTAATATAATTATAAGACATATATATATATATATTACATATTTGCCTTATCTTGTAAGTATTCGAAGAAATAAGTCTCTTATCGTTAAAAGTAAAAGTGTAAAAGCTGGGATAAGCCGAGATGGGGACGGGAAAAAAAATGACACTTGAATAAGCATGTCGTTTGTTATGGTAGTAATACAAACTATGATCCTTGGTCCCATTTTCATGGTCTACATGGACCAAACAAATCTTGATCTTTGATTTCTTTTCTTATTTGTTAAAAAATAAATGGACGGTTTGATTTTAACTGGTCAAGGAAGACCATGGAAAATGAGACCACTTGATTATTTGACTCCTATCTCTCTCTAAATGGATTTAGAGAGTGAAGTTGATTGAATGGTTTGTTATGGTGCATAAAACTTTAAATGTTTCAAATCTACCAAAGTGTATTGGACTCCGCGGAGCAATGGTGCAGCAACTGTGCAGCAACTGTTGAACATGACTTCACATATGAAAGGAGACTAGTTGCATATTGGTATTGGACATGAATGAGTAAAAAAGGAATACAATGAATCTTGTAAAAGTTTGATGTAGCGAAGTTCTAAGTGATAGTACTTGGAAATTTGAAGATAAAGTTAGGAGATTGCATCATCAACTATATTATTAATTTGACCTCAAAAGTTAACCCAAACATCCATCACATTTATACAAGATAATAAAAGGAAGAAATTAAATGAAAATAAGTAAGAACGACATATAATAATTATAATGATTCGGCAAATTACTGACCTACGTCTACTACTTAAGCAGTGTTAATGATTCTGCAAAGTTTTTACAACTATAATCTTATGGATCAGTAGTCTATAGATCGGTGATGATCCAAGAAATTACAACAACAGTACAGAGATTTATAATGCAGAAAAAATAATTTCGAAATAATGTCTATCATCCCTTATTTATAGATGAAGATTAATAGATTTATCTCTACCGTATTCTTCTCATGTTCTCCAAGTCTTGAAGAAGGTGGTTTGAAAAGATTGTGGTCAAATCAATAATTTTCAAGGATCGGTACCGACCTGAAGGCTTTGGATCGGTAGTGATCCATAGTGATGGTTCTCTATACTTTAATTGATTTCTTGATGGGATGATCCATGGTCCTTGGCTACTTGGTTTAACATCTGCTTTTGGCTTTGGACTAGGTTGGGAAGGTTCGAATTTGCTAGGCACTCTTGGTTTGGTGATGACCCCGGAACGTTTAATGCAACAATTGCTATGAAATTCACACCTTTCCATGGATGTTTAGCTCATAGGTCGATGGCGAACCATGCCATATTGCAAATTTTGATTAGCATTCATCTTAGCCTCAAAACGGCATATAGTACGTTGGGTTGGTACCGACCTGAGTTGTTCAGTTCGGTACTGATTCTAGACTTTTTTTGGATTCTCCTTCTTTGCTTTGGCTAGACATTGATATATGTAGGTTATCTTCATAGGTGATTGTTAGATTCATGGTTAAATCTTTGGACTTCAACTGGAATTCGAATTCTAAGTCATTGGTTTGGGTTTTTGCTCTGCTATTTGACTATTTGGTCGATCCAACTTGTCCAAATATGATTTGGTTATATGATTATAGAGCTGGATAACAGTTAGTGACTATAGTCAGGCCGATTCAGTGCACACTGGTGCTGTGTTAGCTGCATAAGTATCACTGTCATTGTTGAAATTTCTGTTAACAATAATACCTTTCAGATTCCCGAGTAGCGTAACAATACACACAGATGAATTATGGAAAATTGTAATACAACAGAACCAATACTTTCAAAAAATTCAAATACAAATTCAACAAGTATACAAATGAATACAACCATCATTTCAACCCCTACAAAAATTCAGAGGCATATCAAAACCTCAAAAACCAACTCTACCAGTAATCTCCACAAGAACACACCCCACCCTTAAAATGATGAAATCTATTATTATCTCTCACAACAATCTCCCTTCCCACAATCTTGCCCATAATCTTCAACGCATTATGGCAATCCTTACAAACCCTCAAGTTCTTCTTAACCCTAACCGTGACCCCATCCGGCGTGCTAATCAAAACAAAAGCGACCGCCAACCTCTCGCTATGTTGCATCAACAACCTCTCCTTCTCCCATTCATCCACGTCGTGCAAATCTACTTCCAACATCGGCATGTACCCTTCCTTCTTCATCTCCACCCTCAACTCCTCTAACTTCCTATAAATCTCCACCGTCCGTTCATGGCTCCTATCCCCCACTATAAACGTGTGCACCTCCCCCTTCATCTCCACCCAACTCATCCCCGGCTCCTTCTTCACATTACTCCCCTTCATCTCCCTCCTCACCTCCGCCACTTTATCCCAGTGCCCCACAGACGCGTATGTATTCGCCAGTAGAATGTGCGTCCCCGACTTCTCCGGCTCGAGCTTGAACAGCATCTCTGCCGCCTTCTTCCCCACCTCGACATTCTTATGCACTCTCGCCCCACCGAGAAGGGCACCCCACACCGGTGCCCTAGCTTCGTAGGGCATGCTCTCCAAAAGCTTCATAGCGTCGTCCATCCTCCCTCCACGTGCGAGTATGTCTATCATGCACGAGTAGTGCTCCTCGGTTCTTGAAACTCCGTATTCCTCCTCGATGGATTCGAAGTGCCTTCTTGCTTCATCTACCAAACCGGCGTGGTTGCACGCACACAAAACACTGGTGAGAGTGATATGGTTGGGCTTCAATCCGCTTTCAAGCATTTGACCGTAACAGTCGAGCGCTTCTTTACCGTGTCCGTGCTGGGCTAGCCCACCAATCATGGCCGACCATGATACGATTCCTTTGTCGGGAACTTCTCCAAAGGCTAAACCAGCATCTTCGATGCTACCACATTTAGCGTACATATTAACTAGGGCATTACCGGAAAATATATCATGGGAGAATCCAAGTTTTAGAATATGCGCATGTATTTGCTTTCCTTGCTCGTAGGCGGAGAGGCTAGCACATGCATTGAGGACGCTGCTGCAAACGAAGGAGTCGGGGTTTAGGTTCTTTTCGAGCATGGAATGGTATGTTTTAATGGCTTCTTCTCCTTGGTTGCTTTGGGATAGGGCAGTGATGAGGGAAGTAAAGGGGTAGATGTCTTCGTTTGGGTGTTCTTTGAATGCTTTCATTGCTTCTTGCAAGCACTTGTTCTTTCCATATGCATCAATTAATCCATTGACTACATGACTGTCAGTTAAAAGCCCGAATTTGAATGCAAGAGAATGAATCTGTTTGGTTGTATGGAGGGATTGTAGGCTGGCGGCGGATTTTAAAACTGCTGTGAAGGTCGTTCTGTTTATGTTCGTTTCTTCTTTTCTCATTCTAGCAAAGAAAGTGATTGCTTCCACATCTTTTGTACAGTGGGAGAAGCCTGAAATTAAAGCGTTCCATGCTACTATGTCTTTTTCTTTGATCGACTCAAAGGACTTTTTTGACTCTTGTATATGATTGTTTTTCGCATACATGTCAACAAGACCTATTCCGACAAATGCGTCTGACTGAAGTTGCTTTTTAATTAAACTGGCATGAATTTGCTGACCTAATTCAAGCATTGATGTGGTGGAGCATGCCTTTAAAATGCTTGATAAAGTAAACATATTAGGAACGATGTTTAGATTTCTCATGTCGATGAGGAGATCAATGGCTCTATGATCATCTCCGTTTCCTACACAGCCTGCTATGAATGCATTCCAAGAAACAATGTCTGGGCAAATCATTTCTTTAAACACCAAAGAAGCATCTTCGATTTTGCCCATCTTTGCATACATATCTAGAACTGCATTACTGGTAAATGGGTCTGAGTCAAACCCGACCCGTTTTAGATACCCATGCACCACTTTTCCTCTGCACAAATCACGTGTAGCTGTACACGCATTGATCACAATTGAGAATCCAAACTCGGTAGGCCTGGTGCCATCAGCAACCATCTCAGCAAACAAAATGATGGCTTTTTCGCTCATGTTATTCTTAACATGAGCAGCTAACAACGCGTTCCAAGACACTGCATTCCTTTTAGGCATTTCTTCAAACATGTTCCAACAATCAATTAATTTCTCGAAATCCGAGTAGAATACAACCAGTGTGTTAGCGACAAACACATCGGATTCTAGTCCAGTTACTATGGCAGCCGCATGTATTTGCAACCCAGTAGAAAAATTTTGTATGCCGGAAGAAGCTTTGAGAACGGTAGGGAGAGTGAACGCGTTACATGGAAGCCCAAAAGATCGCATTTTGATGAATGTTTTGAGAGCATCATAGCCTAAGGAATTACGGGTGTATGCAGTGATCAAAGAAGAAAATGAAATATGGTTTGGGGTGGAAATATCATCGAATACTTTACGGGCAAGCAACGGGAAGTTGTGTTTAGAGTAAAGATTGATGAGTTGGTTGGAGAAAACGGAAAGAGGGAGAAGGCCGTTTTTGAGGAGGTGGGTGTGGAGCTGTGAAGGAGGGAGAGAGGAGGAGGATAGGTTATCGAGAAGAAGTGAGAAGGAAGAAAGAAATGGAGGCTTGGGACCGATCTGGGTTTTGGTGGACGGTGGGATTGGATTTGAGAGAAGGTGAAATGGAGATTGTTTACTGGAAGAGAATGAGTTTGGTTTTAAAATCCGTGACGGGTACATAGTTGTGTTCCATGACAAGGTGAGAGATAAATTCTCTTTTAATACAAGTTTTTGCTGCAGTTAGAGGGAAAATTGAAATCTACAATAGTTGGGATCAAAAACTATAGATCTGTTTAGAAAACATCAGTTCATATAGAACCTTCTTAATTTTAGTTAAAGCTTCAAACCATATTTCTTAGATTTATAGGTTTACACTCTATCTAAATTATCAACATATTTATTCATCGATTTTCTACTCAAATCTTCATTTCTAGGAAGAAAAATCCATATTCTTTCTTCTCTAAGTACCATGTTAATATCACTCCATCATGTTACTCAACCAACCTTCTTCTTTCTGCTATTTTTTTCTTTTGAACATGTTCATGAATGTCAACGAGTGTCGATTTTAAAAATCGAATTTATGATCTTTAATCTCGTAGTCTGAACTACCAACAAACTGAGTCGGACATGTTGGTCTTCTTCAAGTTATTTTTCTTACATTTTATAACAAAACGTCATTGCTCGTACTTCTAAAAACAAATTCTTCATCAATTCCAAGTTACCATATCTCAACTTCAATTTTTAAAGGTGAGTTGCTTGTATATTAAATTTATTGTATGTAATATTAATTTTATTTCAAATCTCAACTTATCATGGATAACCAAACAATTAAGTTCTTAATAGCTGCAATTATACACATTTCAACTGTTACTTCGTTGGTTTTGAAGTTTGGAATCTAATCTAAAATTGTAATATAGTAAAGTATCATTTTAAAGTATTATAAATTAATGTGTCATTAAAATCATGATACATTAAAGTATCATTAAAATCTTGATGCATAAAATTATCACTGCAATCATTGTACATTAAAGGGTCATAACAGCATGATATGTTAGAGAATCATTAGTATAATGATATATTAAAGTATCATTTCATTAGGTTCATTTTTTGTATATACATTATCTTTTCTGCGACTATTCTTGCAATAATAAACTAGTAATAGATTCAACTATCATTGAAGTAAAATAGAAAATATGCGAGTGGAAAGAGTTGCACCACTCTTCGATTGAACTCTCTAATATGTTAGAAGAGAAAAAAGTAGTATTTGAAGAGGATTTTGAACCTTCAACTACAAAGAACACGACTTTCTAGTTTTACGCATGAAATAGAAGAAGTCGTTCACATTCAGTAAATTGTCAACAGTTCTCAATTATATGGCAACTTTTCTTCAGCTACTATTGCTGACTATAGTCATGAACTAAAGGGGCTTCTGAGGAAAAATTCTGAAGTTGAAATTATTATCAACTATTCCCATATGAAAAAATAAATTAAGGTAAATCTCATATTTCTTGTATCATTTGTACAATGATAAATTTTAATTTCTATTTTGCTAGTGTAGATCATATTGTTTACTTCAATATGTAATAATCAAGCTTTGAGATCGAGGTTTATTTTGTGGGACTGGTTCAATTCCGAAGACTTAAAATAATCCTTATTCGGAGATTCCAAACAGGAGGAAACGATGAAATATTTTGAAACTAAGTAGGAGGGAGCAAAAGTTTTTGCAACAATTAATTCACCTATAAGGAAATCAAATGAATTATTCTTAAAAAGATCAATATATCTCTGTATAGTGAGGAAGTGATCATATTGTATGTGTTACCCGGCACTTTGGCCTGGCTACATGGCGATAGTCGTAGTGCTTACGGTTAAACCTGGATAGGACTTAAACTAAGAATGGGTTGGTGGTATAGGAGGCTGTTGAAATTCAAGTCTGGTTCGGCCCCAGTCGCTCGGCACAGAGTGGATCGGCCAACATGAGCATGACAGAGTAGTTCATACCCAGTGGATCGGTTGTTCACCGCTCGGCCTGGAAGAGGAACTCATCGCTCGGCCTAGAGGAGAAGTTCGTCGCTCGGTCGAGGGAGGATAGCCAAGACAAGTCGGTCAATTGTCGTTCGGTGTGGATTTGGTCCGGCCTTAAAAGCGCAAAGTCATTCGTCGCTCGGCTAGGGGAGACATTGTCTCGTTCGGTCTGGATGGGTCGGTAGGTGTCGTTCGGCCCAGATGTTTCAGCAGTTGCCGCTCAATCGAGGAAGGGAAGCTATGCATGGATCGGCTAAGGTGCTTTGTTCAAACCTATTCGGCGTTCGTGGTTCGGTCACAATAGTTTGGCATACCTCGTTCGGTGCATACCAGCAAAGTTGATGGTTATTAATTCCACTCCAAAACGAGGCAATCAGTGTGTCATCGCTTCGAGTCGCATTGTTACTCACTTTGAGCCCCTAGAGAGATTGCTTCGATCTGTTCACCAAGACGCCCCGGTTCGGCATCTACCGCTCGGCCAATGTCATTCGGCTAACTTGGCTCGGTTTTCTCGGTCCTATGTACGGGAGTTGTCAGTTGTGCGCCAGATTATTTTGGTCTTGGGCCTGCGAAGGGAGTCCATCCTATCTCCATCTATAAATAGAGGGGCAGGGATGTAGTGAAAGGGGACCTTTTTTCGAGAACTCCGGGGACACTCTGCCATTTTTCATACTAAGTTCTTTCAATTCAAACTTGTATACGAGTTGTTTGTTTACGGATTGAATCTGTATTCAAGTCTTTGAGAAAAGCAATAAAGATTACATAATCAGTGGACGTAGGCAATTACGCCGAACCAATATAATTTTGGTGTTCTTGTTCCTGTAGTTACTTTTGTATGTACTCCTCTGTTTTAATTTAATATCTTCATTAATCTCTCTACATAAATCTATTCTTGGGTGTTAGTGACCAATTCTGGTGCTAAAATTTTGGTGCTTTCACCGAGAACGCATTCTCAGGCTGTTAGGATCTCCTTTGTTGCTACTAGATTGAGGAAATCCCCCGAAGAAGATCCAAGTTCATTCACAAGAAGTTCATAGATTCTACTCAGAGTTCCGACCGATAACTCTACAATAAGAATACCACGTACTAGAACAGCCTCCCACAACGCGGATGTCAACGAGAGCGCCAGCGTCCAACAAGTGGGACCTAGCAATCAACAAGCTAATCTAGGTGCAGGGACTGCCGCTATCCTAAACCAAGCAGAAGTTGTCAACGGGACAGAGTTCAATGAGCTTATGAGAGAACTCATGGAAAGCGGGAGACAGCTTAATGACCAAATTCAAGCTAACGCAAATCTCATGACCCAGATTGCTCAGCAACAGCATCAGAATGCTGGAGGGAGCCCCGCTTCCTACTCCTCATCTGACAGCTCCGCTTCGTTAGATGAGCATCACAGGCATAGAGGCCGTAGGATTGAAGCGGCACAAACAGCCGTAGTAGAAAAATCCAACAGAAATGGTCCAGGCGCTTTACCTGGAACCGCGGCCCCTCATTTGCACTTGGGAAATCGCACTCAAGTTGGAATGGGAAACTTAAGATCTGGAGCACAGGTGGAATCTGGTGCACCACCACGCCAGGGCGTGCATTTGGGAGATCACTTACCAAGGAGGCACCGGCCAGAACGGTCACGTAGGACGGAGTCTAACTTGCCACCTCCCATCTAGACCCCGGATTTATCAGCTACGGTCAGACAGCTGATGAGAGAAAATCAGGGCTTATCTAACGACGATTGGGGTACAGCTAGGAGTCATACTCTGTTCATGGATACTATCCTATAAGCTGAGTACCCCCGGAAGTTCAGCATGCCGACTATTCCAGCCTATGAGGGGAAGACTAATCCCCGAAAGCATGTAATGAGATATGAGTGGATGATGGACTCGGCTAGGGCAAATGATGCGACTAAATGTAGATGTTTCCCAATAACCTTATCCGGGATCGCCACCATGTGGTTCACCAGACTTCCTCCGTGATCGATCTCCAGGTTTGATGAGTTAGCGGCGAAATTTGTGGAACATTTCAGAATTCATACCACTCGCCCAAAGGACGTGATGTCTTTATCCAGTGTGATCCTGGCTCCAGGGGAGTCATTAAAGGAGTATTTGCAGAGATTCCATGTTGCTGCTACCGAAGTTAGCAACCCGAATGACCACGCTATTCTCATGGCCGTGATGCGAGGAGTAGATCCAAAATCGAAATTTGGTGATTGACTGGTAGGAAAACCTCCGGCTACCTTGGAGCATTTTTATACAAAGGCGCACCAATTTATGAGACGGGAGGAAGCCAGGTGGACGAGGCGAGGCAGTGCGTCAGTGCTTGGAAAGGAGACGGTGTAGAGCAATATTGCAGTAAAGCAATCTAGTGAAAATTCTGGAAAGGTCCAGGTTAATGTTCAAAACAAGCTCGAGCAGTCTAAAGGATCCGGAGGAGGAAGTTCCGGTAAGAAGAGGGAGGCAGGAAAGTGGAAACCAAGGATCCTGACATATAGTGAATACACTCCTCTGAACGCATCTCTGGAGAATATTTACTTATCAACTTGTAGTACATTTCAATATCGAAAGCCGCACCCAAAGGAATCCACTAAGGAGCAAAAACAGACCGGGAAGTGCTGCCGGTTCCATGAGACTATGATGCTATAGAAAAACTGATTCGGCAGAAAAAGTTACAGCAATTTGTTAAGAATCCGTAGGAAAGCGGACAGGTGTCATCCGACCCCAATCATGGGCAGGCTCCGCATCGACCTGAGGAACCCGCTCTGACCGTAGGCAGACTAATTATAAACATGATAGTTGGTGGGCCCTACCCGGCATACAAGAATTGGCAAGAAATGGAGCGTCATGCTAGTTCCCTAAAGCATGCGGATTTTGAATGTTATTCAAACACAGAAGATGGGACCCCAGCGAAACAACAACGAATGATGATGGATGATATAGTGTTCAGGAGTAGATATGCCGATAAGGTGGAGGCACCTACCATAGACCCGATGGTCATCTCGACAACGATTGGGCTAGCATTTGTGAGAAGGATATTAATTGATTACGGGAGTTCTGTGAACATTATTTTCAAAAAGACGTACGACCAAATGAAGATGGAGGCAAAGGATAAGAAGCCATCCAATGCCCGCATTCATGGTTTTAATGGTGCAGCAACTGATGCAATAGGTTTTGTTGAATTACCGGTTGAGTTAGGAGAAGGTGAACGTAGGAGGGTACGAATCCTACCGTTCATTGTTTTGGATGTTGATTCCCCATATAATGTTTTTCTGGGCTGGATGGCCCTGGCGGAGTTTAGGGCAGCTTTGGCCTCATGGTGTTTGACCTTCAAATTTCCGACCGATAGAGGAGTTGGTGTAGTACATGGCGATCAAGCGACTGGTCGTGCATGTTATGTGGCTGAGCTGAGAGAGGCCCAATGAAGAGAGAAGGGGCATGTGGTGGACAACTCTGTCTGCATCCAGGCAACGCAAAATTGACAAGTAACGCCCGAGCCTTGGCTCAAGCAGCAGGGTCGGATCTACAGAGACATAGATCCAAGAGACGATGATGAAGAACCTAAGGAGGCTAAAGCTGCACCGGCTGAACTGATGATTGACATTTCGGTCAGCCATGATGACCCATCACGGGTGCTTAAGATTGGATCACAACTCACTCCCTCGATGACTGAGGATCTGGCTGACTTCCTTCGAGCGAACCTGGATGTTTTCGCTTGGACCCACTCTGATATGTGTGGGATCTCTCCCGCCATCGCAAGTCATATGTTGAACATTGACCCGAAAAACGTACCAGTAAAACAGAAAAGGAGAGGTATGGACCCAGAGAGGTATGCTGCTCTTAGAGAGGAGATGGAGAAACTCAAAGCCAATGGGTTCGTCCGCGACGCCCTCTACCTTGAATGGGTTTCTAACCCCGTACTAGTGAGAAAAGCGAATGGGAAATAGAGGACTTGCATTGATTACTCAGACCTGATCAAGGCATGCCCTAAGGATAGTTTCCCTTTACCTAGAATTGACCAGCTCGTCGACTCAACAGCAAAGCACGAGTTATTGTCATTCATGGATGCGTATTCTGGATACAATCAAATCCCGATGCACATCCCAGATCAGGAGCACACTAGTTTTGTCATGACGTCGGATTGTATTGTTATATGGTGATGCCTTTTGGGTTAAAGAACGCCGGAGCAACTTATCAGCGCTTGATAAATCGAATGTTTAAAGACCAAATTGGTAGAACAATGGAAGTCTATATGGATGACATGCTCGTGAAGTCACGGTAGTCAAACGACCACATTCAAGACTTGGCGGAGATGTTTGATATACTTAGATACTACGGAATGAAAATCAATCCACTAAAGTGTTCCTTTGGTGTAGCATCGGGAAAGTTTTTGGGTTTTATTGTCAATGCACGGGGAATTGAAGCTAGCCCAGAAAAGATTCAGGCTATTCGGGACATACAAGCGCCCAGAAATATAAATCAAGTACAAAGCCTGAATGGAAAATTCGCCGCGTTGAGTCGATTCATATCTAGAGCGACCGACAAGTGTATTCCCTTCTTCAATGTGATAAAGAAAGGGAGGAGAAATTTTGAATGGACGCCCGACTGTGAGGATGCGTTCCGAGCTATGGTAGGACACTCGAAAGTCCCCCGGTTCTGTCAAAGCCTGTAGACCATGAAGTGTTATATGTATACTTGGTCGTGTCTCAACATGCCATCAGTACGGCCTTGGTTCGCAAGGAGGACCGAATTCAAAGGCCAGTATATAATGTCAGAAAACGTTTGAAGAGGACAGAAAGAAATTATCCCAAGATTGAGAAGCTAGCTTACTGCTTGGTGATTGCATCATGCAAGCTCCGTCCGTATTTTCAGGCACACCCGATCAGTGTTTATACCGATCAACCTTTGCGACAGGTGCTCCAACGACCAGAAACCTCTGGGAGGTTACTCAAGTGGAACATTGAGTTAAGTCAATTCGATATCACTTACCTTCCACGGAGGGCTATCCAAGGGCAAGCGCTAGCAGACTTCATCACAGAATTCACCATATCAGGCGAGCCAAGTGGTGTTGATGACATTCCCCCTATTCGATGGAAACTATACACCGATGGGGCATCCAATGACCATTGTTCTAGGGCTGGTGTTATTCTATTAAGTTCCAAAAACCGATCCATTTTTTATGCTTTGAAGCTCAATTTCCCAACTACAAATAACGAAGCTGAATATGAAGCATTGATTGCTAGCTTAAAACTTACCAGGGAACTCGGAGTGAAATCGATTGAAATCTTTTATGACTCACAATTGGTGGTGTATCAAGTACGAGGAGACTACCAAGCAAAGGGGCAGAGACTTGCCCATACCTTGCTCGGGTTCAAGAACTGTTGGCAGACTTCGAATATTATGATATTTCGCATATCCCGCGTGAACAAAATGGAGAAGTCGATTCATTAGCAAAATTCGCAAGTACTGGTGATGCACAGCATATGGATTTGGTTCCCATTGAAATCTTACGTACCCCGAGTATAAACGAGATGGAAGTAGACTCTGTGTCAGAAACAGAAATTGAGAAGGAGTCGTGGATAACCCCGTTCAAGCAATACCTGCTACACGGGACTTTGCCCGAAAGAAAGAACGAAAGACGACAAGTCATTCGCAAAACCTCGCGGTATATAATGCAAGATTGAATAATGTATCGGAAAGGATTTTCGGTTCCTTTACTTCAGTGCATCGCCCACGATGAGACAAAGCGGGTCTTGAAAGATGTTCATGAAGGAGAATGTAGCGACCATACTGGGGGGCAGACCCTAGCCAAAGAAAATCATCCGCTATGGATACTATTGGCCAACCGTTAATCGAGACCCCGCAGACTATGTGAGAAGATGCGAAAAATGTCAAAAGTATGAGAAGATTCTGAGAGCTCCGTCGACGGAACTCACACAAATGGTTAGCCCCTGGCCATTTACAATATGGGGGATCGATATAATCGACTCCTTGCCAATCTCCAAAGGTGGTGCAAAATACGCAATTGTTGCGGTCGATTACTTTACCAAGTGGGCAGAAGTAGAACCCTTAGCTACAATCACCACCAAAAAGGTCATTAATTTCGATGTACGAAACATCATATGCCGTTTTGGCCTCCCATGAACTATCGTTACAAACAACGGAACTCAGTTTGAGGGTAGGGAGTTCAAAGAATTCTGCCAAAAATATTGCATTGAGAAAAGATTTGCGGCAGTCGCTCACCCAAAATCCAATGGACAAGTTGAAGCCGTAAACAAAATAATCAAATCCATATTGAAAAAACGTTTGGAGAAGGCTAGAGGCAAATGGGTGGATGAACTTCCGACAGCACTCTGGGCTTACAGAACCACCCACAAGTCCGCGACTGGCCACACTCCATTCACGTTGGCATATGGCACTGAAGCTGTTATACCCGTGGAACTTGAAGTTCCTTCTCATCGGGTGACTCACTATGATCCTAAGACGAATCAGGATCTTTTACTGGAATCGCTGGACTTTATGGACGAAAAACGTGATGAAGCTTATTTAAGGGCGGCTGCATATAGGCACCGAGTCGCTCGATATTACAATGAAAAAGTGCGACCGAGAATCTTTGATGTGGGCGATCTCATTTTGAAGCGAGTTTTTCCGATCCCATCACATATGAATCCCGCATGGGAAGGTCCATACGTCATTGAACGGAAGCTTGGAGAAGGAACTTTCAAGCTAGCGACCGTCGATGGCGTGACGCTCCCCCGAGCATGGAATAGCGAGCATTTGCGCCGTTATTACACTTAGCCCACTTCTTTCGCATTTTAGTAGTAATTGTTTCCGGTATGTTTTTCTTTTGTTGTTCTTTATCTTTGGCATATAATAAGACAATTCAGTTTGTTCCTATTTGTAATGATCAATAAAGGCTTGAAGCCGCTTTTCTATGAACTGTTGATGTTCTGTGTTTTATAATTCCATGGCAAAATTAAATCACTTTACTCTGTCTGGCGTATGAACGCGCACACGAAATTAAAAGTCAATCGATAAAATAAAAAATCTCTAAGTTCCCAGAGTGCGGACTAGAGTACTCTGAGTCCCCAAAGCGTGGACTAGAGTATAAATGACTTAAAAATCTCTAAGTCCCCGGAGTGCGGACTAGAGTACTCTGAGTCCCCAGAGTGTGGACTAGAGTATAAACGACTTAAAAATCTCTAAGTTCCCGAAGTGCGGACTAGAGTACTCTGAGTCCTCGGAGTACAGACTAGAGTATAAACGACTTAAAAATCTCTAAGTCCCCAAAACGTGGACTAGGGTACTCTGAGTCCCCGGAGTGCGGACTAGAGTATAAGCGATTCAAAAAATTTCTAAGTCCCCAGAGCGCGGACTAGAAGATTTACGATTTAAGAAATTTCCAAGTCATGTGGAAATGGATCGGAGCTTATGTAACCCGCAAGACTCCAAATTTCGATTACAAGTTAGATAGTAAGCTAAACAGCGAAAATCATCGAAGGCAAAGAAACAAAATTTTATTTACTAATCCAAAATAAAGTTCCATTACAACTTTTCTCGAGTTTGGAGCAAAAAGTCTATTTACAATGACTATGAAAATAAATAGAAATAACTGCCAAATTCAGACTTATTCGGATTGGATGTGGCACGACTGGATAGCTACTTTTTTAATTTTTTTCTCCTTCTTGGGCTTCTCTAAAGGCTCCTCATCCAAGCGTTTTCTCTTGGACGCCTTGCTGCCTAGCAAGATTGTGTCCGAGGAAGGAGGAGGAACTTCCAGTGGCGTGATCCCCCCGGGGAGAATTATCTTCAAGGGCCTATTTAAAGGATCGTCAAGTTCCATCACTTGAGGTTCGACTTTAACTTTGGCCTTCTCTTTCTCCTCTTCCATGACTCGCTCCCCCATGCTAAGTTTTGAAGTAGTCCCGGAGGTGCCAGTGATTTCAACCTCATCATGTTCGTCCACGGGCGAGGGATCCTCGGCCTTGTTCTCATCGAGTGCTCTGATTACTTGAGCATCGGGTCCGGGAGCATCCCTAGTGTGAAGCTCTTCCGCTATTTTTTCTTCCTTCTCCGTGGCGACATCGCTCCTTGGAGTTGGTTCAGGATCAGAATGACCTACATGGAGTCATAAAGGATAAGTGTTAGAATACATCTATCGTTCATCAAAAGCAATGTCCTTTCAACCTTAGAGAGAAAAATTACACACCGGCTTCCAGTTGACTCTCAGCTGTTTTAGGAGTCTCACCCTCGAGAATAGGAGAAAGAACA
The DNA here is from genome assembly GCA_030737815.1 of Allium fistulosum. Classification (NCBI taxonomy): domain Eukaryota; kingdom Viridiplantae; phylum Streptophyta; class Magnoliopsida; order Asparagales; family Amaryllidaceae; genus Allium; species Allium fistulosum. Next base: position 1,113,861,893 of record CM060904.1, read on the forward strand.
TGAACATCAAGCTCGGGTTTCTCTGGGTCATATCCAACATGCTGCTCGAAAGGATCAAATGATGAGCAACCAACGGGCGGGGCGGAAGGAGGAACTGGGGACTTGGTTCCAGATGATCCAACAACGCCATCCTTCCCTTTCGATGAGGAGGAATCTCTTCCGTAGAGGGCTTTGGCTGCGGATAAGTCGGAAGGCTCATTTCCTCGAAGCACTTCCTTCACAAGAGACTCCTCATCAATTTCTTTGGTGCCCAGCTCCACTCGCTTAATTTTTACTATAGTATCCCATGCTTCAGCTAACGATTCGAGGTAACCTTCGCCCAAAAATGATAAATCTCGATGCATGGGAACTCGAGCGTTGTATTCAGCAATAAGCGGATCGAATAAGCATTTAATTTCTTCTCTCCCAGCTTCAGCAGCTGCCTCAAGGCGAGAATCAATCTATGTTAATGCCATTCTTTTGCCCTCTTCACGGGTCGCATCCTTTAATGCTTCGGCTTTAGAAAGTTCCTCGTCGAGCTTCGTTTTTAAAAGCCGTGTTGTGACGATTTCCTCGCAATACCGTTGTGACTCTTCCTGTGCAGCGGTTTTCTCTTCTTTTTATTTAAGCACCAGCTCCTCCAGTTCTTTAACTCGCCGAGCGAGGACATCCTTTTCTTTTTGGATGGAGTCTTTTCCTAAGGCTAGAGCACCGCTATGTTGAACTGCCTCATCGATTTCCTTTTTATGAGTCACTTCCAGACGGCTGACTGCCTCAGTTGTATCTTTGACGTTTTGTTGAGCAGCCTCAAGTTGAGATTTGTACGAGGAAAGCTTTTCGTCCTGGACTTTGATAATCTCTTTATCATGAATGGCTTCAAGTTTCAGGCGATCGATTTCATGCTGACGTTCCATAGAAACTTCTGAAACTTTTTCTACCAAATGAACAAACGCATCGTGTTGGACATAGACATCGTTATTGCAGGCGATGACACTTTGTTTGACATGCCTTAGAATTGGGTGCGTCGAAGCATATCTTTGGAAATGTGGCTTTAAGCTCGGCTAATCTTTCGGCAATCGACGGGTCATGTGCAGGAGTTGGAGGAGTATGCCTGGCTAGAGCCACGGACTTTTTATGAGGCTTACGAGATTGCTTTGTGCTGGACGAGCCAGAGTGTTGGTTGCGGGGTGCTTCAGATTGAGATCCCTTCTGAGCGGATTTATCCTTGCTGTGCTCTGAGTGAGGGGGAGGGTCGTTGGAGTATGAAGAATGGCTGTATGTTTTTCTTCGCGAAGATGATGAGTCTCTGGGACGGTAATCCCTGTCACTGCTGTCATCTCTTTCCCGACGTCTACCTGACCCTGAATTCCGACTATAGTGGTGGAAGATAGAGGACCCACGAAGGCGGTCAAATCCATGAGTGCGCCTCATATCACTTGCACAGAAATTAAGTGAGGGCAAGTTAGCGAGAATAATATGATGGCTGAAACTTAAGTGTGGGGTGGAGTGTAAGTGTTCGTGTGTGTCCTAGTGTTTCCCCCCGACGGACCAGTTTCTTTTGCTTTATTTATTAGATTTTTAACTCCCTGATGATGAATTTTATCGCCTTCATCGCCTCTCGCAGGCGAATTAAGTCCCATATCCCCTGGGTCATTGAAACCGTAATTCAGTAGGTCATCAGGGATGGTCACGTCTGAAAGACCTTTCAATGAACCCTCTAGATGTTGAGGAGATGACTCTTTCTCAACCGGAGTGATTGTAACTTTAGAAGTTCCGCCTACTGTTTTCTTTTTCAATTTATAGGCTAAGCTTTTTTGCCTCTTCGAAGGGGGAAGCGATTTGGCGATGCCAGGCATGTCCGTTATTGGTGCAATGTCGGGACCTAAGTTCTCATCGGTCGTTTTTGGCGCCTCGACCTTCTTTATTTCACCTTCCTCGGATATATCGGGGGTTCCTCCTGTAGAGGGCATCGAAGGCCCAGCTTGCCCTTTGCCCTTTTCCATGGCGGGTACGGTTGTAGCGATGCCAGTTGGGAGACTAGTTCGACGACCTTCCGCTAACAATCCAAACTTTGAGAGCAATTCATTGGAAATAACGGATTTGATCTCCCGGTTTTCCACATGAATAGCTCGGATGGCCTCGACGGCCTTAGAATACCCAGTAGCTTCGGGACGTGGGCTGATACCTGTAAAAGTCGACAGAAGTTTAGAAAGAATACACTTCATGCCTTAGACAAATATTGTTCAGGCAATGGAACTTACTCCCTTCCAGCCATCTTCTGGCAAAGACAGGGGGAAACGTACATAAAACCATTCCTGCTTATATTGGGAGAATTTACTCTATGACCCCTGTAAGGATCTGACAATTGGAGTATGGCTCAAAGAAATACGAAGGATGGACTATCAGACCATCTTTTGAAGCGATAAATGTAGCGGATATCACCGAGAGTGGGAGGCCTGAATAAGATGCTCATGAAAAGAATACAAGTGCCATAGATGAACGCATGACTATTGAGATGTAGCTGTGCCGGGGAGATCCCGATATATTGTAACACTTCATGGAGAAAAGAGTTGAAAGGTGGAATGCTACCAACCCAGCACATGAATTTATTGCACGCTGTATATCTAACTGGGGGCAGGTGAGGCCGATCTTTCCTTGATGGAACTAAAACAAAGTCGAAAGGGATCCCGTGAATTGTACATAACTGTTGAAGAGCGCTTTCACCGATTTTTGAAGCTTGTGAATCAATAGGATTGTCCAGAATGACTGCCCCGTCTATTACGTTAGGAGCCGGGCCAATAGCTACAGCTGATGGATCCGGAATACACTGCGTAGGAGTTATCGGTGGACTTGAAGTTCCTACTACTTCCTGCTGAGAACTTGCCCCAGGCTTGTCTGAAACTGTGGCAGAGCTCGATCTTTTGGACATCTTCAACGAGCGTCGGATATGGATAGATACTTGTTTGAACTATGCTCGAAAGACAATCGATATTAGATATAACGAAAAAAATATTCCCACCGTGTGGTGTGTGGACTAGTGTAATCATTCGAGCATGAGTATAAAAGAATTAAAGATTTAAAGACCGATGAAGTGTGATTGAGCATTAAACTATCATCTTTGGAAACCGTCATCACTGACCGTCTCCGAGAGCTTGTCCTATGTTTGGTAGTAGGGAACTTGGAATTGGGCATCGACATCATATGTTGAAGGTTGTTATTTACTTTAGCTGAGTTGAATACGTGTTTACAATTGTTAAAACTATGAAGTTATTAGTCCGAATCGGTTCTATATGCTTAGGTGCTTAAGTTCTTGTCGTTATTCATTGTTCAATGGTCAGGTGTGGGAATTTGTAGTCTTGACATATGCTGTGTTCAAGTTGAGGTAATTTTGGTTATCAATGCCGACCCCAAGGTCCAAGGCCGACCGACTCTCTAGATCAAAACCATCGAACCACCTATTCTCCTCTCTATCACTCTTTCATCGCCGAACGACCTCACTAAGCCTATGCCTACTGGACTTCCAAACTCTTGCCGACCCACGCGTTTCCTAAACTCTCACCGACCCACATCAACTCACTAGATGCCAGGCCGCACACATTACATTCGTTCTCCTCACTAACTCCCTAGCCACCTAACGACCCATTGGGTCTATACCGACCCACCTTCCTAATTTCCTACCGTCCCGTGCTCTCCCTCGAAGCCGAACGACTCCCTCGATCGAGATACCGACCTGCTCTTCAGGATTTTGACCGACCCGCACTCGCTCTCGAATTACCAAACCCCTCTTCTCCTTATCTTCCTTCACCGAGTGACATCCTCCATCCTCCTCCTAATTCCCGACATCCGAATTAAGAGATGACAACTACTCCTCCTAGGCGATGTATGCCATCATCCATCAAAGTCAGGCCGAGGTCCTAACCTAGAGTCCACTCTTATTCTTAATCCATTTCTTTCCCTCCTCTAAATCATCTTCTACCTATTCTTATAACAAAAAAGAGGGGGGACCATCCCCCCAAGCACTGAAACTCTATATGACTCCGGGTGTGGAAAGAAATTCGTACCTAGGGAGAGAGCTCGAGGTATGCGATGGCTTTGAGGCGTTGGACTGGAGATTTGTTCGAATTCGTGAGCAATTAGAGGCCAAGGTAGGCAATCTGGGTTAGATGGAAGGCTAAGTATCGAGTAAAGCTCGGAGAGGAGTGAACTGACTTTGGGAAAGTAGAGTAGAAGTGAGAAGAGGGAGAAGGAGCGAAGGCTGGGACTTATATATGGAAGAGGGGAGGTGAACAGGCTATCTCCTATAGACTCGGTCGTTATGTTTTGGGAAGTCGACTACTAGACATGCTTACCCTAGCTCAAGAAAACCGACCATGTGGGTCGGTCTCCGTATGCCAACATGCCCCTTGTTCTTAAAAAAAAGAAGAGAAGAAAGGAAAATAATATATATATATATATATATGATGGACGAAGTGACAACGATAATAATAAATAAAATGATAATAATAATAATAAATAAGATAACAAGTAAATGAAAATGGTGTTAAGATGAAGTGTGAGTATGTCTATGCATGTAACAATAATTCAATATGATATAGCATCGAGAAGTTGAATTCCACCTGATAGACGGAGAAGCATAGTTTTGAGAAACCCAATGCGATTCAACCTTCGAAAGGTTATATACATTTAGCTTTTGGAAAGTTAAAACAGGATTTAAATGACAGATGATTGTCATTCTAGATGAGCCAACTTCTGAAAGCAAAGACTGATTGTTAATTCAAAGCACGTCGTGTCGATTCACACGACGTGCTTTGGTGGGAAAATGTTACCCGACACTTTGGCCCGGCTACATGGCGATAGTCGCAGTGCTTATGGTTGAACCTGGATAGGACTTAAACTAAGAATGGGTTGGTGGTATAGGAGGCTGTTGAAATTCAAGTCTGGTTCGGCCCCAGTCGCTCGGCACAGAGTGGATCGGCCAACATGAGCATGACAGAGTAGTTCAGACCCAGTGGATCGGTTGTTCATCGCTTGGCCTAGAAGAGGAACTCATCGCTCGGCCTAGAGGAGAAATTCGTCGCTCGGTCGAGGGAGGATAGCCAAGACAGGTCGGTCAATTGCCGTTCGGTGTGGATTTGGTCCGGCCTTAAAAGCGCAAAGTCATTCGTCGCTCGGCTAGGGGAGATATTGTCTCATTCGGTCTGGATGGGTCGGTAGGTGTCGTTCGGCCCAGATGTTTCAGCAGTTGCCGCTCGGTAGAGGAAGGGAAGCTACGCATGGATCAGCTAAGGTGCTTTGTTCAATCCTGTTCGGCGTTCGTGGTTCGGTCACAGTAGTTCAGCATACCTCGTTCGGTGCATAACAGCGGAGTTGATGGTTATTAATTCCACTCCAAAATGAGGCAATCAGCGTGTCATCGCTTCGAGTCGCACTGTTACTCACTTCGTGCCCCTAGAGAAGTTGAATTGCTTCGAGCTATTCACCAAGATGCCCCGGTTCGGCATCTGTCGGTCGGCCAATGTTGTTCGGCTAACTTGACTCGGTTTGCTCGGTCCTATGTACGGGAGTTTTCAGTTGTGGGCCGGAGTATTTTGGTCCTGGGCCTGTGAAAGGTGTCCAACCTATCTCCATCTATAAATAGAGGGGTAGGGGTGCAGTGAAAGGGGACCTTTTTTTGAGAACTCCGAGGACACTCTGCCATTTTTCGTACTCACTTCTTTCAGTTCAAACTTGTATACGAGTTGTTTGTTTACGGATTGAATCTGTATTCAAGTCTTTGAGAAAAGCAATAAAGATTACATAATCAATGGACGTAGGCTATTACGCCGAACTACTATAATTCTGGTGTTCTTGTTCCTACGGTTACTTTTGTATATACTCCTCTGTTTTATTTACTATCTTCATTAATCTCTCTACATAAATCTATTCTTGGGTGTTAGTGACCAATTTTGGTGCTAACAGTATGTATTTGAAAAGGTACATAGAGAAAAATTAGGTTTTAAAAGGTAGCTTACAGATTTTTTTTTCATGAGAGAATGGCTTTTATCTAGTCAACTTTGATTTGGATGAGGATTTGATTTGGGTAAGGGCTGTCTAGGATCATAAATGGTGGCACTTGGATGTGTTAATACCATAGATATTGATTTTGATGACAACAACCATAAAAATATAGGTACTGATTTTTTTTCAAGTTATATAAAATATTTTGCAGGATTTTATATAGGTTTATACAAGTACATGTAATTGAGTTTGAAGGCTGATCAGTAAAAAGATTAGAGATCAAGATTTAGAGATGATCAAGATATTTGAAGACTCATGAGTTTAGAGATAAAGACCCGAAGAGTTCAAGACTATAATTTACGGTTATGAACAATAGATAACTTGTTAAAGTCCTTGGATAACAACTTTCTTTCCTTTGAACACTCTCTTTTCAAAGTATTTATTTTATTATCAAAATATGTATTTTATTTTCAAAATATATTTTTACAAATATTTTATATGAGTTTTATATATTAAAATAGTTAGAAACTATGCTTAAATGATTTCATAAGAGTTCAAAATTTTGCAACACATTTAAAGTGTTTTTGCTTTTCAAAACATACATAAGTATGTCAACATAGGCTACATAGGTATATCGACATATGTACTGTTGAAGAGGTGTCTTTTGAATTTTGAATAATTGTTATTTTTGGTTACATCTCTTCGCAAATAAACACGTCCCTTCATACACTATAGAAAGGGGCATGAAAACAAATTTTAAGAACTACTTTCTCTATTTTCTTCTTACTCTAAATTCTCATTATATATTTCACAAAATCCACTTTCTATACTCTTCAAATTCACTCAAATTTAATCTCTACTTTTCTACATTCGTTCTCTATAATCTACTCCCCGGTTTGAAAATATTCTCTCATCAATAAAGTGCAATCAAAAAGGCTATATAATATTTTGTATCCAAAGTACAACTGTTTGTATTTGGAATCAACAACTCTCTACTTTTATTTGTTTGGGTGTGTTTGTTGCCTGTTCAAATCAAGTGGGTGTGCTTGTTGTCCGTTCAAATCAAATGGATGTATTTGTTGCCCGTTCAAATCATATGGTGTGCTTGTTGTCCATTTAAATCAAGTGGGTGATCTTGTTGCCTGATTAAATCAAAAGGGTCTACCCTGAACTCGAAAAATCGTGAGGGTATATCTCATTGCCTTGAAATCGAACTGTATTCTAATTTGCTCGATACTTGTTTAAAATAGCCATTAGAAAGAAAATATGTACATACATTATACATGACTAGACGTAGGATTGGTTAATCCAAACCAGTACAAAACTCCTGATGTCATCTCTTTTACTTTATTTTTACTGCATTAATATATTTCTCCGACTGCTTGTTAATATATATTTGTGTTTATTATCTGTGTTTAAATTTAAACCTTGAAATAATTTAGAAAACTTCCATCTAAGTTATAAAACACTTTTCACCCCCCTATAATGTTAAAATAGCATTAAGATCCATTCATATTAGTACTACACCATTTTCCACATTTGGTATCAGGGCGTTTGGTTTTCAAAAACTTGCTATTTGATTTTTGAAAAGCATAAATGACAAGTAACACTGGTAGGACATTTTTTAATATTTTTGAGAAAAAACAAAGCTGTATAATTCTTATAATACCCTCAAATAGATTAGGAACTAATAATATTGAAAAGTCACTTGATTATTTGGAAGTGTATAAAGTAAATTTGCAGAAACATGTATGTTATATGATGGATATTGAAGAGACACCTAATAACCATAGACCACAAATCAAGAAGGGCGTATAGATACTAGATAGTCGATGCTCAAGACATATGACTTGAAATCCGGAGATCTTAAAGGACATTGTTTACAAAGATAGAGGAACGATTAATTTTGGAGGTAATTCAAAAGGATGCGTTATCAGCATCGACAACGTTGGTAACTCTAAAACTCCTATTATTTCTAATGTTTTGCCAGTTGAGAATTTAAAACATAATCTGCTTAGTATTATTCAATTATGCAATAAGGGTTTCAAAATTAGATTTGTAAAAGACATTTGCAATCGAGGAAAATGAGTCTAGAATTATTTTTGGAGTAAGAAAATGTAACATTTACATTTTGAGTATGAAAGTGTTTAGTGATAATCTCTATCTTCTGGCTGAATCTAGCGACCCTTTGGATTTGGCACAAATGATTTAGTCGTTTAAATTTTAAACATTTATCCAAAGTGGTAAGATATGAACTTGTTAGAGGACTACCAAAAATGTGTTTTAGTGTCAATAACCTATGTGATGCTTCTCAACTCAATAAACTTCACAAAAGTTCATTTGAATCAAAAGACATAATTTCGACTACATATCCATTAGAATTTCTTCACTTAGATCTTTTTGGACTACCACAAGTTCAATCAATAAATCATAGCGGATATGTTTTTGTAATAGTATACGATTTTTCAGGATATACATGAACAATATTCCTTAAACGTAAAAGTGATGCATTTGAAGTGTTCAAAATTTTCACTGAGAAAATCCATAGTCAAAAGTCAATTAAAATTAAAATAATACGGAGTGATCATGGAGGAGAATTCAAAAATGAAAACTTTTGTAATAAGAAAGGAATTATACGTAATTTTTATTTTCCTAGAACTCCTCAACAAAATGGAGTTGTAGAACATAAAAATAGGATTATACAAGAATGCACTAGAACCATGCTAAATGATCACGATTTATCTAAAACAAATTGGGCTGAGGCAGTTGCTACAATATGTTATATTTTGAATATAATTTTAATAAGACCATTAACCAAGAAAACACCCTATGAATTATTTTTTGATAAAAGCCTAAACTAAATTATTTTAAAGTTTTTGATAGTAAATGTTTTATATTAAATACAAGAGATAATCTAGATAAATTTGACGTTAAATCATATAAAGGTATATTTATTGGTTATTCAAATAGAAGTAAGGCCTATAGAGTTTTTAGTACTAGAACTAACACCATTGAAGAAAGTTTACATGTTTCATTTGATGAAATTTTAAAGTAACCAATATTAGTAATGATGAGGAAGAAAATCATAATCAGGGTAAGGATAACGAAACTACAAATAATGAAACAACTAAGAATGAAAATAATTATATTAATAATTTAAATCCAAATAAAAGAACAAAATATTTGAAAGATCATCCTAAGGAAAATATTCTAGAAAGTTTAGAATCAATTGCAAGAACTAGAAATTAGCTACATAAGATGAGTAATGTAGCATTTATTTCAACTAACGAACCTAAAAATCCAAAAGAAGTATCATTAGATGATTCATGGATTCTTGACATGCAAGAAAAATTGTACCAATTCACTCAAAATAATGTTTGGGAATTATTTCAACGACCAGAAAATCAATCAGTAATTGGAACTAAATGGGTTTATAGATATAAATTAAATGAACAAGGAGAAGTCAAAAGAAATAAAGCATGTTTAGTTGCATAAGGATACAGCCAAGAAGAAGGAATAGACTTTGATGAAACCTTTTCCCAAGTAGCCAAATTAGAAGCCAAAAGAATTCTATTCACTTTTGCAAACCATAAAATTTTAAATTATTTAAAATGGATGTCAAAAGTGCATTTTTAAATGGCTTTATTAAAGATGATATGTTGAACAATCCCCGCTTTTAAAGATGAAAAACTCTTTAATCATGTTTATAAATTAATAAAGGCATTATTGTTGTGGGAATTCTTACTCGAGACCACTCAGATCAAAACCCTAAAGCACAGCGGAAAACGAGATCATGGTAAGAAGTGCAAAAACAACCAATTAATATCTCAATCTCAATCTTAATCCAATCCAGAACCAATCACAATCACCAAACAAGCAATAGAAAACCAAAGCAATAACGATAAAATAAATCACACATCGATTTATGGTGGTTCCACTAACATCTTGTTAGTGTACATCCACTTTGAGAGAGATATTAATACCAATGAGAAGAGTACAAGAGATTGATTACAATGACCAAAATTCTAACAGAATTGATTTGTGGAGAAGAGAATTGAAGAAAATTAGGTTTTGATAAATCCTAATTAATGGAGGATAAACCTTAGATTAAACACTTACAGTCCTCTCGTTTTTGAATCATGAAAATAGCTTATATATGAGAATAGAAAACCTAGGAAAAATTCCAGAATTTCCCCTCTGAATATCACAAATCGTCACACCAAGCCGGAGCTGAAAAATAGGCTGAAAAACATCGGAGAAGTCTGTCACTTTACGACATATGTCTATCATATGTTTCGAGAAAACATTTCCTAATACCACAGACGTCTGTCCCAAAGTGACAGGCGTCTGTCCCAAGTCTCGGGTTTCAAAACCCTGAAGCAACAAATGTTTGTCACTCCACGACAGACGTCTGTGCTGCTGCTGCAAGCAGCACTTCCCTTCTCTTCACCATAACTTCTATCTTCGATCTCCGATTTGCGAACCGTCTTCTCCGTCATCAAGCTACTTCCAACCACTTCAATTTCTCTATGTAGTGTCGCCAAAATTCAACACTCCACCTCGACACTATATCTATCTCCAACACCAATGGTACCATACCATCATCAACAACCGATAGCACCAACTATCACCACTTCTGCCTTCAACCAAACAAGCTTAAATGCTTTCCCAATGAGCTTCGGCAAAGCCACCGCCTATTGCACTCCATCAATGAGCTCTGGCAAAGCCACTTCCTATTGCACTCCATCAACGAGCTCAGGCAAAGCGCTTTCCCGCTAATGAAGTGTTGAAAACATTCAAATCCTAAACTGTCTCACCAAAGATTAAAGTGCTAAGGAGTGTAAACTAGCACTCACCAAGAAGATAGAACCATAATCTCTCACTGATACTCTTCATCATCCATAACCAAGCTCCTCCCTCAACCGTGCCACCCCGTGGCATCTAGCACTTCAACAAGCGAATCAAGTTTGAGCAATGCTCGAACTTCCCAACCAAAAATGCTTTAGTGAACATATCCACCGCGTTATCCTTTGTGTGCACTTTTCGAAGATATACTTGCTTATCTTCATCCATGGCTACTAAGAATGACTCTCTCACTTCAATATGCTTAGTCCATGAGATAAACGCCAAATTCTCTGCCAAATGAATAGCACTCTGGCTATCACATCAAACATCAATGCTATCATGCTCGAGTCCTAAGTCACATAACAATCACCTTAAATAAAGTGCCTCCTTTTCCGCCTCCACCGTGGCTATCAACTCCACCTCCGTAGTGGATAAAGCTACTACGGTCTGCAATCTCGATCTCCAGCTGATGGTTGTACCACCAAGTGTAAAGACATACCCAGAAGTTGATTTTCTTCAATCCCTATCACCGGCGTAGTATGAATCACAATAACCAACCAACTTGCAATCCATCCCCTTACTACCGCAAAAACAAGACCATGAGATGATGTACCTCTAAGGTATCTCAATATAAGCTTCATAGCTTCCCAATCCGATTTCCCCAGATTAGCCATATATGGACTAACCATCCCGATGGCATTTGCAATATCAGGCCTTGTACACACCATAGCATACATTAGACTTCCAACCGCACTAGCATATAGAACCTTTGCCATATAAGCCTTGTCTTTCTCCAAGATAGGTGATCCCTTACTCGAAAGCTTCATATGCAAAGGTAAAGGTGTATTTGACGCCTTTGCATTCTCTATGCTAAACAAGTAAAACACTTTCTGTATGTACTCTTTTTGAGTCAATTTCAACTCAAAATGCTTTCGATCTCTTTCTATTTCCATGCCCAATATCCTCTTTGCTTCTCCAAGATTCTTCATTTCGAACTCTAATTTCCAACACAGTTTTAACTTGTTGATTTCATTCTTATCCTCAGAAGCAATGAGCATGTCATCCACATATAAGAGTAAATACACCCAACAATCATTTTCCAACTTATTGAAATATAGACAAGCATCCTTGATGCTTCTATTAAAATCATTTTCAAGCATAAAATGATCGTATCTCTTGTACCATTATCTGGGTGATTGCTTTAAACCATATAGTGATTTCTTTAACTTGCAAACCAAATTTGACTTACCATCCACAATAAAACCTTCTGATTGCTCCATGTAGATGTATTCATCTAAGTCACCATGCAAGAAGGCAATTTTCACATCAAGTTGCTCCAACTCCAAGTCATGAATAGCAACTATAGCAAGTAATATCCGGATTGAAGTATGGCGCACAACCGGTGCGAATATCTCATTATACTCCTTTCCCTTCCTTTGTGCAAACCCCTTAGCCACTAGCCCAGCTTTGTATCTTTCATTGTCCTTTACCTTGTATATCCATTTTCCCCCAATAGCACGATTTTCTTTAGGAAGTGGAACCAAATCCCAAGTTTGATTCTTCAACAACGATTGCATCTCTACCTCCATGGCACAAACCAACTTCGAGCCATTACTCGACTCTATGACGTCATCAAGGTCCATCGGCTCATCTTGGACTGCATGAAGATCATAGTCCAAATTATCACAAAAGTTAAGATAGTTCCAATCACCATATCTATCAGGTGGCCTTATAGCACGTCGACCCACCGTACTAGCAATACCATCACCCAAACTCCTTTTGGCTCCACCTTGAACCGAATCCTCTCCAGAATCATGTACATCACCAACACTACTAGAGGAGCCCTGTGGACTATGTGATGTTACATCAACCGCTTCCTCCTCACAAGCATCTCCAACTACTCTACTCTCTCTATTCCTTGGGCAAAATGTAGGAATAACTTCCTTCTCCTTTGATTCAACGTGAACCAAATCCGGAACATCCGATGAGCTCTCATTCTCCTTGAACAAAGTCGACTCATCAAAAGTAACATGACGATAATTCACAACCTTCTTTGTTTTCGGTTTCCATATCCGACAGCCTTTTACACCGTCCATATAACGAAGCAAAATCCCCTTGAAAGCACTAGGCTCAAGCATATCATTTCTCGAATTATGCACATAAAACGAAGCACCAAACACACGAAGATAACTTAAGTCAATGCTCTTTCCCTTCCACACTTCCTTTTGAATTTTGTTACCAATAGCCGAACACGGAATTCGATTAATAATATGCACTGCGGTTGACAAAGCTTTGGCCAAAATCTCTTAAACAAACCCGATGTCAATCTCAAGCATCGAGCTTTCTCTAGTAGAGTACGGTTCATCCTCTCTGCAACACCATTTGACTGTGGATCTCCGGGTGTAGTAAAATGCCTCTGAATACCATGATGCTTGCAAAGGTCCAAAATCTCTTCGGAAACATACTCTCCGCCATTGACGGACCTTAGAACCTTCAAAGACTTGTCACTCTCATTCTCAACAAGAGCTTTCCATGCTTTGAACTTTGCAAATGTCTTCGACTTGGCCTTCATTACATACGCCCATACCTTTAGAGAAAAGTCATCAATAAAAGAAATATAATAGCGAGCTCCTCCCAAAGAAGCTGCCGGTGCCGGTCCCCAAACATCCGTGTGAACATATTCAAGAACCCTTCTCGAATCATGTTTTCCTTCACCGAATGATACATTAGTTTGCTTCCCCATGACACATTCCTCGCAAAACTCTAGTTTGTTGAAACTCTCTCCATCGATTATCTCCCTCATCCGAAGAATATCCAAACTCCTCTCCGAGACATGACCTAACCTCAAATGCCACAACCTAGTCGCATCCAAGCCACAAGAACTATCAACTCCCACACAAGTTTCATCTTCTATAGTCACTCCTTGAAGCAAATAGAGACCATGAGTCCTAGCACCCTTCATCACCACAAACGCACCATTCGAAACCCACAAGCTATCACTCTCAATAGTGATCTTACAACCTAAAAAATCCAGTAGCCCTAAAGAGATAAGAGACTCCTAAGTCCCGGAGCATAGCGTACATTAGTGAGAGTATGAACCACTACGTCAAACATCCGAATTTCCATGGAACCAATGCCTTTCGACTTACAAATAGCACTATTACCCATAACAATTGAATTTCCTTCTTTGCCGACATAAGAAGAAAAACAATTCCTATTCGGCATCATATGATAAGATGCCCTCGAATCGAGCACCCATTCGCTACCCAAAACATCCGATGCTACAACCATCAACACATCTACGTCTCCCTCGCCAACTCCACTCTCCACCGCTATGGATAAAGATGCTACTTCCTTCTTTTCCTTCTCCTTGTCCGGACACTCATTCTTCCAATGACTGGGCTTCTTACAAATATAGCACTTGCCCTTTCTTTTCGTCGACTTTCCTCTCCAACCGGGGTTCCTTGATTTAGAACGACCACGGTTCTCCTTCTTCGCATATCTCTCATTCTCTATAAATAAACCATGACCACAACTAGCACCGCTACTTCCATCACCCAACTATTTCATTTGATCCCGCAGCTTCTTGCTAAGAAGACCCGTTTTGACATCATCTAGAGTCAAAGTTCCTGGCTACAAATCAAACTATTTGAGAAACCCATATAACAGTTCAGCAATGAACACAACAATATCACCGCCTTTTTCTCTTCCTCAATCTTCAAATCTACCGCCTTCTACTTCATTAGCAAATCATCAAAAATATTCAAATGCGCCTTAAGCGAAGTACCCTCCTTCATCTTATAGGTGAAGAACGTTCGCAACAAGATCAAATGATTAGTTAGTGACTTCTTCATATAAAACTCCTCCAACTTGTCCCAAATACCCTTAGCGGTAGTCTCGCCACTAATTTAGGAGATAACATTCTCTACCATAGCAAGTTGAAGTGTAGTGAATGCCCACTCTTCCGTTTCCTCTCTCTCTCAACATCCGAGATGTCGGCTAACAACAAATGTGTGTCAAACACTACCCGATGCACCCGATTTCTCCTAAGAACCGCTTTCATCTTCCATTGCCACTTTTCAAAATCATTCTCGCCATTCCACTTATCTATAAAAAATTGTGATCCAGAAGCTGCACACAATCCACGTACATATGGCGCTACACCATGTAACATCCCCAATCTTAAGGCCCAAAGCTAAGCGCTACAGATGCTATAGTCATCCATAGTATTAACTTCCGGTGACAAAATACGGTAATATTAATGGTATCCATAATATCAGAAGCACATAAATATGAAATAAAATCAACATGGATTTAAACAACTTTTCTGATTACATTTCAAACCAATGTTTCATATTTAGATACATAATTCAAAAATGATTCCCAAGTTTTGATCAAATATAATTATTACAAATTACACCAACAATGACATATGAAGATGCCCCTTTGGTGACCAGAGTACTAAATAGACATATCAGTCTTAATACATCACAACGGAAATAAAAGTAAATAGTCCTATATAGCTAGCTTTGCCTCTGCATGTCTTTGGAAGCTTATTCGTCCAACCTACTAAACCTGAAAAACCTTAACTCACAATCTACTCAAATTGAATTTTGAGAACCCGAGAATTTAAGGGGAAAACATAAACTTCGAGTCAGACATAAAGCCTGGTGTGAATAATACTATTACATCTCGGTTTACTGATATTAAGTGAGACCACACCGCTTAGCAGAATGGGTTTCCCCTCACATATCTTTCGCAATTCAAAAACCTGCAATCAAACTGATTAAAGCAGTAATAACGATATCATATATGCATATAAACCAGGTAATCTAAAATATAGTTTTGTTTGGCTAACTCATAATCATTGGCTGACTCGGGCCTACCAGACATACTCAATTATCTAACTTCTATTAGACACACTTCTGGGCTGATTGCCCTTAACTATCTTCTTCTAGGGTCAACTGAACCTAATGGTTTTGCAGGCTCACCAATAACCTATCTTCTCTCTGTATATTCCTTTTTGTGTGTAACCTCATTTTATTCTTACATGTGACAAATCCCTACACACTGGAATTTTGGACTTATATTAGGGGCTTATTAGCTAAAGTATAGAGCTAGACCCTATACCGGTCCCATCTGGTATTCTAATATCTGAGTCATTTACTTAGGGTTAACTACCCCATCAAATTTTCCTTGAAAATATTCCTTTCAAATTGATTTAACTCCTTAAATCATACTTAAACAAGGAATTTTTTTTTGCTTTACTCAAACATTATTGCCATGATATACATATTTTACACAAAACAATGTTGATGAAATATAGTGGGATTTTCTATCCCTCTAAAGTAAGTTAAAAATCATTTTAACTTAAAAGCTCTTAGGCCATGAAACCAAGGTAAACCATTCAAAACCTTTGCTTAAAAACTTTAAACAATACCTTTCAAACCCATTGAAAGTACCCCTTTCAAAATAAGTTAACTACTATATCTTGTAACACTAGGCCGAAAGGCCAAAACATACCTTTTGAAATCATTAAAGGTATCCCTTCGAAAGCTTTATAAACCTTAGATGTCCTCTTTTCAAAACACTTTAAACTTGCCTTTCAAAAGCATTGGAAACCCTCCATTTAAAGACTCAAGTAACCTTTCGAAAACATTAACGTACCTCCCCTTCGAAACCTTCATTATAAACCTTTCGAAAGCATTTAAGTCCTTTACTCAAAACAAACCTTTCAAAAGCATTGGGTTCAAGTAATAGTTTATGGAACATAGCTTCGAAACCATTAAAAACCATTCCTTTCGAAACCTATGGGTTTATCTTCCAATAGAACAAAGGGTCTTAAAAAAAATGGGGGCAAAAGCAACTCTTTCGAAAGCAATATTCCTAAGTAAAAGAAAGTAGATGGTTTCGAAACCAACCATTTCGAAAGCATGGAGAAGCGGCTTCATAGTAAAAACGATAGCACCCTTTCGAAACCATTGTTTAAAGGAATAAGGAAAGCGTCCTCAACTAGGTCGAAAGGTAGAATGCGGCAGTAGGGATTTCGAACCCTGTTGACTTTATTTTAGAACCAAAAAGGCGAAAACCTCTTTCGAAATCCATTTTTTGAAAACAAAGGCGTTTGACTAAGTCGAAAGCTAGCTTCTTCGAAAGCCTTATTTTGTAACCAAAAGTAAAGAATACTCCTAACCCTTCGAAAGCACGTTTTGACTCTATACTTTTCGCATATCTCCAATCCACTATGTACCAAGGCATTGATACCATGTGTATTGGTTTCAACTAGGTTGGAGGCGGTAGTATGGGGTCGAAAGGTGGCTGCCAAAAGTGGCGAAGCAACATTCCTTTACAAATCTGACTTTTAGCTTTTTAAAGTAATATCTTTCCAACTAACTTTCCCTATTTGTCAACATATAATTAGTAGCCAATTCTTTTCAAAATCTTTCTAAAAGTACTGTCGAATTCAGTAATTAATAATTTAAAACATTTAGCAAATTTCCCCTTCTCCTTTTATAAACATATAAAACATTTACCTTAAATAATTTTATATCTTTAATAAAATACTTAGGAAAATTCTCCAAAAATTCCCATAAATCACTTTTAATATGTTTTCTAACATATTTAAATTTCTGACCCAAATCTAACATATAATAGTCGAAAATAATTTAAACCCAATTTAACCATTTTATTTTCTAGAAAATTTATAATAAATCTACAACAATAGAAAATTATGAAACTTGAAACTCATCTCTAAAATAATATTTCGGACCTTATGTCAAAAATGCAAGCCATTTGGATTTTATTTAATAGGTTTTCAAAATCAAATCTTATAATAAAATCTATATGAAATAACATAAATCATCAACAAGCATATATATCTATTTAAACAATCAAAACATGGCAATATTCTTGCAAAATAAGTTTGGATCTTATCTAGAAACCGAAAGTAAATAAAATGAGATGCAATCTTTTATTCACCTTAGCTTGATTGTTAAGAATGTTGAGATTTTCTCTTGGATTAATTAGCTTAAGCTTCCTACTTGCTTTCTTGCTTATCTTCCTCTTGTTTTCTTCTAATGGTGGCCGGCCTAGCTCTTATTTTAGTTTTAGTTTGTGAATATTGCAAATGAGAGTGGGATATGGGTTTAGGGTATAAGAATATAACATATTCCTATTTCGCCCTTATCTTATTACTTTTTCTTATTTCATTTTAATTTTCCATTAGCTCATTCATTACTTAAGGCCCAGCTACCTTATAATTTTACAAATCTTAATCTCTTAACCACTTTAATCTTTATATTATTCTATTTTAATTTATCTAATTAAATCTCATGAATAATGTTACTTAAAGTTAGGGGTGTTACACACCACTTGGACTAACCATTGAGGGACTACCTGAGGTATTATCTGATTCCGACATTTCTACAACCACCTACCAACACCAAAGCTCTGATACCAAATATTGTGGGAATTCTAACTCGAAATCACTCAAATCAAAAACCCAAAGCACAGCGAAAAATGAGATCGTGGTAAGAAGTGCAAAAACAACCAATCAATATCTCAATCCCAATCTCAATCCAATCCAAAACCAATCACAATCACCAAACAAGCAATAGAAAACCATAGCAATAACGATAAAATAAATCAAACATCGATTTGTAGTGGTTCCACAAACGTCTTGTTAGTATACATCTACTTTGAGAGAGAGCCTTTATTAATACCAATGAGAAGAGTACAAGAGATTGATTACAATGATCAAAATTCTAATAGAATTGATTTGTGAAGAAGAGAATTGAAGGAAATTAGGTTTTGATAAACCCTAATTAATGGAGGATAAACCCTAGATTAAACCCTTGCAGTCCTCTCGTTTCAAAATCCTAAAAATAGCTTATATAAGAGAATAGAAAACCTAGGAAAAATTTTAGAATTGCCTCTCCAAATATCACAAATCATCACACCAAGCCCGAGCTGAAAAATAGGGTGAAAAACGTCACAGACGTCTGTCACTTTACGACAGACGTCTGTCATATGTTTCGGGAAAACATTTCTTGAAACCACAGACATCTGTCCCAAAGTGACAACGTTTATCCTAAGTCTCGGGTTTCAAAACCCTGAAGCAACAAATGTCTATCACTCCACAACAAACGTCTGTGCTGCTGCTCCAAGCAGCACTTTCCTTCTCTTTGCCATAACTTCAACCTCCGAGCTCCAATTTGCAAATCGTCTTCTCCGTCATCAAACTACTTCCGACCACTTCAATTTCTCCATATAGTGTTGCCAAAATTCAACAATTATATGGTTTAAAATAAGCACTTAGATCTTGGAACGAAAGACTCAAATCATCCTTAATACAATCTAATTTTGAAATAGGCAAAGTAGATAATACGTTATTTATAAAAAGAGTCAGCAATAATATTCAACTTATACAAATACATGTAGACGACATTATTTTTGGACCAATGAATAAACAATTAAATAAAGAATTTGCTGATATAATGACTAAAAAATTTAAAATGAGTCACATGGGAGAATTAACATTCTTTCCAGGTTTAAAAATTAGACAATTAAACAATGGAATATTTATAAGTCAAGAAAAATATTCTAAAGAATTAGTAAAGAAATTTGGAATGTCTAACATAAGAGCTAAAACAACACCTATGGCTCATGCATGGTGTATTTCTATGTTCAAGATAGCAGTCACAACCTAAGGGGACACATCTTAAAGCTGTAAAACTTATCTTAAGATATGTTAACAACACATTAGACTATATGCTCTTCTATCCAAAAGAAGATTCATTTGACTTAATATCATACAGTGATGCTGATTATGTTGGATGCAAATCTGATCAAAAAAGTACGGGTGCAACCCATCATTTTCTAGGACACTCACTTGTATCTTGGTTCAGTAAAAAGAAAAATTATGTATCTCTATCCACGACAGAAGCATATGTTTTCTCCCCCATTGCTAGTCAAGGAGAACTCCTAGCTAAATGGGATATGATCTGACTTAGCTTGCAAATCAACCAATCAGATTCGTCTTGCGTATGCTTCGACGACCTAGGACCACATCTCGAACCATTATTTTTATTGGAAAAATTATATCAGCAGCATTAGCCTGTTCACAAGTTATCTATATGAAAAAAACTCTAAGAGATTTTGGTTCGAATTTAAAACAATCACCAATATATTGTGATAATATTAGTGCAATAAATCTATCAAAAAATCCAATATATCATGTTAGGATAAAACATATAGATATAAGACACTATTTCCTAAGAGATAACGTAAATAAAAAAATTATTATACTAGAATTTATAAACATTGAAAATCAAATAGCTAATATTTTAACAAAACCATTAGCACAAAATACTTTTATTAAATTAAGAAGAGAGATTGGAATATGTTCATTTAAAGAAATCTAGAAATAATAAATTTTATTATTTAAAATATAAAGAAAAATGAAAAACAAATATATCCTGTATATGTCGACATATCCAAGTAGCTTATGCGGACATACCTTGGCATTTATAGAAAAATTGCTAACCCTCCTTCTTTCAAAATTTAGAATCTAATTATATAACCACAATTTTTTGACTCTAGACCCATTTCTCATCTTCATCCTTTTGAAAACTCAAAATAAAATAATAAAAAATGGATCCGTCCAATTCCAAACGCCCCAAAGAAGAATCTAACCCCTTCAGTGAGTTCACATTCTCCAAATCTGAAAAAATTGAAGAAGAATTAGAGCATATCGTCACCATGCTTACTGAAATTGAAGTCTTGCAAATTCGTTTAAAAAATGAGCATGAAAGGCAAGGGAGAAATTTAAGACAAAAACATGCAATGGATAATGAAGCATGTCCAGTCATCATTATTGAGGACTCTCAAGTAAATCTTGGAATTCATAATCCTTTGAATCAAGATGATAAAAAGGAAAATAAAGAAGAGGATAATGATGCTAATAAGGATGAAGACGAAGATAGAGTTCATTGCATATAAGAGGTCCATTACGATGCTCATGGTAATTTGGTAGAACAGAAAGGGAGTATCTGTCTTCACTATACAAATTTCTCTACCCACAAATATCCTATAGTTAAATCAAAACATTAAAAATTGCAGAAACAATTAATGGTTTGGGTTTGTATTCTTTTTAGGTTTGATTGTTTGTTTAGTTTTATAGGGTTGTTTAAGTTTAATTTTATAATTGAGCTTGTATTTAAACTTTTGTAAGTAGTGTGTTTAAATGCTTGACGTGGAATAATAACATAGTTTGGTTTGATTAAAATGAATGGTATGTCTTGAAAGTGTGGTTAAAACATAAGCAGTTATAATTATATATATATATACACATACAGCTAATTACAATATTGTTTTGCACTTATATTGATTTTGATATTGTCTAAAATATTATCACATTTAATAGTATTTAATATATGTCACATTCAGGGGAGTTTTATCTTTCTTTACCTATTTTTGTTAATGACAAAGGGGGAAAATATAAAATATAATATATGCATATAAAGTAAGGGTGAGTTATACAAAATAGAGGGATTTACATTATATTTTATAATAAATATATTTATATGGTTGCCATCATCGAAAATGGGAGGATTATTAATACCAAAGATATTGATTTTGACGACGACAACAAAATAAATATAGATATTGATATTTTTTCAAGTTGTATAGAATAGTTTGTAGGATATTATATATGTTTATACAAATACGGGATAATCGAGTTTGAAGACCGATTGGTAAAAAGACAAGAAATCAAGATTTAGAGATGATCAAGATATTTGAAGACTCTTGAGCTTAGAGACAAAGACATGAAGAGTTCAAGACTATAATTTATAGTTAATAGCTAACAGATTAACTTGTTAAAGTCCTTGAACATCAACTTTCATTCCTTTGAATTCTCTTATTAAATTATTTATTTTATTTTCAAAATATATTTTTACAAATATTTTATAAGAGTTTTATATATTAAAGTATTTAGAAACTATGCTTAAAGATTTTACATGAGTTCAAAATTTTGCAACACATTTAAAATGTTTCTGTTTTTCAAAACACACATAAGTATGTCGATATAGTCTACATGGGTATGTCAACATATGTACCATTGAAGGGGTTTCTTTTGAATTTTAAATAGTTGTGATTTTTGATTACATCTCTTCACGAATAGACGGGTCCATCCATACACTGTATTAAAAGGACCGCAAAACGAATTTTAACAGCTGTTTTTTCTACTTTCTTCTTAATTTAAATTCTCATTATATATTTCACAAAATCCATTTTCTATACTTTTCAAATTCACTTAAATTCAATTTGTAACTTTACTACATTTATTCTCTATAATCTACTCGCTGATTTGAAAATATTCTCTCATTAAGTCAATGATCAAGGTAGTATCAAAAGGGCTATAAGATATTCTGTATCCAAAGTATAACTATTTGTAGTTGAAATCAACAACTCTTTACTATTATTTTTTTGGGTGTGCTTGTTGTCCGTTCAAATCAAGCGGGTGTGCTTGTTTTCCATTCAAATCAAATGGGTGTGCTTGTTGCCTGCTTAAATCAAGTGGGTGATCTTATTGCCAAATTAAATCAAGAGAGTCTGCCCTCAACTCGAAAAATCAGATGGGTGTAACTCATTGCCTTGACATCAAGACTGTATTCTAGTTTTCTTACAACCTGTTTAAAGTAGGCATTATAAAGGATATTTGTACATACACTATACATGACTAGGCATAGGATTGGTTAATCTGAACCATTATAAAATTTATGGTGCCATCTCTCTTAATTTTACTTTACTTTTACTATATTTATATATTTTTGTGACTGCCTGTTAATATATATCTGTGTTGATTATTTGTATTTGAATTTAAATCTTGATATAATTTAGAGAAGTTCCATATAACTTATAAAACACTATTCACCCTTCCTCTAGTGTTAAAGTAGCCTTGAGATCTGTTCACATTAGTACTATACCGTTTTTTATAGGTTATTTGATGGAAAACACATTATTATTTATAAAAAAGAAGGAAATCAATCTAAACTTGATGAAAGTTATTTCTATCTCTACCAATCTGGGTTAGAATGTCACGCCTCAATCATTCTATTTGGGATGAGGGAAACATATGTCAGTTAACAAGTGTATTGGTGTAACGACCCTGAAATTTCAAAAATTCAATTGAAAATATTTAATTAATTTTAAATATTTGAAACGATGATTTGACTTGAATTTCAAATTATCAGAATGAATTGGCGATTTAATTTTTGAATTTAATCTATTGAAAGTTGAATAAAATTTGAATCTTCAATTTTAAGCTGGTTAAAAATAATTTAAAGGCTTAGAAAAATTCATATTGATAATACTGGAGATAATAGAAGCTTCAGAATTGAATTTGAAAGCAATCTGTTCAGTTTTGAGATTATATCGTTTGAATTGAATTTAAAAATAGCCTTCCGAGACACAGTCTCGGAATTTGACGAAACCAGTTTCATTGGGTCCGTAATATTGAATTATTACTGGATTTCAATTTCGTATTTATCAGAATTGTTTTGTGAACATACGGCGTATAAACGCGTATAAAATTTAATTGAATTCAATTTGAATTTCTGTAACAACCTGGATTTTTGCCCGAATTATAATCATCGATAAACGATTTAAGTTGACAGATAATTTGTTGTTTATTGTTGGAAAATTTTATAACGATAAAATCTTCGTAAATTAACGATTTAATATCAATTGTTAATTTCTGTTTGAATTTGGAAATTGTAAATCGATTAGAATTCTTTTATTTAAATTTTTATTTGTACGAATGAATATATATTCACATAGTTTAGATTTTAACAACAAAATTAAACAAAAACAAATTAAAGAAAATATCTTTACAAAACAAATTAGATTTTGAAAAAGAAAAAATAAATAAACATGTATTGGCCCATGCTTCAGCCCATACCTTAACCCATCCCCCACGACCTTACCCCTTATTCTCTGGTAAAACCCGATACCTTTCCCCCTCTCTTTACCGATCAAATGAAAAAAATAAACAAACGAAGAGAAAAAAAATGGCAGCCGCTTCAATCTTTCGTTCCTTCGAGCTGGAAAAAAATTGGGGCTTTCGATTTGCTCTGATCTTTGGGCTTTCTAATTCGAAGCACGCGAGTGTTCCGATCGTTGCTGGATGTTTTCGATGTTGCCTGGTCGATCGATTTCGAGATGTTTTTCGTTAGCTGCTTCAATTTTTCTTCGATCTAGGCTCTTCAATCTAAAGGTGAGGAATTTTATTTCTCACATCTAATTCAAATTTTAGATGAATTCTGTCTCGTTCAACTGTGATTTTCGTGGTTAACATGGTCTCGATTATTTTTGAACTGGTTGACTTCGATTTTGTGAAACTATAAACTTGTTCGTTTTTTTCCTTTTGGGGTCTCTTGACTTGTTCGAATTCGTTCGATGTTGAAAATTTTGCTTTGTCACTAGTTGTTTTTGCTTTGGTCATACTGCAGTGTCATTGCTTATGTATTCATGTAGGTGTATACATTATTTGATATGTATATATGTGCATTCGAATTCGCACTGCTTGCTCTTGAATTTATTGAGCTCGGTTGTTGGATTTTGTTTCGATGTTGGTTTTGAACTATTCATTCTTCTCGGTCATCACTGTTTTGATTTAGCCTTGGCTATTGCTTGGTATTAAACTGTTGACTTCGGTCTTGATTTTGTGTAAGTGATATTCCATAACTTTGGCCATATTGTCCATCAGCTCTGATAGCATTTTATCCTCGTTCGATTTTACCTGTTGTTTCACGACTCCGGTCATTTGGTCTTTGACTGTTGCATCATTTTGTGAATAATACTCGACTGTTGAATTTGATGGTCTTGTTGTTGGATTAGTCGAGTCGAATTTCAAATGCACTTGAGTATGCAAATACCCTTGAGTTTTTACCAGTCTCGGTTGCACTTTCGACTTCGTTTGAATTTTCATCCTGACTTGAGTTAGTAGTTGTCTCCACTTATACGAAAATGTTGATGATACCTGTTACAGTTGAATCTCTATCATTAGTGTGGTTTCGGCCACTTATCTAGGTTACTTTGTCATGTATAGTCTGCGACATTTTGTTCCACTAGTGCTTGTATCTTGTACTCGTGATGCAGTGCATTCGATTGGATTTTGAAATTGCTTTAACTTCCTTGTTGTTTAGTCCACACTGCTATCACCTGTGTTGCCCAAGTGTTGCAAACTTCATCTTTTTCCATCCCAGTCAGTTGCATATTTGTTCATGCACAATCTGATATAAATTGCAGCTGGTTCATGAATAGGGATGCTGTCCGTGCCCTTGTGCATTGATGTTTTGCTATCAGGTTGGATTTGTGAACTTTTGTGCTGTTTCATTGATTTGAGGGGTTTGTACCAATTCTGCGTACGTTTCATTGAGTCCAGTTTTGGTTTTGCCTATTGGTCCGGATTCAAGTATATTTGATGTTGTAGTTTCTTTATTTGGTACTTGTATGTTTACCACTACCTGTTGTTTATGTTGTTTCTGACTTATGTAGCTGCTGTTCGACTATCCCTTTGAGTTGAACTCCAGTGATATCCGTAGTGTTGCTGTGGCAATTTGCAAATCAGGCCACATGCCATTTACTGCTGCTTTTTCCTTTTTGAATCGAACTTGTTTTGGGGTTTCATAGTGTTACTGATTTTGAATCTTGATGATTGCTCGTTTGCTTATGCCTTGACTTCGAGCTCATCATCTGGTTGAGACTGCAGCTTGTTACCATTGGGGTCTTGTTCTTATACATACAGTTGCACTTGTTTAGTGAGTTTTGCCTTCATATATACTTCTGGTTACAGGGTATAATATATGTTAGCCTACATTGGTAGTTGCATTCTTTTGTAGTTGCAGTTTTACACTTGCCTTCCTTATTTACTTTGTTGACATTGCAACTGTGTAGTCAAACAAATTGGGTCCTTCATCCCAGTCTTCATGTTGCTCTTTGCATACTTGTCTTGTACACTTGAATGTTGCTGTGTACATGCGTTGATTTTGACTAGTTGTTCATCACTGGTCACTGATTAGTTGCTTTTGAGTCCCCTGTATCACTTTGTTCACTGGTCGAGTTCTTTACTTGATGTTACTTGATCTGTTTCACCATGTACCCTGATTTAATTGCCATGTGCAGTTTGTTATATGCCATCGCTTGTGTACCCATTTCGTATTCTCTTAGTTGAAGTTTTACGATGCTGCACTGTCTCTTTCTCGAATCTGATACATTGCATTGATGCCTTGTATCATTTGCATTTTGTCATTTTGCTTCACTGGTGACCTTATTTTCTAATGAGGCTGATCTGCGTCTTTTCTGTTGAGTGTTGTAGTGCTATATCTTTGGTGCTCTCGCCTTCAGTTTGCTATTTCCCTGTGCCTTGCTTTGCGACATGTTGAACTTGTTTCACTTGTTGCCTCTGATCTTGTTTAGTATTGTTTTGAGTTGTTTCGTATTGGCGAGGCCGTGCACGCGTGCGTGTACGGCAGCCAATCGAACTTTGATGGGTTTAAAGTGACAACTTCAATTGTCTTAAATTGATTTAGTCGATTTGATAAATTGTTTATTTATCTCTGTTGATGATTTAAATCTGCTAATTTATTGTTTAACACTGTTAAGTGTTATAATTTCGTTATCCGATTTCTTTGTTAAAAGAGTCGGATAGACGGGAATTATTGTGACTGTCGTCTATTTAAATTATTACTGCTTATATGCACTAATAAACTGGTTTGAATTAGACTGACCTGTGTATTATTTTCTTTTGAATATAATACTCGGGTCAGACCGAGTATTTCTACAGCTTGAAGATTTTCGAGCAGCGAAGTTAGAGAGAGAGTAAAGAATCATTTATTTCGAGAAAAATTGTATTTTAAGATATTCCGCTGTATCAGTATTAAAATTGTATAAACTCTGATGTATATAAAAAGATTTATAGTAAGGAAACCAAGATTCATTTGTTTAAATTCATTGTTATTATCTGTGTTTCTGTGGCTGATTCTGTTTAAACCTTATAAACTAAATAACAATTCGTCTTTTTGAACGTTTTTAGTTGGTTTAATTACCGACTGGAGACGGTCAGAAGGGGGAATGTTACAAGGTGGTATCAGAGCTTTGGTTTACACAAAGCTTAGTTTATGATGTTTAATATGAATAGTTACTAG
This sequence comes from Allium fistulosum, assembly GCA_030737815.1. Lineage (NCBI taxonomy): Eukaryota > Viridiplantae > Streptophyta > Magnoliopsida > Asparagales > Amaryllidaceae > Allium > Allium fistulosum. The sequence goes on from CM060904.1 coordinate 1,113,888,922, forward strand.
AAACACTTTAAAAGAAAATGTTTTTCAAATCTAAAGAAGTATAAAATTGTTTTTGAAAATGAAGATTTTTAACTTAAGAAAAGTTAAATCGAATTGAATTAGCATTAATAAATATATGGATTTGAAATTTAACTAAAGGAAGTTAAATAAATTGAAATTGATTAGATAAATTACTGAAATGGAAAGTTAAACTTGAAAGATATGTGATTATATAATATGAATTGGAAAGTTTAAATTAATAAGTTAACTTATTAAAGGAGAAAGTTTAAGTAAAACCAGTTTTAAATGGTTAAATAGTTTTGTTAAGTAAAACAAAATCTGAATTTTGAAATGTGATATGAATTTGACTTTAGTAAAAGTTAAATAAAATAGAATTTCAAATAACTTAGAGGCGAACTTAAGCTGTATAGTGAAAATAAATGCAAGTAGAGATAAAATGAAACATGGCTTAAGTAATAGTGAATCAAATTGAATTTGATATCAAAATGAATTAATAAAGTGAAGAATGAATATGAATTTGAGTTATATAAAGAAAATTCAACTTTATTTTGTAAAAGTGATAAGTGAATAAACGTGGATTAGAAATGTTGTTAAGAGTTGAATAAAACTTAAGTTAAGAAGTTGTGAATATAGTGAATATAAGAATTCAATCTGAATTAGAATATAAACCAATTGAAATTAAGTGTGTTGAACCAAATTGAATGTAAGCAAAGTAAATAAATTTGGTTTTGCTAGTTGATTTTATAGAAATTCATTAAGTGTTAATGAAATTGTATTAATGGAAATTGGAAGCTATGTAAATTGAATTCAAATTGAAAGGTAAGAAATCTAAATAGAACCAAATTTGATTTGAATTGAAGTAAACTGACTTGAATATGAATTAGTGAATGTGAACTAATTGAATATGAATGAATGTTAGTAAAATCCAATGTGAATAAATCAAATGTGATTTAATTGGAAATCAAGTCGATGAATGATTTACTAAAGAACTAGTTGATTATCTTGGAAATGGAAAACTGATAAATTTATATAATAGTTTAAAGTGGAAATTTTGAATTATTATAAACGGCTTAAATTGAAGATTTGAAAAGTGTTAATAAAATATTGGAATTGTATAAGTGTTAAAAATGAAATATTTAATGGATTTCATAAGTGAATGGAAATTACAGAATTAAGATTGTGAAGTTATAAAATGAATCGAAGTTGCGAAATAAAAGAATTTATAAGTAATTTACTTATAAATTAAAATTCTGATATAAAATTGAGTTATAAAGGAATGGGTTAATAAAGCAATTTTTATGAATTGAAGTCTTTATGAATAGGAATAGAATTTATAAACGTTGTTTATCAATTCGAAACTGACTTATTTTGATAAGTAAATTCTTATAGCTTGTTAAAAGATGTATATTCACAATTTTGGACAGTGAATATAATATTGAATGAAATGGACATGTTTGGGAAAGTGATATTTTAAAACGAAGTTAATTGTTTTAAAAGATGTTTTCAAAGGCATTGAATATCGAAACCATAGATTTCAACATTCATTGTTGAAATAGACGTTTTCGAGAAATAAGGAAATGATGGACTATAACACTGTTGTTATAGTAAATGATTTCCGAAAGGAAATGTTTTGTATAGTATTGGGATTTATATATCTATCTAAATTTCGAATCCCTATACTAGTGATTTTGAGTTGTCGTAACGATGTTTTACGTAACATTCGTTTTAACTCAAATAAAAATGTGAAAGAGAATGATTTCCTTAAAGATGAAATATATACTTAATTTTGATTAAAGTATATCGAATATTTTCAAATGTTGAAAATAAAATGGATTTGTGAATTACTTATTTTTAAATAAGTATGGAAATGTTTTTTTCCAAATATGAAATGTTGTGAATATATTCCGTAAGGGATAAATGATTTGAAATTCATTTTTGAAGTCGAAGTTGAAAAGTTAAATGAGAATTTGAACAATTAGTTCAATTTGAAATTTTTCAAAAAGATTGAATCGTTGAGTTAAAATTGAGTTTAACTTCGACATCAAAGACAATATAAGTTGAGCTTTGAATTTCAGATGATGATTTGGATTGTATGTCTAACATTGTGAATTGATGACATAGCAATTGATCTCTATTAAATATATATCTGTTGGTGGCGGAGAATTTATTCTCTTAGCTTAACACCCTTCTCTGAGACGTACGAGCTCAGAGGTTATATATCGATAGACATCAATTCTGTGTTGAGAATTGACGATGTAAGCGTGAAATCCAAATCGAATGTGAAAGTCGATAATGAAATGGAATTATGAATATGAATTAGGTTTGAGATAACCTTAAATTTCCAAATCGACTTAGAGGAAAATTTTGAAATCCTCTATTTTGTTATGAATATGGATATGTAAGTTTTCAGAACTTATATATATATGAATGCGGTAAATTTGAAACCGTTAGTTTAGAAAGACATTGTTATGGAAATCTTATGTATGTTTACATAGATGTTATATGTACGAAATGTGAAATGAAAGTAATACATATATGATATTATGTTTTCTAAACTGAGGATGTGGAAAAGTACCTTCCATTTATTATTAGAGAAGGTATTGGAACTCTCGATGAGTGTCCATTTGAAATTCGTAGCTACGTAGAATTTTAGTCAGAGTGACTATTTGAATCGGAAATCTTTCGCGATAGTTCATCGCGATGAGATTAGATTTGACTGATGATTAGCGTAATTTGAGGGGCGAGATGCCCACAGTTACAAGCGATTCCACTGGGATAGTGGCGTAACCGCCGGGTAAACTGCAATCTAATGCCAGGCGAAATTTGAGGGGCGTGATGCCTACAGACACGAGCGATTCTACTGGGATAGTAGCGTAACCGCCGTGTGTACTGCAATCTATGGCGACAACTATGGCGAAATTTAAGAGATGAGAAATCTACAGCCACAAGCGACTCTACTGGGATAGTAGCGTAACCGCCGGGTGGAACTGTAATCCATGTGGGAACGTGCTTTCCATATCCATTTTTAAAAGAATTTTTAAAAGTATTTTCACTGGGAATTGAAGCAAGTATATTTAGTACTTGGAGATTTTTAGACCTGCGCCTGGCCAGCGTATGCCTAATGTCTATGAGAACGAAGATGGACTTGTTAAATTTCGAGTTAGCAAGTATTTTCAGACTGTAAATAGCTAATCAATGATTTGAAATTAAAATTACAAAAATTCCTACCTAATGAACTAAGAAAGAGGATCTTTGTAATGTTTTGAAAGTCCACAGCTTTGGAAGAGATATATATTATATAAATCTCTAATGTGAAGAATTTTAAGTTTGAATCTGAGTTGTAAATCGAAAATGTTGATAAAAGACTTTTGCGTTTTGATTTTAGAAATCAATGATTGTAGAAATCATTGAATAAAAGAGAAGATAAACAGAACTAGTGAGATTAAACAAATGGAATGAATCCTATATTCATTTATTTGTAATAAGTTTTAAGCTTAGAAAAAAATTGACTAGAGTATAAATATCGATGAAATTTTAACAACTTTTCCTTTTCGTGGACGAAAAGTTTTTAAGGAGGGGAGTTTGTAACGACCCTGAAATTTCAAAAATTCAATTGAAAATATTTAATTAATTTTAAATATTTGAAACGATGATTTGACTTGAATTTCAAATTATCAGAATGAATTGGCGATTTAATTTTTAAATTTAATCTATTGAAAGTTGAATAAAATTTGAATCTTCAATTTTAAGCCGGTTAAAAATAATTTAAAGGCTTAGAAAAATTCATATTGATAATACTGGAGATAATAGAAGCTTCAGAATTGAATTTGAAAGCAATCTGTTCAGTTTTGAGATTATATCGTTTGAATTGAATTTAAAAATAGCCTTCCGAGACATAGTCTCGGAATTTGACGAAACCAGTTTCATTGGGTCCGTAATATTGAATTATTACTGGATTTCAATTTCGTATTTATCAGAATTGTTTTGTGAACATACGGCGTATAAACGCGTATAAAATTTAATTGAATTCAATTTGAATTTCTGTAACAACCTGGATTTTTGCCCGAATTATAATCATCGATAAACGATTTAAGTTGACAGATAATTTGTTGTTTATTGTTGGAAAATTTTATAACGATAAAATCTTCGTAAATTAACGATTTAATATCAATTGTTAATTTCTGTTTGAATTTGGAAATTGTAAATCGATTAGAATTCTTTTATTTAAATTTTTATTTGTACGAATGAATATATATTCACATAGTTTAGATTTTAACAACAAAATTAAACAAAAACAAATTAAAGAAAATATCTTTACAAAACAAATTAGATTTTGAAAAAGAAAAAAAAATAATAAATAAACATGTATTGGCCCATGCTTCAGCCCATACCTTAACCCATCCCCCACGACCTTACCCCTTATTCTCTGATAAAACCCGATACCTTTCCCCCTCTCTTTACCGATCAAATGAAAAAAAATAAACAAACGAAGAGAAAAAAAATGGCAGCCGCTTCAATCTTTCGTTCCTTCGAGCTGGAAAAAAATTGGGGCTTTCGATTTGCTCTGATCTTTGGGCTTTCTAATTCGAAGCACGCGAGTGTTTCGATCGTTGCTGGATGTTTTCGATGTTGCCTGGTCGATCGATTTCGAGATGTTTTTCGTTAGCTGCTTCAATTTTTCTTCGATCTGGGCTCTTCAATCTAAAGGTGAGGAATTTTATTTCTCACATCTAATTCAAATTTTAGATGAATTCTGTCTCGTTCAACTGTGATTTTCGTGGTTAACATGGTCTCGATTATTTTTGAACTGGTTGACTTCGATTTTGTGAAACTATAAACTTGTTCGTTTTTTTCCTTTTGGGGTCTCTTGACTTGTTCGAATTCGTTCGATGTTGAAAATTTTGCTTTGTCACTAGTTGTTTTTGCTTTGGTCATACTGCAGTGTCATTGCTTATGTATTCATGTAGGTGTATACATTATTTGATATGTATATATGTGCATTCGAATTCGCACTGCTTGCTCTTGAATTTATTGAGCTCGGTTGTTGGATTTTGTTTCGATGTTGGTTTTGAACTATTCATTCTTCTCGGTCATCACTGTTTTGATTTAGCCTTGGCTATTGCTTGGTATTAAACTGTTGACTTCGGTCTTGATTTTGTGTAAGTGATATTCCATAACTTTGGCCATATTGTCCATCAGCTCTGATAGCATTGTATCCTCGTTCGATTTTACCTGTTGTTTCACGACTCCGGTCATTTGGTCTTTGACTGTTGCATCATTTTGTGAATAATACTCGACTGTTGAATTTGATGGTCTTGTTGTTGGATTAGTCGAGTCGAATTTCAAATGCACTTGAGTATGCAAATACCCTTGAGTTTTTACCAGTCTCGGTTGCACTTTCGACTTCGTTTGAATTTTCATCCTGACTTGAGTTAGTAGTTGTCTCCACTTATACGAAAATGTTGATGATACCTGTTACAGTTGAATCTCTATCATTAGTGTGGTTTCGGCCACTTATCTAGGTTACTTTGTCATTTATAGTCTGCGACATTTTGTTCCACTAGTGCTTGTATCTTGTACTCGTGATGCAGTGCATTCGATTGGATTTTGAAATTGCTTTAACTTCCTTGTTGTTTAGTCCACACTGCTATCACCTGTGTTGCCCAAGTGTTGCAAACTTCATCTTGTTCCATCCCAGTCAGTTGCATATTTGTTCATGCACAATCTGATATAAATTGCAGCTGGTTCATGAATAGGGATGTTGTCCGTGCCCTTGTGCATTGATGTTTTGCTATCAGGTTGGATTTGTGAACTTTTGTGCTGTTTCATTGATTTGAGGGGTTTGTACCAATTCTGCGTACGTTTCATTGAGTCCAGTTTTGGTTTTGCCTATTGGTCCGGATTCAAGTATATTTGATGTTGTAGTTTCTTTATTTGGTACTTGTATGTTTACCACTACCTGTTGTTTATGTTGTTTCTGACTTATGTAGCTGCTGTTCGACTATCCCTTTGAGTTGAACTCCAGTGATATCCGTAGTGTTGCTGTGGCAATTTGCAAATCAGGCCACATGCCATTTACTGCTGCTTTTTCCTTTTTGAATCGAACTTGTTTTGGGGTTTCATAGTGTTACTGATTTTGAATCTTGATGATTGCTCGTTTGCTTATGCCTTGACTTCGAGCTCATCATCTGGTTGAGACTGCAGCTTGTTACCATTGGGGTCTTGTTCTTATACATACAGTTGCACTTGTTTAGTGAGTTTTGCCTTCATATATACTTCTGGTTACAGGGTATAATATATGTTAGCCTACATTGGTAGTTGCATTCTTTTGTAGTTGCAATTTTACACTTGCCTTCCTTATTTACTTTGTTGACATTGCAACTGTGTAGTCGAACAAATTGGGTCCTTCATCCCAGTCTTCATGTTGCTCTTTGCATACTTGTCTTGTACACTTGAATGTTGCTGTGTACATGCGTTGATTTTGACTAGTTGTTCATCACTGGTCACTGATTAGTTGCTTTTGAGTCCCCTGTATCACTTTGTTCACTGGTCGAGTTCTTTACTTGATGTTACTTGATCTGTTTCACCATGTACCCTGATTTAATTGCCATGTGCAGTTTGTTATATGCCATCGCTTGTGTACCCATTTCGTATTCTCTTAGTTGAAGTTTTACGATGCTGCACTGTCTCTTTCTCGAATCTGATACATTGCATTGATGCCTTGTATCATTTGCATTTTGTCATTTTGCTTCACTGGTGACCTTATTTTCTAATGAGGCTGATCTGCGTCTTTTCTGTTGAGTGTTGTAGTGCCATATCTTTGGTGCTCTCGCCTTCAGTTTGCTATTTCCCTGTGCCTTGCTTTGCGACATGTTGAACTTGTTTCACTTGTTGCCTCTGATCTTGTTTAGTATTGTTTTGAGTTGTTTCGTATTGGCGAGGCCGTGCACGCGTGCGTGTACGGCAGCCAATCGAACTTTGATGGGTTTAAAGTGACAACTTCAATTGTCTTAAATTGATTTTGTAACGACCCAGAATTTTTGATAATTAAAATTCGAATATTTAATTAATTTTAAATATTAATAAGTGGAATTAAGAAGTCGAATGATTTATTTTTCGAATATTGGATTTAATTTGATAATTAAATCGATAATTTAATAGTTAAATTCCAGAGATAATTGAAATCTGGATTAAATGTGATTTAAAATGATTTGTAAAATTATATTTAATCATACTGGAGTTATAGAGATGTTACAGGACTTTTAAAACTGAATTTAAAGTTAATCTGTGAAAATGGAATATTTTAATATTTAATTATCGACTGAAAAATCGCCAATTTTCGAACAGTCTCAGAATTGAACGAGACCAGTTCCATTGGATCCGTAATAGTTAGTTATTATCGGATTTCAATTTTCGTAGCAATCGGAGTTGTCGTTTGACCGGGGCAACTCGAAACGCATCGATATCGTTTTAATTTTTATCGTCGAGTTAAAAATAGTCATTTTTCAAACAGTGTCGGATTTCGACGAAACCAGTTTCATCGGATCCGTAATGTGATATTATTGTAAGATTTCAAATTTCGTAATTTTTGGATTTACCGTTTGTCCGGTACAAATTAAAACGTCTCGAAATCGATTTAATCGGTTTAATTTAAATTGATCGTTTATTGCCATATCTCGCACAGATGATCGAATTAGCTTCCGAAACACATTCCATTGTGTTCGGAACGCGGGGTAAACCTTACGAACGTCAGGCAGCACGTGTAATTTGGAGATCGTTAGAAAAAGTCGTTTAAAATGAATTTAATATTATTTATATACGTATATATATATACGTATAAAGGTGAGAAACCCTATTTCATTTTCTTCCAGCCGCCGTTCACAACATCAATGGCCAGCAAACTCTTAACTTCTTCTCTCTAAATCTCTTAATCCATCGGCTTTTAGCGAAAGTTATCAACTAAGAAATTGTAGAGCTACGTGAGTTCTATCAGATCAACGGTCGAGATCTGAAACGGAGCATTGATGGAGGCGCAACAGTCCAAGGAAGGCACCACGAACGGGCACGTTTCTCCACGCCTAGGTGCAGCCGAGTTCAACTATATTGGTGGTGAAGGTGGGGTTTGCGATGGTCGTTCGAATGGGAATAGTTTGATGGGCTTTCGATGTTTGTGTGGGGATCGACTACAAACCCTAAGAGGTAGGCTATGGGTTTTGTGTGTACGTGAATATCCTGGGGAAGAGGACGTTAGGGGAGAAGCTTCAAACAACGGCCCAGATTTGCTTCAAAGAAATTGAACGATCCAGATTTAATAAGGTTGAAAAATGTAAAATAGAATTGTAAATAATATATATATTAAATCGTGTAATGTTTAAATTAGTGTATCTTTGTCATACGAGGTCAGAATTCGACGAAACCAGTTGCGTTGCGTTCGTATCGTCGAATACTGCGCTATGGATCTGATTTGGAGTTGATTGGAGTCAGTGAAAATTTCGGGTAGAATTAAACGTTCGTTTAATTTTATTTGAAATAAAACGCTGGAATCGGAATTGAAATCAAGGTGAGATCTTCTCACTCAAATTTGAATGTGGAATTTTTACAGTTATTGATTGATGATTGACTGTTTGGATGTGATATTAGATATAGTAGGATATATATCTATATATACATATTGGCATATGTATATATTGGATTGATGATTTCCCGTCTCGTATAGCGGATGAGACCCTATTGCGCCGTTAGTACTCGGATTTTTATAAAACCCATATACCGCGATAATTCCGTACTGGAGCGGAATTGGTATTGTGCTAACATCTGTGGATGCAGGGAAACAGGTTGGAGGGATCCGACTGGATTCCTCACCGTATTGATTATTTACAGATATTTAGATATATTCTGTTATCATATGATGATATATGATATTTGACTGTTGTGATGGACTGATTGGTGTTGTTGCATCATCGGATTCAGTTTTGAACTTTAAAAAATGACGACTTTTAATTTAAAAGGATTTTTAAAGTGATTTTTGAAAATATATGTTTTGTGGAATTTTTTAATCGATTTATAAACGTAAAATTTTAAAGTTATAAAAGTTATAATTTTTAGCGAAATATAACCGAAGTGTTGTTTTTGAAACAAAAGTTGATTTATTTATAAAATGGTTTAAGTTGGGATTTTTGAATAACTATAAACGATTTGTATAAAAAGATTTGTAAAATTGATATTTTATAAATCAAAATATTGGACTTATAAAACGAATTTTATAAGTGTTAAAAAGAAGTATAAATGAATTTCATAAGTGAATGAAATTAATAGATTTACATTGTGAAGTTAAAAATGAATGAAGTTGTAGAATAAAGGATTTATAAGTAATTAACTTATAAATTGGATTTTTTGCCTTTAAATGGAATATTGATCGAATTTGTTAATAAAAGAGATTTATTAAATCAAAGTTGTTACGAATTATGAAGATGAATTTAAAATCGTTGTTTTATGAATTCGAAAATAAATCAAATTTGATAAATTGAATATAGAAAGTGATTAAGGGAATTTTATCCACGATTTTGGATAGTGGATAATTCTTGAAATAAAATGTGTAGAAAATAGTGAAATGTAATTAGTGAAGTATATTCACGATTTTGGACAGTGAATATATTGTTAAGTAAAATGGATAGTTTTGGAAAAGCGATATTGTAAAATGAAGTTATTGTTTTAAAAGATGTTTTAAAAACGTGTTAAGTATCGAATACATAGATTTCAACATTTATTGTTGAAATAGACGTTTTCGAAAAATAAGGAAATGGTGGACTATAACACTGTTGTTATAGTAAATGATTTCCGAAAGGAAATGTTTTATGTAGTATTGGGATTTATATATCTATTTTAATTTCGAATCCCTATACTAGTGATTTTGAGTCGTCGTAACGATGTTTTACGCAACATTCGTTTTGACTCAAATAAATGTTGTTATAGTAAACGTTTTCCTTAAAGAATGAATATATACTTAATTTGATTTAAGTATATCGAATATTTTCTAAGTGTTGAAAATAAATGATTTGTGAAATACTTATTATTAAATAAGTATGGAATGTTTTCCAATATGAAATGAACGTTTTTGAGATTTATCTTCTTAAAGATAAATCGAAATCGAACATTGAAAACGATTTGAAAATCGTATATCAGTAGATATTTTGAAAGATATAAATTCACTATGGAATTTATAAAAGGAAAGGGAAACTGTTTAGAAAAATAAACGTTGATTTATTTTTGAAGTGTGGAAATTTTTATATCTAGTAAAGATATTTTTGAAGATGAAATAATTTGGAAAATTATTTGGAATCTGATGATGTTGCGCATCTTTATTGATAGTTAAATAACCGACTATCAATAATTACCTTTAGATAGGTATTTGTTGTGAATTGGATGAATTTGAATGCCACACTTATTTTTGAATAAGCGCTCACTATTCGGGTTAGCCGGGAAAGGACCATGGGGTCGTATAACCCATTCCGAATATGTGATACGTCGTTATGAATCGCATTTGAAGACCGGTGTTGAAGACCGGATATTTTTGAAAACGGAAGGATAACCGTCGAGTTACTCTACATTGGCTGATCCCCGGTTTAGAGGTTTTATCACCCTTAGTGACGGGAAGTCCGGACGTGATTGGAAATTATCCGGATTTGCAAGGGCTTCGTGAGAAGTGCCTTCGGTTCTGTTCGATCACGGAACAGACTTGTATGGATTGTATGTCTGACATTACACTTTGAGATATAAAGCCGATTTCTTTCAAATACATATCTGTTGGTGGCGGAGAATTTATTCTCTTAGCTTAACACCCTTCTCTGAGACGTACGAGCTCAGAGGTTATGTAGTTGAAATTTATCAGCGATATATTCCAATTTGGTAACGTGGCATACTGAGTGTTGCTGTAAAATGATCAGTGTTTGATCATTTGTGATATGATCATTTGTTTGATCTTATATCTTAATGATCATAGGTTGATCATTTTGTTTGACCCGAAGTAGGGCTTTTTGAGAAAGCGTAGCTTTGTGGATGAGACTTCGTCGAGCCTCACACCCCGGAAATGGTCGAAATAGGAATGTTGCGGCAAGGTTATGAGGGTCGCGCCCTTTAGGGTATGTCATTTCCTTCTGGAAAGGGGTGGTATCATGGTATGGAGCCCAGATACTTACTCATGTGGATACACTTTCTTTATGATGTGTGATGTTGGATATCGAGCGCTCGGATAAAGGTCCCAAAGGACCGGGTGATGACATATTCGTGAGTTACCTGTTACAGGGGTAACCCGGCCTTGTTTGGCAGAGAGCAGTTTGTCTCTCGGGACGTCCAGCCAGAGGCGATCCCAATCGGCAGGAGGAAAGGAAGTTCCTTAGCCTGACCATTTGTTGGAAAATCCAAAGAAACAATACGAACCTGGTACGGTTTTGGTTGTATTACCTGCTATGGAATGTGGCGGTAACCTGCTATTGAACATAGTAGCTATAGTAGGCATACGATACTGGTCGTATGTTGGCTAAGATTAATATTATACTTTCGAACTGTTTTCTACACTATGCACTAATAATAATATCCAAAATGATTTGATTTTGCGTAGTAAGCATCTTTGACTATCATAAGAAGAAATCTCCTCCAATTCTGCGTTTGCATTGTGTGTGTGGCGGGAGGTCTTATGGTAGTTTCATTTTCCAAAATCATTGCGAATTTGTTTTATTTTCTTTGTGAAAAATAACTGTTTTACGATCTCACACCAGTCACCATGACTGACTCGGAGTTTATTGTTTCCCTTCTAAACTGTGGGTGCCCACAAATTTTCCACACGGGCAGTCTAGAGTTATATTATCAGGATATTCTGGATATTCTGGAGCTTTGGAAGCAAGCTGGATGGCGAGACGTAGTATTTGTATCTGATATATTTATTCCGCTGTGTATTCTGTATGAGGACAAGTTATATAACTGTCCATTGTTGTATATTGACTCTGATGATTGATGTATGTATAAACTGATATAGTTCTTTGTTTTAAAAGACTAGTAATTATCTATTGTATATTGTTCCGCTGCGATATGTGAGATTCTGATATTGTTCTGTTTCTGATGTTGTTCTGTTGTTTCTTCTTTCTCTTTTCTTCTATCTTTTCTTCTACCTCTTCTTTTAAAAACCCCTAATGGTTCGGTTTTTCGTTCACCTTGAGTAAATAGATGGAGATTAGTGTCTATTCAAGGGGTACGGAAAAGCGGGTTATTACAGATTTAGTCGATTTGATAAATTGTTTATTTATCTCTGTTGATGATTTAAATCTGCTGATTTATTGTTTAACACTGTTAAGTGTTATAATTTCGTTATCCGATTTCTTTGTTAAAAGAGTCGGATAGACGGGAATTATTGTGACTGTCGTCTATTTAAATTATTACTGCTTATATGCACTAATAAACTGGTTTGAATTAGACTGACCTGTGTATTATTTTCTTTTGAATATAATACTCGGGTCAGACCGAGTATTTCTACAGCTTGAAGATTTTCGAGCAGCGAAGTTAGAGAGAGAGTAAAGAATCATTTATTTCGAGAAAAATTGTATTTTAAGATATTCCGCTGTATCAGTATTAAAATTGTATAAACTCTGATGTATATAAAAAGATTTATAGTAAGGAAACCAAGATTCATTTGTTTAAATTCATTGTTATTATCTGTGTTTCTGTGGCTGATTCTGTTTAAACCTTATAAACTAAATAACAATTTGTCTTTTTGAACGTTTTTAGTTGGTTTAATTACCGACTGGAGACGGTCAGAAGGGGGAATGTTACAATTGAGAAGACCTACTAGATTGAATAAGAGTGAACCCGTGCTACGCATACGTCATATTGTAAAAATTATGTAGAAAAACGAATTAGATGTCATCATGATAATTAAAATGGGATTCAAAGAATACCATACAAAATATGTTAAAAATCATAAAATATAATTAGTTTGTTGCATTGAGAATGTAGCATGAAATTATTGTTGAATATTGATACTTTGAGACTAAACATATTATATAGTTTTGTTTTATTGTCTAAATCATAAAGGTTTACCTCAAGTTGCATTCCTCATTCTAGATATGAGATATGAACATTATAGGATAACATATATATTGTACGACATTGCATTATAGTAGTTTTTAAACTTCCTTCAAATAATAAGACTATAATAACACTAAGAACTTGGAACATATTATAAATTGAAATTACTAAACATTCAATTGTTTGACTTTAATCATGAGTTTAACAAACATAGTTCTCAATATTTGCATCTTCTATGAGCTTATCAAAAATATATGCATAGTTTTATGCTTTTGATAATTCTTTCGATGTTTTTGTCTTCATTCCATAATCTCGATGTTGTTTGGGTGTGAGTAGTGCATTGGCTGGTAATAGACCTTGCAACTTGGTGTACTTGGCTTTTTTGCATTTATGGCACCCCCGATTTAAATGATTTTTCTATAGATTACATGTTTTAGCTAATGGTACAAAGTAAATGCTTTATTTTTTTATCTTTTTAGTAATGATACAGGTGTTATGGTTCAATTTAATAGTCATGCATTCTGAGTTGAGACATTATATGAGAAGTTTGGATTTATGTGGAAAGTTTAAGGAGTAAGCTTGACATGTGTGTTGGAATGAGAATTTCGATAATGTAGATGTTGAGGCATATGTCCCTCACGCCTTTATTGAAGTGTTGAATAAAATATGATAAGGGACCATTAAATCCTATTTGCCTTGGAAAAGAAGGAAAGGAAAGGAAAAAACCACATCCAATTTCGTCTTAATCGAAATTATAGAAATTATATTCCAGATACACATTCATCTCTTTCAACTTGGAATAATAAGATTTTTTATATAATAAAGGATAGAATCCTGTTAGAACCTTGTATTTTGATGTTTTGATTGTGACAACTATATAAGTTTATATTATATGAACTAATCAAATTTGCAGGAGAAGATACTTTTCTACTCGACGATAGATTAAAGGCCAAAGAATGTAAAGAGAAGTCTCAAAGTTTCTAATTGGTTAGTCTATAGTCTAGTTAGTAGTTAATAATTGTTAAAATCTCTCCTAAGTGGTATATGCACACACACATGGATTTAAATTACTTTCAAAATCATATACACAACTTAGAAATTAATTATAAAAAGTTACTAAGCAAAAGTCTTTCAACCAGAAGTTTATATGGCAGAAAACACCAGTTTCAGTCGACAGAACAGGGGTGTGCAGTCGACTGAAACATGCACAGGTGCACAAGTTATTTTGAAGGTTTAGTCGACTAAACACCCCCATTCAGTCGACTGAACCATGTGTCTTTTCAAAAAAAAATTAAATTTTGAAATTTTTTAAATGTTTAGATGACTGAATTTCTTTCCTCGGTCGACTGAATATGTATAACGGCTATTTTCTGAACGGTCAACATTATTCAACGAACAAAACAACTTTTAATCCAATAGTTGTTTCCGTATCTCTTGGCCAAAACTTTTCACCAATGATTACATCTTTTTAACTCTGTATATAGCCTTGAATTCAGTTGTTTCAAAAACTTAATTCTCTAATTCTATTCTATATTCTTGCTATCTAAATTTTGCCATTTGCTTTTATAAACACATTCAAATCACTTGCATATTCAAACACAAATTTATTTGTGATTAAAATTACTTCCAATCTTCACATATTACACTATATACCACAAAGGAGAAGATTATAGGAAGGGTGTACTCTAAAGACATATCAGTGTTATCTACAAAGCACAATTAGTTAAGAAAACTTATTGTATTGTGATGACCCGTTCGGTTGCTCAGGCAGTAGAAGTCCTATTCGGTTGTCTAGGCGGTAGAAGTCCTGTTTGGTTGCTCATGTGGTGTAATACATGTTCCTCCGGGTTAAGTGAGGGTTGATAGTTAAATTCCAGAAGGAGTCTGGGACTGGACGTAGAATGGGAGTTCAAACCAGCATAAAAATCACTAGTGTCATTTACTTTACTGTTTACTTTTTATATTTATATTCCGCACTAGTAGATAACTTAGATTGCATTCCATATTACGATCCATAGCAGCACTTTCATTTGGTATCAGAGCAAGGCCATCTTATAACTGTAACACATTTATTTGATACACAGATTAATATGGAAAATAACACCAACACAAGTTTTGTTGAAGGTCAATCCACTGCACGACCACCTCTATTTAATGGTTTGAACTATAATTACTGGTCAAATAGAATGGGAATTTTTATGAAAGCAAATGGATATGATACTTGGAATATTACTCAAAATGAATACACTATACCCACTAACCCTTTGCAGAATGGTCAAATACACAAAAGATAGATGGTACATCAAATGCAAAAGCTATGAATATTCTATTTTGTGCCTTGGACAAAAATGAATTTAATAGAGTTAGCATGTGTACAACTGCTTATCAAATTTAGAGAACTCTTAAAGTCACACATAAAGGAACTAACAAAGTTAAACAAAGCAAGATTTCTATGCTTAAAAATCAGTTCCAAAATTTCAAAATGAGGCCAGATAAAACTATAAATGACATGTATTCTATATTTCAAGACATACATCATTCACTATTGGCATTAGGAGAAAAAATTTTAGACTTTGATATTGTCTCTAAAATTTTAAAATCTTTAACTGATGAATGGGAACGAAAAGTCTTAGCTATTGAAGAAGCTAATGACATTTCTACAATCAAACCTGAAGAGTTAATTGGAAATCTTATGTCATATGAAGTTAATTTGCAGGCTAAGCGAGATTAAGCACAAGATAAAAATAATATTGCATTCAAAGCTGAATAAGAGGATTCAGATTCAGATGAAGATGACATGGCATTGATCGCAAAGAATTTCAAAAAGTTTGTAAAATTCAAAAAGAACAAGAAGTTTGGAAACAATAGGAGAGACAACTCCAGCAAACTGCCAGTCTCAAATCTCGAATGCTACAAATGTCAGAAGAAAGGTCATATGAAGAAAAATTGTCTTGATAGAAAGAAAGACAGATTCAAGAATAAGAAGGAAAAGTGCAAAAAGAAGCAGGCATTCACAGTTACATGGGATGATTCGGAGTCGTCTTCATCATCAATAGTGACACAGACAACGATTCTGAACAAGCTAACGTCTGCTTTATGGCTTTAACGAACGATGTAAGTGATTTATCTATTGATGATCTAATTGATATAAATTCAAAACTATTAGATAAACTCAAAGAAGCTAAAAGAAAGTATAAAGATGCACCAAAAAAATTCAACATAACTGAAATAGAAGTTGATATGCTAAGAGATGAAAAGGAAATTTTAGAAGAAGAACTTGTTAATACACAAGAATCTTTGTCTAATGTTTCTTCTCAACTCACTATGCTAACAAATGAAGTAGAAGTGCAAAAAGAAAAGAATATGATATTAGCTTCAGAAAATCATGATCTAAAATCAAATGTCAAAATTCTTGAATTGAAAAATACTAGTCTCAATACCGAGTTAGAGAATATTACTAAAAATGTAACTAATTTTAATAAAGGAAGAGAGAATCTTTCTAAAATTATTAGTAATTCCCAAACTACTTCTATTAAGAATGAATTAGGATATAAAAATTCTTCAAAGACAATTTCAAAGAAGAATAATACAACGTATGAAAATTTCAATTTGCATTATAATTTTGTAAAAGAAAAAACAAAGCCAAAGGTTGTTAATCAAAAGAAAGAAATTGGTAAAACAAATACTATAAAAATTTGGGTACCAAAAACTAATAATAATTTTATCAGAAACAAGTATATAAAATCTTTTATAACTTCAGTTCATAAAAATAAAGATTTTACTTATAAAGTGAATTCTAAACCCTCTTGGGTTTGGCTTCCTAAGATCTAACTCTTAGGTTCCTAATAAAAATTTGGGTACCAACGTCATTCATGTTTACTTTGTTAAGTAATATTCTTCTATATTCTCATGGTTATACAATTGATATTCCTTTTTGTCGATGACAAAGGGGGAGAAATATGAAGATAAATAGGTAGTTCATTAATTTAGAGGAAGATTTAATTGCTCTTTATAAATTTTATAAACTTACATAGTTGTCATCATCAAAAAGTGGGAGCATGTTAGAACCTTGTATTTTGATATTTTGATCGTGACAACTATATAAGTATATGTTATATGAACTAATCAAATTTGCAGGAGAAGGTACTTTTCTACTCGACGATAGATCGAAGACCAAAGAATTTAAAGAGAAGTCTCAAAGTTTATAATTGGTTTGTCTATAGTCTAGTTAGTAGTTAATAATTGTTAAAATATCTCCTAAGTGGTATATGCACACACAAATGGTTTTAAATTACTTTCAAAATCATATACACAACTTAGAAATTAATTATAAAAAGTTACTAATCTTTCAACCAGAAGTTTATATGGCAGAAAACACCTGTTTCAGTCGACCGAATAGGGGTGTGCAGTCGACTGAAACATGCACAGGTGCACAAATTATTTTGAAGGTTCAGTCGACTAAACACCCTCATTCAATCGACTGAACCAGGTGTCTTTTTAAAATAAATTTAAATTTTGAATTTTTTTGAATGTTCAGATGACTGAATTTTTTCCACGGTCGACTGAATATTCATAACGGCTATTTTCTAAACGGTCACCATTTTTCAACGAACAGAAACAACTTTTAATCCCACAGTTGTTTCTGTATCTCTTGGCCAAAACTTTTCACGAATGATTACATCTTTTAAACTCTATATATAGCCTTGAATTCAGTTGTTTTAAAAACTTAATTCTCTAATTCTATTCTATATTTTTGCTATCTAAATTCTGCCATTTGTTTCATAAACGCATTCAAATCACTTGCACATGCAAGCAAAAATTTATTTGTGATTAAAATCACTTCCAATCTTCACGTACTACACTATATACCACAAAGGAGAAGATTATAGGAAGGGTGTTCTCTAAATACATATCTGTGTTATCTATAGAGCACAATCAGTCAAGAAAACATATTATATTGTTAAAGACCTATTCGGTTGCTCAGGCAGTAGAAGTCCTATTCGGTTGTCTAGGCGTTAGAAGTCCTGTTTGGTTGCTCAGGCGGTGTAATATTTGTTCCCACGGGTTAAGTGAGGGTTGATAGTTAAATTCCAGAAGGAGTCTAGGACTAGACGTAAAACGAGAGTTCGAACTAGTATAAAAATCCCCGATGTCATTTACTTTACTGTTTACTTTTTATATTTATATTCCACACCAGTAGATAACTTAGATTATATTCCATATTATGATCCATAGCAGCACTTTCAAATCCCTTATTAAATTTTCGCTAATATAATTCAAACCACTTAATCCGTTTATAGTTAAAATTAAAGCTAATAGATGATGCTATTAATATAAATAAATATATGGTAAAATTCTGCCTTTAACAATATAACTATGACCACTTAACTATTTATAATTAAAATAAAAGTCGGTATAATGGTATCAATGTAAAATATACTCTAAGAACAAACAACTAATATATGTAAATTCAATTTTGTTTTCAAAATTCTTTATTGAACCTAAACTTCCCTTCATAAATATATTGCAATTTGCATATTGAGAGAACTTAGTAATGAAATAAAGCCTAAACAAACAAATCTACATCAATTTTATTTCATACAAATATCCTACAATCATTTGAACGGTCCATTTCCATCAAAATGGAAATAATAACTCTTAATTTAAAAAATATAAAGATTGACTAATTGTTGTATTTATCGATATTTATTACTTTTTATGTTATAATTATTTTTTTATGCTTATTAGTTAACCTATACATTTTTAAAGGTACTTTTTTTTATCAATAATGTTTGAAGTTTCTTAAAATAGAAATAGCAAATGCTAAAATGAATCATGAGTACTTATTTAAAACTGCAACAATTATTGTAGAATTTGAATTTGGGTTTCGATAAAAATCGTAAAGCAAGAACATACTTAAAGGAGAGAAGTAAAGTCATACTATTGAACTTTATAATTCTAAAATTTGTTTGACATAATGAGCACGATAGGATTCCAACATTGGTCTTGCTTGACATCTATGCAGTTAAAGCGCCGCTAAAGCCCCCTCAAATCGCCGCTATAACGTAAAGCGCTCTTCGACCACTACACTATTTTAATTAAGCGCTATTAAATAGTATATCCACTTTAAGCCCTGCTATTTCCACTGCACTTGCTAAATCGAGTCTTTTTAGCATCTGCTTTAGCAACATTAATATATAAATTTTAATTTGACTAGTTCTCTTTTAAACCAAATCAAAAACGTCAAGGTAAAGACATAATTTTAAGGCATAAGTGCCCAATATAAGTTAGAAATCTATTATATTTCCCGATCTAGTTTGCATAAATCATGATATTCTTCAGTTTTCTTATATAAGAATAAACAAAATTTCTTTTTCCTACATAGATGATGTGAGAATGAGAATAAACTAACTTTAAATATTTGGTTTTATATCTAATAAAGCTTTTTGCACCTCCACTATTTTCTGCTATATCCATGCTTTATCCCCACTATAATTTTTTGCACCTCCACTGCTGTGGAATCGCCAAGCGCTTTAACTACATAACTTGAAATAGAGGATATCTATGGGAGATGAGTGATTCAGAAATATACTATATAAAATGTGCTTACTGAGATTCGAACTTGGATAGATGGATGATCAAATGAAGGATGCTTAAGGTCGAGTGAATCAATTAGAGTGGAGTATTTTAATTCTAAAATTATGGGGAAATAGAAAAAATAGTGAAAGAGATCCATTAATAAGATATATAGTATAAGATAAACAAGCTAAAAAGTTGAATAGACTAAAGTACGCCCGAGTTATAGTTGAAATGATGTACGAAGATACGAAGAGGGAAGTTATAAAAGCGAAGGAGGAGAATGGAGAAATTTATATATAAGAAATTGTGTTTGAATATATACCTTCATATTGTGAACAATGCAAGTGTTTTGGTTATTTAAAACTACAATGCCCACTTGTCGTTAAATATGAAAAATGGGTCGATGGCTAAGAACGGTAACAAAAAATGGATGCTTGGAAGTGGATTTAATTACAACGTTATATAATCTGCAAATATAAAAGGTGAGAATAAGGAGGAAAATGGTGCTATGTATAAAAACTAATTAATAGAGCAAGTGCAAAACATGGTGTCTGATCCAATCATGCAGCCTGAAGAGAAAGTAGCAACACAACAAGAAGTGCATAAGAGTGAGTTCACATCAATGGCAATCAAGAAATGAAAAAAAGGAGAATAAAAATGATAAACATCCACTAATTTATCGAGAGATAGATGAAGCATGCACCATACTTGTAACAACCCACACCTTAATGAACCCGAATTTTGGCTAAATCGAAACTCAACTCCATTAGGGTACAAATTGTTGGTTTTTGTAACCTGTAATAAAATCAAGCATATCAAAAGCGATCAATATAAACTCACAGCAAAATTGAAAAATATATAATAGAACATACATACTTACTAAGGCTACTACATTGGAATCAATATTATTCCTTGAATGTCCAATTGCCTTGTCAGCGCCAAGCATGAATAAGAAGACTTTTCCATTACCATTCTCGTCTTGCTCCAGTATAATGTCTTTCTAAATCTACCATGTGGGTTATAAAGAGGAGGGGGTCAGAACAACGTTTAAGTGATTGAAAAATCACATACTTTACCCATACCATTAATTTACGCTGATTGATTTCCATTTAAGTGTTATATCTATTACTTACGGCTCATCAGTTAAGTCTTATGTATGCATGTATGATATGCCTAACCTCCTTCGAGGTATAACTATATATATGTTTATCTACATACATACATACATACATACATATGTATGTATGTATGTATATGTATAAATATAACCGTTTCACTACCCAAAAATCCCGACCACTTAATACTTCTTAAATAGGAAGAAAGCAGACCCAATGACCATTTAACGCCTCGGTCCCCGAAGCAGGCCCTCTACAACGTATCGCTAGTCGATCGGTTCTAGCTATAGAGAACGATGACCCATGTATATGGCTTTATAATTTATAATTTAATTGTCGTTCTACTAACGCATCCCAAAGACTCTTCTAAGGATTAACTAGCCCACCTCCAATAAACAAATATTTATCTAACCATCTACTTTGAGGTCTATGTGTCTCCCATATGAATTCTACACTAGTAGGAAGCAAAATCTATCAAGGCATAACCCAAGTCTTTTCTACCGCTCGCTCGGGATCGCTAGTAGACGTAGCCTATATGCCAGACCTACTAATAAATACCGGTACAAAATACTAACATAGCCCACCGACTTTCCACAACTGACATCCTGTTTAGACAACCCTAAATAAGTTAAGAAAAATGCCCCTTTTAGTTTCTTAATACCTCTTATTGGAAATGAAGAAGACCCATTTTCTAAAAAGTACTGGACCATTTAATACTTCAAATCTAAGGCAAATCCTTAGTATATTTTTCCCTCACCTATCCGCAACGTACATCCCTTCCCATGGCTCCTATTATTGGAGACGTCTCACATCAGTAGTAAGTATATGCAACTGCTGGTAACCTCTAGGTAAATGGTGGACTTTAGTAAGTACATATGTTCTATTATACCTTTTTCAATTCCGTTGTTAGTTTATATTGATCGCTCTCTGACATGCTTATGTTTATTACCGGTTACCGAAACCAACAAACTATGCCCTAATGGATTGAGTTTCGATTTAGTCGAAATTTGAGCCCATTAAGGTGCATGTTGTTATAATACTACAAAACAATGTAGCGGCAGAACTAAAAGTAGTAGAGTGAAGTTGAAATGATAACAGGTGGAAATTAATCTTTATATTAACTAATAGCAATTTCAACACCAAAATATATTGATGTTAGTTCTCTAGAAAAATAAACATTAAGAACATAAATCTGATAGAGTTAAGGGTGCACCCTTTGAGCAATTATGCAATTTATTGCGTAATTTAACTCTTGTAAAAGAAACTTGTTCGAAATAAAGTATGTTTTTGGTTTTATTTTCTTTTATATATATTGGATATAAGTACTATTTTTATATACATTAGGTATATATAAGTACAAATCTTTAAGAAAAAATAAGTTTGGAACCATGAGTTTTTAATCGATATTCAAATACTTATTTCTTAAATGATCGAGTCAAGATATATCAATAAAAAGAAATCTATACATCCATTGAGACTAGGGTATGTAATTCTCTCTATACGATGGATGCAACGACCCTGAATTTTTGACATTTGAAATGTGAATATTTAATTGAGTTTAAATATTTGAATGATAGTTCAATTTGAAATTCAAGTATCAGAATGGATTTGGCGATTAAATTATTGAATTTAATTACTGAAGTTGGGTAAAAATTTGAATCTTCAGTTTTAAGCTGATTAAAAATATTTTCAAGGCTTAGAAAATCTATATTGATTATACTGAAGATAATAAAAGTTTCATAATTGAATTTGAAACTATTTTGTTCAGTTTTGAATTTTTATCGTTTAAATCGATATTTAAAAATAGCCTTCCGAGGGACAGTCTCGGAATTTGACGAAACCAGTTCCATTGGATTTGTAATATTGTATTATTACCGGATTTCAATTTTCGTAATGTTTGGAGTAATCATTTGGCCGTACGATAAGCAAACGCGCTGAAAATTATATCGAAATTTAATGTTGTAACTGGTCCAAAAAGCTATCTTCTCCATACGATCGAATTTGGACTCGAAACCTTTTCCATTGCATTCGGAATAGGCGTATAACATTATAAACGCCTAGCGACACGCCTCGATAGGAGGTCAAGATTTTGAGATGCATTTATCGGACGTTTTGAATTTGAATTTAAATTAAATAGATATATATTTAAAAAATGGCCGAGCTTTCTTATGCTCAAAAATATAAATCGCGCCCCTCTTTTCAAGTCCCAAAATCGGGTTTCCTCTTATCTGATTCAAAATAAATAAAAAAATCGAAGGAAGAAAAAAAAATAATAAGCAGTAAATCGAATTTCCTCTTCGATTGCAAATCGCGACTTCGTTGAAAGCGAGGAGGTCGCGGAAGGCGGTGGCGTTCGAGTGGAGTGTTCGCGAGCATTTGGAGGTGGGTCGGCGGCATGTCAAATCAGGGAAAGGCCAAAGTCGAGGCGATGGCTGGCACTCGCGAGGTTGGTTCGCACTTGCGAAGGCGGAGACGTTGGGTTTGGTTCGCTTCCGCGATGATCGGAGTCGCGTTCGACTCGATGTAGGGTGGTGTTCGTTTCGAGGGGAAGGTGTTGGTTCGGTGGCTTCGAGGCAAGCTGGGCAAGTGTTCAAGCTCGACTAGGGTTTCGCGAGTTAGAGCGATGGTCGCGATTTCGTTCTTAGGTTTGAGCATCGTGATTTCAAATCGTCAGAAAGGTATTTTCGATTTTAATTTTCCTATTAAACTTAACTTATAAATATGTATGTAGTTAAAACAGAAAGAAAAAAAATGTGTACAGTAACTTACTGTTAAATTTTAAAACAGAGGATAATTTTCTATAGCTAAAGTTAAGGGAAATATAATACAAATATAAGGTATATGTATTCCAGCCTATTTTAATTTAAAGATAAAACAGGAATTATGTATATATATCAGATTTTTGAAATATATATATGTATATATATATGTATATATGGATTTTAAAATGTTTAAAAATTTAAAATCAATTGCTAAGCAAATTTTTTTATGAGATTAAATTGTTCGATTTATTCGAATATTAATAAAACCTTATATTGTTTATACAAGGTCTAAAATTGTGAAATCAAGCCGAATTGGAAATGGACTGCAAAATAAAAAGCAAAGGTGAGATCTTCTCACTCAAACAAAGGGTTTTGTTTAATTTTA
Organism: Allium fistulosum; assembly: GCA_030737815.1. Lineage (NCBI taxonomy): Eukaryota > Viridiplantae > Streptophyta > Magnoliopsida > Asparagales > Amaryllidaceae > Allium > Allium fistulosum. The sequence goes on from CM060904.1 coordinate 1,113,912,840, forward strand.
AATAGTTATATTTAAAATTATTGATTGTGTTGATTGTGTGCTTGAATGATAGTATATATATAGTAGTATATAGCAATATATATATATATTGGAATATGTATATATTGGAGTTGTTGATTTCCCGCATTATATAGCGGATGAGACTCTATGCGCCGCATAATAGTGGATGATATTTTATAAATCCCATATACCGCGATATTCCACCTCGAAGTGGAATTGATATTGTGCTAACATCTGTGGATGCAGGGAAACAGGTTGGAGGGATCTAACTGGATTCCACAAATTTTATGAATTTGTTTAATATGTTGTGTGATAATTTATTTATAATCTGTGAATGATTATATTGACGATTGAATGTGTTGAAGGGTATAATTTAGCCGAATGTATTTTTGGTATCGTTGGATATCAGAAATAAATGAAATTGGATTTTTGAAATTAAAGTTGGAAATTTGAGTAAATTTCTTTGAAAGAATTGGTTGAATTTAAAAGAAGGAATTTAAAAGCATAAAGTTGATTATTGAAATCTTATCGAATTTATTTTCAAAAATATGAGAAAGGATATTAATAAAAGGATTTTGAGTAATATTGTTTAAAAGTTGAAGAATTTATTTAAAATGGAATTTTAGATGGTTCGGAAGAGATAAAGGAATTTATTTTAAAAGGTGATAAATTTGTTTGAAATCCAATTGATAATTGATTTAGTATTTGAAGATAAATCTTTGGGAAATCGATATGAAAATTTATTTGATGTTGAATGAAAATTTGATTTATGTTGAAATAAATTGGAAATCGATTTGTAAAATGATTTGGGATTTGAAATTAATTTAGAAATCAATTTGTAATTGATTTGGTGTTTGAAAGTGAATATTTGGAAAACGATTTGAAAATCGTGTATAAGTGAATATTTGGAAATTTAAATTCACAATGGAATTCATAAAGAAAAAGGGAAATAAATAATATCGGGAATTTTTATCCCAAGAGTGAAAAGTGATTTGAAATTTGTTTTCAAAGTGATGAAGGGTGGAAAATATATATCTTGCAAAGATATTTTGAAACTTAAATAATTTGGGAAAATTATTTAAATTGGTTGATTGTTGTGAATGTTGTTTGATAGTTAAATAACCGACTACCAATATTTGCCTTTGAAATGGCACTTGAATTTGTTTTTAAAACAAACGCTCATTATTCGGTTAAGCCGGGAGAGGACTTTGTGTCATATAACCCATTTCGAATAGTGATACGTCGTGAATGGATAACATTTGAAGACCGGTGTGAAGACCGGGTATTTTCGAAAATGAAAGGACAACCTCTCGAATGTCTCTGCACCGAGTTTCTCCGGTATAGAGATTTATATCACTCTTCTTGTGATGGGAAGTCCGGACGTGATTAGTGAATACCCGGATTACAAGGGCTTCTTTGGAAGTGCCTTCGTTTCCATTCGATCCCAGAACGGACTTGTATGGATGTGTGTCTGACGTTACACTTTGAGATGTAAAGCTGGTTTCTATCAAATACATTTCTGTTGGTGGCGGAGAATTTATTCTCTTAGCTTAACAACCTTCTCTGAGACATACGAGCTCAGAGGTTATGTAGTTGATGGTTACTAGTGATACATTCCCAATTTGGTAATGTGGCATACGAAGTGCTGTTGATCATTTGTTGATCAAAGCATGGCTTTGTGAAAAAGCGTAGCTTTGTGGACGAGACTTCGTCGAGCCTCACAACCCGGTAATGGTCGAAACAGGAATTTTGCAGCAAGGTTTTTAGGGGTCGTGCCCCTAGGGTGTGTCATTTCCTTCAGGGTAAAAGGTGATATCATGGAGCCCATATATTTTACCTATGTTGATGCTGCAAATTTATTATACTTTGTGGTTGTTGCTTTGTGGTTGAGGATCCTCGGATAAAGGTCGGTAACGACCGGGGGATGGCATACTTGTGTGTTAGTTACCTAGTTACAGTTGTACAGTGTGAGGTAGCGTCAGTGTGTTGGTTACCTAGTTACAGCTGTACAGCGTGAGGTAGCGTCGGCCTTGTTTTTGCAGAGATCGGTTAGGTTCTCGGGGCGTCTTTCCAGAGACGTTTCCATTTCGGTGTAAGGAAGTTCCTTTGCCTGACCATTTGTTGGAAATCCAAAGAAACAATACAAACCCTGTACGGTTTTAGTTGTATAACCTGCTATGGAATGTGGCGGTAACCTGCTATTGAACATAGTAGCTATAGTAGACATACAATAATGGTTGTATGTTGGCTAAGATTAATATTATACTTTCAAAATGTTTTCTGCACTATGCACTAATAATAATAATATCGAATGATTTTGCGTAGTAAGCATGTTTGACTATCATAAGGAGAAATCTCCTCCAATTCTGCGTTTGCATTGTGTGTGTGGCGGGAGGCCTTATGGTAGTTTCATTTTCCAAAAGCATTGCGAATTTGTTTTATTTTCTTTGTGAAAATAACCGTTTTACGATCTCACACCAGTCACCATGACTGACCTGGAGTTTATTGTTCCCTTTCTAAACTCTGGGTGCCCATAATTTTCCACACGGGCAGCCTAGAGTTATGTTATCAGGATATTATGGATATTCTGGAGCTTTGGAGACGAGCTGGATGGCGAGACGTACTCCCGTACTTGTTTATTTATTCCGCTATGTATTCTGTGTGAGGACAAGTTTATATAACTGTCCATTGTTGTATTGAGTTGTATATTGACTCTGATTGATGTATGTATAAACAGATATAGTTCTTTGTTTAAAAGACTAGTGATTATCTATTATATATTGTTCCGCTGCGAATGTGAGATTCTGTTGTTGTTTCTGTTTCTTCTTTTTTATTTTTCTTCTGTCTTCTTCTACCTCTTCTTTTTAACCCTAATGGTTCGGTTTTCCGGCATTCGATTGCGCGGCATTTGATATGTAACGACCCCGAATTTTATAAATATTTAAAATGATAATTTATTAATTTTGAATTAATATTTGTGAAATAAAACGATAAATGGATCGAAGAGATGCGAGTTTCCCCGGATTCTAATATATTCTATATAAATCATTTCAAATTAAAAATATTATATATGTGTGTATATATGTATTTGGGCATATACGAGTGAATTTGAAAATAATAAATATATAGATATATATTTGACTTGAAATTAAATCGTAAATAAATGGTTTAATAATATTTGAGTTATAAATAGAGATAATAAATAAATTAAATATATACTTGAATTTGAGACAAGTAATAAAACAAATAAAAATCATAAAAGATAAAATATTAAAATAGAAGTTTAATTTTAGTTTAAAGTAATGAGATAAAGTAAATCTTAATAAAAACAATAAAAATAAGAAAACCAAACTCTTTCAATTAGCTGTACTAACAACATGAATAAGAAATGTATATGTATTGACATACATCATGTACAAGCAAGCTAAGCAAGTAAAATCAAATATTTATGTACAAGCAAGACAAAGAAGAAATATGAAAGTATCTAAATACAAAGCAAACAAAGTTTTGTATATAAGTATGTAGAAACAAGATAGAACAAGTAAACAAGAGAAAAGAAAAGTGAAGCCACATCAAATATCTCACAAAATCATATCAGCCGAGCTAAATGAACAAAGAAAAGTGATACAAGTACTTAAGTAATAAATACAAGTATCTTTAGCCACCACAATATCTATCAGCCGAAAGTAAAGGAAAATAAAATAAGCAAGTTTGTACATGCAAAATAAAAGAAATAGCATTGTAAACAAAACAGGGTACATAGGCATTTAATGCCATTACCTCTGGTACACCATATAATATACATCTTCAGCCATACCTATGTTAAAACAACAATAAACATCCCCTGTAAACTCTATTCTATATATCAATCTGCTCATTCATTTTCGTTCAAAAGACTTAGGCTTTCCAGTTTTTAAAAGTTTCAAAACTAGATCTGTACAATCATGTTCAAAACCAGAGACATAGCAAGCTTTCCATTTTTACAACTTAAACATCAACAACAACAAGCAAGCTTGATGATGAAAGCAAAAACATTCCCCAGTTTAAAGTTTTCAAAGCCTGTTTCAAGTTGTAAAAGGCTCTGTTCTTCCTTTCTACAGCAGGTGAGCAACTTTTGTTTTAAAACTTAAAAGTTTGAATCTGCTGAATACTTACCTGTGAGTAACACTTGTTCTAGATTTGACAAATATGGATTTGTTGCAAGTATATTATGATAAGTATGCTTGGATACAAATATGAATTCCCTGTGTATATTGGTTAATGAGGGATGGATTGTGTGCAGGCTTTTAACCATATGTGTTCTCTGTTTCCAGTTCTAACCCAAGACTTTAGTTTCAAAAAAATTAATTTCCCTTGATCTATTGACTGTTTGAACTTAGAATCAAAACAAAAAAATGTTTGTTCGATCATCAACTAAGTTTTTAAAAATCAATCTAAGTTTAAACATCTTATTAATGACTTTGGAAATCGAGATATCTGAACCAACCTTAAATTAGCCAAATTTCAAACTTCATAATTTACGATTTCAAATATATAATCTAAATTCGTGTGCTGAATCATGAATTTTAAAACAAGAATCATAATTTTTCATGTTAGATTTTAGGAGTAGTTCGAAATTGTTTAAATTTCGTTTTATCATCGATTTCTGGTGATCCCTTGGTTCGCGGTGGTCGGGGACTTGGCTGATGGTGGAGGAGTGATTGGTCGTTCAGGAAAAAATGCCAGGAGGTGTTCCGGTTTATTGTGGTGTCGGCGGTGGTCGAGATTTGTTTTTAAACCTAGTTTTTGTCGAGGCTTTATTTTTGATTCGTTTGCTCTCCGTAGTTGTTCGAGTGGCACATGGCTCTTGGGGATGGTGACTGGGTGAATGACGAGGTCGTAGCCGGAGTTTCTCGATTAATGATGGTCGGTGGAGGCCACACGAGGAAGTTTTCCGATGGCCAGTATTGTTTTAGGTGAAGTCGATAGGCTGATTTCGATTTCAGGATTGAATTCGATGATCTGAGTTCATGTGATGATAGAGGAAGTTGTCGGCGATGTAGCGAAGGCCACGGCGATGGTCAGAGCAGCGTCTGTTGGGTGTGCACGTGCACCTGTGCTCGTCGTATCTGGTTGTTTGAAGTGGTTGAGGAAGAAGGAGAATACTCAAAGGAGGTTGTCTCGAAGTCGTACTCGGGGGTGATGATGTTTGGCTCGAGTAAAATTTATTAGGGGTTCGGGTTTTATATTGTGGTCACCAGGTTTCAAACTGAAAAAAAAAAAAAGAAACCTGTTTTCCAGGTTTTAAAATTTTAAAAGTAAACTTGGTACAGGTTTAAAGATAAAAGGAAATCATAACAAGTTTTAAAAGTAAGTTTAAATTTTACAGCTAATATTTTGAAATTGTTTTGTTTTTTTTTTAAATAATTTTTTTTTTGGGATAATTGTTTAATTAAAATCTCTAAGTGATTTCCAAAGTGATGTGATGAATGTGATTAAGTATGTGATTAAGATAAGTAGATTATCTTAAGTAAATTAAGGGTTTGGGTAATTAGAGATTTAATTATTTAGTTAGTAATTAAGAGTTAATTTATTAATGTGATTAATTAAGATTAATTATTTAATAATTGAAGGTAATTACATAATGAAAGGAATTAAAGGGGTTTATTAATTAAAGGAGATTAATTAATTAAGAATAATTACTTAATTTAAAGTAATTAATTTATGATCAAAGTGTTTAATTAAAGCCTAATTAATTAATAGGGTTAATTAATTAAAGTGATTAATTAATAAATGTAATTACCTAAGAGTAATTAATTAAAAGTTAATTAATTGGTTAAGGGTTAATTAATAATTAATTAAAGGATAATTAAATGGTAATTAATTAATATGATTTATTAATTAAGGTAATTCATTCGAGGATAATAAATTGATTAAAAGATAATTAATTGAAATGGTTTACAATTAATTTATGATTAATTAACCAAGATTTGTAGTTTATTCATAAGTAATTAAGATATTAACTGACCTTACTTATGAATGTTTGGATTCTAGTGAATGTTGAATTGTTTGATATCCCTGATATATGATGCTTTGTGATACATCCTGATTTATGTTGTGATCTGTAGTTTATTTATCTGTGACCTTTATATATCTATGAATCTGTGAATGAAGATAAGCGTTATCGACTTTACCGCTTATCGAATTTTATTTCTGTATTCTGATATGTGATGATTCATTGTGTTGCACTATTGTGTTCAACCCCTGGACCACACTTTTACACACACAAATATGGATTTCACGTGGAAATCGGTTAAGTCACAGATAATTTAAATTTGATGTTTTTTGAAATTGAAATTTTTAATTTCAATTGATTTTGAAATTGGAAATTTGGGTTTAAAGTGAAAAGATTTTGAAATGGAATTTCAAAGATAAAAGTTATTTTGAATAACTTAATCGAGTTTTGAAAATTTAAATAATTTGATTTAAATTTGAATTCAAGTTTGAAGTTGAATCCTATGATTTGAAACTAGGGATTAAAAATGTTATAAATGTGTTTATCTAAATTTAAACCATTTAAAAATGTAATTTTGAGAATTTGGATTTAACCCAAAAACTTTAACTCGTATGAATGAATCAGACTTTCTGAAATGAAACTATTTGTTTTCAAAAGATAAAAGCTTCCAGATAAGAAATGAAATTCCAGTTTAATTAAAGGAATTTCAATATTGAAGTGAAAATGGTTTTCCAAGTTATGAATGAATTGTTTTGAAAAAATATGATTTGAATCTGTTATCTTTAACAGATTTATAATAATGATTGGTTTAAACCATTTGAAATGGGATTGTTTTGAAAGCTATAAGTTAAATCTTTGATTTAAAGATTTAACGAGTTAAACTGAAATGGAAATTGATTTCGAAAATCTGTGAATGAATCTTTTGTGTTAAAGGATTAAAGTGTGGAAATTGTTTAAATCGTTGAAGGTTGTTAAAATAAATCTTTTTGTTTAAAGATTTAAAATGGTAATTTGTTAAACCATTTGAAAAGAAAGATTTTGGGTAATAAGTTGTGACTTAATTGAAATCCCAATATCCATATGTTTTTAAATATTTCGCTCACTATTCGGTTTAGCCGGGAGAGGACCTTTGGGTCGTATAACCCATTCCGAATATGTGATACGTCGATATGGATGGCATTTGAAGACCGGTGTTGAAGACCGGATATTTTTGAAAACGGAAGGATTACCGTCGAGTTACTCTGCATCGGCTGATCCCCGATATAGAGGTTTTATCATCCTTAGTGACGGGAAGTCCGGACGTGATTGGAAATTATCCGGATTTGCAAGGGCTTCGTGAGAAGTGCCTTCGGTTCTGTTCGATCCCGGAACAGACTTGTATGGATTGTATGTCTGACATTACACTTTGAGATATAAAGCCGATTTCTTTCAAATACATATCTGTTGGTGGCAGAGAATTTATTCTCTTAGCTTAACACCCTTCTCTGAGACGTACGAGCTCAGAGGTTATGTAGTTGAAATTTATCAGCGATATATCCCAATTTGGTAATGTGGCATGCTGAGTGTTGCTGTGTAATGATCAGTGTTTGATCATTTGCGATATGATCATTTGTTTGATCTTATATCTTTGTGATCATAGGTTGATCATCTGTTGACCCAAAGCATGGCTTTGTGAACAAAGCGTAGCTTTGTGGACGAGACTTCGTCAGGACCTCACTACCCGGAAATGGTCGAAACAGGAATGTTGCGGCAAGGTTATGAGGGTCGCGCCCTTTAGGGTATGTCATTTCCTTCTGGAAAGGGGTGGTATTATGGTATGGAGCCCTGATACTTACTCATGTGGATACACCTTCTTTATGATGTGTGATGTTGGATATCGAGCGCTCGGATAAAGGTCCCAAAGGACCGGGTGATGACATATTCGTGAGTTACCTGTTACAGGGGTAACCCGGCTTTGTTTTGCAGAGAGCAGTTTGTCTCTCGGGACGTCCCGCCAGAGGCGATCCCATGCGGCGGAAGGAAGTTCCTTAGCCTGACCATTTGTTGGAAATCCATTTCCCAATACGGAACTTGTACGGTTTTAGTTGTAGAACCTGCCATTTACGTACGGTGGTCACCACTGTTTAGATGGTAGCTATAGTAGGCATACGATACTGGTCGTATGCTGGCTAAGATTAATATTATACTTTCGAAATGTTTTCTGCACTATGCACTAATAATAATATCAAATGATTTGATTTTGCGTAGTAAGCATGTTTGACTATCATAAGAAGAAATCTCCTCCAAGTCTGCGTTTGCATTGTGTGTGTGGTGGGAGGTCTTATGGTAGTTTCATTTTCTAAAAGCATTGCGGATTTCAATGTTTAAAACCTTTTGTGTTTGTTTAAAGATAAACTGTTTTTGTTGCTCACACCAGTCCCATGACTGATCCGGAGTTTATTGTTCCTTTCCTAAACTCTGGGTGCTCATAATTTTCCACACGAGCAGTCTAGAGTTGGGTTTCTTTTCAGATATTCAGGTTTAGTAGATTATCTGGAGCTAGTTCATTCATCGGAGTTGCTTATCTTGGAGTTGTGGATTCATTCTTGTCTGAAGATCATTTTGGAGTTATCACTTCTATTGATATTGTTCCGCTGCTGTTGTTATCTTTTCTTTTCCACTGCTATTTCTTGTATCATATCTCTGATGTATATTGATATTCATTGTACCACTCTGTTGTATCAGATATTGTATATCAATGTATTATTCTTTTCTTCCGCTGTGTTATTTACTTAATTGTGTTATAGCTCCGGCGAATCGGATTTGAACGGTCGAATCTGCGGCATTCTAGTACAATGTGAAGTACGGATGTTGATTTTCGAGCGGGCAAAACCCGAGCCGTCACATGTGGTATCAGAGCTAAGGTTGAACTTTAGCTCAGGAGTATAACACGTTAAGTAGCTCATTAGAGATAGGGTGAAATATACCCTAGGATGAGTAATTCTCAGATATCTGTTCGAAAGCCTCAGTAAATTCTCTTACTATTCCGTGATAGTGAGTATGAGTGCAAGAAGAGGATGAGATAGGGGACAGAGGGAATACGACTATAAATGGTCAATACTCTGTAACAACAAGGAAGAAATCTTTTCTCTATCAATCTCTTTTGTTCGTCATCTTTTCTCAATTCTTCCATGATTTCTGGTCGATCCAGAAAAGAAAAATTCGATATATATTAAAAATGGGACATAAACTCCAGCTGAGCCAAATTTGTTTGTTTGGATGTATTGGCTGCCTTGTTTGCTTTGATTGCTATGGTTGATAGGTATACTTAGTTTTTAAACTAAAAGTTTTGAAAACTGTATCCACATATCTGTCTATTCTTTAGGTCCCAGTATATTCTACGAATGGTTAGTTATCCTTTTAAACTGACCGATGCCACTCCATACTTCGTAGATCTGGATAACCCGAGTATCTTGTGAAGTGTTAAACAGATCCGTTCTCGTATCTGATTTTGATATTCTGATTTGGTAAGCCAAATTCAGAATAGATATTCAGTTTGATTCAATGAAATATTCTTCATCTATCTTTGTGTCTCCTTGGTAATTTCGAGGACGAAATTCTTTTAAGGGGGGAAGTCTGTAACGACCCCGAATTTTATAAATATTTAAAATGATAATTTATTAATTTTGAATTAATATTTGTGAAATAAAACGATAAATGGATCGAAGAGATGCGAGTTTCCCCGGATTCTAATATATTCTATATAAATCATTTCAAATTAAAAATATTATATATGTGTGTATATATGTATTTGGGCATATACGAGTGAATTTGAAAATAATAAATATATAGATATATATTTGACTTGAAATTAAATCGTAAATAAATGGTTTAATAATATTTGAGTTATAAATAGAGATAATAAATAAATTAAATATATACTTGAATTTGAGACAAGTAATAAAACAAATAAAAATCATAAAAGATAAAATATTAAAATAGAAGTTTAATTTTAGTTTAAAGTAATGAGATAAAGTAAATCTTAATAAAAACAATAAAAATAAGAAAACCAAACTCTTTCAATTAGCTGTACTAACAACATGAATAAGAAATGTATATGTATTGACATACATCATGTACAAGCAAGCTAAGCAAGTAAAATCAAATATTTATGTACAAGCAAGACAAAGAAGAAATATGAAAGTATCTAAATACAAAGCAAACAAAGTTTTGTATATAAGTATGTAGAAACAAGATAGAACAAGTAAACAAGAGAAAAGAAAAGTGAAGCCACATCAAATATCTCACAAAATCATATCAGCCGAGCTAAATGAACAAAGAAAAGTGATACAAGTACTTAAGTAATAAATACAAGTATCTTTAGCCACCACAATATCTATCAGCCGAAAGTAAAGGAAAATAAAATAAGCAAGTTTGTACATGCAAAATAAAAGAAATAGCATTATAAACAAAACAGGGTACATAGGCATTTAATGCCATTACCTCTGGTACACCATATAATATACATCTTCAGCCATACCTATGTTAAAACAACAATAAACATCCCCTGTAAACTCTATTCTATATATCAATCTGCTCATTCATTTTCGTTCAAAAGACTTAGGCTTTCCAGTTTTTAAAAGTTTCAAAACTAGATCTGTACAATCATGTTCAAAACCAGAGACATAGCAAGCTTTCCATTTTTACAACTTAAACATCAACAACAACAAGCAAGCTTGATGATGAAAGCAAAAACATTCCCCAGTTTAAAGTTTTCAAAGCCTGTTTCAAGTTGTAAAAGGCTCTGTTCTTCCTTTCTACAGCAGGTGAGCAACTTTTGTTTTAAAACTTAAAAGTTTGAATCTGCTGAATACTTACCTGTGAGTAACACTTGTTCTAGATTTGACAAATATGGATTTGTTGCAAGTATATTATGATAAGTATGCTTGGATACAAATATGAATTCCCTGTGTATATTGGTTAATGAGGGATGGATTGTGTGCAGGCTTTTAACCATATGTGTTCTCTGTTTCCAGTTCTAACCCAAGACTTTAGTTTCAAAAAAATTAATTTCCCTTGATCTATTGACTGTTTGAACTTAGAATCAAAACAAAAAAATGTTTGTTCGATCATCAACTAAGTTTTTAAAAATCAATCTAAGTTTAAACATCTTATTAATGACTTTGGAAATCGAGATATCTGAACCAACCTTAAATTAGCCAAATTTCAAACTTCATAATTTACGATTTCAAATATATAATCTAAATTCGTGTGCTGAATCATGAATTTTAAAACAAGAATCATAATTTTTCATGTTAGATTTTAGGAGTAGTTCGAAATTGTTTAAATTTCGTTTTATCATCGATTTCTGGTGATCCCTTGGTTCGCGGTGGTCGGGGACTTGGCTGATGGTGGAGGAGTGATTGGTCGTTCAGGAAAAAATGCCAGGAGGTGTTCCGGTTTATTGTGGTGTCGGCGGTGGTCGAGATTTGTTTTTAAACCTAGTTTTTGTCGAGGCTTTATTTTTGATTCGTTTGCTCTCCGTAGTTGTTCGAGTGGCACATGGCTCTTGGGGATGGTGACTGGGTGAATGACGAGGTCGTAGCCGGAGTTTCTCGATTAATGATGGTCGGTGGAGGCCACACGAGGAAGTTTTCCGATGGCCAGTATTGTTTTAGGTGAAGTCGATAGGCTGATTTCGATTTCAGGATTGAATTCGATGATCTGAGTTCATGTGATGATAGAGGAAGTTGTCGGCGATGTAGCGAAGGCCACGGCGATGGTCAGAGCAGCGTCTGTTGGGTGTGCACGTGCACCTGTGCTCGTCGTATCTGGTTGTTTGAAGTGGTTGAGGAAGAAGGAGAATACTCAAAGGAGGTTGTCTCGAAGTCGTACTCGGGGGTGATGATGTTTGGCTCGAGTAAAATTTATTAGGGGTTCGGGTTTTATATTGTGGTCACCAGGTTTCAAACTGAAAAAAAAAAAAAAGAAACCTGTTTTCCAGGTTTTAAAATTTTAAAAGTAAACTTGGTACAGGTTTAAAGATAAAAGGAAATCATAACAAGTTTTAAAAGTAAGTTTAAATTTTACAGCTAATATTTTGAAATTGTTTTGTTTTTTTTTTAAATAATTTTTTTTTTTGGGATAATTGTTTAATTAAAATCTCTAAGTGATTTCCAAAGTGATGTGATGAATGTGATTAAGTATGTGATTAAGATAAGTAGATTATCTTAAGTAAATTAAGGGTTTGGGTAATTAGAGATTTAATTATTTAGTTAGTAATTAAGAGTTAATTTATTAATGTGATTAATTAAGATTAATTATTTAATAATTGAAGGTAATTACATAATGAAAGGAATTAAAGGGGTTTATTAATTAAAGGAGATTAATTAATTAAGAATAATTACTTAATTTAAAGTAATTAATTTATGATCAAAGTGTTTAATTAAAGCCTAATTAATTAATAGGGTTAATTAATTAAAGTGATTAATTAATAAATGTAATTACCTAAGAGTAATTAATTAAAAGTTAATTAATTGGTTAAGGGTTAATTAATAATTAATTAAAGGATAATTAAATGGTAATTAATTAATATGATTTATTAATTAAGGTAATTCATTCGAGGATAATAAATTGATTAAAAGATAATTAATTGAAATGGTTTACAATTAATTTATGATTAATTAACCAAGATTTGTAGTTTATTCATAAGTAATTAAGATATTAACTGACCTTACTTATGAATGTTTGGATTCTAGTGAATGTTGAATTGTTTGATATCCCTGATATATGATGCTTTGTGATACATCCTGATTTATGTTGTGATCTGTAGTTTATTTATCTGTGACCTTTATATATCTATGAATCTGTGAATGAAGATAAGCGTTATCGACTTTACCGCTTATCGAATTTTATTTCTGTATTCTGATATGTGATGATTCATTGTGTTGCACTATTGTGTTCAACCCCTGGACCACACTTTTACACACACAAATATGGATTTCACGTGGAAATCGGTTAAGTCACAGATAATTTAAATTTGATGTTTTTTGAAATTGAAATTTTTAATTTCAATTGATTTTGAAATTGGAAATTTGGGTTTAAAGTGAAAAGATTTTGAAATGGAATTTCAAAGATAAAAGTTATTTTGAATAACTTAATCGAGTTTTGAAAATTTAAATAATTTGATTTAAATTTGAATTCAAGTTTGAAGTTGAATCCTATGATTTGAAACTAGGGATTAAAAATGTTATAAATGTGTTTATCTAAATTTAAACCATTTAAAAATGTAATTTTGAGAATTTGGATTTAACCCAAAGACTTTAACTCGTATGAATGAATCAGACTTTCTGAAATGAAACTATTTGTTTTCAAAAGATAAAAGCTTCCAGATAAGAAATGAAATTCCAGTTTAATTAAAGGAATTTCAATATTGAAGTGAAAATGGTTTTCCAAGTTATGAATGAATTGTTTTGAAAAAATATGATTTGAATCTGTTATCTTTAACAGATTTATAATAATGATTGGTTTAAACCATTTGAAATGGGATTGTTTTGAAAGTTATAAGTTAAATCTTTGATTTAAAGATTTAACGAGTTAAACTGAAATGGAAATTAATTTCGAAAATCTGTGAATGAATCTTTTGTGTTAAAGGATTAAAGTGTGGAAATTGTTTAAATCGTTGAAGGTTGTTAAAATAAATCTTTTTGTTTAAAGATTTAAAATGGTAATTTGTTAAACCATTTGAAAAGAAAGATTTTGGGTAATAAGTTGTGACTTAATTGAAATCCCAATATCCATATGTTTTTAAATATTTCGCTCACTATTCGGTTTAGCCGGGAGAGGACCTTTGGGTCGTATAACCCATTCCGAATATGTGATACGTCGATATGAATGGCATTTGAAGACCGGTGTTGAAGACCGGATATTTTTGAAAACGGAAGGATTACCGTCGAGTTACTCTGCATCGGCTGATCCCCGATATAGAGGTTTTATCATCCTTAGTGACGGGAAGTCCGGACGTGATTGGAAATTATCCGGATTTGCAAGGGCTTCGTGAGAAGTGCCTTCGGTTCTGTTCGATCCCGGAACAGACTTGTATGGATTGTATGTCTGACATTACACTTTGAGATATAAAGCCGATTTCTTTCAAATACATATCTGTTGGTGGCAGAGAATTTATTCTCTTAGCTTAACACCCTTCTCTGAGACGTACGAGCTCAGAGGTTATGTAGTTGAAATTTATCAGCGATATATCCCAATTTGGTAATGTGGCATGCTGAGTGTTGCTGTGTAATGATCAGTGTTTGATCATTTGCGATATGATCATTTGTTTGATCTTATATCTTTGTGATCATAGGTTGATCATCTGTTGACCCAAAGCATGGCTTTGTGAACAAAGCGTAGCTTTGTGGACGAGACTTCGTCAGGACCTCACTACCCGGAAATGGTCGAAACAGGAATGTTGCGGCAAGGTTATGAGGGTCGCGCCCTTTAGGGTATGTCATTTCCTTCTGGAAAGGGGTGGTATTATGGTATGGAGCCCTGATACTTACTCATGTGGATACACCTTCTTTATGATGTGTGATGTTGGATATCGAGCGCTCGGATAAAGGTCCCAAAGGACCGGGTGATGACATATTCGTGAGTTACCTGTTACAGGGGTAACCCGGCTTTGTTTTGCAGAGAGCAGTTTGTCTCTCGGGACGTCCCGCCAGAGGCGATCCCATGCGGCGGAAGGAAGTTCCTTAGCCTGACCATTTGTTGGAAATCCATTTCCCAATACGGAACTTGTACGGTTTTAGTTGTAGAACCTGCCATTTACGTACGGTGGTCACCACTGTTTAGATGGTAGCTATAGTAGGCATACGATACTGGTCGTATGCTGGCTAAGATTAATATTATACTTTCGAAATGTTTTCTGCACTATGCACTAATAATAATATCAAATGATTTGATTTTGCGTAGTAAGCATGTTTGACTATCATAAGAAGAAATCTCCTCCAAGTCTGCGTTTGCATTGTGTGTGTGGTGGGAGGTCTTATGGTAGTTTCATTTTCTAAAAGCATTGCGGATTTCAATGTTTAAAACCTTTTGTGTTTGTTTAAAGATAAACTGTTTTTGTTGCTCACACCAGTCCCATGACTGATCCGGAGTTTATTGTTCCTTTCCTAAACTCTGGGTGCTCATAATTTTCCACACGAGCAGTCTAGAGTTGGGTTTCTTTTCAGATATTCAGGTTTAGTAGATTATCTGGAGCTAGTTCATTCATCGGAGTTGCTTATCTTGGAGTTGTGGATTCATTCTTGTCTGAAGATCATTTTGGAGTTATCACTTCTATTGATATTGTTCCGCTGCTGTTGTTATCTTTTCTTTTCCACTGCTATTTCTTGTATCATATCTCTGATGTATATTGATATTCATTGTACCACTCTGTTGTATCAGATATTGTATATCAATGTATTATTCTTTTCTTCCGCTGTGTTATTTACTTAATTGTGTTATAGCTCCGGCGAATCGGATTTGAACGGTCGAATCTGCGGCATTCTAGTACAATGTGAAGTACGGATGTTGATTTTCGAGCGGGCAAAACCCGAGCCGTCACATGATACAATGGACGTATTAATGTCGACTTTCGAGCGTCGAAAAGTCGTATCGTTACATGTGGTATCAGAGCTGTTGGTTAAGCGACAACCCTGGCTCTATTGGGTGTTACTCATTAGAGATAGAGTCAGTAGTACTCTAGAATGAGTGTGAGTGTAATAATAGATATGAGCGCGTATTTGTTAGTGAATACAAAAATTTGTTTTATATTGTGTTGACTTATCGGTTGATTGTTTATAGATTCTGGTCGGTGTAGTCTGGCCAACTGTAATCGATAGGAGTTTCTAAACTCTTAAACAAGATAAACTAACACAGTATTGTTTTAAAATAGGGTAAATGAAATAATTTTACCCAAAACTATTTTTGTATAGAAAAGAAATGATTTTCTATGAATTATTATAGTATATGGATGCTTGGTTGTTAGGAAGAGATAATATTGAATTATTATCATTGTTATATGGAAAGTGAATAAGAAATAATGGTATAATTAAAGATTTGGAGATAAATTCATTTAACAAATGAAATTTATAAATATGAATTGAAAGATAAGGAAATAAATCCATATACAAATAGAATTTGTGAATATAAATTGTAAATGTGATTTATAATTTGAAATAGAATTCCAGGAAGATAATTGAAAATAGAATTCATTAATGGAATGAAATTGGTAATGTGAATTTATAAATGAGTTTTATAAATTGAAATAAAGTGCCAGAGTAATTTTTTTTGCAATAAGTATTAAAGGATCTGGATTGAAATTTCAAAGGATATAATTGATTCCAAGAAATAATTTTGAAATGTGAGTGATTGTCTAAAAGATTCTGGAATTTCTTCAAAGGTGATGGAATGTAAATAAGTTTGATGACTTATAAAAATATTTGAAATTTGATTGGAATGAGATTCAAATTGAAAAGGAACGAGATTTGATTTGAATCAAGTTGAATAAAAGTCCAAACTTGGAAAAAATAAAATAAAATGGATTGGATTCAAGTAAACAAACTTGATAAATTATTAATTCATGAAATAATGAATTGAAAGTTGAATTAGTTGAATTAAAATTTAGTTGTGAGATAAATTTAAAATGCTTCGAATTTGCATATAAATTCAGTTAAGTAGAAAATAAATTTGAAATTTCCTTGTTATAGATAAAATAAATTCGAGATGAATTAAAAAATGGAAATTTGAAATTTAAAGTGAATAAGTGATATACTAATTGAATTAAATTAGTAAATGGAATGGATTTGATAAATGAAAAAATCAAATCAAAGATTAAATTGGAAATTGTTTACAAGGAAACCATAACTTGAGTTTTGAGTTGAAACAACTTAAGTAATGTTTGGATAAAAGCCCGACTTAAGAAAAAAATTGTGAAATGGTTGTCGTCGACTTTTATTAAATAGTTTTGAATAGAATTTGTTTGGTTAATGAAATAAACCGAATGCAAATATGAAATGCAAATTGAAATTGAATAGAAATGATTGTCGTTTGACGCAAATGAGGTTATATGAATTATATGAGTTAATGAAAGCCAATAAAATTGATTTTTGTATCAACTGAAATGTATATGAATTTGTTTCGCTTAAAAATGAATTGAATGTAAGAAAGTGAGCTGTAAATCACTTGAATTGAAGGGAAATGGTATGTGAATTGGTCGTAAGCGATTAAATTTGTATTGAAATTTTATAAATTGCTTATGGGAATTATTTTGAATGTTTTGCTTATGAAAACTATGTGTTTACTATTGAAATTAAGTGAAATGTAAATGAATTTCCTATATTTGTCACTTACGTGTTTAAACTGAGTAAGTACAGGTTTTTGGAAGCCGTTTGGTTGCATTTTGGGTTGCGCAAAATGCTAATAATAAACCGCTTTGCTTAAAATGCTAATAAAGGTACGCCTACGCAATACAAAAATAGGAAATATGAAATGTTTTTGCTTTTCCAACCGTGTGGGCCGATGTATATATATTTATATCTTTTGTCAAATTGCAAAAGCTTCTCCGTACAAAGGAGACTCCGTCAAATTTTTTTGAAAATTTTGGGAGTTAGAAAATTTTGTTAATGGAAAATTGATTTTCAAATTGTAATGGAAATGTAGGAACTGAACTAGAAAATGAAAACCATAGTTTTGGTCGAAGTTAAAAGTCTTGGAAAAAGTGAACATCGAGTTTTCACTAAATGAATTTTTGGTTTTTGAAGATGAAATGAATTCAAATAGAATTGAAATTGTAAATTGAATTCAAATGAAATTGAAAATGCAAAGTTGAATGGAAATGAATATATAACTTTGATAGTGAAGCGAAAATAAATATAAGAAGTATGTAAATACTTATATTGAACTTAAGGAATGAATGGTGGAATTCTTAAGTAAAATGGGTATTGGGAATCCAATAATTGAATTTGGACATTGTTGTTAAGTAAAGTATACAGGGATTGTAAAGGATAAGGAAAATGGAATTGGATTTTGATTTCAAAGGTAAATTTGAATTTGTTCGACAATAAGGTATGTGTTTGAATTTCAGTATGAAATTTAATTGGGTTTTTATTTTGACACTTGGCATTTTGTTTTCTATTGAAATTTGGGAGTCCGTAGGGACATTTTGTAGTTGTACCGAGCTAGCCACGCAAAGGAGACGCTGGCAAAAATTTTCGAAAATTTAGAGAGTTAGAAAATTTTTGAGAAATTTTAGGATAATTTAAAATTTGAATTCAAATTTAAGTTTGAATTATGAAGTAAATAAAATTGTTTGGAAACTATGGTTAAGATTTGGACAGTTAGTTGAAATGGTGATCTTTAATAAAAAAGAAGATTTGGGTTGAAAATTTGATAAAACTGTTTGGTTTTGGTAAAATGATAAACGGGTATTGGAGCATTCTTCTTAACTTGTAATTTCGGGACGAAATTCTTTTAAGGGGGGTAGATTGTAACGATCCTGAATTTTTGACATTTGAAATGTGAATATTTAATTGAGTTTAAATATTCGAATGATAGTTCAATTTGAAATTCAAGTATCAGAATGGATTTGGCGATTAAATTATTGAATTTAATTACTGAAGTTGGGTAAAAATTTGAATCTTCAATTTTAAGCTGATTAAAAATATTTTCAAGGCTTAGAAAATCTATATTGATTATACTGAAGATAATAAAAGTTTCAGAATTGAATTTGAAACTATTTTGTTCGGTTTTGAATTTTTATCGTTTAAATCGATATTTAAAAATAGCCTTCCGAGGGACAGTCTCGGAATTTGACGAAACCAGTTCCATTGGATCCATAATATTATATTATTGCTGGATTTCAATTTTCGTAATGTTTAGAGTAATCATTTGGCCGTACGATAAGCAAACGCGCTGAAAATTATATCGAAATTTAATGATGTAACTGGTCCAAAAAGCTATCTTCTCCATACGATCGAATTTGGACTCAAAACCTTTTCCATTGCGTTCGGAATAGGCGTATAACATTATAAACGCCTAGCGGCACGCCTCGATAGTAGGTCAAGATTTTGAGATGCATTTATCGGACGTTTTGAATTTGAATTTAAATTAAATAGATATATATTTATTCTCCTACAACCCAACATCCAGCTGCCTTTCCTTCAAATCACTGTCTCCACTCGTACACGCCAACATCATCGTGTCTCCTTCCTCTTTAATATTTACAGCCGAGCATTTGAAAATACAAAGAAAAAATAAACGAAAACTATCGTCGTTCAACAAAAATGGCCGAGCTTTCTTATGCTCAAAAATATAAATCGCGCCCCTCTTTTCAAGTCCCAAAATCGGGTTTCCTCTTATCTGATTCAAAATAAATAAATAAATCGAAGAAAAAAAAGCAGTAAATCGAATTTCCTCTTCGATTGCAAATCGCGACTTCGTTGAAAGCGAGGAGGTCGCGGAAGGCGGTGGCGTTCTAGTGGAGTGTTCGCGAGCATTTGGAGGTGGGTCGGCGGCATGTCAAATCAGGGAAAGGCCGAAGTCGAGGCGATGGCTGGCACTCGCGAGGTTGGTTCGCACTTGCGAAGGCGGAGATGTTGGGTTTGGTTTGCTTCCGCGATGATCGGAGTCGCGTTCGACTCGATGTAGGGTGGCGTTCATTTCGAGGGGAAGGTGTGGGTTCGGCAGCTTCGAGGCAAGTTGGGCAAGTGTTCAAGCTCGACTAGGGTTTCGCGAGTTAGAGCGATGGTCGCGATTTCGTTCTTGGGTTTAAGCATCGTGATTTCAAATCGTCAGAAAGGTATTCTCGATTTTAATTTTCCTATTAAACTTAACTTATAAATATGTATGTAGTTAAAACAGAAAGAAAAAAAATGTGTACTGTAACTTACTGTTAAATTTTAAAACAAAGGATAATTTTCTATAGCTAAAGTTAAGAGAAATATAATACAAATATAAGATATATGTATTCCTGCCTATTTTAATTTAAAGATAAAACAGGAATTACGTATATAGATCAGATTTTTGATATGTATATATATATATATATATATGTATATATGGATTTTAAAATGTTTAATAATTTAAAATCAATTGCTAAGCAAGTTTTTTTTATGAGATTAAATTGTTCGATTTATTCGAATATTAATAAAACCTTATATTGTTTATACAAGGTCTAAAATTGTGAAATCAAGCCGAATTGGAAATGGGCTGCAAAATAAAAAGCAAAGGTGAGATCTTCTCACTCAAACAAAGGGTTTTGTTTAATTTTAAATAGTTACATTTAAAAATTTTGATTGTGTTGATTGTGTGCTTGAATGATAGTATATATATAGTAGTATATAACAATATATATATATATTGGAATATGTATATATTGGAGTTGTTGATTTTCCGCATTATATAGCGGATGAGACCCTATGCGTCGCATAATAGCGGATGATATTTTATAAATCCCATAAACCGCGATATTCCACCTTGAAGTGGAATTGATATTGTGCTAACATCTGTGGATGCAGGGAAACAGGTTGGAGGGATCTAACTGGATTCCACAAATTTTATGAATTTGTTTAATATGCTGTGTGATAATTTATTTATAATCTGTGAATGATTATATTGACGATTGAATGTGTTGAAGGGTATAATTTAGCCGAATGTACTTTTGGTATCGTTGGATATCAGAAATAAATGAAATTGGATTTTTGAAATTAAAGTTGGAAATTTTGAGTAAATTTCTTTGAAAGAATTGGTTGAATTTAAAAGAAGGAATTTAAAAGCATAAAGTTGATTATTGAAATCTTATCGAATTTATTTTCAAAAATATGAGAAAGGATATTAATAAAAGGATTTTGAGTAATATTGTTTAAAAGTTGAAGAATTTATTTAAAATGGAATTTTAGATGGTTCGGAAGAGATAAAGGAATTTATTTTAAAAGGTGATAAATTTGTTTGAAATCCAATTGATAATTGATTTAGTATTTGAAGATAAATCTTTGGGAAATCGATATGAAAATTTATTTGATGTTGAATGAAAATTTGATTTATGTTGAAATAAATTGGAAATCGATTTGTAAAATGATTTGGGATTTGAAATTAATTTAGAAATCAATTTGTAATTGATTTGGTGTTTGAAAGTGAATATTTGGAAAACGATTTGAAAATCGTGTATAAGTGAATATTTGGAAATTTAAATTCACAATGGAATTCATAAAGAAAAAGGGAAATAAATAATATCGGGAATTTTTATCCCAAGAGTGAAAAGTGATTTGAAATTTGTTTTCAAAGTGATGAAGGGTGGAAAATATATATCTTGCAAAGATATTTTGAAACTTAAATAATTTGGGAAAATTATTTAAATTGGTTGATTGTTGTGAATGTTGTTTGATAGTTAAATAACCGACTATCAATATTTGCCTTTGAAATGGCACTTGAATTTGTTTTTAAAACAAACGCTCATTATTCGGTTAAGCCGGGAGAGGACTTTGTGTCATATAACCCATTTTGAATAGTGATACGTCGTGAATGGATAACATTTGAAGACCGGTGTGAAGACCGGGTATTTTCGAAAATGAAAGGACAACCTGTCGAATGTCTCTGCACCGAGTTGCTCCGGTATAGAGATTTATATCACTCTTCTTGTGATGGCAAGTCCGGACGTGATTAGTGAATACCCGGATTGCAAGGGCTTCTTTGGAAGTGCCTTCGTTTCCGTTCGATCCCGGAACGGACTTGTATGGATGTGTGTCTGACGTTACACTTTGAGATGTAAAGCTGGTTTCTATCAAATACATTTCTGTTGGTGGCGGAGAATTTATTCTCTTAGCTTAACACCCTTCTCTGAGACATACGAGCTCAGAGGTTATGTAGTTGATGGTTACTAGTGATACATTCCCAATTTGGTAATGTGGCATACGAAGTGCTGTTGATCATTTGTTGATCAAAGCATGGCTTTGTGAAAAAACGTAGCTTTGTGGACGAGACTTCGTCGAGCCTCACAACCCGGTAATGGTCGAAAGAGGAATTTTGCGGCAAGGTTTTTAGGGGTCGCGCCCCTAGGGTATGTCATTTCCTTCTGGGTAAAAGGTGATATCATGGTATGGAGCCCATATATTTTACCTATGTTGATGCTGCAAATTTATTATACTTTGTGGTTGTTGCTTTGTGGTTGAGGATCCTCGGATAAAGGTCGGTAACGACCGGGGGATGGCATACTTGTGTGTTAGTTACCTAGTTACAGCTGTATAGTGTGAGGTAGCGTCAGTGTGTTGGTTACCTAGTTACAGCTGTACAGCGTGAGGTAGCGTCGGCCTTGTTTTTGCAGAGATCGGTTAGGTTCTCGGGGCGTCTTTCCAGAGACGTTTCCATTTCGGTGTAAGGAAGTTCCTTTGCCTGACCATTTGTTGGAAATCCAAAGAAACAATACAAACCCTGTACGGTTTTAGTTGTATAACCTGCTATGGAATGTGGCGGTAACCTGCTATTGAACATAGTAGCTATAGTAGACATACAATAATGGTTGTATGTTGGCTAAGATTAATATTATACTTTCAAAATGTTTTCTGCACTATGCACTAATAATAATAATATCGAATGATTTTGCGTAGTAAGCATGTTTGACTATCATAAGGAGAAATCTCCTCCAATTCTGCGTTTGCATTGTGTGTGTGGCGGGAGGCCTTATGGTAGTTTCATTTTCCAAAAGCATTGCGAATTTGTTTTATTTTCTTTGTGAAAATAACTGTTTTACGATCTCACACCAGTCACCATGACTGACCTGGAGTTTATTGTTCCCTTTCTAAACTCTGGGTGCCCATAATTTTCCACACGAACAGCCTAGAGTTATGTTATTAGGATATTATGGATATTCTGGAGCTTTGGAGACGAGCTGGATGGCGAGACGTACTTCCGTACTTGTTTATTTATTCCGCTGTGTATTCTGTGTGAGGACAAGTTTATATAACTGTCCATTGTTGTATTGAGTTGTATATTGACTCTGATTGATGTATGTATAAACTGATATAGTTCTTTGTTTAAAAGTCTAGTGATTATCTATTATATATTGTTCCGCTGCGAATGTGAGATTCTGTTGTTGTTTCTGTTTCTTCTTCTTTATTTTTCTTCTATCTTCTTCTACCTCTTCTTTTTAACCATAATGTTTCGGTTTTCCGGCATTCGATTGCGCGGCATTTGATACAGTGGACGTATTAATGTCAACTTTCAAGCGTCGAAAGATCGCAATCGTTACAATGGACTATGAATTATTTATGATCATTGGGGATACCAAAGGGTTACTTACTTGTGGTTATTTGGAAAAATCATAGAGTGACTCAACGGGAGTCTAATATAGGTGAATACAACTAAGTTGACATATAAGATCTCATGTAACAACGTGCAGTATTAAGGGCACTATGGATCTAAAATAACTAGACTATATTTTGATTAGGGTTAATCATATGATGTTGCGAACATGTTATGACCATAGTTGGGTATACATTAAAATACTTGAAGGAAACACTACTCAAGAGAGGAATCGTCTCCTTTGTTGTAGAATGTTGTTATCACCATAATTGATAGTCAACCTAAAGTCAAAATCTCTGGCCACGGTCAATTAGTTAATTGATAAATGTTATGAATTGAGCCACTGAATTTACAATAGTCTACTCAATTATGGATATTATTATAGTTCTTAACAAGGTTTTAAATCTCGCTCATCTCGGCCGAGATCTCGGGCGAGATCTCGTTTACAAGCCTGGGCGATTCGAAACAACTAATTTCGTTTGAATCTCGTCTGACCCAAATCTCGGACGAGATTTCAGTATCTCGTCCGGTATCTCGGACGAGATTTAACAGCGAGATATCGGCCGAATTTTTGAATTTTGGAAAAAATCAACTCTTTTTCCGTATTGGGCTAGCTCATCCTTTACCTTAATTTAAGCCTTCTTAATTGTACTTTTTTAACCCTTATTTCTTATATAAATCTCATTTAATCTTCGTCTCTTATTTTACGGCAGTGACAAGTGTAAGAAGATGATAAAATCTACATCGATTATGGTAAGTATTTCACTTTATGATTTTCATTTAGGTTTCTGATGCAAATTAATTTACATCCGATTTCATTTTTCTTTTTTCGACACTTTCTTGAGTTTTTTTCCTAACCCTATTTTTTTGCGGCTATAAATTTTGGGCTTCACTTATTTAACTTTATGTTCTAAATGGATTCCCAATTTGATTTCATTTAGTCTTTGCTGCTATAATTTTTTTCCTCAAGGCTTATTTTTAAGCAATAAAGGAATTCTCTTTCATCTATTAATTTCATTTGATGATTACATGTTCATTTGTACATCATTTTTTTGCTTTTCTTATAATATTACTAAATGTTTGAAATTGTTTGTACTATGTATGCTATTTTCTACATTTGTTTGAAATATCTATGCTATTAGTTGCTTAATGAGATTTTGTTTGCTAATAATTAAATACTATAATCAGACATAGAATATCTTAATTCTACTTGTAGACTTTTGTATTTGAAGTTATAAAATTAAGATTTCCCTTGCAGCACTATAAATCATAAAAGGTAGAAATGAGACATTATATTGTGTAGGAAAGTTAAGTGAATGATCAAACAAAGTAAAGGTGCATATGTTATGGTTTGTTTCTTGTCTACTTTATCTCATATGATATTATATTGAACATTATTCATGAAATCTAGTTATTTGTTTATTTTACATGATATAAGTGATATTTTTTCATACTAAATTACTAATGATAAGCGTGTGATATATTCAAGGTAAGTGCATAGTGTTTTCCTTAAGGTAGTGACTAGTATTATAAATTTAGGTGTATGAAAACTAATTTTCGACATGACATATACTCCGAGATAACTCCGAAATGAATTTTAGAAACCGAGATGTAAATCCGAGATGGACGACCGAGATGCACTCATCTCGTTCGAGATCTCACCCGATACGAGATAAGATATCTAAATTCTTCGAGACGAGACGTGACCGAAATCCGAGATTTAAAACCTTGGTTCTTAATATTATTATAGTTCTTAACCACCGACCAAACTCTAGATATATTTGTGATACGGCAATGACGAAAAGAAAACATGCAAAAATATCATTACAAGGTATAAGTTGACACAGATTAGAAACTGGATTTCATCTAAGTGATTTGTAAGCAACCAAATTTATGCCCGATACTATACTTCAACATATATAGGCATTAGTATTAAATTGTTTAAATATTGACCGAGAAACAAGTTCGCACCAAGGAGTCAGCACAACCGTGTTGTTGGTTAATTTCCAAGCTCAACCAATTCGAAATTAATTTATAAATATTATAATCCAATAGTAAATTTAATAGAAATGCTGCATTGAATTTTTCTAGCATTGTAATTATTTATTTAAAGACCTAAAATTACTTAAAATAATATATAATTGTTATATATTAATTTAATTAAAATATTTCATTAAATATTAATTCAATGATTAATAGACTAATTTGGCCCAAAGTCCATTGACCCATTAGAAACGGTCGACCATGCTTGTAACGACTTACCCTTCGTAATACCCTGAATCAACATCGAATGACAACATCGGACTCCTTAATACCACAAAAGACAGTCCATCGAGGTAAATTAAAAGTAATATTATACTAAGGCATATCGATACAATCTCACAATTGAATGATAACATATAATATATTGAGTATACATGAACAGAACAGGATAAACAATAAACATGAGACTGACCAGCGGAAGCAACTAATAAATAAATATCACTACAGAAAGTCAGAATACATCAACTCCATTCGTATGGAGTTCTGGAATAATATCTTATATCATAAGTCTTATATATAAAATAACATGTCTGCCATGTACTATATCGTCAACAAGTATACATATCCAATATATTGACTTCAAGCCTCCAAAATGCTCTAGCTATCCTGTAAACCTGCCCCCAAAAGCACCCGACGCTCGAACTACTTAATCGAATACCCGAGAGTTATCGTGACATAAATAGACAAAGACAAAACATGGGTTAGATATAAATCCTGGTGCTCTAAGTACTATATACACATGCAACCTATATACATCTAATAAATGTGAGCAATGATCAATAGGTAACACTAATTATACATCGTTCTAGTTTATCCATATACCAACAATTCTAGGTGATACATAATAGTGGTTCTCTAATTAAAATAGTACATACTATAACAAGGCATGCTACTGAAATATGGAAAATGAGTACATGAGCAATACTACACTTCATAAGCAACAGTGTCATAGATCTCTCAATCCCTATCGAAACATCTAAAATGCAAAACAAATACAACGATATAACTATGCTACTAACATAGCATCTCCATACCCAAAACGTAAATACGAATATATATAACCGATACGTGTGCTGAATTTCCATTAGCTACCAAAGAGACCTATCGAGAAGCACAACTAACCTGTGGATTCCCCTGAAAACTAACACCTCAAAAGAATTTGGTATGTAGGTCATGTCGCAACACTCAATCGTACTACGGAACAGTATATGGCCTACTCTAGACCATAGTTCCAATCCCCCGCTAGGGGTGAGCATTTCTCGATTTAAACTGAATAAAGCGCCCGAACCGAATATATGTAGTTATTATGGATCGGTTTATACAGTTGATTAGCTGGTTTTGGTTTTTAGTTTGATTTTTTTTTCTTTTTCGGTTGGTTTCGATTTTCAATAGTTAAAAACCAGACCAATCGAATAAACCGAATAAGAGATAAATATGTAATGTGGTAAGTTATAATTTTTATTATTTTATTAATGTGTATTTATGTTATTAACCTTTTGCTTGATTTTTTTACTAGAAATAAAGTGATTTGTAAGAACCAAAGAGTTGTCTCTTTTTCCAATTTAGACGGCATTAATAAATTTGTACGTGGACCATTTATAATTACCATCCATAATCAAGTTTTCTAGTTAGATCTAAACCAAAAAGGCCAATTTCTTCCAAATATCTTTAGTTTTGATCTATCTTCATTTCCCAAGTAAGTGAATCTCTTCTTATTGTAAATTTTATATATATCTTATTATTATAGTGATTATGAATTAAACTAATGCAAATAATATAAGCTTATTAGAATAAATTGATTTTAGAATGCAATCCTGTTAATATTAATAGGGTTTAAGCCTAAACTTTTTGTTGCAAAAACAAACCCATGATTTAGCAAATGTTGTTTTTCCCTGACTTGAACACAATAGTCCTGTTAATATTAACAGGAATTGATTCATTTCAAGATGAAGGTGATAACTTTAAATCTCAATGCAAATACTGTAAAGAGTATCATTCTGATACTAATAAAAATGGTACATTAAGATTGAAAACTCATATGACTTTATGACAGGAGTTTCCACATAATAAGGATACTAAGCAAGCACAAATTAATCTTAAAGTTGGAGAAAATAGTAAGCATACTATTTTAAGTACATGGAAATTTGATGCAAATGAAGTTAGAAAAGCATATTCTTATTTTATCATTTTGGATGAGCTTCCATTAAAAATAGTTGAATCAGTAGGATTTGAATATTTTCTATCTAAAGCAGTTGGACCTCAGTTTCATTGTCCATCTAGTTTACCATTCAAAGGGATAATTATGAGATCTATCTAGAAGAAAAGGCTAAATTGAAATCATTTTTTCATGACTCTAATTTCATGCTTTGTCTCACTACTGACAAATCTATCTAGAAGAAAAGGCTAAATTGAAATCAATTTTTCATGACTCTAATTTCATGCCTTGTCTCACTACTGACACATGGACATCAATACAAAGAATCAATTACATGTGTATAACTTCTCATTGGATTGATGATGATTGGAAACTAAGAAAAAGAGTGTTAATTTTTTTTCCAATATCAAGTCATAGGGGTGAAGATTTGGGTAAAGCAATAGAAAATTGTTTGATGAATTAGGGTATTGATAAACTATTTCAGTTATCATTGATAATGTTAGCTCAACTGGTGTCATGGTTAGTTACTTGAAATCTAGATTTAATAATTCAAAAGGAACCATGTTAGATGGTAAATATTTACACATGGGTGTATTGCCTACATTATTAACCTGGTTGTAAATGATGGCTTGAAAAAAAAAAATAGAGAATCAATATAATGCATATGAGCTGCAGTTAGGTATACTAAACAATCACCTTCTAGATTTGAAAATTTTAAAAAATGTATTTCACTTGAGAAAATAGAATATAAAAATAGATTATGCTTAAATGTCCTCACTAGGTGGAATTCCACATATTTGATGTAGCATAATAATATGAATAGGCTTTTGAGAGATTTGACATTGAAGATCGATTTTTAAGAAGTGAGCTAGAAAAAGGAGGAGGGATTCCCATAGAAATTGATTTTGATAATGCTAGAAAATTATGTATGTTTCTATACAAATTTTTAAGCTCACTTTACTTATATCTGGTTCATCATATATGTAACTAGTGATTTTCATTTACATGAAATAAGTAAAGTAGAATGGTTAGAAAAGTTACAAACGAGGAACGGTTAAAATCTACAGTGCATGGTTAGAAAAATGAAAGAGAAGTATGATAAATATTGGAGTAATATTTGGGAAAAAAATATGCTAACTTATATTGTTTTTGTCCTTGATTCCTGTTGGAGATTTGGATTCATAGAGTTTTCGTTAGAAGCCCTTTACCCCTCCACATATGTGGTTCAATTAGTTAATAATGCCATATTTGAACTATTTGATGAGTACAAAGAAAAATAAAGAAGCTTTACTTATTTTAATGAAGAGGATAGTGAAATTGAAAAGGATGAAGGCATAATTGATTTAAGAGATTGTTTTAAAAAGTTGAAATCCTTAAATAACCGTGGAGTACGCAAGTCTGAGTTGGAGAAATATATCAATAAAGAAAATGAGGTAGATTTTGTAGAGTTTGACATTTTGAAATATTGGAAAGGAAATTGTTTAAGATTTCTCATCCTATCCAAAATGAATCATGATGTTTAACTGTCCCCATATCTACGATAGCGTCGAAATCTACATTTAGCACTAGTAGACGCATCCTTGATCCATTTAGAAGTTCATTGACACCTATGATTGTTTAATCCTTGTATGCACCGAAGATTGGCAGCGCAACACCTTTTCTACATGTAAATTAACTATGAGGAAGACTTAAGCATAATGGAACAACTAGAGTTTGGTATGAAAATGAATGAAGTCTAATCCTTAATTTTTAATTTCCATGTATTATTTTTTTGATTATTCTTTTTCAACATGCATAAATTGCATTTTAAACATATGGTTACTTTTGGTTTTTTTTTCAATAGATATGAGCAAGCTAGTATTTGATTCTATAAAAAAATTGTGAGCCTTGAAATTTGGATACTACGCAGTGGTGCTTAGGTAAGTGTACAATCATTTTTATGTTCTTATTTTATTGCCATTGAGTTATGTAATTATTGTGTTCTAATGTCATACTTTTTACAAGATTATATTATTGGACTTGTTAGCAGTGTAATAGGTTAAGATATTGGCCTTGTTAATGTAATGTTCCATTCAAAAACACGTTTTGTTCTGTGAATTCAACTTGTATTATTTACAAGTTCATAGCAAAACTTCTTTTTGCAGCATAGTTGCATGAACTATGAATTCAACTTGCATATTTTTTTCACAAACAATATTGGAATTGATTATATTCTTGAGTTAGATAGAAAATTCAATGCCTATCACATGCAAACTAGTATGTCTTAATGACATGTTTTTATTGCATCTGCAATGCTCAGGTTGTTTGAACCTCTTGAATCAAATAAGTATTCCATGCAAAAGTACAAGCTCGCACGTTAAATGTTTCATTCATAGAAGCCTATATCAATCATACGGTTTCATTGGCCAAATTAGATGGCATTCTCGTTATATATGCAAGATTTCTATGCACAAACCGCACATTGCTGAGTTCCTTTCTATCTTCTATTATCGATAAAAACTTGCATGTAAATAAAGATTAGTAAACCTGAAAAGTAAAAGATGTTTGGACTGCGAAAGAAAGGATGACCAGTTAACGCTTTTATTTTTTTTCTACTGATTTTCTTTTTTGTTGTTGTGCATAGTGATTATTTCAGAATATATTGGCATATTCATGATCTTACATGTTTATTTCAGGTTTAGATTTGCAAGGTTTTGGGTGACTGGTGTTGTAGGTTGACTCAACATTCTAAACATCATGCTTTGGTTTCAGCTTCAGTGAAATTTCCGATTAATACAATTACTTATTGAACAATTTATGATGATATTTTAAAAGATAATCATTTTCTCTGATCTGCATTGTTACATTATTGTGGATGTATTTTGATGGGGTATTTTTGTGTATTAACAAATTACTTATCCACAGTTATTATGTTTAGTTGATATTCAATTAACTATTTAAATGTTGTGCTTGGCTAACATATTTATATATTTTTATCGCTTTAATGTTTATTTTGTGAAAAACAATGTTATGGGCCAAATTAAGCCCAACCAAGCCCAAGTAATAAAATCGATCGAACTGAATTGGTTATTTTCGGTATAGTTTTGAGACAAATCGGTTCGGTTCTGTGACGCCTCACCTCTATACTCACGCTAGCCAAGGACACTACGGGGTAATGCCGTCGACTAACATGAAGAATAAGGCTGTTGAGGAGCGATCATCTGTGTAATTGCTTTGTGCGAGTACCGATATGTCAGATAATATAACTTACTTCATTTCAAGAGGAAATCCGACATATCAAATACAAACTCAAAACTACCACACAGTGGCTATGAGGCCTTCGGAAACAAATATAGAAATAAACATAACACAAATCAGTCACAGATATTCATATCACTAAGGTGGAAACAGATATGAATATAACACATAAAAGTGTACATCAAAATAGTGGTCAAACTAGATCCACTACATCATAAAAGAATAGATACAAGTGCTAGACAAAAGAATAAGTATACACCAAGGAGTCTCTAACTCAAATGTATACTAACAAAAACTACTATGCTAAAGTAGTTAGCCAAAAGTCAGGCGAAGGACCCTGATAAGAAGTCAAGCAGGAGCACCTGAAATACCTCGGTCTGACCCGAGTATTATTTAAGAAGAAAATAATAAACGGATCAGTCTAGCTATAAATATCAGACAAAATGAGATAGGATAAGAGATATCACAAACAACGTATGATAACAATACTGTCATACTGTGACAAGTATACATCAAATAACAACAAAAACCATACAATATCTCAAATATTCTCAAACACCAAAAGAATGTCATATTCTTTAAATTATTCACCAAAACATAAATATTGATAAAGCTTATCAATGCAATCCACGAAAATTGGTGAAACACAAATTCGAGAAATCAACCACTAGAAATTCAGAAATCACAAAGGGGGAAGGCCTATCACAGTCGGGAGCATGAAAACTCACCAACACGTGTATCACAAATGGATCACTATCCCATGAACCGAACATCGACGTACCAAAAAAGATACGCCCCATGCACAGTCAAACATTGACACACCTGAAAAGGTACGCCCCATGCCTAGTCGAACATCGACGCACCTAGAAAGATACGCCCCATGTATAGTCGAACATTGATGCACCTAAAAAGATACGTCCAATGTCTAGTCGAACATCGACGCATCTGGAAAGATACGCCCCATGTATAGTCGAACATCAACACACCTAAAAAGATACGCCCCATGTTTAGTCGAACATCGACGCACCTAAAAAGATACGTCTCATGCACCGACTTATCGAGCCGGTTGCTCCACAAACGGTCCAAAGACCATGGGTCTCTAGCCCATAAAAATGAAACGAAGCTCAACAGAAACGGGGTACAGTTCCCCACGCGGACAAAGAGACATCGCATATCGCTAGTCTAAACCACAAAATGATCATCATCGATCATCAAGAAGTGTCGATTACACTAAGTTAGTAAATAAATGAGTTGAGCTTCATGTCCCATAACCACTGGCTTAACTTAAATATTTACGAACAAATTATAGATTTCCACTTGAAAATTGTCACAAGATTTTCAATCGAACAAGTCCAAAAATTAACCGACGAAGTAAACGCAAGCGTTGCATACCACTTGTTTTACTAAGCCGTTTAATTAAATTTCTCATACGAATGAGGTAAAGGTTTGTATATACTAATAGGTTGGAAAACGGTTTTATAAACGAGCTTTGTATTAAAAATAGAGTTGAAATCATCTTTGTGAAAGAGTTTGAATAGTTACTACTAGTATAGAAACCTTTGTATTTTAAAGTGACAAATCACAAAAATGATTGTAAAAACAATCAATCACCAAAGATTCACATTCGAAGACGTGAATCAAAACCATAAAAATCGATACCGAATCCATCAAAATGGATATTCCCAAAAATCCCGAAAAAGAAGTCATCAAAGTCGATAAATGATAACAACAATTCGGATCATCAAAAATCGATTAAAAACCGGAAAACCCACACAAAACAGCCTAAAATAGGCAAAAAGCAAACTTCACAGATTCAGTCGACTATTCTGTACGGTCAGTCGACTGAAACAAGCCTAGAAACTCTCGGGTTCAGCCGACTGACTCTGCAGTTCAATCGACCGATACAGGGACAGAAACATTTATGTCCCCAGTTCAGTCGACTGAACTGTATGGTCAGTCGACTGACACAGAGCCAGAGAGTTTTCTGGCCCCAGATTCAGTCGACTGACTCTATAGTTCAGTCGACTGAATTATGGTTTCCAGTATTCTCAGCCTAGCCCCCAAAAGGGGCAAAAATCCAAATGGGAGCGATCGGACGAGCATCGGAGACTAGCGATTTATGCCAAGCGACAACCCAGCCTTATTGGCTCTTCGATACACCCCAACAACGTGTTCAAACATCAAAGGTAGGATTTTTAAAGATTTGACTTCAAAACACCAAAATTTGGAATATTCATCAAACCAATTCAATTCGAAGGCAAATGTACAAGGAATAGATGTTAGGAATTACTACCAAACAACTATCAAAGATATAGATATAGATGTGAGTTCAAAACTCACCTTTAACTCAAAAACTCAAGTGAGAAGCTCTAAAACAAGCTAAGGTCAATTCCTCTTCAACAACAACTCAAGAAGCTTCAATCTAAGCTCATAAGAAGAATATTTCCTAAGTTAGGGTTTAGGAATTTCTGAAATTTGAAGAAGGATTGAGATGGAGAAGATGAAGAGGATGCTTACCTAAGCTTCTCCTTGATTTCTAGCTTGAAGTTGATCCTTCCTAAGAGAATTAGGGCTTTGGAATTCTAATTTCCAATCTCTTCCCCCATTTTTACTTTAGCTTGAGTGTTAGGAAATAGAATGAGTGAATGGATGAAGAGTAGAGGAGTTAGGGTTATTTGTTAGGTTAGTGGGCTGAAACCCAAACCCAAAGCCCTAAATGAAAATATCAAAATTTTACTCAACTCCAAACATATCAATGTTTATACTCAAAAAGGTCGCAAACGCCATTTTGGACTCAATGGAGGTGGTCTCGAGTCCTAATTCGACTGTTTGCAAAAAGTGACATTTCGGATTTAAATCCGACTAACGATGCTATATTTAAATAAAACATTTAAATATACAATCGTGAAATATGCGCGTTGTTACAGACTCCCCTCCTTAAAGAAATTGCGTCCTCGTAATACTTAAGAAAAAGAAATAAAAAGTAACAACCATACAAAGGCATAACAATACAAAAGAAGAAATTTTGAGATGAGAAGTTAACCATAAAGAGCACGAAAGAGTAAGTCCAGATGTGTTTGCTCGATGAATTCTCAAGATTCCCAAGAGCAATCCTTAGGATTTGAGGACCATTGAACTTTCACAAGAAGAACTTCTTTATTTCGAAGGCGTTTAACCTTCGAAGTAATGATACGAATAGAATGTTGCTCATAAGTCAAATTTGGTGAAACATCAATTTCTTCAATTACACCGGGCTCTAGAATAGAATCGGAATCACAAAGGCATTTCCGTAGTTGAGAGACGTGGAATGCGTCATGAATAGCAGAAAACTGAGCCGGTAATAAAAGACGATAAGCCATGGAACCAATATGTTCGGTGATGCGAAATGGACCAACATATCGAGGTGTTAACTTTCCCGATCGACTGAAATGCACAACACCCCTCATAGGTAAAACACAAATGAACACTAATAAAATCTGAACCTAAAACCAGCTTCTCACCGGCTTCAAGCCAACACAAAGGAAATCGGCATGGCCTTCCGTAGAGTGCCTCGAAAGGTATCATACCAATACTAGATCGGAAGCTATTATTATAGGAAAACTCAACAAGAGAATTATGATCTTCCCAACTTCCACCAAAATCAAGAACACATGCACGAAGGAGATCTTCAAGAGTTTGATTCACACGCTCTATTTGTCCATCGGATTGAGGATGATAAGCGGTGCTAGAATTAAGCTTTGTTCCCAAAGCTTTTGAAGACCTTACCAAAATCCACTAGTAAAATAATGGATCATGATCGCTAACAATAGAAGTAGGAACTCCATGCAATTTAACAATTTCTTTGACATAGAGTTTAGCCAAAAGAGGTACGGTCCAAGAGAGAAGGATGAGCCTCAAGGCTCCACAAAACAAGAGATGAACATGAATCGGATTTACGATCTCGAATCTCACAAGTGGACAAAGTCTCAAGATCATTCCATTCAGATATCATCATGGAAACAACCGCTTGTTGCCTACGACTAAGGGCATCGGCAACACGATTTCCCCTTCCGGGAGTATAAAGAATATCAAGATCATAAGATACAAGGAACTTGAGCCAACGTTGTTGACACAAATTAAGTTCCTTTTGAGAAAATAAATACTTCAAAAGATTTATGATCGGTGTAAAGAACAAATTTCTCTCCCAAAAGATAATGTCGCCAAATTCTAAGAGCGCAAACAATGGCCGCGAGCTCTAGATCACGAAGCATATCTAGTCTCGACAAGCTTTAATGGTCAAGAAGCATATGTGATAACATATTCCCTTTGCAAGAGAATGGCACGCAAACTAATACGACTAGTATCGGCATAGACAATAAAGTCTTGGTTCCCTTCAGGAATCGCAAGAATAAAAGCATCGGAAAAGAGTTCTTTTAATTGATTCTCTTTCTCGAAAAGATAAGACATTCAAAATTATAATTAAATTTATGTAATCATCTTTTTAGAAAAATTTACATTTTACAAGTCAATTTATTGTGTCTGACTGTCTCATCATAGCGTTTAGGAGATTCCTATCGATAACGTTGATCAAGCACATCGACCAGAATTCTTAAAGCACTCAATGAGCAAAACAACACAAAATCATCTTCTATATGATAAACATGTCACTTAAAATTTTATGAATATTCTTTGCTCGTTTTAAGAACAAAATCCAATCATACTTATAAATATCTTATTAAAAAGATTTGCAAATTTTAAATTGTTGTTTTCATCCATAATCAATAAATACAAGGATGGTCTCACCGAGATATTCGTAGAATACTCGATTCATAAGATGGATGAAATATGGTCGAAGGTTCATCAAACCGGATGACATAACGAACCACTCACAAGAATCATAACGAGTATGGAATGGGGTAAGTGGAATACTACCCTCCGCAACTCGTAGCTGATGAAAATCGATGGCAAGGTCGAGCTGAAAAGACCTTAGCACCCCTCAATAGATTGCTTAGGTGATAATCCTAAGAGAAGCTCAAATATACCAGAAAATTTCACAAACTACTTGAATGAGAGAAATAACATTCACCTCATCATGTAGGTTTAAAGAATAAATGATGCCACCGAATTGGAATCAAAATCATTAAGAACAATAGAAATCTGCTTAATAGATTGAGGATGTCGAAGATATATAGTCCACTCAGGACATAGGATGTGGGCTTCATAATGATCAAGCCAATCCTTTCCTAAAAGTCAATTTTGAAGCCTAAGTAACGCATAACATGCAAATCGGCTCGAAAAGAATAATCACATAAAATAATCTCGACGTTTTCATAAAGTAAACTGAGTGTTGCGGATCCACCAACCGGATTCGCAATTTCTCAGTGAAGTCATCAAGCCCATAATATTTAAAGAAAAAGAATCAACAAGTTCTTTTGATATAGAAGAGTGGGACGCACCTGTATCAAAAGAAATCAAATAGAATCACGAAATAAAATAATGCCATCAAGGACAGAATGAAAAATACCTTGACCAAGAGAAGTGTTACTAGGGGCTTGCACAACATTTAGCTTTCCCTCCTTCTTGCTTTGAAGTATGGGACACGTAGATATATGATGACTCAAACTTTTGCAATAGCGACAATAAAGGGGTTTCGGACACTCATTTGCATAGTGGTCCATAGAACTACAATTGTAGCATTGTCCACGACTAGAGGTAGGAGTCTTTGCTACCGAAGTTTCTTGCTTCCCTTTCTTGTTGGGATTAGGGCCTTTGAACTTAATAGGTATCTTCATGTTATTGTTGAAGTTCTGTTTGGCATGCACAACTTCAACATCACTTTCTCTATCGGCCTCTTCAAGTCGAAGAGCGATATCTACAAGCTGATCGAAAGAAATTTCTAGTTTCAGAAGTAAAGACTTTTTGAGGTTCTTATTCAACCCATAAACAAATCTCTGATTTTACTTCAACGGAGTATTAATATACTCGACCCCATATTTAGAGAGAGATGCAACATAATCCGTCACAGAAGATTCATCTTGAACAAGGTCAATAAAGCACCGAGCTAAAGTTACTTTTTCAGCCTCTGGCACAAACTTCAATTAGAACCTTTCCCGGAATTGCTCTCAAGTAAGATCCGCTTCAATAATTTCTGAAATTAAAAGCTCATACCAATCTAATGCTCTTTCTTGGAGCATGCTAGAAGCCACTTGGACTCGATGAAGATCAATAAGATTCATGCGAGAAAAGATGCGGTCGCACGATGTAAGCCAAGCTTGGATTTCTATAACGCTTTCAGATCCCTTGAATGGCCTTCCACCCAAAGAGGTATAATCTCTGCACAAGCGTGCAAACTCGGATTTAGGGTGAGTAGGCTCTGGAACGGGTCCGGTAGCTTGGGCATTGTTCACAAGATCTAAAAGTTTTTGAGCAGATATAAATACTCCATCCTGAGGAGTAACACTGGATTGACCGGCGCTGGGACGGCCTGGTCTAACCATTTTTCTTCTTTAAGAAAGAAAGAAGAGGAAAAAAAGTTATTCATAGAATGAATATCAAACAAACTTGATTGATAAAACAAGGCATCATAAAAAGAAATAGGATAGAACGGTACGAAGACTCGAATTAAATCCTATGGCATGATTCCTAAGAAAGACTTAGGACAATGATCCTTGCTAGATTATTCCACATTGTTCCGAATTTTGGCTTTGATACCAAGCTGTGACGCCCCACCTCTATACTCACGCTAGCCAAGGACACTACGGGGTAATGCCGTCGACTAATACAAAGAATAAGGCTGTTGAGGAGCGACCATCTGTGTAATTGCTTTGTGCGAGTACCGATATGTCAGATAATATAACTTACTTCATTTCAAGAGAAAATCCGACATATCAAATACAAACTCAAAACTATCACATAGTGGCTATGAGGCATTCGGAAACAAATATAGAAATAAACATAACACAAACCAGTCACAGATATTCATATCACTAAGGCGGAAACAGATATGAATATAACACATAAAAGTGTACATCAAAATAGTGGTCAAACTAGATCCACTACATCACAAAAGAATAGATACAAGTGCAAGACAAAATAATAAGTATACAACAAGGATTCTCTAACTCAAATGTATACTAACAAAAACTACTATGCTAAAGTAGTTAGCCAAAAGTCAGGCGAAGGACCCTGATAAGAAGTCAAGCAGGAGCACCTGAAATACCTCGGTCTGACCCGAGTATTATTTAAGAAGAAAATAATAAACGGATCAGTCTAGCTATAAATATCAGATAAAATGAGATAGGATAAGAGATATCACAAACAACGTATGATAACAATACTGCCATACTATGACAAGTATACATCAGATAACAACAAAAATCATACAATATCTCAAATATTCTCAAACACCAAAAGAATGTCATATTCTTTAAATTATTCACCAAAACATAAATATTGATAAAGCTTATCAATGCAATCCACGAAAATTGGTGAAACGCAAATTCTAGAAATCAACCACTAGAAATCCAGAAATCACAAAGGGGGAAGGCCTATCAAAAACGAGAGCATGAAAACTCACCAACACGTGTATCACAAATGGGTCGCTATCCCATGAACCGAAAATCGACGTACCAAAAAAGATACGCCCCATGCACAGTCGAACATTGACGCACCTAAAAAGGTATGCCCCATGCCTAGTCGAACATCGACGCACATGGAAAGATACGCCCCATGTATAGTCGAACATTGATGCACCTAAAAAGATACACCCCATGTCTAGTCGAACATCGACGCACCTGGAAAGATACGCCCCATGTATAGTCGAACATCGATGCACCTAAAAAGATACGCTCCATGTCTAGTCGAACATCAACGCACCTGAAAAGATATGCCCCATGCACCGACTTATCGAGCCAATTGCTCCACAAACGGTCCCAAGACCATCGGTCGCTAGCCCATAAAAATGAAACAAAGCTCAACAGAATGGGGTACAGTCCCCCACGTGGACAAAGAGACATCGCATATCGCAAGTCTAAACCACAAAATGATCATCATCGATCATCAAGAAGTGTCGATTACACTAAGTTAGTAAATAAATGAGTTTAGCTTCATGTCCCATAACCACTGACTTAACTTAAATATTTACGAACAAATTGTAGATTTCCACTCGAAAATTTTCACAAGATTTTCAATCGAACAAGTCCAAAAATTAACCGACGAAGTGAACGCAAGCGTTTCATACCACTTGTTTTACTAAGCCGTTTAATTAGATTTCTCATACGAATGAGGTAAAGGTTTGTATATACTAATAGGTTGGAAAACGGTTTTATATGTAGGATCTAGATTAACCCTAGAGGAGGGTGAATAGGGTTATAGCAAATTTTCTCGAATTTAAACAAACTACAGAAAAATAAATATGCTGTAAAGTAAATCACACACAAAATTTTACCCAGCTTCGACAACCCCTGCCTACTGCTGCATTCCCAGATTTCTATTAGAATTAAACAGTCTCCTGCTTACAAACACTCTAACAGACTCGCAAACCCTGCTACCGCCTATAGAGTTTTTCAAACTCGCAAACCCTGCTTACTGAACTAATCCTAACTAGACAATCTGACACAACCTAAATCCTAGGCGGTGATTTACCCAGATTTGATTTGAAAAGTACAAACTTCAAAACAAAAAACAACAAGAGCAAAAATAAAATAGAAAAATTGAAACCAATTTTTAACCCTTAATCAAAATAACCCTGGCCCAAAAATAAAACTGAAGTAAAAACTAAAGCCCTGATTAAGTTATTAAGGCCGGCCCCTTTTTTTCTTTAGCCCGTTTCTTTCTTGAGATAATGGCGGCTCTCGTTCCTCTGAAATTTTGGCTTCTGATTTTTGACGATGCCGATTGTGGTTGTTGCTCTGTCGATTGATTTGCTCCTCTACTGATCAGTTGCTTGCCTCGAGATGATTGATTTATTCGTTCGTTGCTGTTAAAGCTCGGCTTCACTTTCGTTCCTCTTTGCGCTCTGGAATTAGGGCTTGTAATTTGAAGCGCCGAATCTATTTTCTCGATCGAATGATGATTCAACGTTCGTTGCTTTTGTCGATCGATTGTTTCTTCGTCTTGCTTCACGGCTGCTTCAATTTGCTTGTTCATTGCTTATGAAATTAGGGCTTTGGCTTGGTTGCTTTGAGCTTGATCGAATTCGACTTCCCTGGTATGTTCTTCGATCCTTTAGTTATCTGGATTGATTACTTGAATTCGATGATTAAATGCCAGTGATGATTGGGTTTTTATAGGGTTCGATCCCCTGAGTTTTTGTTCGTACGAATTCGTTTGAATTTGTCAACTGATTTTGCTTGGCCGCTTGATTTTCTTTGATTGCTTGAGATTGATTATGACTTTTTCACTCACGTATATTTGATACTTGCTTCTCACGGTTTTGATTTTAAATCGTTCGATCATTCCTTGATCGTTACGGTAGTGACTTTCCTATTTTACCTTGACTTTGATTTTTGACTTTTTCAATTGCTTAAATTCCACGATGTTCAACTGAATTTCCGGCTTTGACTTTGTTTGACAGAGCTGTTTTTCGACTTTTAGTTATTTTTGATTTCGAGAATATTTTCTGGTTGACTTCGACTTTCTGGCCCCTGTGAGCTTCGTCTCTGGCCATCTTCTCTGGTTGTCACGTTTTTGACTTCGATTTGTATTTCTTTGTTGACATCGACTTGTTTAACTTTGATAAAGGAAACGTCTTTGATTTTGTTTTGACGATTTCACTGTGACTTCGGTTTTGCTTTGCATTGGCTTTGGCCTTGATAAAATTGATTTGCTATTGCCTGTAAGAATTTGTTCGACATTGATTTCTTTGACTTTGTTAATGGTTCATCTGTGTTCTTCCTTGAGCATTACTGTTTGTTTCCATGCTGTGCTGTTTATACCAACTTGAGCATGTGTGTCTGGTCATTGCATTTGTTATCTTCATTATGACTTGTTTCACTGTTATGTTTACATTTGAGCTCTTTGAGTTGCAGTGCTTCATCACTTGAACTACTCTCTGACTTTTGTCTGGGTTCACTACTGACCTGTAGTGTTCATTAGTTCATTTGATATGCTATTGATTTATGAGCTGTTGGTCGACTATCTCTATGAGTTGAACTTTGATGGTTAAGTTCATTGCTGAGTTGTTTCACTGGTGCATTGTACCTGTGCATATTTGTATATTTGTTCATCTGAGTCATCTGAAGTTGTAGCCTAGGTCATTTGTTCCTGTAATATGTCACTGTGTTGCTTATGTCTTTGACTTCATTGGTGAGTCTGTGATTATGTGCAGTGTTCATTCTTCTGTCTCGACCTGAACTTCACTTGAGCATCTGCATCTGTTCTAGTTGGTCTTGATGTCTGTGATTATGCACTGATGTTGGTTCTGGTTTTGATCTTGATGTCACAGGCTGCTGTGTTCAGGTTGCATAGCATGTTGGATATCATCATGTAGTCTTTATTTGTCCATACTTCTATTGTCGCTGACTTGAGTTCAAGTCTTGTATCTTAATTCATGTATATTGTCACTGAACTGGTCTGGAGTGGTTGTACACTTGTGTACATTCTTGGTCGAAACTGGTCATTCATGTTGCAGTTTGCATTGTCCAGTTTGTAGCTTTGAGTACTTTATCTTGTTTATGTTGTTCTTGTTTTTATGATATTGTTGGCACTTCATACTGTGTATCCAGTTGATCATATATGTTAACTTGAGTTTCATTTCTTGTTGCCTCCTCACTTGAACCTGTTTCACTGATGTATTGATTTGGACTTGCAGTTTGTTTTCTGGTCTTAAGTTCTGGTTTGTTGAGACTGGTCATTCATTTGACTGTTGTCTTCATGGTTGTATTGAGTTGAGTCATGATAGCAGTGACTTGACCTCTATTGCCCTATGTTGAATCCAGCTTAAACGCTCGGGTTTGACCTTGTGCTCATGATGTGACTTTATTCATTTTGCACTTGAGTTGAACCCGATTTTTGGTTTGGGTTTGACCTATGCTCACATGTCCCTGTTACTATATCAAGTGTATATACATATATCGGTGTGCACGGCCTTATGGCATGTACAGTGATACACTGTGCATGTCACATTGTTCGTGTGTGATGAATTCAAATGATGACGAACAACCCAAATAACTGAGGCAAATATTATTTTTGAAATCCACATTTTATTTTATATTGCAAAAATATTTTATTTTCAATTTTACTGCGTTAGTGTATATTTTTGCAGTTTCTCAGATGCCGGATTCACATTGGAATAAAGTTGAAGATAAAGTACGAGTTGAGTGATATGTAGTGAGGTGATGATATGTAAAAATGAATTGTGATGTAATCAGAAATTGTATTGTAATTGAATTTGTATAGTTATAGTGAGAGCTTGAAATTGTACTATCAAAATTGTAATAAATATTTGTTTGAATAAAATATTTGTTTGAATTCAAATTCTGTGTTATTTATTTTATTCAGCAAATATTTATTTAAATCTGTGAAAAATAAAATAGTATATATTAACAAATACATTTAAATGAATGTCTATATGTTTATTATCATCAAACAAAAATCATATACATGCATATTTAACAATCTCCCCCTTTTGATGATAACAAACATATATTTAAGATTTTGAATATATTAAATTTATTTGATCGTTCAATTTGCTCCCCCTATTTGAATGCTCCCTCTCTACACAAAACTCCCCCTTCATATATGCATGAGAATAAAATATGCAATATGAATCTATCTGCAAATAGAAAATTTGTGAATTTTATTTTCCAAAATCTTAACCTTTCTCTACCCCTTTAGTTATCAGCAAAAGAATAATAGTAATAGAAAAATAGAGATATAGTGATAGACATTAATACAATATTAAAGCTCAATCGAGTGTAAATATTAATTT
Source organism: Allium fistulosum (assembly GCA_030737815.1). NCBI lineage: Eukaryota > Viridiplantae > Streptophyta > Magnoliopsida > Asparagales > Amaryllidaceae > Allium > Allium fistulosum. Next base: position 1,113,955,491 of record CM060904.1, read on the forward strand.
CAATAAGAAAATCAAACAAAAATCATAAATACTTTAATTGACGCATATTCCACTTTAGAATGATAGGTTGATATCATCAAATAAAACCATATAGTTGTGTCTATTTGTGGTATATTTATTTCAGGAAATTTGAATATCTACTAACCATGCATAATCGTTATGACTTTTAAATGAGATTAGTAGTATTCTAAATTTTTATTTTTATTTTAAAAATGAATTCAAGTATCTTCTAACCACGCATAACCGTGAGGACTTTTAAATGGGATTAGAATCAACTTGTCTATTTAATCAATTAATTTTGATATGCGTTCCATACATGCATAACCGTGAGGACTTTTAAATGAGCATGGAAACACATAATCAAAAATCCAAGTAATTCACCCATGCATAACCGTGAGGACTTTTAAATGAGAGTGAATATTTTGGATATTATTATTTATTGTTTAGAAATATAATAAAATTGAAGCACAAATGATTTCCCGTTTAAACTACCACAAATTGACATACTATATTGACTTTTGATGAGTGATGGTCGATAGAAAAATGATAGAAATAGAAATGATCATGGAATATTTATCAACAAAAAGTTTTTTAACTCTTGTTTAAATTTCTAAAGAAATTTTCTAATTATACTTTCTCAAGTCATAATATATGATTAATATCAACACTCATCTTATTTTCAATCACTATCTATCTTTTTAGATAATTATTAGGGGGTCAGATCAGTTAACATAGTTATTTAAAATCAATTTCAAAAATAGTTATAAAATCAAATTTTCTTAAATTACTAATCTGATACAAGGTCAACAGAAATTATTTTCTAGAAGGGGTTTTTAAGAAAAATTTCTGCTAAAATAGAAATTATTTCAAGTGAAAAATATGCAGATATTTTCTTTGAAAAATGATGCAGCAAATGAATGTCTTGAAATATAATCACGTTCCACTAGTAACTTTTCTATCAAATATATTACCAGTGTGATCTGCATCTGACTTTAAATTTCACTCAATATTCACTCGTTGGATGTCATAGACCAGATTGTGAAATTTCAACAAACTATCTCAGAATTATTTTCAACAATTTTTAAACGAAATTTTCTTGACTTTGAATTGAAGTCGTGTTAACCATCAAACAAATATCATAGTGTCAGATTTAGAAACCGTAGGATCAATAGTCATTAAAACAACATTATTATTTCAAAACAATTTCTTGAAGTTTCTCCAATTTCATAAAGTTTCAACAATTTCAACAATTTCTTAAAAACCTTTTTATAGCATGAGTAATCAGTAATCAATCAACATCATAATTTGACCAAACAGATTAAGTTCAATGGAAAAAAAATGGTTGGTCAACTTTTAAGCAGAAATCAAAGTCATAGATAAGAACAAGTCATGTAAGATCATATCAAGTAAGTTGGAATCTGTCAACCATCATAATTACTTCAAGTAATTCTATTTAAAGATGATTGGTTAATAAAAAAATTCAGAATTAACATCATCAATAATTTCACATAACTGGCTGATTTAATATAGATTATGGTGCAGATTTTCACATTTTATCTATCGTTTGAAAATAAATACAATTACCTGTTTTACCTGTACGATAATCTTTCGTTGTTTGCCTATTGTGAATCTGTCACCTTTCTACTAGGCTAAGGAACGTTGATTTGTTTCCCGTTGTGTGTCTGGAACAGCCAGAATCCAGATAACACTAATGTTGTTCCTTAGCCTGCCACCACACCTACACGGTAAAAGATTTTTGTGACCTATTTGTTTTTATAGGTCCATGGTTGTTAGTGGCAGAATAATTTGATGAATATGTTTGAGTAGACCCAAAACTATTAATATATGTTCCTTTTGGCACCCAAACTTGTTTTGTCCTTTCATTCCTGTTCCAATAGACATGAAATTTGTTTGTAGAATTCTTAGGAACCCAACTTGTATAAATTTTGTGTTCTTGTTCCTATGACTATAATTTTCAGCACGATGTCCAATTATTCCACATCTAGCAAAGACACTCTTACCTTTTGCATTATCATCAACTTGTGTTTTCCCAAAACCTAGTCCTTTTCTGTTGTTAGCAAAAAGTTGATTTCCCAATAACATGTTGAATGATTTTTCTCCTCTTGAAAAGTTATTCAGAGTTTTCTCAAGATTTTGGACTTTGGTTTTTAGTGTTGTGTTTTCAGTCACAAGTGAGGTGCATCTATTTATAAAATCCTTTTTCCTAGTGTCAATGGTTTCCTTAAGACTCAAGTTTTCTTTTTCAAGATTCTCAAAGCTATTCTTAAGTTTTGATAATTCTGAATCTAAATTTTTGCATTTTTTACAGTCTAGGTTTTGAATATTTTCAAGTTCGGTTTCTAACCTAGTATTTTCATGGACAAGTTCTCTCCTATCAGATTTCAGTTTTTCAATTTTAGATTCAAGAGTATCAATTGTTTTAGTAAGATCATAACACATCAAAACAAGTTCTTTATAAGAATAGTCACTTACCTCATTAGATTCCTCTGAGCTTGCTTCTGAATCTGATTTTGCCATAAGACACAAATTAGCCTCCTCTGAGCTATTATTCGAAACTTCCTCTCCTTCTTCATCATCCCAAGTCGCTGCAAAGGCCTTCTTCTTCTTTTTCTTTCCTTTGTTGTTTTTGAGAAGTGGGCATTTTTGTTTGAAGTGGCCAGGCTTCTTGCAGTTATAACAAGTCAATTCATTATCGGAATTGTCAGAATCTTTTGACCTATTACCACTTGTTTTCTTCTTGCGTGGCCCGAATCTTGACCATTTTCTAAGATTACTGACAGCCATTGCAAGCTCTTAAATTGGATCTTCTTCTTCTTCATTGCTCTCTTCTTTGCTCTTTAAGGCAATCGTCTTCTTCTTTGATTCGGAGTTGTTGCGTTCCTCCTTTGTTTTTAGCTCAAGCTCATATGTCATCAAGTTGTCGATCAACTCCTCCATGCTTAGTTTACTCAGATCTTTCGATTCTTGTATTGCTGTGACTTTTGCCTCAAAGTTCATCGGTAAGACTCGTAGCACCTTCCTCACAAGCTCTACCTCAGTGAATACCTTCCCAAGCACTCTAGCATTGTACACCAAAGTTGAAAAGCGTCCAAACATGTCCTTTATGCTCTCGCCTTTGTCCATCACAAAGTTCTCGTATTCATTGCTGAATAGGGCTAGACGAGACTCCTTGACTTGAGAAGTTCCTTCATGTGTCACCTCCAAGGTATGCCAAATTTCCTGCGCAGTTTTACAATGAGAAATTCTATTAAATTCATTTTTATCAAGAGCACAGATCAACGCATTCATGGCTTTAGCATTTGTAGTTTTTAATTTCTTATCGTTAGCGTCCTACCTATCCTTAGGTTTAGGAATCTCAGTATCACCAACAGTTATAGTTGGAGATTTATAGCCAGTTTCAATAATGTCCCAAACATCATAATCAACAGAACTAAGATAAATACCCATCCTAACTTTCCAATAAGCATAATCATTCCCATTAAACATGGGTGGCCTAGCAATAGAATGCCCCTTAGAAAAAGCATTATTTGGTGGATTCATGACTCTAGAGTTAAAGAAAAATACCGGGCTCTAATACCACTTGTAGGATCTAGATTAACCCTAGAGGGGGGGGGGGTGAATAGGGTTATAGCAAATTTTCTCGAATTTAAACAAACTACAGAAAAATAAATATGCTGTAAAATAAATCACACACAAAATTTTACCCAGCTTCGACAACCCCTGCCTACTGCTGCATTCCCAGATTTCTATTAGAATTAAACAGTCTCCCGCTTACAAACACTCTAACAGACTCGCAAACCCTGCTACCGCCTATAGAGTTTTGCAAACTCGCAAACCCTGCTTACTGAACTAATCCTAACTAGACAATCTGACACAACCTAAATCCTAGGTGGTGATTTACCCAGATTTGATTTGAAAAGTACAAACTTCAAAACAAAAAACAACAAGAGCAAAAATAAAATAGAAAACTTGAAACCAATTTTTGCCCTTAATCAAAATAACCCTGGCCCAAAAATAAAACTAAAGTAAAAACTAAAGCCCTGATTAAGTTATTAAGGCAGACCCCTTTTTTTCTTTAGCCCGTTTCTTTCTTGAGATAATGGCGGCTCTCGTTCCTCTGAAATTTTGGCTTCTGATTTTTTACGATGCCGATTTTGGTTGTTGCTCTGTCGATTGATTTGCTCCTCTACTGATCAGTTGCTTGCCTCGAGATGATTGATTTATTCGTTCGTTGCTGTTAAAGCTCGGCTTCACTTTGCGCTCTGGAATTAGGGCTTGTAATTTGGAGCGCCGACTCTATTTTATCGATCGAATGATGATTCAACGTTCGTTGCTTTTGTCGATCGATTGTTTCTTCGTCTTGCTTCACGGCTGCTTCAATTTGATTGTTCGTTGCTTATGAAATTAGGGCTTTGGCTTGGTTGCTTTGAGCTTGATCGAATTCGACTTCTCTGGTATGTTCTTCGATCCTTTAGTTATCTGGATTGATTACTTGAATTCGATGATTAAATGCCAGTGTTGATTGGGTTTTTATAGGGTTCGATCCCCTGAGTTTTCGTTCGTACGAATTCGTTTGAATTTGTCAACTGATTTTGCTTGGCCGCTTGATTTTCTTTGATTGCTTGAGATTGATTCTGACTTTGTCACTCACGTATATTTGATACTTGCTTCTCACGGTTTTGATTTTAAATCGTTCGATCATTCCTTGATCGTTACGGTAGTGACCTTCCTATTTTACTTTGACTTTGATTTTTGACTTTTTCAATTGCTTAAATTCCACGATGTTCAACTGAATTTCCGGCTTTGACTTTGTTTGACAGAGCTGTTTTTCGACTTTTAGTTATTTTTTATTTCGAGAATATTTTCTAGTTGACTTCGACTTTCTGGCCCCTGTGAGCTTTGTCTCTGGCCATCTTCTCTAGTTGTCACGTTTGTGACTTCGATTTGTATTTCTTTGTTGACATCGACTTGTTCAACTTTGATAAAGGAAACGTCTTTGATTTTGTTTTGACGATTTCACTGTGACTTCGGTTTTGCTTTGCATTGGCTTTGGCCTTGATAAAATTGATTTGCTATTACCTGTAAGAATTTGTTCGACATTGATTTCTTTGACTTTGTTAATGGTTCATCTGTGTTCTTCCTTGAGCATTACTGTTTTGTTTCCATGCTGTGCTGTTTATACCAACTTGAGCATGTGTGTCTGGTCATTGCATTTGTTATCTTCATTATGACTTGTTTCACTGTTATGTTTACATTTGAGCTCTTTGAGTTGCAGTGTTTCATCACTTGAACTACTCTCTGACTTTTGTCTGGGTTCACTACTGACCTGTAGTGTTCATTAGTTCATTTGATATGCTATTGATTTATGAGCTGTTGGTCGACTATCTCTATGAGTTGAACTTTGATGGTTAAGTTCATTGCTGAGTTGTTTCACTGGTGCATTGTACCTATGCATATTTGTATATTTTTTCATCTGAGTCATCTGAAGTTGTAGCCTAGGTCATTTGTTCCTGTAATATGTCACTGTGTTGCTTATGTCTTTGACTTCATTGGTGAGTCTGTGATTATGTGCAGTGTTCATTCTTCTGTCTCGGCCTAAACTTCACTTGAGCATCTGCATCTGCTCTAGTTGGTCTTGATGTCTGTGATTATGCACTGATGTTGGTTCTAGTTTTGATCTTGATGTCACAAGCTGCTGTGTTCAGGTTGCATAGCATGTTGGATATCATCATGTAGTCTTCATTTGTCCATACTTCTATTGTCGCTGACTTGAGTTCAAGTCTTGTATCTTGATTCATGTATATTGTCATTGAACTGGTCTGGAGTGGTTGTACACTTGTGTACATTCTTGGTCGAAACTGGTCATTCATGTTGTAGTTTGCATTGTCCAGTTTGTAGCTTTGAGTACTTTATCTTGTTTATGCTGTTCTTGTTTTTATGATATTGTTGGCACTTCATACTGTGTATCCAGTTGATCATATATGTTAACTTGAGTTTCATTTCTTGTTGCCTCCTCACTTGAACCTGTTTCACTGATGTATTTATTTGGACTTGCAGTTTGTTTTCTGGTCTTAAGTTCTGGTTTGTTGAGACTGGTCATTCATTTGACTGTTGTCTTTATGGTTGTATTGAGTTGAGTCATGATAGCGGTGACTTGACCTCTATTGCCCTGTGTTGAATCCAGCTTAAACGCTCGGGTTTGACCTTGTGCTCGTGATGTGACTTTATTCATTTTGCACTTGAGTTGAACCCGATTTTTGGTTTGGGTTTGACCTGTGCTCACCTGCCCCTGTTACTATATCAAGTGTATATACATATATCGGTGTGCACGACCTTGTGGCATGTACAGTGATACACTGTGCATGTCACATTGTTCGTGTGTGATGAATTCAAATGATGACGAACAACCCAAATAACTGAGGCAAATATTATTTTTGAAATCCATATTTTATTTTATATTGCAAAAATATTTTATTTTCAATTTTACTGCGTTAGTGTATATTTTTGCAGATTTCTCAGATGTCGGATTCACATTGGAATAAAGTTGAAGATAAAGTACGAGTTGAGTGATATGTAGTGAGGTGATGATATGTAAAAATGAATTGTGATGTAATCAGAAATTGTATTGTAATTGAATTTGTATAGTTATAGTGAGAGCTTGAAATTGTACTATCAAAATTGTAATAAATATTTGTTTGAATAAAATATTTGTTTGAATTCAAATTCTGTGTTATTTATTTTATTCAGCAAATATTTATTTAATCTATGAAAAATAAAATAGTATATATTAACAAATACATTTAAATGAATGTCTATATGTTTATTATCATCAAACAAAAATCATATACATGCATATTTAACATTATAAACGAGCTTTGTATTAAAAATAGAGTTGAAATCATCTTTGTAAAAGAGTTTGAATAGTTACTACTAGTATAGAAACCTTTGTATTTTAAAGTGACAAATCACAAAAATGATTGTAAAAATAATCAATCACCAAAGATTCACATTCGAAGACGTGAATCAAAACCATAAAAATCGATACTGAATCCATCAAAATGGATATTCCCAAAAATCCCGAAAAAGAAGTCATCAAAGTCGATAAATGATAACAACAATTCAGATCATCAAAAATCGATTAAAAACCGGAAAACCCACACAAAACAGCCTAAAATAGGCAAAAAGCAAACTTCATAGATTTAGTCGACTGTTCTGTAGGGTCAATCGACTGAAACAAGCCTAGAAACTCTCGGGTTTCAGGTTCAGTCGACTGACTCTGCAGTTCAGTCGACTGATACAGGGACATAAACATTTCTGTCCCCAGTTCAGTCGACTGAACTGTATGGTCAGTCGACTGACACATAGCCAGAGAGTTTTCTGGCCCCAGATTCAGTCGATTGACTATGTAGTTCAGTCGACTGAATTGTGGTTTCCAGTATTCTCAACCTAGCCCCCAAAAGGGGCAAAAATCCAAACAGGAGCGATCAGACGAGCATCGGAGACTAGGGATTTATGCAAAGCGACAACCCAGCCTTATAGGCTCTTTGATACACCCCAACAACGTGTTCAAACATCAAAGATAGGATATTTAAAGATTTGACTTCAAAACACCAAAATTTGGAATATTCATCAAACCAATTCAATTCGAAGCAAATAGAAAAGGAATAGATGTTAGGAATTACTACCAAACAACTATCAAAGATATAGACATAGATGTGAGTTCAAAAACTCACATTTAACTCAAAAACTCAAGTGAGAAGCTCTAAAACAAGCTAAGGTCAATTCCTCTTCAACAATAACTCAAGAAGCTTCAATCTAAGCTCATAAGAAGAATATTTCCTAAGTTAGGGTTTAGGAATTTCTGAAATTTGAAGAGGGATTGAGATGGAGAAGATGAAGAGGATGCTTACCTAAGCTTCTCCTTGATTTCTAGCTTGAAGTTGATCCTTCCTAAGAGAATTAGGGCTTTGGAATTCTAATTTCCAATCTCTTCCCCCGTTTTTACTTTAGCTTGAGTGTTAGGAAATAGAATGAGTGAATGGATGAAGAGTAGAGGAGTTAGGGTTATTTGTTAGGTTAGTGGGCTGAAACCCAAACCCAAAGCCCTAAATGAAAATATCAAAATTTTACTCAACTCCAAACATATCGATGTTTATAATCAAAAAGGTCGCCTACGCCATTTTGGACTCAATAGAGGTGGTCTCGAGTCCTAATTCGACTGTTTGCAAAAAGTGACATTTCGAACTTAAATCCGACTAACAATGCTATATTTAAATAAAACATTTAAATATACAATCGTGAAATATGCGGGTTGTTACAGGTTTGGTTTGGTTTTACCTTCTATATGGTTTTTTCAGTTTTTGTAATTTCTAAAAAAAGTAAACCAAACCGACCGAACATTCACCTTTACTCTCCGCCTTTGCTCTGGACAACATCTACTGGTCATGTGCATCAATGGTACAATGGATTCCCCCACTAGCGTCTTTTCCCTTCGGTTGTCTACACCAACATACTGGAACCGTAGATAAGCTCTAAACTTGACATAAACCCTTTCCACATGGGTACACAACCTCGAAGTATTATTTTTACCGTGTGGATTGTGATTCGTTCTTGAAGTGCCTCGCACTACCCGGTTTCCCCAAGTCAGGCATACCAAATTAATATATAATCCCCCAAACCGTGCATACATACACAGACACACACACACATACACATACATACACACACATATATATTGAACCACATGTTTATACATCTGTATAATATATTTCATCCACTATTCGATAACTCCAACTTAGGCATATCAAACTGTACATACGCTTAAATTGCATATCGACAAATCTTGTCGAATTACCATTAGCTACCGAAGAGACCTATCGAGAGCCACAACTAACTTGAGGACTTCTCTGAAAACCAACACCTCAAAAGAAGTTGGCATGTAGGTCCTGTCACAGCACCCAATCATATTATGGAACAGTATATGACCGACATACCATAACCGTATGTAAGCTCTAAACCTGACATACACCCTTTCTATATGGATACATAACACCGAAGTATTGTCATCGTCGTGTAGATCGTGATTCGTACTTGAAGTGCCTCGCACTACCCTGTTGCCTCAAGTCAGGCATACCAAACCAATATATAATCCCTCAAACCGTGCACACACAAATACACACACACACATATATATACATACACACACACACACACACATATATATATATATATATATTAAACCACATATTTATACAGCTGTATAATATATTTCGTCCACTATTCGGTAACTCCAACTCGGGCATATAAAACTATACATGCGCTTAAATTGCGCATCGACAAATCTTGCTGAATTACCATTAGCAACTAAAGAGACCTATTAAGAGCCACAACTAATTTGTGAACTCCTGTGAAAGCCAACATCTCAAAAGAAGTTGGCCTATAGGTCCTGTCACAACACCCAACCGTACTACGGAACAATATATGACCTACTCTAGACTAGCATCTCAGTCTCTCTCCACCCCTGCTCCAGGATCACTTCTATAGGTCATGCAGCTTAATGGTGCAATGGATTCCATGCACCAATGGGTAGCCCTAAGTCGGACATACCAAAATTATATATAAATGTTTTAAATTTCATATCAATAAATATAAATATATAATATTCCATGCATCTCCTATTAGCCCCAAGTCGAACGTACCAGAACTATATATATACATAGACATTCCAACTATGTGGAACTAATAAACACATATCATGCACGTTTACACATGTGAAGACAATACACAACCAAAGTAACAAATCTATCATCTCAATATCAATAACAATAACAATTCAAACGTACAATCATATAAACAATTCAACAAAAATGCATCTTACTTAAGTCACTAATCTAACAATTATATCTTCTTTGTATTATTTTATAAAAGTCCCACGTTTATTTTATAAAATAATGCACTTGTCTATCAATCATACTATAGCTTATTTTCATTTAATTCTTCTATTTGAATTAAGTTTAGATATCAATAAGGCCTAAAAATATTATATAGCTCATGTATATAATTTCTATATATTTGTAAACACATATATCTCAAATATTACTTAAGGTCTAAAGTTAATAAATCACGTTATTACAATATTCGGGATTTTACAACCTTAATCAAATCCTATTAAATAATACAATACTTCTTTTGATTTCTATCTTCTCAAATTACCTTTATAGAAATTCACTAGTTAGTTAATTATTGGTTGACATTATAATAAACCAACATCAATGCCAAATAAACTTCAAAACCATTTTAATACTAGTTTAACCTGCCTAAATCACTATTTTAGCCTTATAATTTATTTTAAAGGTCATACTTCTAATTTCTGATTAGTAGTAAAATATATAATAATATTTTTTCACTAATATAACTACAAATTAGAGTCCTAATTAATTTATAATCATGTTATGAATTATTATATACTCCATCTAACTTTATTCAATACGAATAGGACACAATATGCACATATATGATCTTAATCAATTATCCTGAATATCTACTCAAAGAAATCCAATCAAATGGGAAACAATTACTTATATATTTATTATTCAGCATCTCCTAGGTAATTCAATATATATAATTTACGGGAATTTATACTGAAGTATAAATTCATAGTTATAATTATGCTCACCTAAGTTGTAAACCCTCAAGTGTCTGATCCATCCCATATCATATTACATATAATCTCTCTACGAATGCAATCGCAAAGTCCGCGTCTCTATATGATCCCCTCTGCAAAAGATAAAAATTAAATATGAAACTAAATTAATCTATTTTATTAATTAACTTTAATTAAAATACAATTACCTCTCAAATCCTTATCCCCCATCCCCTTAATAACTTTCCTGCACACCCATCAAGTCATGCATGCCTTCATCAAATCCTCCCTCTCTACTTTATTAAATGACGAACCGCCTATTCCATCCCACTCCATGTCTCGCGCTCTTCACAATGGTTACCTATTTGCAACCTTTGACCTGCCTAATTAAAACATGACCCCTCTTTCCCTAAATAGGCCATGTCAGGTTGCGATCACCTACAAGCAATCAAAGTTGCTCTATCTTATGCCACTCAACTACTTGCACCGCCACATGTCCAATGCACCTCACCTCGTCACCGCCGACACCCTTATCAAATCATGACAGCAACTATCAAAACCTTCGACTCACGTTTGACCGCCGCTCCCCCTTGCCTTGGCCACCTCTGGCCATCGCCACTAGCGTCGAGTTGTCCTCCAGGCCGAGATGCATCTTCATGTGCCCCTCACTCCACCTCTAACTCTCCTTCCCTAAACCCGACCGCTGCCTCCTCTGAGCAAAACTCCGTTGATTACTACAGTGCATCCTACCCTTTAAGCTAAGCTTCGGCACTCGTTCGGCCATGACAATGGGAAGAGCACCAAGAGTTTGAGGGATGAAGTGGAGGACGACCTCGCGTGAAGAGGTGAGGGAGTAGATATTTATAAAAAGAGGAAGAATATATTATTAGAGGAAAAAGAGAAAAGTCTCCTGAGGTGTGAGCATATATATATAAATATACATTTATTATTTGCTTTTCTTGAACAACTCGCTACTAGTTTAGAGCTCGTATGATTACATGGTACACCCGATCGCCAAGAAAATCGTCGATGCATATCTCCTTATTTTTTCAATTCCAATAGTATAAATTTAGTCTCCATCAAAGATGATGCTCCACGATGATAATTTCATGCATTTCGAGATCGTTTTGACCATTCGATTATCCAATTCCAAAAAAATTCAATGTATTTGTTATAATGAAGTCTTCATCCCAAAAATACAAGCCGTTGGTCGAAATTTCACTAGACTCAACTACGCACGTATTTTTACAAAATACGTAAATCATTAAAATATCATAACTCCAAACAGAGCGATATTTATACTCGTTTTGATTCGCAACATCAATTCGGACTCAACAGAAATAGTCTCAAATTCTAATTCAACCGTATGCCAAAAAGAAAATAGATTTTGGACCTTAAATTAATTATCGATTCAATAATTAAATTAATTATTTAGATATCCAACCGTTAAAGATGTTGGTTATTACAATGTTAGAGGCAAAGAGGGGGCCAAAAGACTTGGCCTTCAAATCTACAGAGAAAGGTGTTTGATATTTTAACATCTAGACGACTATATGTAGACTCATTTTCTATTATTTTAAAAATATAGGACTAGCCTCTATTGAAAAATCGTTGAAGCCTAGAACACGAGATTTGCACATTATAGTTAGGGACAAAGAACAAGGAGTCCGGAGACGAAATAACTAACCACTTAAGTGTCAATAACCGATAGGATCATAAATATCTCATTTTATAAACATTTCTATATTTAAAATCATTCTATATCACTATGGACATTTTCAACCATAATATGTATCTAAAAAATTCAAATTAATTTTTTTAACAATAGTAATAATATCGACTAAATAAAAATATATTATATATATTTATTAATATATTTGATTTTAAAATAAAATTATCACAACCGTACTTAAGTGTGTGTGTGTAAAATTTTAGTGTATATATATATATATATATATATATATATATATATATATATATATTTGTGTTTGTTTGTTTTATACGTACGACTTTAAAAAATCCATTATCGTTTCTCTATTTTAAAAAAACAATTTTTTTTATATTTTGAATTTTAATATAAATATTTAAAATATTTAACACTTGCAATTTAAGTTTAAGTTATATATTTATAATATTTAAAACTTGAGATTTAATATAAATTTAAATTTATAATATAATGAAACATTTTCCAATCTTTTAATTAAAACTTCCCTAATTAATTCACTTAATTTTCTCTCTCTCCACCCACTCTCTTCAATATGAGGTCGCTTTTTGCCATATTATGATAAAAATTCCATAAATCCGTAATTTAATTATATTTTATTTAATATCTTTCTATTCCTAAACGCTCAACATAAAATAGAACTTTATTTTATTCATCAAGTCTGAATTGTATAGATCATGATATTCTTCATTTTTTTATATGAGTGACAATGTTTTTTTTACACAAATAACGTGAGAATGAGATTAAATCAACTTTAGAGATTTGATTTTATCTCCAATAAATACTTTTGCACCTCCTCTGTTTTCGATTATATTCCCGCTTTAGCCCCGCTATAATTTTTTGCATCTCCATGATTAAGCACTTTATCTATATAAGAATGTTATTAATTAATATTTCTCGTAGTGCTATGTCGATCGGTAATTAAATGAGAATACACGGTGAGCAAACGCAGATGTGACAACTATTGAGAAAATTCTTGGATCCTTGAGAGATAAATTTAACTATATTGTATGCTCTATTAAGGAATCCAAGGACACTGACACACTTGCCGTTGGTGGAATACAAAGTTCATGAATTGTGCATGAGCAAAATCTCGATAGAAAAGATGGAGAAGAGCAACCTCTAAGTGATGACAAATGAAAGAATTGGAACAAGAACACGACTGAATCAACTATAGGGGTAGGGGAAGAGGTTGTATAACCTTCAATAGAGCCATAATGGAATGTTATCAATATCATCAACTAGGCCATTTACAATATGATTGTCCTACATGGAATAAAGAGGAAAATTATGCAGAGTTGGTAGAGCATGAGGAAATGTTATTGATGTCTAATGTAGACGATTGCGAAGGAAAGCGTAATGATGTATGGTTTTTAAACTCGGGTTGCTCAAATCATATGTGTGGAGATGCTATGATGTTCAACAAATTAGATGAGAGTTTCAACATGCAAGTAAGACCGGGAATAATTCTAGAATGATAGTGAAAGGAAGAGGAAATATCAAACTCAAAATGAATGGCCTCAACCATGTTATCATAGAAGTTTTCTATGTGCCAAAGTTGAAGAATAATCTTTGGAGTATCAGGAAATTGCAAGGAGAAAGGACTAGCTATTCTAATTCATGGCGAAATGTGTAAGATTTAACATCCAATAGATGCTTAATTGTTCAAACTGCTATGAAAACAAATTGAATGTTCATTTTGCTAGCTATTACATATAAAGGAGAAACATTTTCACACAAATGCACAAGACCTCTTCATTTATGGTATCATAAATATTGTCATTTGAGTTGTAGATCTCTCAACACTTTCCAAAGCAAGAATATATATAGTGCATGGATTGCCTAATCTGCCCTCTGATACTAAGGTGTGCCCCAATTGCATGAATGGAAAGCAATACTGAGATCCCATTCCAGAGAAGAGTTTACTGAGAGTGAACCAAAAAGTACAACTCATACATGAAGATATATATGGTCCAGTGACTCCTGCACCAAATGGCAAGAAGGGCTATGTATTATTTTTTATCCATGATTTGAGTATAAAGCATGATTTTATTTTTTAGTAGAAAAAACAAAAGCTTTGTATTCATTTAAATGCTTTAAGAGTATTGTTGAGAAGGAGATAAGCATGTGTATAAAGGGTTTGTGTTATGGGAATTATAAGTTGAGACCACTCAAATCAAAACCCCAAAATACAGCGGAAAATGAGATCGTCGTAAGAAGTGCAAAAACAACCAATCAATATCTCAATCCAATCCAAAACCAATCACAATCACCAAACAAGAAATTAAGAAATAAAGTGATAACGATAAAATAAATCATACGGCGATTTATAGTGGTTCCATTAACGTCTTGTAAGTGTACATCCACTTTGAGAGAGAGCCTTTATTAATACCAATGAGAAAAGTACAAGAGATTGATTACAATGATCAATATTCAAATAGAATAGATTTGTAGAGAAGAGAATTGAAGAAAAACTAGGTTTTGATAAACCCTATTTAATAGTGGATAAACCTTGATCATAAACCCTTAGAGTTCTATTTGCTTTGAATCCTAAAAATAGCTTATATAGTGAATCATCATTCCATGATTAAACTCGATTTGCCTCTTGAAGCCCTATAAGAAAATACACAAATTCTGGATCGAGAAAACAAAATTGCAGCGCATCAGACGTCTGACAAAACCCCTCAAATGTCTGTTGCAACTTTCGGGATGCAAAATTCATACTGGTAGACATCTAAAAGGTTCTTTTAGACGTCTGACAGAACTCGCGGGCTACAGTAAACCTGTTATCAGATGTCTGAGGATTCCTGTCAGACGTCTGACACAACTTTTAGTATGTGCTTCATCTAGCTACAAATCGCGATTAATTGAGCATCCGAGCTTCGATTCGCGCACGGTTTTCACCGTTATCAAGCTATTCTCGACCTCTTTAATTTAGTGTCGCACTCCGCCTCGACACTATATCCATCTCCAACACTAAGAATCGATAGTGCCAAACTGTCCCTAATTCTACCTTCTAATAAACAAGCTTGAAT
Organism: Allium fistulosum; assembly: GCA_030737815.1. NCBI lineage: Eukaryota > Viridiplantae > Streptophyta > Magnoliopsida > Asparagales > Amaryllidaceae > Allium > Allium fistulosum. The sequence goes on from CM060904.1 coordinate 1,113,970,912, forward strand.
ACTTTCACAATGAGCTCTGGAAAAGCCACCGCCTATTACTCTCCATCAACAAACTTCGACAAAGTCACCACCCGCCAATGTAGTGTTGAAAGTACCCAAATCTAAAACATCTCACCAAAAGACAAAAGTACTATAGAGTGTAAATTAGTACTCACCAAGAAGATAGAACCACAATCTCTCACTGATACTCTTCTTTATCTATAACCAAGCTCCTCCCCCGTGCCACCCCGTGGCATCTAGCACTCCAACAAGCGAATCAAGTTCAAGCAATGTTCGTACTTCCCAATCGGCAATGCCTTAGTGAACATATCCATCGCGTTATACTTTGTGTGCACTTTTTGAAGATATATTTGCTTATCTTCATCCATGGATACTAAAAATGACCCTCTCACTTCAATATGCTTGGTCTATGAGCTAAATGTCAAATTTTCCACCAAGTGAATAACACTCTAGCTATCACATCGAACATTGACACTATCGTGTTCAAATCCCAAGTCACACAACAATTGCCTCAAGCAAAGTACCTCCTTTCCCACCTCCACCACGGCTATCAACTCCGCCTCCCTAGTGGATAAAGCAACTACGATTTGCAATCTCGATCTTCAACTTATGGCCGTACCGCCAAGTGTGAAGACATATCTGAAAGTTGGTTTTCTCCAATCCCTATCACCGATGTAGTCTGAATCACAATAACGAACTAACTTGCAATTCATCCCCTCACTACCACAAAAACAAGGCCATGAGATCATATACTTCTAAGATACCTCAAAATAAGCTTCACAGCTTCCCAATGAGATTTCTTAAGATTACCCATATACCAACTAACCATTCCAACAACATTTGCAATATCGGGCCATATACACACCATAACATACAATAAACTTCCAACCGCACTAGCATATGGCACCTTTGTCATATAAGCCTTGTCTTTCTCCAAGATAGGTGATCTCATACTCGAAAGCTTCACATGAAAAGGTAAATGTGTATTTGATGCCTTTGCATTCTACATGCTAAACCGGCAAAGCATTTTCTCTATATACTCCTTTTGAGTCAATTTCAACTCAAAACGCTTTCGATCCCTCTCTATTTCCATACCTAATATCCTCTTTACTTCTCCAAGATCCTTTATTTTGAATTTCGATTTTAAACTCGGTTTTAATTTGTTGATTTCATTCCTATCCTTTGAAGTAGTGAGCATCTCGTCTACATGCAAGAGTAAATATAGCTAACAATCATTTTCCAACCTCTTGAAATACACATAAGCATCCTTGATGCTTCTATCAAACCTATTTTCAAGCATAAAATGATTAAATCTTTTATACCATTGTCTAGGTGATTACTTTAAACAATATAGTGATTTCTTTAAATTGCAAACTAAATTTGACTTACCATCTACAAAAAACATTCTGGTTGCTCCATGTAGATGTCTTCATCCAAGTCAACATGCAAGAAGGCAGTTTTCACCTCAAGTTGCTCCAACTCCAAGTTGTGAATAGAAATTATAGCAAGTAATATATGGACTGAATTATTGTAACGATAACGACCTTTCGACGCTCGAAAGTCGACATTAATACGTCCACTGTATCAAATGTCGCGCAATCGAATGCCGAAAAACCGAACCATTAGGGTTAAAAAGAAGAGGTAGAAGAAGACAGAAGAAAAAGAGAACAGAAAAAAACAGAAACAGAAACAATATCAGAATCTCACATTCGCAGCGGAACAACATACAATAGATGAATAAATAAACTTTATCATAAAGAACTATATCAGTTTATGCAATACATCATCAGAGTTACAACAATGGACAGTTACATAAACTTGTCCACATACAGAATACACAGCGGAACAAATAAACAAGTACGAGTATACGTCTCGCCATCCAGCTCGTCTCCAAAGCTCCAGAATATCCAGATATCCTGATAACATAACTCTAGGCTGCCCGTGTGGAAAATTATGGGCACCCAGAGTTTAGAAAGGGAACAATAAACTCTGAGTCAGTCATGGTGACTGGTGTGAGATCTTAAAACAGTTATTTTCACAAAGAAAATAAAACAAATTCGCAATGCTTTTGGAAAATGAAACTACCATAAGGCCTCCCGCCACACACACAATGCAAACGCGGAATTGGAGGAGATTTCTCCTTATGATAGTCAAAGATGCTTACTACGAAAGATTAGTTGATATTATTATTAATGTCTAGTGTGGAAAACATTTCGAAAGTATAATATTAATCTTAGCCAACATACAACCATTATTGTATGCTTACTATAGCTACCATCTAAACAGTGGTGACCACCATAAGTAAATGGCAGGTTCTACAACTAAAACCGTACAAGGTTCGTATTGGGAATTAGATTTCCAACAAATGGCTAGGCTAAGGAACTTCCCACTGTCAATGGGTACACCTCTGGATGGACGTCCCGAGAACCTAACCGGATCCCTGCCAACACAAGGCCGGGTTACCCCTTACACTAGGTAACTACTACACGAATATGCCATCCCCCGGTCCTTTGGAACCTTTATCCGAGGCGCCTCGACCACATAGCAACAATCACACAGTAAATGAGATTGGAGCAACCACATAGGTTAAATACCAGGGCTCCATACCCGATACCACCCTTTTCCAGAAGGAAATGACATACCCTAAAGGGAGCGACCCTCATAACCTTGCCGCATCATTCCTATTTCGACCATTTCCGGGTTGTGAGGTCCGATGAGGTCTCGTCCACAAAGCTACGCTTTTTCACAAAGCCATGCTTTGATCAACAAATGATCAACAATCACACAGCAACACTTAGCATGCCACACTACCAAATTGGGAGTATATCACTGATAACCTTCAACTACATAACCTCTGAGCTCGTACGTCTCAAAGAAGGGTGTTAAGCTAAGAGAATAAATTCTCCGCCACCAACAAAAATGTATTTGAAAGAAATCAGCTTTATATCTCAAAGTGTAATGTCATACATACAACCATACAAGTCTGTTCCGGGTTCGAACAGAACCAAAGGCACTTCCAAAGAAGTACTTGCAATCCAGATATGCACAATCCCGATCGGACTTCCCATCACATAGGGAATCTCTATACTGGAGCAACCCAGTGCAGAGACAATCGATAGGTTGTCCTATCGTTCTCGCAAACACCCGGTCTTCAATTGCAATCCATAACGTCGTATCATTATTCGGAATGGGTTATATGACACAAAGTCCTCTCCCGGCTAAACCGAATAATGAGCGCTTGTTTCAAACAAATTCAAGTGCCATTTCAAAGGCAAATATTGATAGTCGGTTATTTAGCTATCAATAACATTCACAACAATCAACCAATTTAAATAATTTTCCCAAATTATTTGTTTTCAAAATATCTTCACAAGATATATATATTTTCCACACTTCATCACTTTGAAAACAAATTTTAAATCACATTTCACCTTTTAACTTTTGAAAACAAATTTCAAATCAATTTCCTTACGCAGAATATATTTCCAAATATTTCTTTTAAAAACCAACTTAGAACCTTTAATTTATATTTTTAAAAGCTACTTTGGAAATATACTCAGCTTAATAAAGAAAATACACTTTCACTTCAAAATGGTCCATTTAAACCAATTAAATAATCCTTATCGATTCATTTCAAATTTACGTTCCAAATCCGTAAATTTATTCCACACTTTAAAAATAAATTAGTGTTTAGTTTTAAAACAAATTTCCCTTTCCTTTATAAATTCCATTTGAATTTACATTCCCAATATTCACTTTTCATACGATTTTCAAATCGATTTCTTAAATATTCACTTTCAACTCCAATACAAAATTCCAAATTGATTTCTAAATTTATTTCAAATACTAAATCAATTTTTTTTTACAGATCGATTCCCAATTTATTTTTCAAACACTAAATCAATTTCAAATTGATTTCCAATTTTATTTCAACACAAAATAAATTTTCATTCAAACACCAAATCAATTATCTTATTAATTTCCCAAAAATTTATTTCCCAATACCAGATTAATTATCAAATGGGTTTCAAACAAATTTATCACCTTTTAAAACAAATCCCTTTATTCTTTCCAAATTATTCAAAATTCCATTTCCAATAAATTCTTCTACTTTTAAACAATATTATTCAAAACCCATTTATTTATATCTTTTCCCACATATTGGAAATAATCAACAAGGTTTCAAAATTCAACTTTATGCTTTTAAATTCCTTCTTTTAAATTCACCCAATTCTTTCAAAAGGAATTTACTAAAAATTTCCAATTTTAATTTCAAACATCCAATTTCATTTATTTATGGTATCCAACGATACCAAAATACATTCGGCTAAATTTAGCCTTCAACAAATTCAATCATCCATATAATCATTCACAGATTATAAATAAATCATCACACAGCATATGAAATAAATTCATAAAATATATGAAACAAATTCATAAATTTTGAGGAATCCAGTTGGATCCCTCCAACCAGTTTCCCTGCATCCACAGATGTTAGCACAATACCAATTCCACTTCGAGGTGGAATATCGCGGTATATAGGATTTATAAAAAATATCATCCGCTATTATGCGGCGCATAGGGTCTCATCCGCTATATAATGCGGGAAAATCAATCACCAATATATATATTCCAATATATATATATTGCTATATACTACTATATATACTATCATAATCAGGCAATCAATCAATAACTGCAATTCGAATTTTTATTTGAGTGAGAAGATCTCACCTTTGATTTTATTTATTTGCAATCCCATTTCCATTCCAGTTTGTTTTCTCGATTTATAGACCTTGTAAAAAAAATTTATACAATTTATCAATATTCGAATAAATCGAACAATACATTCCCATTTTGATAGATTTAATTAACCAACGATTTTTATTTTCCAAACCATTAAATTGTAAACAAATTTTCCTTTAATAATTAATTTGGTAGCTAAGAGAATTTAGATCCAATACAAATAAATCTTCACCATTAAAATTGAATCCGTAAATGAATATATATATATATATATGTATATGTATATTATCATATTCTTTTCTCATTTTTCTTCCTACATATTAAAATATCTTTTACTGTATATCTATATACGCATTGCACAAAAGTTTAAAAAGTAAAATTGCAGCTTAAAACTTATTTATCTGTATATTTAAAATTTATTAAATTCAAACAAACCAAAATATACCTTGCTGTTTGAAAAAAAATCGTCGCAACCACCAAGATCTACTGCTCGACATCACCACCAACCTACTTCGCGAATCCACCTAGAACGAGAACAATTGCGCTGCCTTCCTCCATCGATGAGCCATGGCCCACCAGCGAACCCCTAGCTCGTGACCCAAAACCCCAGAAGACCGCGACCAGAAAACATCGTGACTCTCCCCTATTCGCTCGTGCCTTCCTCCAGCCGCGATAATCCCACTCGCAACTCCTCCCAGAGACCATGCGAACGAATGCCATTTCTTGATGCTTGATTTTGACTAGCGAAAGAGGAGGTTGCTCCGTTCTTTTATTTGGAACGAGAATAAAAACGGCCATTGATTTTTATTTAAAACTGCGAATCCGATTAAAGAAGAGGCTACGACCATTTTTTTTCTTTTGAAGCTGCTATTGATTTTGAACGAAGATAAGGGTTTTCGTTTCGTTTATTATTATTTACAACGAGACTTTGAACTGATTGAGAGGAAGGGCTGTCGCGTGCTAGCATAGGCTAGGGCATAGTGAGATGACGGCATTGCTGCTGATGGAGAAAGAACTTTGACTGGTGAATAGAATATATTATTCAAGTTTTAAATTAAAATTTAAATCGTCAAGAATTCGCAGCTCAAAATCTTGACATCCTATCGACGCATGTCGCCAGGCGTCTATAATGTTATATCCCTATTCCAAACGCAATGGAAGAGGTTCCGAGTCCAAATTCGATCGTATGGAGAAGATAGCTTTTTGGACCAATTATAATATTGAATTTCAATATAATTTTCTACGCGTTTGCATATCGTACGACCAAACGATCACTCCAAACATTACGAAAATTGAAATCTGATAATAATACAATATTACGGATCCAATGGAACCGGTTTCGTCGAATTCCGAAACTGTGCCTCGAAAGGCTATTTTTTAAATTCAATTTAAACAATAAAATTTCAAAACTGAACAAAACAGTTCCAAATTCAATTCTGAAGCTTTTATTATCTTCAGTATAATCAATATAGATTTTCTAAGCCTTGAAAATATTTTTAATCGGCTTAAAACTAAAGATTCAAATTTTTATCCAGATTTAACGATTAAATTCAATAATTAAATTGCAAAAATTCATTCTGATATTTGAATTTCAAATTAAACCAACTTCCAGATATTTAAAATCAATTAAATATCCTGATTTCCAATGTCAAAAATTCAGGGTCGTTACAATCTCCCCCCCTTAAAAGAATTTCGTCCCCGAAATTACAAGTTAAGAAGAATGCTCCAATCCCCGTTTATCATTTCCCCAAACCAAACAGTTTTATCAAATTATCAACCCAAATCTTTTTATTAAAGATCATCATTTCAACTAACTGTCCAAGTCTTAACCATAGTTTCCAAACAACTTTATTCACTTCACAATTCAAATTTAAACTTAAATTCAAATTTTAAATTATCCCAAATTTTCTCAAAAATTTATCTAACTCTCTAAATTTTCGAAAAATTTCGCCAGCGTCTCCTTTGCGCGGCTAACTCGGTACTACTACCAAATGTCCCTACGGACTCCCAAATTCCAATAGAAAAAAAAATGCCAAGTGGCAAAATCAGAAACTCATCAAATTTCATACTGAAATTCAAATACATACCTTTTGTTGAGAAATTCAAATTTACCTTCGAAATCAAAATCCAATTCCATTTTCCTATAGCCTTTACAATCCTGTATACTTTACTTAACAACAATGTCCAAATTTACTTAGTGGATTCCCAATACCCATTTACTTAAGAATTTCATTCTTTATTTCTTAAGTTCAATATAAGTATTTACATACTTCTTATATTTATTTTCACTTCCCTTCACAAAGTTATATATTCATTTCCATTCAACTTTGCATTTTCAGTTCCATTTGAATTCAATTTACTTCATTTTAGATATTGAATTCTATTTACCTTATCTCAAATTCAATTTGAAATCACTTGTCGTTAAGTGAAAATTTTTAAAAATTCCAAATTTTTTTCCTAACTCCCAACATTTTCAGAAAATTTTGGCGGAGTCTTCTTTGTACGGAGGAGCTTTTGCAATTTGACAAAAGATATAAATATATATACATCGACCCACACGGTCGGAAAAGCAAAAACAGTTCATATTTCCTATTTTGTATTGCGTAGGCGTACCTTTATTAGCATTTTTTTTGAGAAAGACGGATGTGTAGTGATATACTACACAGCCGATTAATAATATTAGGATAATAGGTAATAAGGTCCGGTTGACAAGCCGTACCGATGGCTCAAAAATAGGCTTAACTAGACAGCATAATAATGTACATAAGAGAACAGATTACAGGATAAAACACTAACACCAGATTCGATGTTTCAACTGACAAAATGAGACTAATCTGTTTGGATTTGGAGCTGCTACAAAGGGCTGGCGCTGGTGCTGGCCATGGATTCCGCAGAGTTAGCAGGGGCGATCCTCAGTCGAAATCTGAACGGGGCAGAGTTGGTACCTGTCCAGTAATTGAAAAGATGTGAGATTCGACTACAAATGCCCGTAAAAGAAGATCTTGGTTTGTTGAAGACGTGGGCATTTCTTTCTTTCCAGATGCACCAACAATAGATGGTGATAAAGATGTCAAGTTTGTGATTTCCGTGATCATGCTGCCAGTACTCAAAAAATGAAGCGAACTCCGGAATGTAACCAAGGAGATGCGCGCTGGCAGGGGCCCAAATTGCGAAAGAGAAATCGCAGTCTATGAAAAGGTGTGTGATGGTTTCGACGTGAGATGAGCATAATACGCAAAGTGGATCTATGGGGATGTTTAAACGAATAAGTCTATCCTTGGTGTTAATGTGGTTGTGAATGAGGCACCATTGGAAGAAGAGGAGTCTTGGGTGTGAATGGCATTTCCAAATCCTGTTGAAGGGAAATAGGCGGCCAGGGTGTGTGAGGAAGGAGTAGCAAGAGGATACAGAGAAGCCTTTTGATGGTTCAAGTGCCTAGATGAAGCGGTCAGGTGAATGGGATAGGTGAAGAGATTGGAGGTTTCTAGAAGCTTCGAGAAGTTCATTAAAAGTTTCGATGGAAAAAAGGGAGGGGGGATGGAGGCTACCAGGGCCCAATTGACAGAGGGTATTGATGGTGGCGAGTTGGAGGTTTGAGGAGAAGTAAAGGTTTGGTAGTGATTTGGCTAGAGGAGAAGGGTCCACCCACGTGTCATGCCAGAATAGGCAGTTGTTGCCATTGCCTATTTTGACATGAAAGAGGGATTTGACTCGGGGGATGGTATGGAGGATACTTGACCAGAATGGGGATGGTCTGCAACTGGGGGTGATGCAGGGCTAGGTGTGGATTGGAATAGTGGCATGCATGTAGGATCCAGTCTTTCCAGAGGAAATTATCGGGGGAGAGAAAACGCCAGAGCCATTTTGTTAATAGAGCAGTGTTGAGCGAGGAGAGATCAGGGACACCAAGGCCACCATGGGGTTTTGGGAGGCAGACAGAGCGCTAGTTGATTAGGCACTTTGCTTTGGAGCCATTCCATAGGAAGGCTCTACGAGTTTTGTCAATTTTATTGGATACCCAAGAGGGGAGTTTGTGAAAGGAGATCCACTAGGAGGGGATGGCTGAGAGGACCGATTTAACTAGGATTAATCTACCAGTAGACGAGTGGGAAGCATCTTTCCAGGATGAGAGGCGGGATTCAATTTTGTTAATGAGGGGTAGCCAGACAGGGCGGGTGAGTCTTGTAGGACGAATAGGTAGGCCAAGGTAGGAGATTGGAAACTGGGAGAGTTTGCAGTTGAGGACGGCAGCGGTTGCAGGGCCAAGGTGGTTGGTATTTCCTAGCATGATTAGGGAGCTTTTGTGGAAGTTGATGGAGAGGCCAGAGATAAGTTCGAAGACATAAAGGAGAACTTTGAGGCAGTGTAGGTGATTAGGTTCAGGTGAGGCAAAGAGGATGGTGTCGTCAGCAAATTGGAGGTTGGATATTTGAAGGTTCGATGTAGGGATACTAATTACAACCAAGTGGTTATTGGAGATGGACAGTTTGATCATGCGGTTGAAAACATCTGCAATTAGAACAAAGATTAAGGGGGAAAGAGGGTCTCCTTGTCGAAGGCCTCTCGTAGGCTTGATGAGACCACCAAGTTCACCATTGACTAATACGGAGGACATGCTGGAGTTTAGGATAAAGGATATCTAGGAGCACCATCTCGGTGGGAAGCCTCTGTGTCGCATTATTTCGAGGATGAAGTTCCAGTTGACTGAGTCAAAGGCCTTAGAGAAGTCAAGTTTAAGTAGGATTCCTGGGGTGTTGGTTCTGTGACAGAAAGACACAACTTCTTGAGTGGCGGCCACACAATCTAGGATATTGCGACCGAGGATGAAAGCCGATTGCTCCATGCCCACTAGGGGGGATATTACAGATTGAAGGCGGTTTGCAAGGATCTTGGTGATGATTTTGAAAGTGGTGTTGGGGAGGCTGATAGGTCGAAAGGAATCAAGCGAGGTAGGGTCATCGGTTTTTGGGATGAGGATGATGTTGGCATAATTAATTCATGCAATCGAGCTGGGATCATTTTGAAATTCAAGACACATGTCTATTATGTCGGACTTCACTATACTCCAGAAGTGTTTGAAAAAAAGGGGGCCAAAACCATCTGGTCCGGGGGCTTTATTATCAGACATATCATTGACTGCAGCCCAGATTTCTTCTTCCGTGAAGGGATGGTCGACTAGCATATTCTGTGGGTTAGGGTAAAGAAGATTCCAGTCGATGTCGGGTAGTGGGGTGGAAGGTTTGCCTAGGATGCTGCGGTGGTGGTTGGTGAAGAGGCGGAGGAGATTTGATTGGTCAGAGTAGATGACGTTGTTGTGTTGGATGTTAGAGATAATCGAGGATTTGCGGCGACCATTTGCTAACCTGTGGAAGTAGGCCGTGTTTCTATCTCCTTCTTCAAGCCACTTTGCTCTAGAGCGTTGCTTCCAACCAACTTCTTCCTGTTTAAGGAGCCTTTCCAATTCCTTTTCTAGGAGGATCAACTGTTGCAATTCTGGTTCGTCTAGGGGTTGAGACTCGGCAATGATATTAAGATTGAGGATTTCGTCTTGGGTTTGAGAGATGCAAAGTCTTAGGGTACCCCAGATGTATTTGGCCCAAGGTCTTATCAACCTTCTGAGCGAACGGAGCTTGGCCACAATACGTGCAGTAGGAGATTCTAGATTGGTGGGTTGAGACCAGGCCAACTTAATGAAATCATCAAAGGAGGGTTCTAGTAACCAGAGCCGGTCAAACCTAAACGGTTTGTGAGTGATGTTCAGTGAACCAGAGTCAAACAGGAGGGGGCAGTGGTCTGAGATCATGGTTGCCAACCCCAAGACAGTTGAGAGGGGATGTTGGTCTTCCCAGGCTGTGTTAAAGAGGAACCTATCTAATTTGGCTAGGGATGGTTGTTCTCTACGGCTAGTCCAGGTGAAGAGGCGGTTACTGATGGGGGGGTCAATTAGCACGCAGGTGTTGATGAAATTATTGAAGGCAGTAGAATCTTGGGATAGGTTTCCAGAGTTTCTTTCAGTGGGATGTCTAGTGGTGTTGAAGTCTCCGTCAATAATCCATGGGCCATTTATTCGGGCTGCGAAGTCTATACAATGTTCCCATAGGACAGCCTTGCCCTATGTGTCAGTGGGTCCATATATGTTCGAGAAGAAGTAGATAATGCCTGATTCAGAGTGGCGAAGTGCGACATTAAGGATCGAAGGGAGTTTGATAATTTGATGTAAGGACCAGATATTTTCATTCCATGCTGTGATGATCCCTCCTCTGGATCCAATAGCATCAATGTGGGCCCACCCAGATAAATGAGGACCAACAGTTTGTGTCAAGTGCGATTGTGTGGGGTCAGATAGCTTAGTTTCTTGAAGCATTATAATATCAATTTTGTGGGGGGACAGAATAGTGTTGACAGCATAATGCTTAGATGGGTCCCCCAACCCACGAACATTCCATGTGATAAGTTTCATTGCGATTAGGAAATACGCTCCTGTTCTAGAGTTTGCATGCATGTGTAGTGCTCATCATGCAAACTCACACCCATGCAACGTGATAAGATTTTATTAAGCCTATTATTTGTAGAGAAAAAACAACAGGCATTAAAAAACTACCAGTTTGGCCAGGATCGGATGCTGCCCCAACCAATCTGGAGCTGCGCCTAACCATTGTCGGGGAGAAGAATTGTGTTGTGTCTATCTGGGTTGTCTGAACTTCCTCGTCATGCACAGGTTGTTGTAGATGAGTATCTTCATCATGGGCAGTGTTATCTTGATTAAATTCATGAGGAGGGGTCACGTTGAGGGGGGAATCGACATTGATGGAGTGGGTGTCATCTTGGGCGGGAGCTGGACTATTGGGGGAGTCAGGGAGGACGGGGGTAGAGGGGACGAATGCAAGGTCGAGAGGCTGGTTGGATTGCAAGTAAAGAGGGACGGAAAGATCAAGGTCTAACATTGGGTCCCATCTATCCGTCATTTGAGCTGGGAACCCCCTTCTAGGTCCCGGCACTTCAAAGGAGTCATCTTGGGGTGGAAGAGCTGGAAGGATAGGGGGGCAAGGTGGCTTCATGATTCATAGCGTCAAAGAGGTCATCTTGGTCAAGAAGGTTTTCGGGGGCAATCCACGGCTGGTCGAGGAAGTTGAAGTTTTGCTCAAGGTTGAAATCGAGGCCAAGGTAGGTGATGTTAGGGGCATGGTTTGGGTGTGAGTGTTCCCAATGGTTAATGGTTAGGAAGAAGTCAGAGTTATTAAGGGAGGCCACGTAGGAGCAGGGGGTGGAGATGCCTGCGAAGAATTGAATTCTGACGTAGAGAAACCGGTGGTCAATGTAAGCCCAGTCACATTCGTCCAGAGCAATGAATCTGCCCATGGGTTTCAAGGCTTCTCTGATAGCATCTGGGTTTTCTTTGAAGAGTTCGGGGAAACCTTCAACTTTCGCCCATGACTCAGGTTCGAAGGAAGGAGCAGTGAAGTTGTCTTGGTCGGCCCATGGTCTCATGAATACTGTTCCTCCTGGTTTTGTTAAGGAGCCTCTCGCGACAAAGACATTTCTCTCGATCTCTAAATCACAGAAGATGAGAAAGCTATTATCAGTCAACATCCAGATCGGACGATCTCGATGTCCATACTGGTTGAGGGCAGCTTGGATGTCTAGCGGACTCCAGAAGCCCTGGGTTATTGTGGCAATGAGGTAACGGGCAGAGTTTTCCATGAGAAATTCTGGGTTTGGAAATTTTTTGAGGAAAGAGGAGCTGATGGATTGTGTAGGGTGGTTTTGGGAGAGGAAGGGTTTAAGTTGGCATTGGGAGTTGAGTGCTGGGCTGATGATGGTGATGGGATATGAGTCGATTTTGTTTCAGAACGGGGGGCCCACACTTTTTTGTCAGAGTGGCCTTGAGAAAGATTTGGTCTGGGAATTCGGGTTTGAGACGAAGAATGAAGAATTTTAATTGGAGGGGAGTGCTTTTTGTCAGTGTTTGTCTTGGAAGACGAGAGGACGGGCTGCACAGGGAACGAGGCGTGTCTCTTCGAGGGGCAAGTGAAGAAAAAATGACCAAAGTATCCGCAATAATAGCAAATTTTTCCATTCCTGCAAGATTTTGCCACGTGTCCATTACTCGGACATTTCAGGCACCGCCCTTTGGAACTCAGGAAAATGACCGTTTCCCGCGTAGATTTGAATTTTGGGACAAGTTTGGGACGCTTGGGTTTGGGGAGGAGGGGTGGAGATGGTTGAGATAACACGACCTGAGCGTAGCTACGACCATCCTTAAAGTGAGTGGGAGGTTTGCGGGCATAGAAATTGGTCACTTCTGGCGAGGCAAGCATCGGGTCGAGTGGTTGGGGATCGGGGGGTGTAGTAGCAAACGATGGTGGTGTAGGCAGGATGGAAGGGTAAGCTGAGGCAGGATGACTGAAGTATGGAGCATATCTGGGGGGACAAAGGAGATTGGAGGAGGAGGAGAAGGGGAGGAAATGGTATGGTGGGTGATAGCCGCCATTGAAAATTGTTGGTGAATTTGAGTTAACTTTATGGTTAACTTTATTATCATTTTTAAGCAAAACGGCTTATTTATTTAGCATTTGCGTGACCAAAATGCAGCCAAACGGCTTCCAAAAACCAGTACTTACTCAATTTAAACACGTAAGTGACATATATAGGAAATCTATTAACATTTCACTTATTTTTAATAGTAAACACATAGTTTTCATAAGTAATGCATTCAAAATAATTCCCATAAGCAATTTATAAAATTTCAATACAAATTTTAATTGCTTACAACTACAACACATCATTTCCATTCAATTTCAATGGGTCACAACACACTTTCTTACATTCTATTCATTTTTAAACAAAATGAACCCATATTTATTTCAATTGATGCTAAAATCAATTTATTAAACTTCTATTGATTCATAAAATTTTATTCACTTCCGTTTATGTCGAATGACCAATTTCTTTACGCAATTCGACAATATTTATGTAAATAAACAATTTCTTAAGATTAGAATCATTTTAAATTGATTTCAATACAATTTATATTAAATTCGATCCCATTTCTAGTCTTATTCACCAACCATACATTTGCATTTCATTCTATATTCGCCTTCATTTTATTTGAGACCATTTTATTAAGCTTGAACCATTCCAATTCATTTCATCTCAAACCAATTTTATATTATTTTTTTCATTATTTCTTCCACTTTTATTATCTTTAGTTCATTTCGAACCAATTTTACAACTTCATTTTATTTCGCACAATTCAAATTGGTTATCAATATTTCAGTTTCAATTCCAGTTTTATTCTTTTATTCATTTCCAAACACAATTCACTTTCAATTCACCATTTTTAGTTTACAACCACTTATATTAAACTGGATTTCAAACTCCACATGAATTTAATTTACCCTTTATTTATAAATATTGAATTCATTTCAAACCATATCTATTTGGTATTTTCTTCAATTAGTTTTACTTACTAATTTTTTTTCTTTCAATACTTTGCTTTGCTTATAACAAATCAAATTCAATTCCAATTCAATTCTATTTGCTTACAAATTCGAAATGAATTCCAACATTCAATTTCATTTTCATTGACCTGCAACTGTAAATTTATTCATTCATTTACAATTTATTTTTCACCTTAATAATTTTATTCCAATCCACTTTTTTTATCCAACTTCTCTTTAAGTTATATTTTTATTTTAACAACTTCAAACTTTACAAGTTAACAACTTAATGATATTCCATAAATATTTTATATAACACTCCTGAGTCTTTTCAAATTATCCTTTGAATTTCCAAAACCAAACCCAGTTTTCAACAACTTCCATTTAAAACAATTTGGCAGCAATTCCTCTTTTGGAAACCCGAAAATGAACACCGGTGATGTCGCGATCATCATCGGAATTATTTTCCAGTGACCTAAAAGAGTTTAGTGCTTTCATCCCTTCAAAACACTTTTCTAAAACCTTTGAAATTCATTTCCAAACTCAAAAGGAATTTAAACTTTTCCAAATCTCCAAAATTTCCAAATTCTTTTCAATACATTTCTATGAAATTCCATTTCAAATTACAAATCACATTTACAATTTATATTTACAAATTCCATTTGTATATGGATTTTTATTTCTTAACTTTGGAGTTACGATTTCAATTTCCTTTTCAACTTTAATGATAATAATTTAATGTTGTCACTTCCAAACAACCAAGCAGTCATATATACTATTTTAATTTACAAAGATTATTTCCTTTATCTACGAAAATAGTTTTGGGTAAAATTATTTTATTTACCCTATTTTAAAACAATATCATGTCGAATTGTTCAATACGAGTGTTTAGAGATCCCTATCGATAGAGTTGTCCAGACTATACCGACCAGAATCCATATACCACTCAACAAACCAATCATCACAATTTAAAACAAATTTATATTCACTAACAAATACGCGCTCATATCTATTATTACACTCAAACTCATTCTAGAGTACTACTGACTCTATCACTAATGAGTAATTCCCAACAGAGCCAGGGTTGTCGCTTAACCAACAGCTCTGATACCACATGTAACGATAACGACCTTTCGACGCTCGAAAGTCAACATTAATACGTCCACTGTATCAAATGCCGCGCAATCGAATGCCGGAAAACCGAACCATTAGGGTTAAAAAGAAGAGGTATAAGAAGATAGAAGAAAAAGAGAACAGAAAAAAACAGAAACAAAAACAATATCAGAATCTCACATTCGCAGCGGAACAACATACAATAGATGAATACATAAACTTTATCACAAAGAACTATATCAGTTTATACAATACATCATCAGAGTTACAACAATGGACATGTATATAAACTTGTCCACATACAAAATACACAGCGGAACAAATAAACAAGTACGGGTATACGTCTCGCCATCCAGCTCGTCTCCAAAGCTCCAGAATATCTAGATATCCTGATAACATAACTCTAGGCTGCCCGTGTGGAAAATTATGGGCACCCAGAGTTTAGAAAGGGAACAATAAACTCCGAGTCAGTCATGGTGACCGGTGTGAGATCTTAAAACAGTTATTTTCACAAAGAAAATAAAACAAATTCACAATGCTTTTGGAAAATGAAATTACCATAAGGCCTCCTGCCACACACACAATGAAAACGCAGAATTGGAGAAGATTTCTTCTTATGAAAGTCAAAGATGCTTACTACGAAAGATCAGTTGATATTATTATTAATGTATAGTGTGGAAAACATTTCAAAAGTATAATATTCATCTTAGCCAACATACAACCATTATTGGATGCCTACTATAGCTACCATCTAAACAGTGGTGACCACCATAAGTAAATGGCAGGTTCTACAACTAAAACCGTACAAGGTTCGTATTGGGAATTGGATTTCCAACAAATGGTCAGGCTAAGGAACTTCCCACTGTCAATGGGTACGCCTATGGATGGACGTCCTAAGAACCTAACTGGATCTCTGCCAACACAAGGCCGGGTTACCCCTTACACTAGGTAACTACTACACGAATATGCCACCCCCCGGTCCTTTGGGACCTTTATCCGAGGCGCCTCGATCACACAGCAATAATCACACAGTAAATAAGATTGGAGCAACCACATAGGTTAAATACCAGGGCTCCATACCTGATACCACCCTTTTTCTAGAAGGAAATGACATACCCTAAAGGGAGCGACCCTCATAACCTTGCCGCATCATTCCTGTTTCGACCATTTTCGGGTTGTGAGGTCCGATGAGGTCTCATCCACAAAGCTATGCTTTTTCACAAAGCCATGCTTTGATCAACAAATGATCAGCAATCACACAGCAACACTTAGCATGCCACACTACCAAATTGGGAGTATATCACTGATAACCTTCAACTACATAACCTCTGAGCTCATACGTCTCAGAGAAGGGTGTTAAGCTAAGAGAATAAATTCTCCGCCACCAACAGAAATGTATTTGAAAGAAATCAGCTTTATATCTCAAAGTGTAATGTCAGACATACAACCATACAAGTCTGTTCCGGGTTCGAACAGAACCGAAGGCACTTCCAAAGAAGCCCTTGCAATCCGAATATCCACAATCCCGATCGGACTTTCCATCACATAGGGAATCTCTATACTGGAGCAACCCAGTGCAGAGACAATCGATAGGTTGTCCTATCGTTCTCGCAAACACCCGGTCTTCAACACCGGTCTTCAATTGCAATCCATAACGTCGTATCATTATTCGGAATGGGTTATATGACACAAAGTCCTCTCCCGGCTAAACCGAATAATGAGCGCTTGTTTCAAACAAATTCAAGTGCCATTTCAAAGGCAAATATTGATAGTCGGTTATTTAACTATCAATAACATTCACAACAATCAACCAATTTAAATAATTTTCCCAAATTATTTGTTTTCAAAATATCTTCACAAGATATATATATTTTCCACACTTCATCACTTTGAAAACAAATTTCAAATCACATTTCACCTTTCAACTTTTGAAAACAAATTTCAAATCAATTTTCCTACGTGGAATATATTTCCAAATATTTCTTTTAAAAACCAACTTAGAACCTTTAATTTATATTTTTAAAAGCTACTTTGGAAATATACTCAGCTTAATAGAGAAAATACACTTTCACTCCAAAATGGTCCATTTAAACCAATTAAATAATCCTTATCGATTCATTTCAAATTTACGTTCCAAATCCGTAAATTTATTTCCACACTTTAAAAATAAATCAGTGTTTATTTTAAAACAAATTTCCCTTTCCTTTATAAATTCCATTTGAATTTACATTCCCAAATATTCACTTTTTATACGATTTTCAAATCGATTTCTCAAATATTCACTTTCAACTCCAATATAAAATTCCAAATTTATTTCTAAATTTATTTCAAATACTAAATCAATTATTATTTTTTACAAATCGATTCCCAATTTATTTTTTAAACACTAAATCAATTTCAAATTGATTTCCAATTTTATTTCAACACAAAATAAATTTTCATTCAAACGCCAAATCAATTATCTTATTAATTTCCCAAAAATTTATTTCCCAATACCAGATTAATTATCAAATGGGTTTCAAACAAATTTATCACCTTTTAAAAGAAATCCCTTTATTCTTTCCAAATTATTCAAAATTCCATTTCCAATAAATTCTTCTACTTTTAAACAATATTATTTGTTATCCCACCTTTTGGCAAGGCCAGGACACCAAGGAACCGACTAGAGAACAGGGATAGCTCGCCATGGATATCGCTGAATTTTGTTTGAGTCCAGATAGAGCTACAATTGATAGGACATGACAAGAAAGATCATAGAGGTCAACATCTCAAATTTCGGGTCAATCCGGGTCCACATGCTCGAGTTATGAACGAGTTAAATTGAAGGGAAAAGCCCAGATTTCGTATCCATCACTATGGGTGATTTCGTATCCATCACTGGAGCTATAATTCGGATCGATCACGTTCGTATCGATCAGGAGAAGTCGTGTTCGAATCCATCGAGTTCGTATCGATAGACTTCGTACCCCTCAGCAGATGAAGCGCTCCGCATCCATCAGATCACCTTTATTCGTATTCATCAGAGAAGGGTTTGTTCGACTCCATCGGCAAGGCCTTGTTCGAATCCATCAGTGATGCTTCATTCGAGTTCATCAAGCCAGCAAGCCAAGGTGACGTGTCATCCCTCGATGCGAATGCGCCAAGATATATGGAGTCGACGCGGTCGACTCGGAGTGAAGACCGGATCGAGACGAAGTATGCGCTCCACGTCTTCCCAAAGGCGCGTGACACCATCGATTCGAAGCCATCAATTCGAGAAGATGGATTCGAACCAAACAGCCCAGCAAAGAACATCGCTTCGTATCGACGATATCTTTCAATCCACCGATCCAAATGCTATGAAATTTTCACTGGAGGTCTCACACATACTGAGGAACGTCTCCACCAAATTTCATCTCATTTGGACATCATCTTGATCGATACGAAATGGATTCGTATCGATCGCAGATCGAGGCGAAATTCTCTGGAAACGGTCGAATGGGTCCCCTCACGTGCCAGACCAAGTCTCCCGGAGTTTGAACGAGATTTGAGCCTCCTAGGCCTATAACTAGAGCTCCAAAGCCTACAGAAGAAGGGGCTTTTTGATTCTGAAGCGTCCAGACTCTGCCGGATTAAGATTTGCATCCTACCTTTGCTGTTAACTTCGAATTCTAATCTGTAATCCGCTGTTGTTTACTGTAATCGCTTGTAATCATTGAAAGAGAATCAATAAAATCATCAAAACTTCATAGTGGACGTAGGCGTTACGCCGAACCACTCTAAATTGCTTGTCTGTGCATTTTACATTTCTGTTTGTTGGAGTTTTTGTTAGATAACCTCTGTTTTAAATTTACATTCTTCATTTTATCTCTTCAAATAACTCCCGAAGAGTGTTGTGCCCATTTTTGGTACAAACACTTTGGTGCTTTTACTGAGAAAACCAGTTTTTTCTCCTGCTCTTTGGATCTACCATCGATACCGGATTGCATAAATCCAAGAGGAAGATCCAGATATCTGATTCGGAATCCTACCACTCTATTCAGATTTGCATAAAATCTAGGAAAGGACTCCACTACTGAAGATGGTTAGTACAAGAACCGCTATCGCTGCTGATCAAGAAGGCCGAGAGAGACAGAATCCCGTGCATCAGCCTTCTTCTAATCAGGACAATACCGCTCACTCGGATCCGGCAGCGCCAGTCACCCGACAAGAATTTCAAGTATTGCTCCAGGAGCTAACACAAAGCCGTTAGCAGTTGGCTGAACAGTTGCGCGCCAATATCGAGCTGACCAACCAGCTAAACCGCCGGGGCCACAGAAGGTCCAGGAGGGATGATGCTTCCCGGACATCTACCGAAAGCTCAGCTTCATCTGACTATCACCACAGGTCTACCCGCCCCCGGTTAGAAGGGAGTCGTGCTCAGACTGCTGGACATCAACCCGCCTTGACTGTCGGGCAATTGAGGGCAGGACCGTCAACCAGTTTCCAAACAGGACCCTCAACACGAGGAGGCACTGCTCCGCAATACACCACGGACAACCGCGCTACAACTGCCGCGGTAGAGATAAGGGTTGATACCCGAAATCAGTCAGAGCCGAATAATCAACAGCGCGGACATACTCCTGAACCATATATCCCAGAAGACGCTGAGCCAAGGAGGCAAGATACGGACCGTCGACAGCGCCCGGTCCAGACTCGCACTGTGGAACCTGACCACACCTTAGCTCAGCATGCTCAGAATTTGCCAGTGTTAGACATATCGACCATGATACGTCAGATGATACGCAAGAGTCAGGGGCTTACTAATGATGATTGGGGAATCTCTCGTAGTCATACCCCTTTCACAGACGAAGTATTACATGCCGAACCCCCTCGGCGATTCAGAATGCCGACTCTCCCAATGTATGAAGGAAATAGCGACCCCAACCAACATATTCTAAAATATGAATGGTCGATGAGTGCTGCAAGGGCTGACGATGCAGTGAAGTGTCGAAGTTTCCCTATCTCTCTAGGGGGAATCGCGACAATGTGGTTTATACGACTACCACCTAGATCCATTTCTTCGTTCGACCAACTGGCCAAGAGGTTTGTAGAACAGTTTCGCATGCATGTTGCTAGACCAAAAGACGTTAATACCCTGTCCAGTGTCACTCAAGCTCATGGAGAAACGCTCAGGCGTTACCTGGAGAGGTTCCACGCAGCGTGTGTTGAGATCACCAATCCTAACGATAACTCAATCTTGATGGCTTTGACCAAGGGGATTGATCCTGATTCTGAATTTGGGAACTGGCTAGCCGGTAAACCGCCCGCATCGTTGGACCGTTTTTACTCCAAAGCTGCTCAATTCTTGCGGCAAGAGGACGCAAAACAGTCTAGGAAGCAGGACGGTGCGGGGCCCAGTATCGAGGGAATACAGAGCAATGTAGCAGTTAAACAATCCGGTGAGAGTTCTGGGAAAGTTCAACCGAACTTACAGAACAAACAAGCCCAGTCAAGGGGAAACAATAGCCAGGATAAGAAAAGAGATCAGAACCGAGGTCCACGATGTAGGGCTCAAATGTTTGACAATTATACACCGTTAAACACGTCATTGGAAAACGTATACTTACAGACTTGCAACACTGTACAGTATAAGAAGCCTGCTCCGAAGCCCTCATCGGAGAGGCAGGTTTAGACAGGGAAGTTTTGTAGATTCCATGAAAGCTACAGCCACAATACCAATGAGTGTCGGCATTTGCAGGACCTCATCGAAAAGTTGATCAGAGAAAGGAAGTTGGATTAGTTTGTACGGGCGCCGCAATCTGGTGGAGCGGGCCCTTCAAATCAGAATCGTTCACAAAACCAGGAAAGACAGGAGGAACCCGCCCGTGCGGCCGGGAGATTGGTTATTAATACAATAAGTGGTGGCCCCCACCCAGCAGACAGAAGCTGGGGGGAAATGGAGTCGTATGCTAGTTCTATCAGGCATGCGGACTTCGAGTGTTGTAGTAATTGCGAAGACGGAACCCCGGTTAAGCAACAAAAGATAATGTCTGATGATATTGTGTTCAGAAGCCGAGACGCTGATAAGGTCGAAGCCCATACAATAGACCCACTAGTCATATCTGCCCAGGTAGGTCCTGCTTGGATGAAGAGGATCCTGGTTGATAGTGGAAGCTCTGTGAATATCTTACTTAAACAGGCTTACGACTTAATGAAAATGAAGGCAAAGGATTTGAAACCTTGCCTGTCCCGAATCCACGGTTTTAACGAGAGTGCCACGATACCCGTTGGAGTAACTGAACTACCGGTTGAGTTGGGAGTTGGGGAACGCCGGAGAGTCCGGATTTTACAGTTTGTCGTCTTAGAGATTGATTCACCTTATAACGCATTTTTGGGCCGACCAGCCCTAGCCGAATTCAGGGCAGCCATCGCCCCATGGTGTTTAACTCTGAAGTTCCCCACTGATCGTGGGATTGGGGTTGTTCAAGGAGATCAGGCCACGGGAAGGGCCTGTTATGTTGCTGAGCTGTGCGGGGCGCAACGTAAAGAGAAGGGAAAAGGCGTAGAGGAATCTCTCTGCGTTCGTTCTATTGATAATTGACAATTAATGCCTGGGCCTCGGCCCGGGCACCACGACCAAATCCTGAAAGACCTGGACCCTAGGGACAATGAGGATAAAGACGAATCTACGGAGAGTCAAGCTTCTCCGGCCGAACTGACTGTGGACGTCCCAATCAGTGAGGATGATGATTCAAAGATGCTGAAAGTTGGGTCTCAACTGAACGAGCAGACACAGCAAGAATTGGTCGAATTTCTTTGGGCGAATCTCGACGTCTTCGCCTGGACACACTCTGACATGTGCGGAATCTCGCCGAGCATTGAAAGTCACTTCCTGAATATAGATCCGCGACATGTCCTAGTAAAGCAGAAAAGGCGCGGTATGGATCCAGAGAGATCTGCCGCCCTTAAGGAGGAAGTTGATAAACTACAATCAAACGGGTTTATTCGAGATGCCTTGTATCCAGAATGGGTATCCAACCCTGTACTGGTTCGAAAGCCAAACGGAAAATGGAGAACCTGCGTTGATTACTCTGACCTAAACAAGGCCTGTCCAAAGGATAGCTTCCCACTTCCACGAATTGATCAGCTCGTAGACTCGACGGCCGGACACGAATTATTATCTTTTATGGATGCTTACTCTGGTTACAATCAAATCCCCATACATCTGCCTGACCAAGAACATACCAGCTTCGTAACCGATCTGGGACTCTACTGTTACAAAGTCATGCCGTTCGGTCTAAAGAACGCTGGAGCAACATACCAACGCTTGGTCAACCGGATGTTCGCCGATCAGATCGGGAAGACCATGGAGGTCTACGTAGATGACATGGTGGTGAAGTCTAAATTTTCCACAGATCACGTCAGAGATTTAAACTCGATGTTCAGCATCCTTCGAGAGTATGGAATGAAGCTCAACCCATTGAAGTGCCACTTCGGCGTCGCGTCCGGAAAGTTCCTTGGGTTCATTGTCAATGCTCGAGGGATAGAAGCAAATCCTGAGAAGATCTGGGCTATAAGAAATTTGCAAACCCCTAGAACCATAAAGCAAGTCCAGAGTCTCAACAGAAAGGTCGCGGCATTGAGCAGGTTCATTTCAAAGTCCACCGATAAATGCATTCCTTTCTTCGATCTGATCCGGAAGGGAAAACGAAACTTTGAATGGACCACAGAGTGTGAAAGCGCGTTCCGATCACTAGTTCAACATCTTTCCACACCTCCAATTTTGTCAAAACCGGTCGACCACGAGCAATTGTACCTCTACCTGGCAGTATCGGAACATGCAATCGGTGTTGCTCTAGTTCGGGAGGAAGACAAAGTGCAAAACCCGGTTTACTATGTTAGTAAGCGGCTAACGGGAGCTGAAAGAAATTATCCGAGACTGGAGAAACTGGCCTATTGCTTGGTCATTGCCTCAAGAAAGCTCCGCCCTTACTTCCAAGCTCATCCTCTTACTGTGTACACCGACCAGCCGTTACGATAGGTCCTCACGCGGCCTGAGACGTCCGGTAGGTTACTTAAACGGAACGTTGAGCTAAGCCAATTTGATATCACATACGCTCCGCGGAGAGCCATTCAAGGACAAGTTCTGGCAGATTTCATAGCTGAATTCACCGTTCCAGAAGACTTGCCCGAGAGCAGTGAATCCCCCGAATACATCTGGAAGCTGTATACTGACGGTGCGTCAAACGACCGGTGTTCGGGTGCTGGGGTTGTGCTTGAAACTCCCGAGGGCCGATCCATATGTTATGCTTTGAAGTTCGATTTCCGTGCAACTAATAATGAAGCTGAATATGAAGCCCTCTTGACCGGCCTAAAACTCGCCAGAGACTTGAGAATTATCGCTGTGGAAATTTATTGCGATTCACAGTTAGTGGTGTGTCAAGTACGAGGAGAATATCAAGCAAGAGATCGAAGGCGGGCTACCTACTTGGCCCGAGTTCAGGAAATATTGAACCAGTTCGATTATTATGCCATCTACTATGTGCCTCGGGAACACAACCAGAAAGCCGATTCACTATCAAAGTTAGCCAGCACAGGTGAAGCGCAGCAAATGGGACTCATCCCCATTGAAACTTTGGCTTCCCCGAGCATCGATTGGATAGAAATGAACTTTGTGTTTGAAACCGCTCCCAGTAGAGAGTCTTGGATGACTCCGTACCAAAATTACATTGAGAATGGGACGTTGCCTGAGCCTAGAAATGAGAAGAGACAAATTCTGAGGAAAGCCTCACGGTTCGTCATCCAGAATGGAGTCATGTGCAGGAGAGGTTATTCCATTCCTCTCCTCGGATGTATCGCCCACGAGGAAATAAAACGAGTGTTACACGACGTACACGAAGGAGAGTGTGGCGATCATACCGGAGGGCAAGCTCTCGCTAAGAAGATACTCCGATATGGGTATTACTGGCCGACAGTGAACTGAGATGCGGCGAACTATGCCAGAAAGTGTGATAAATGCCAGATACATGCCCGAATTCCGAGAGCCCCGCCTACTGAGATAACCCAAATGGTCAGTCCCTGGCCATTCGCAATGTGGGGCATCGATATCATCGGCGCTTTACCTTTGGTGAAAGGCGGCGCGAAATACGCCATCGTTGTCGTTGACTACTTTACAAAGTGGGCTGAGGCCGAAGCCCTTGCAACCATTACGACAAAGAAAGTGATAAATTTCATGGTTCGCAACATCATCTGTCGATTTGGACTCCCGCATACCATCATTACCGATAACGGAGCCCAATTCGAAAGTACGGAATTCAAGAATTTCTGTCAACGGTTTCATATCCATAAAAAGTTCTCGGCTGTCGCACACCCCCAGGCGAATGGACAGGTTGAAGCTGTCAATAAAGTTATAAAATCCATCCTGAAGAAACGACTGGAAAAGGCCAGAGGCAAATGGGTCGATGAACTACCTATGGCGTTATGGGCCTATCGAACGACTCACAAAACCGCGACCGGACACACTCCGTTTTCCCTATCTTATGGCTCAGAGGCTGTTATTCCGGTCGAGATGGAAGTATTTTCTCATCGCGTGACTTACTATGATCCGAAAACGAACGCTGTACTGCTGGCCGAATCTTTGGATCTGTTGGATGAAAAACGGGAAGAGGCTGATTTGAGAGCAGCCGCATATCGAAGTCGGGTCGCCCGACTGTACAACACCAAAGTTCGACCCCGAACCTTTGAACTCGGCGACCTCGTGCTCAAGAGAATCTACCCAGTTCCTTCACACATGAAGCCGAACTGGGGAGGACCATATGTGATTACACAAAGACTCGGAGATGGCATGTTCAAGCTGTCGACCATTGACGGTCACGATTTGCCAAGGGCCTGGAACAGCGAAAGTCTCCATCGCTATTACACATGACAGGCTTTATTTATTTCATTCTATTTAGCAATTTGTTTCTGCATTTCGAAATTTGAATTTTGTAATAAGGCAGCTGACTTTGCCACATTTTCTTATTTCAGCAATAAAATGCCATCTCTTCGAGCCAGAGCTGTGATTCATTAAGTACGATATACGACATCACGATGCACGAAGAGCTAAATCCCATCACGCAATGGGACTTATTCAAATAGAGAGTGGCTGTGATACGACCGGCCACTTGCTAAGTGAAACCCGAGCTCGGGGGCAAGCCATTACACCAATATCGATAGGATTGACACACGACAATCCTATATCCAACTCTGTATTCCCAGAGTGCGAAACGGAGTATAAACATTCAACTCCGTATTCCCAAAGTGCGAAATGGAGTATAAACATTCAACTCCATACTCCCAGAGCGCAAAACGGAGTATAAACATTCAACTCCGTACTCCCAGAGTGCGAGACGGAGGATAAACATTCAACTCCATACTCCCAGAGTGCGAGACGGAGTATAAACATTCGACTCCGTATTCCCAGAGTGCGAAACGGAGTATAAACATTCAACTCCGTATTCCCAGAGTGCGAAACGGAGTATAAACATTCAACTCCGTACTCCTAGAGCGCGAAACGGAGTATAAACATTCAACTCCGTACTCCCAGAGTGCGAGATGGAGTATAAACATTTGACTCCGTATTCCCAGAGTGCGAAACGGAGTATAAACATTCGACTCTGTATTCCCAGAGTGTGGAACGGGGAATAAACATTCGGCTCCGTATTCCCAGAGTGAGAAACGGAGAATAAACAGCCAACTCCGTTTTCCCAGCATGCGAAGCGAAGTATAATCAGTCCACTTCGAACTCCCGAAGCGCGAGTCAGAGTGTGAACGCTAACTCAAATTCCCCAGGATATGAGTCGAAGTACTAACGTCAATCTTAAAGTCCCCAGAACATGAACAACCGTTCATGAGATGACTTGAATCCCCAGAGTATGGATGACATTATCCAGGAGGAAGTAAGTGTAGCCCGCTCGTTCGATCCTCACTCAATGCGATCGCAAGCTGATCATCATAACTTAACCCCGGAACTTGGGGGCAGATTTGGCAGATAAAACAAGCTATGCCTGATCATAAAAATAATGCAAGTACACCGGACCGAAGTTCGAACACTGCAGTATTCAAGCATTAAAGGAACATAAGCCGAAACTAGAAGACAAAATTTTATTTCAACTAAATCAAAAGCAATGGTTCATACACGAGCCTTTCCAAAATATTACTACTAGCAGGGGCCGAACCCGCATCTAAACACGGCCTACAAAAGGGAAAAAGAAAAAGTAACAAAATCCCTGACTACCAAAAGAGGAAAGTATGCCTAAAAAGAGTGTCTAATCTTTCTGCTTCCTCAACCTCTTCTTCCTCGAGGAGCTACTGGAGCCGCCAGTACTCTTTCGTTTAGAACTTTTCTCCCTAGGCAGGCTCCCCTCGGATGAAGGCATGATGTCGACGTCCTCGTCCGAGCTGGACTCTATGGGAATGCTTCCCGCAGGAGGAGTTGGAGGAACAGAATCCGTAGCCGGAGGCGGGACCGACGCACTAGTGTCAGTAAGCGTGCCCCTAGGAGATACAATCATAAGAGGGGTGGGACAATGTGCTGCTGCTCCGCCATCCGCGCTGCCACCATGCACAGCTGCTGCCATCTCAGCATTGATTTCGGCCAACATCCTTGCTTCTCGCTGCGCTCTGACCTCACCATGTGCTGTGACAGCCTGGGTTGAAATATCAGAAGTGGACGAGAATCCGCCAAGGCTGAATGGTAGGTCTGCAAAGGGATCACTCTGTCGGCCAAGGAGCTCGTTTATCATCTGTTCATCGAAAGAGAGTGAGCTCCCCTGTGTTACTTCCACCGGCACTGTTGTCACAACAGAAGTTGCCTCAGAAATGATGGCCTCCGGTACTTGACATGATTCCTGGGCTACGGAAGGCGCCGCCGGTGCAACTCCAATCACTGGTCAAAGAAAGGAAACGTCTTTTAGTATACACTTCCATACGCATTCTTCACCCCAAATGAACAAGGGATTAGTTCAGAGTACCTTCCTCGGTTTGGGTCAGGGTCGTTTGAACGGCTTCAGAGGAATGCTCCTTAATAGGAGATAAATGTGGTCGGTCTGGATCATAGGCCGGTATAGGCTGGGAGTCGATCGTCGTAGTTGGCTCAGATTGAGATGACACGACAATCTCAGAACTTGTGATACGGTGCTCAGCACCAGAGCCTTCTCCAATTTCCTAAGATCGGGCGCCGAGCCTCTCCTCCTCGTGAAAAATCATGGAGCCATGGAGAACTTTCTTTTCGTCATCATTAAGAATGCGGTTCTCCAGCTCGAATTCATCGATGCCTTCATCGGGATGTCCAGATTTCTCCTCCTCAACCAACGTATTCCAAGCGTTATAGAGATGTGTTGGATAGTCGTCGAGCCATGTCAGATCTCGGTGCCTTAGCACATTGGCATTGTAAGTGACGAGTAGCTCTTCTACCTCAGCCTCAATCCTGGCCTCCGCCTGCCGTACCTTCTCGTCAACCCCAGCTTCAGCTTCGCGAGCTTGTTGCATAGCCGCTTCCTTCTCCTTTCGGAGCATCACCGCCTGATCACAGGCCTCCTGCGTAGAGACATTAGCTGCATCTTTCTCCTTCGCCATTTCGGAGAACTTTGATTTCAGCTCATTAAGCTCCTTAAGAGCGGCATCCCTCTCGGCGGTAATGGTGGTGTTCCTATGACCCATGTCTTCGATGGCGGTGTAGTGCTCTTGTTTCATTCTGGTCATGGCGGAGTTTACTTCGTCAACCTTTTTTAGGGCCTCCATTTCAGATTTACGAGAAGACTCAGCCTCCGCATTGAGCGCTTTTATGATTCTGTCATTGTGACCCAACTCCTTCTCAAGCTTCTCAATGGCGACGCCCCGATCGAATGCCACTTTGGACGCTTTCCTCGCGGCCCGTGCCCACTCCCTGTACTGGAAGAAGATGTCCGTAACATAATCATGGATAGTGGTTTCAGCGGTTGGCGGAATCCTCCTCAAGTGCGGAGGGAAGACATAACCATAAAAGCAGATGTCGGGAAATTCCTTCCTCATCTGTGCCAATTTAAGCGCTCCTTCACTGGACGCATCAGTCAGGACCGGTGTGGTAGTTGAAGAGGTGGCTATTTCAGTCCTGCGCGGAGGATCGGGCCTCGAAGCTTGAGAAGGTGGCCTAGGTCGTGAAATTTCAAGAGGACGAGCAACTGCTACCGTAGGAGGTGCGGAGGTCCTGGGAGGAGGAGAGCGAGATCGGGATCGGTGAACGTATCCCCTGTCTCTGTCAGACTTCTCCTGACCAGAGTGTCCTGAGTCATAATCCCTCTCGCCCTCTCCTGCGTGGCTCATGATAACGGCGCTTGTTGCGCAAACTACCAAGCACAGAACTTTGTCCAGACATCGTGCCTGAAAAGCAAACCACGGAAAATCAGTAGCCGTTTACAATATGTTGTTTATGGTTAGGAAAATGTGTTGTGCCGTGAAGAGTGTGTGAATGTGTAACCCCCCGGACCAACTAGAAGTGTCAATCGCACTGGCAGGAAGAGACTCGCTAACATCGAAGGTATGTCGCGGTCCACCCAATTCAACGTCGTGTTGCTCGGGCTCGATGTTCGGGATTGGAGGGTCAGCGAGCCCTTCGAATTGATTTTCAGCTTGCAGGGAGGGTGCCTCCGCAATTCTAACTCCTGACAGGGGGCGGTGTAAAACCACCGACTTCCGCCTCCCGGATTTAGGCTGTTTGGAGGCCACCGCTTTGCCTTTTCTCTTTTCAACAGTATCCGGGATTGCATTAGCAGGTCCGACCAACGGTTCCTCGTCGGTATGAGTTCTCTCGGAATCGGGTTCCTCAATTATCACAACCCTGGGTTTCTTCCGCTTGACCTTTTCTTTGGAGACAGTCTTTAATGCGCCATCGAGCCTTATGCTCTGCCTCCGCCCAATCAACCCAAGAACTCTGAGATTCCGGTCCATCAGTAGCAATTCAATATTCCTTTCTTCACTAGGAATCTCTTAAAGGACCCGAACTATCTCTTTATAATAGCCACCTTCAGGTCGCTGGATTATAGCTGAAAGAAAAGGAGTAGGAGATATGAGTTTAATTTCATTCAAAAATTGCTCTGTCGATTACTTGGAAAAAGACAATACTCACGTCTGAACAGCCATCTTCTGGCAAACCTCGGAGGACATCGAACATAGAACCACTCTGATTTGAAGTAGCTCAGCCTAGTCCATGACCCCGTGACAACTTGGCAGTTTCTTACAGACTCCAAGAATGTAAAAGATGGGCTGTCAGTTCGACTTTTGAAGTTGAAGAGGTATCTTATCTCGGTCGGGTGGGGAGGTCGGTAGAGGTATTCCATAAATGCGATGAACAAGCCATTGAGTGAAGCATATCCATTCGGATGTAGCTGAGATGGAGCAATATCCAGGTAAGCCAACACTTCTCTTATATAATTGTTGAATGGAGGAAGTGTACCGGCTGCGCATGCATGTCGATTAAAAGCAGTATACCCCTCCGGGGGATTATGCGGTCTGTCGTCCGGCCTCGGCAACATTACATCGTCCAACGACAGGCCATGCCTCAAGCATATTCTCCCTAGCATATCTTCAGAGATATTGGACGGGACAGAGTCAGGTGGACTATTAATGAAGGACGCATCAGGCAACTCGTCCGGAGCTGGACCAATAGCTTCGGCCTCGATGTCCGGAATCTCAAGTCTGGGATGGATAAGATTCTGAGTTTCTTGCTGCTGCGAACTTGACGGTTCCATAACTAGCTAACTCACGAGAAACCATCATTAGATGATAAAAAGCCCGTGCATTCCTCAGTGTAAAGTGTATGAATGTATTGTGCAGTGCAAATGTTGTGCATGACTTGAGCAAATTCTGCAGAATTAAAGAAAACATGCAAGTGACGAAACTCTGGAAGTCAGACCGGCAATGACCGTCATCGCTGACCGTCACGACCGCGCCTTCCAAAGACTGTCGTTCAATTTAGATTAGAAGTTCGTTACACTTTGATGAGGTACGGTTCCATCTACGAGCTTCAAAAGGGCAATCAGATGTGCAGTGTTATGATCAAGTTCGATTATGCAATGCGGAAGCTCGTAGGAATCGAGTGTGCAGTTTAATTGTCAAATCCAGATATGCAGGAATGAAGTTCGTTGAAGTCATGCTTTCAAGTGCTTAGGATTTCGTATCCATCAAAGGAGGATTTCGAATCGATGCCAAGCGTTATGTTTCGAATCGACCATTGGCAGTCTGGTTCGTATCGATCGCAATAGGTGCGCTTTCGTATCGATCGTTGGGGATCTGGTGCATATCGATAACGCTCGAGTCAATACTTTTTACATCGATCGCAGGGGCAGACTTCATATCGATCCGAAAGCTAAGGACTTCAGAGTAGTTATTGACTTATTGTCAGCCACTCCATGTCGATACGACCCATCTCCACGACCTTCGATACGAAACCACTTCATCTCCACAACCATCGATACGAAACCACTTCATCTCCACAACCATCGATATGAAATCGCATCGTCTCCACATTACGTCTCATCTTAATCGATACGAACCCCAGGAAGAATACCATTGATTTGATCGATTCGAACATGACTCCCACGTCGATTAGGAATCGCCTCTTCCACTCTTTCTTCTCCAACCTGCCAGAAAACGCCATGGCCATCATATCTTCGAGCCAGATCTGGTTTTACCAGTCGCCAGAAGAGAAGATTGGTGGAGAAAGAATGGATCCATAGCAACCTTATCATTTGGATTCGCTGTTGCTTACCTAGAGATTGAGATTCGAAGATCCGAAGAGGTAGGTTTGATCGAGTCAAAAGTACGGAGCTGTTATCTCTGTCTGAGTCGATTGCAAGGGGTTAAGAGCAACAGTAAAGGTGAAAAGTAAAAAAGTGAAAATAAGCCAAGTCTCAGGTATTTATATGAAGCCTGGAGGCGAACTGGGTCGATTCGTCTCCCAGTCAATATAACCGGTCGCAAGCGGTCAAGCGATGGGTCTGTGCAAACGCACTCTTCGAACCCATCAGGCTGTGCATTCATCAAGGCGCAATATTCACCAGATGCCATCGATTCGATACATCCATTTTGTGAACCATCGATTCACGACAGGTCAGGTTTATCGATACAAACTCGATACTCATGTCTGTTAAAATACATCGATGCGAAAAGTTATCTCGTATCCATCGAAGGACATCGATGCGAAGCAGAATTCACCCCAAGTTGCGATCCTCGAATGCAAATCAAAACTTCGTATCCATTAATGACGCCCCGCATCGATTCGAAGGAATACATCCTGACTTCTTACCATGGCGCCATGAGAGAATCATTGCGAAATTCAACAACGACCTAAAACTAACGACGAGTTGCGAGCTTGCGACTTTTCAAAGCACGTCATGTTTTCTCAAGACGTACTTTGGGGGGCAAATGTTATCCCACCTTTTGGCAAGGCCAGGACACCAAGGAACCGACTAGAGAACAGGGATAGCTCGCCATGGATATCGCTGAATTTTGTCTGAGTCCAGATAGAGCTACAATTGATAGGACATGACAAGAAAGATCATAGAGGTCAACATCTCAAATTTCGGGTCAATCCGGGTCCACATGCTCGAGTTATGAACGAGTTAAATTGAAGGGAAAAGCCCAGATTTCGTATCCATCACTATGGGTGATTTCGTATCCATCACTAGAGCTATAGTTCGGATCGATCACGTTCGTATCGATCAGGAGCAGTCGTGTTCGAATCCATCGAGTTCGTATCGATAGACTTCGTACCCCTCAGCAGATGAAGCGCTCTGCATCCATCAGATCACCTTTATTCGTATCCACCAGAGAAGGGTTTGTTCGACTCCATCGGCAAGGCCTTGTTCGAAACCATCAGTGATGCTTCATTCGAGTCCATCAAGCCAGCAAGCCAAGGTGACGTGTCATCCCTCGATGCGAATGCGCCAAGATATATGGAGTCGACGCGGTCGACTCGGAGTGAAGACCGGATCAAGACGAAGTATGCGCTCCACGTCTTCCCAAAGGCGCGTGACACCATCGATTCAAAGCCATCAATTCGAGAAGATGGATTCGAACCAAACAGCCCAGCAAAGAACATCGCTTCGTATCGACGATATCTTTCAATCCACCGATCCAAATGCCATGAAATTTTCACTGGAGGTCTCACACATACTGAGGAACGTCTCCACCAAATTTCAGCTCATTTGGACATCATCTTGATCGATACGAAATGGATTCGTATCGATCGCAGATCGAGGCGAAATTCTCTGGAAACGGTCGAATGGGTCCCCTCACGTGCCAGACCAAGTCTCCCGGAGTTTGAGCGAGATTTGAGCCTCCTAGGCCTATAAATAGAGCTCCAGAGCCTATAGAAGAAGGGGCTTTTGATTCTGAAGCGTCCAGACTCTGCCGGATTAAGATTTGCATCCTACCTTTGCTGTTAACTTCGAATTCTAATCTGTAATCCGCTGTTGTTTGCTATAATCGCTTGTAATCATTGAAAGAGAATCAATAAAATCATCAAAACTTCATAGTGGACGTAGGCGTTACACCGAACCACTCTAAATTGCTTGTCTGTGCATTTTACATTTCTGTTTGTTGGAGTTTTTGTTAGATAACCTCTGTTTTAAATTTACATTCTTCATTTTATCTCTTCAAATAACTCCCGAAGAGTGTTGTGCCCATTTTTGGTACAAACATTATTCAAAACCCATTTATTTATATCTTTTCCCATATTTTGGAAATAATCAATAAGATTTCAAAAATCAACTTTATGCTTTTACATTCCTTCTTTTAAATTCACCCAATTCTTTCAAAAGGAATTTACTAAAAATTTCCAATTTTAATTTCAAAAATCCAATTTCAGTTATTTCTGGTGTCCAACGATACCAAAAATATATTCGGCTAAATTTAGCCTTCAACAAATTCAATCGTCCATATAATCATTCATAGATTATAAATAAATCATCACACAGCATATGAAACAAATTCATAAAATATATGAAACAAATTCATAAATTTTGAGGAATCCAGTTGGATCCCTCCAACCTGTTTCCCTGCATCCACAGATGTTAGCACAATACCAATTCCACTTCGAGGTGGAATATCATGGTATATGGAATTTATAAAAAATATCATCTGCTATTATGCGGCGCATAGGGTCTCATCCGCTATATAATGCGGGAAAATCAATCACCAATATATATATATATATATATATATATTCCAATATATATATATATATTGCTATATACTACTATATATACTATCACAATCAGGCAATCAATCAATAACTACAATTCGAATTTTTATTTGAGTGAGAAGATCTCACCTTTGATTTTATTTATTTGCAATCCCATTTCTATTCCAGTTTGTTTTCTCGATTTATAGACCTTGTAAAAACAATTTTATACAATTTATCAATATTCGAATAAATCGAACAATACATTCCTATTTTGATAGATTTAATTAACCAATGATTTTTATTTTCCAAACCATTAAATTGTAAACAAATTTTCCTTTCATAATTAATTTGGTAGCTAAGAAAATTTAGATCCAATACAAATAAATCTTCACCATTAAAATTGAATTCGTAAATGAATATATATATATATATGTATATTATCATTTTTTTCTCCTTTTTCTTTCTAAATATTAAAATATCTTTTATTGTATATCTATATACGCATTGCACAAAAGTTTAAAAAGTAAAATTGCATCTTAAAACTTATTTATCTGTATATTTAAAATTTAGTAAATTCAAACAAACCAAAATATACCTTGCTGTTTGAAAAAAAAAATCGTCGCAACCACCAAGATCTGCTGCTCGACATCGCCACCAACCTACTTCGCGAATCCACCCAGAACGAGAACAATTGCGCTGCCTTCCTCCATCGATAAGCCACGGCCCACCAGCGAACCCCTAGCTCGCGACCCAAAACCCTAGAAGACCGCGACCAGAAAACATCGCGACTCTCCCCTATTCGTTCGCGCCTTCCTCCAGCCGCGATAATCCCACTCGCAGCTCCTCCCAGAGACCATGCGAACGAACGCCATTTCTTGATGCTTGATTTTGACTAGCGAAAGAGGAGGTTTCTCCGTTCTTTTATTTGGAACGAGAAAAAAAAACGGCCATTGATTTTTATTTAAAACTGCGAATCCGATTAAAGAAGAGGCTACGGCCATTTTTTTTTCTTTTGAAGCTGCTGTTGATTTTGAACGAAGATAAGGGTTTTCGTTTCGTTTATTATTATTTACAACGAGACTTTGAACTGATTGAGAGGAAGGGCTGTCGCGTGCTAGCATAGGCTAGGGTACAGTGAGATGACGACATTGCTGCTGATGGAGAAAGAACTTTGACTGGTGAATAGAATATATTATTCAAGTTTTAAATTAAAATTTAAATCGTCAAGAATTCGCAGCTCAAAATCTTGACATCCTATTGAGGCATGCCGCCAGGCGTCTATAATGTTATATCCCTATTCCAAACGCAATGGAAGAGGTTCCGAGTCCAAATTCGATCGTATGGAGAAGATAGCTTTTTGGACCAGTTATAATATTGAATTTCAATATAATTTTCAGTGCGTTTGCATATCGTACGGCCAAACGATCACTCCAAACATTACGAAAATTGAAATCCGATAATAATACAATATTACGGATCCAATGGAACTGGTTTCGTCGAATTCCGAGACTGTGCCTCGGAAGGCTATTTTTTAAATTCAATTTAAACAATAAAATTTCAAAACTGAACAAAACAGTTCCAAATTCAATTCTGAAGCTTTTATTATCTTCAGTATAATCAATATAGATTTTCTAAGCCTTGAAAATATTTTTAATCAGCTTAAAACTGAAGATTCAAATTTTTATCTAGATTTAACGATTAAATTCAATAATTAAATTGCAAAAATTCATTTTGATATTTGAATTTCAAATTAAACCAACTTCCAGATATTTAAAATCAATTAAATATCCTGATTTCCAATGTCAAAAATTCAGGGTCGTTACAATTATGGCGCACAATCGGTGTGAATATCTCATCATACTCCTTCCCTTTCCTTTATGCAAACCCCTTAGCCACTAATCTAGCTTTGTATCTCCCATCGTCATTCACCTTGTATATCCATTTGTACCCAATAACATGGTTTCCTTTAGGAAGCGGAACCAAATCCCAAGTTTGATTCTTCATGAATGATTGCATCTCTTCCTCCATGGCACAAATCCACTTCGAACTATCACTCGACACCATGACGTCATCAAGGTCAATCGGCTCATCTTGGACTACATGAAGAGCACAGTCCAAATTATCATAAAAGCTAAGATAGTTCCAATCACCATATCTATTGGGTGGCCTTATAGCATGACGACCAACCTGAGTAGCAATACCATCACCTAAACTCCTTTCGACTCCACCTTGAACTGAATCCTCTCTAGAATCATGTACATCACCAAGAACTAGAGGCACCCTGTGGACTATGTGATGTAACATCAAGCGCTTCCTCCTCACAAGCATCTTCAACTACTCTACTTCTTGGATGGAAGATGGGAATAACTTCCTTATCCTTTGATTCACCATGAACCAAATCCGGAACATCCGATAAGCCTCATTCTCCTTGAATAAAGCCGACTCATCAAAAGTAACATGATGAGAATTCACAACCTTCTTCGTTTTTGGATTCCATATCCGATAGCCTTTTACACCGTCCGTACAGCCAAACAAGACCCCTTTGAATGTTCTTGGCTCAAGCTTATAATTTTCCAGATCATGCACATTAACTGGACTACAAAACACACGAAGATAACTCCTGCTCTTTCCCTTTCATACTTCCTTCGAAATCTTGTTATCAATAGTCGAGCACAAAATTCGATTAACAATATGCACCGCGGTTGACAACGCTTTGGCCCAAAATCCTTTAGATAAACCCAATGTCAATCTCAAGCATCGAGCTTTCTCAAGTAGAGTACTGTTTATCCTCTCTACAACACCATTCGACCGTGGATCTCCTGGTGCAGTAAAATGCCTTCGAATACCATGATGCTTGCGAAACTCCAAGAACTCTTCGGAAACATACTCTCTGCCATTATGAGACCTTAGAACCTTCAAAGATTTGCCACTCTCATTCTCAACAAGAGCCTTCCAAACTTTGAACTTTGCAAATGTCTCCGACTTGGCCTTCATTATATACACCCGTACCTTCCGAGAAAATCATCAATGAAAGAAATATAATACCTTGCTCCTCCCAAAGAAGATACCAGTGTCGGTCCCCAAAATCCATGTGAACATACTCAAGAACACTTCACGAATCATGTTTTCCCTCATCGAATGATACTTTTGTTTGCTTTCCATGACACATTCCTTGCAAAACTCAAGCTTGTTGAAACTCTCTACATCGATCATCTCCCTCTTACGAAGAATATCTAAACTCCTATCCGAGACATGACCGCATCCAAGCCACGAGAACTATCAACACCTACACAAGTTTTACCTTCAATAGTCACTCCTTGAAGCAAATAAACTCCATGAGTCCTAGCTCCCTTCATCACCACAAGCACACTCTTCGAAACCTGCAAGCTATCACTCTCAATAGTGATCTTACAACCTAATGAATACAACTGCCCCAAGAAAATAAGTGACTTTCGAAGTCCCTGAACATAGCATGCATTAGTGAGAGTACGAACTACTCTGTCAAACATTCGAATTTGCACGGAACCAATGCCATTCAACTTACAAATAGAACCATTACCTATAACAATTTAATTTCCCTCTTTGTCGACATAAGAAGAAAAACAATTCTTATTTGGCGTCATATGACAAGGCGCCCTCGACTCGAGCATCCATTCGCTACTCGAAACTCCAATGCTACCACCATCGAAACATCTATGTCTCCCTCACCAACTCCACTCTCTACCGCTACGGATGAAGATGCTACTTTTTTCTTTGCTTTCTCCTTGTTCGGACACTCATTCTTCCAATGACCATGTTTCTTACAAATAAACCACTTGTCATTTCTTTCCTTTGACTTTCCCTTCCAACTAGGCTTTCTTGATTTAGAACGCCCTCGGTTTCCTTTCTTCTCATATCTCTCATTGTCCACAAATAAACTGTGACCATTACTAGCACCACTACTTCCATCACCTAACTCCTTCATTTGATCACGTAACTTCTCACTAAAAAGACCCATTTTGACATCATCAAGAGTCAAAGTATCCCGACTATAGATCAAACTATTTGAGAAACTCAACAGTCCAGAATGAACACAACAATATCGTTGCCTTTTGCTCTTCCTCAATCTTCAAATCTACCGCCTTAATCTTCATTAGCAAATCATCAAAGACATTCAAGTGAGCCTTTAGCGAAGTACACTACTTTATCTTACAAGTGAAGAATGTTCACAACAAGATCAAACGATTAGTTAGTGGCTCTTCATATACAAGTCCTCCAACATGTCCCAAATACCCTTAGCGGTAGTCTCACCACTAATTTCGGAGATCACATTCTCTCCCATAGCAAGTTGAAGCGTAGTGAATGCCCACTCTCCATTTCCTCTCTCAACATCTGAGATGTCTGCCGACAATAAATGTGTATCAAACACAACCCGATGCACTCGATTCCGCCTGAGAACCGCTTTCATCTTTCATTTCCACTTTTCAAAATCATTAACGTCATTCTACTTGAACCAATTGTGCTCCGAAGCCGCATACGATCCACGTACATACGGTGCCACACCACTTGGACCAATCATCGAGGGACTACTCGAGGGGTTATCTGATTCTGACATTTCTACAACCACCTACCAACACCAATGCTCCGATATCAAATGTTATTGGAATTCTAACTTAAGATCGCTCAAATCAAAACCCCAAAGCATAGTGGAAAATGAGATCATGGTAAGAAGTGCAAAAACAACCAATCAATATCGCAATCCAAATCTCAATCTAATCCAAAATCAATCACAATCAGCAAACAAGCAATAGAGAAACAAAGCAATACGATAAAATAAATCACACATCGATTTATAGTGGTTCCAATAACGTCTTGCTAGTGTATATCCACTTTGAGTGAGGACCTTTATTAATACCAATAAGAAGAGTATAAGAGATTGATTACAATGATCAATATTCAAATAGAATAGATTTTTGGAGAAGAGAATTGAAGAAAAACTAGGTTTTGATCAACTCTATTTAATTGTGGATAGACCTTGATCATAAACCCTTAGAGTTCTATTTGCTTTGAATCCTGAAAATAGCTTATATAGCGAGTCATCATTCCTTGACAAATACCTATTTTCCCTTTGAAGCCTTATAAGAAAATGCATAAATCCTAGGCCAAGAAAAAAAACTGCAGCGCGTCAGATGTCTAACAAAACCGCTCAGATGTCTGTCGCAACTTTTGGCCTATAGAATTCCTACTGACAGACGTTTGACCAGTTTTCTCAAAAGTCTGACAAAACTCGCGGGTTACAGTAAACCTATTGTCAGACGTCTGAGGATTCCTGTCAGACGTCTGACACGACTTTTAACATATGCATCAACCAGCTTCAAATCACGATAACTTGAGCATCCAGTTCCGATTTGCGGGCCTTTTTCACCGTTATCAAGCTATTCTGGACCTCTTCAATTCTCCATATAGTGTCGCCAAAATTCAATAGTTTGCACATTGATAGAGGGGGTGAGTTGAACTCAAAAGAGTTCAATAAGTTTGGCAAACAACGTGGTATCAGAAGGCAATTTACTAGTGTATACACTCCACAACAAAATGGATTGGCCGAGAGAAAAAAATCGAAGAATGATGAATATGGTTCGTTTAATGCTCTCGGAAAAAAGATCCCAAAATCTTTCTGGTGGTCTGAGGTAGGAAATTGAACGATGTACATGTTTAATAGAAGTCTTACAGTAACACTAAAAATGTCACTCCTGAAGAAGCATGGTCTGGCATGAAACCTACTATGGAACACTTCAGAGTTTCCGGGAGTGTAGCACATGTTCATGTGCTAGATGTCAGGCGAACCAAGCTAGATAACAAGTGTTGGTGTATCTTTACTGGGGTGATGGCAAGAGTGACGTAGATGAGGAGCATAACACCGAAGACATTGATAGTCGTGAAGCTGTTGTAGAAGCCATGGAAGATGAAAATCACATAGTCGATGATTTTGTACTTGATTCGATTAACCAAGAAGTGTTAAATGCTTGAGAAAGAAGGGATGTATATGCTCCTATTTGGATGAGAGATTGCGTCAGTGGTGAGGTCCGAGGGATTATCTGAGGAAGAAATTAAGCTAAATATGATCCTTGTTGTTTCTATAGAGCCCATCAACTATGAAGTGGTAGTGAAGAGTTTGAAATGGAGATTAGCAGTGGATTCTCAGATCAACTCTATTGAGATGAATAAAACTTAAAAACTTACTGATTTACCAACTGGTGCTCAAACCATTGGAATAAAGTGGATTTATAAAAAAAAGTTGAACAAGCATGAAGAAGTAGACAAATACAAGGCTCGACTAGTAGCCAAGGGATGCTCTAAGCAACAAGGGGTATATTTCACCGAAGTATTTGCTCTAGTAGCTCGTTTGAATACAGTAAGGATGATTATGGAACTTATGGCACAAAGTGGTTGGAAGATTTATCAGTTGGATGTAAAATCATCATTTCTCCATTGGTGAACTCAACGAGGATGTATATATGGAGCACCCGAAGGGTTATGAAAGAAGGAGAAGTGAACATAAAATGTATAAGTTGTATAAATATTTGTACGGTCTTAAAAAACGTTCTACGAGTGTGGTTTAGTCATATTCAAGCTCATTTTGTTGGTGAAGCCTTTCAGAAATGTCCGAATGAACATACTTTGTCCCTAAGAGGAGTAGTGAAGGTAATGTGTTATGGTAAGTATTTACGTGGATGACCTGATTTACACTAGTAATAATGATGATATCATGTCTAATTTTAAACGCTCTATGATGCAAGTTTTTGACATGACTAATTTAGGAAGAATGAGATTCTCCCTTGACGTTTAAGTACTACAGAAATCAAATGGCATTTTCATTTGTCAAAAGATGTATTCAATGAAGTGTTAAAATGTTTTGGGACGGTCGAGAGCAAGCTGGTAAGCAGCTCAATTGTTTTACCTTCTAAGGTGAGTAAAGATGAAAACATAGGATCGCAACGGATGAGACTTATTTCAAACAACTAGTGGGAAGTATAATGTATCTCATGGCGATTCGTCCAAATATAATGTGCGGCGACATTTTGATAAGCATGTACATATAAGGGTGAGCAAACGGTCGGTTCGGTTTGGTTTTATGTATAAACACTGAAACCAATTCAAAACCGAATAATACTTAAACCAAACCAAACCAAACCAATTTGAATTAAAACCAAACTCAAACCAAACCAAATTAAATTGGTTCGGTCCGGTCGGTTAGTTCGGTTATTTTGGTTTAACTAAGTTAAATATAAATCATCTTGCACATGAAATATATAGTTGAACGCAATGATGGTATATGCAACAGAATATTGATCAATGCTCAGTATTAACTGAAAATACTAATTTAATGCAACATTCAACTGGTTAGACCAAGTTACATTTTACGAACAGCACTAAACCCAAACACAATTATAAACAGCAATAAAAGTTTTGCAAACCAAAATAACCCAAAACACTGTCACAATGAAACTGACCCAAAACACATTCATTTTGCTAAGTAAGCAATTGCCAAAATGATACATCATACAAATGAAACTACACTACTAAAAATAGAAGACATGCATATCAACATTTTCACATGTTATTAATGGGATCTAAGACTAGTTTGCTCACATCTGCATATAAAGTAAACATGATAGTTATAAATAGAAGACATGCATGAGTAAATAAAATTATAGAAAAATATTATAATTATTTACCTGCCTCTAACTGCTCCATATTACTTAAATCTTCTTCTAGATCAATTCTACTCGCAGAAAAAGAATTACGCAACCAATCTTCTGTACACATAAGCGACTGAACTATTTTAGGTGTAAGTGAACTTCTAAACGGATCAAGATCGTCCACCAGTGCTGAATACAGACTCAGAGGCCACTGTTGATATTGGAACAGCTAAAAGGTCACGAGCCATTCTCAATATTTTCTATCTCAGTGGTTTGATTGAGACATCCATATTTTAATTTATACTCACTGAATACTTGAAAAGTAGCATCTTTAATAACTTGTATTTTTTC
The DNA here is from genome assembly GCA_030737815.1 of Allium fistulosum. NCBI lineage: Eukaryota > Viridiplantae > Streptophyta > Magnoliopsida > Asparagales > Amaryllidaceae > Allium > Allium fistulosum. Next base: position 1,114,012,404 of record CM060904.1, read on the forward strand.
ATGGTAAGTTGCAGGATAAAATGTTTCTAAACAAAACTCTATAAAACCAAATTTCCAGCGAGGATCAAGCACAACAACTATATAGGTTAATATATTCATTTTCTCCCAACAACCCCAATACTTATCATATTTCTCTTGCATCCTTGTTTCCATGTTTTGTAATTGAATATCATCACTCAGTTGCATCTTATTCAAACCTTCAAGTACTTTACTAATTCATGCAAATGAAGATTACTGGTAATATATGAAGAGCCAGATACACGTAATGTGAGTTCATAAAACCTGCAAAGAAATCCACATAATTTTTGAGCATTTTCCCAATCAAACTCCGTAGGCACCCCTCCTCATAAAATCGATCCTCAATATTGATTGACACGATCCTCAATAGTAAATATCTTATCAATACCCCAATCCGTTAAACAACTCTCCACAGCTTTACCCAAATATCTTATCAATAGATTGACACGAGTCATGTAATATTGATTTTAATTTTTCTTTTTCTTCAAGAAATATCTCATAGCAATCTCTTTGAATGGTAAATCTAGATGGTCGATGAAACTGAGGTCCAAATGCAACAAATAAATTTTTTTTGAAACCAATACCTTCAATCGATTTAAATGGAAGCTCGTCTAGAACAAAATAATATGATATAGCTTTTCTAATCTCATTCACATCAAATTTCCATGGTTTTAAAGATCCACCACCACCATTTTCTCCAACAGTGAAATTTATTTGTGCTTGTGTTGCATCTTTGTTACAAGCAAAATCCTTACAAACAGACATATGAGTATTTAAAGCTGACGTAGCATTTTTATTTGTATCAGAACAGTACTCTTTTTTGCAGTAATTGCAACGAGCTTTAGATTTACCATCATCGTCTATGAATGAAGTGAAGTGATCCCATACTTTTGATCTTTTCCTAAGAGGTTTTCTCCTTGTTCCGGGTTTATTTTGAGAACCAGTAGCTAAATTGTTTGCTGGAGTAACTTCATTGTTGACCTATTAAAATGACATATGCAATATTAGTACAAATGTAATAAAGGGAAGTATGAACAAAATGAGCGGCATCTTTTGTGCTTTAAATCTATACTAGCTTACTGAATTAAGTGCTAACACAGACTTACTTGTACATTTGTTGGATTTGGAGTTGAAGCTGCATGAACACTTGTAGTTTGATCAGATGCTGGAGATGACATTTCTTGTGTTGACATGATAATATATTTCCTCTCTGAAAATACAATAAAAAATAATAAGTATTTCACATACAATCACTATTTCATAAACTATTAAAGATGAAGTACTCAGTAACGTAGCTTGTACCTCCCCTTACATCTGTTTAATATTAAGGACACCTTCAAGCAATCAGTTAACCAAATATTTCAGCAAAGACTGATTGCTATTTGGACCTAAGTTTGGAGGGAAATCTTTTATTTGCAACAAAGTCATAGCTTGCAAAGACTGATTGCTATTCACATCAAAGATCAAAACAGCAAAGACTAATTGCACATATAATAACAAGATTTCATAACTTATTATTCACGTTTGCCAAAGACTGATTATTCACGTTTGCAGGGAAATCTTTATTTGCAGCAAAGACTAATTTTGCAAAGACTGATTATTCACGTTTTGTCGTTCTGTTGCATAAAAATTCGGAAAAGCAAATTGATAACTTATTGATTCCAAATCAAATCATACAACAATAAATCAAAATTTCTTACCTATGTTGACAACAGCCCTAAATTAACATTGTTCGAACCAAAAAAATTAGAAGATCTGATGCGAAGAGTAACGCAACCCCACTCGGCAAGTCGCAGCCGCTGTCGCCTGTCGCAGGCATGGAAGTTGGATACGAAGAGTAAATCGAAATTGGGAGATCTGAAAATTGGATTTGGGTTGTTGAATTTGGGCAGAAGATGAGTAAATATAAGATAAATAAAAGAACATGATACGTTGTTTCCTTTGAATCCATGGAGATTGCTTCGTATTCTTCAATAGTTTTGAAAATTGAAAAACATAAAAAGTTGGGTCGGTGTATTAATGGGAAAGAAACGTGAAAACTGAAATGCCTCTTGATTTTCTTCAGTTATATCGGTTGAACCGAAGTTTTCTTGTTAAAATCCAAAACCAACCAATAAACCAAATTAAACTAAAAATAAAAACCAAATCCAACCAAACATCAAAGACAACCGAACCAAACCGACCAAACCAATTTGGTTCGGTCGGTTAATTCGGTTTGAACTAAACAATGCTCACCCCTATGTACATGGTTAAACAAACTGAACTACAGTACAGGCTGCCAAAAGAAATTTAAGGTACTTAAAGGGTACTAAAACTATGGGATATCGGTTCCCTTTTATTTCCAAGCATAAATCTTTGGAAAAAAGGGTAATTATATAAAACATACAGGTAATAATTACATTAAAGCTACCGTAAAAAAGTCATCAAACATAATAGCCTTAACAACTTCTTAGAAAGCTACATTTTGTGAATAAAAAGCGTCCATAATAGGTTATCAACCAACTAAAGGCAAAGCCTAAAAATTCCAGTCACATAAACAGCACGACTAATTTAGCAAAGCCAATAACACGATAACTCCAACACACAACAGTTTGTGAAGCACGTCCACAAAGTAAAAATCTCCAAAAAGATTTATCAGAGCAACTTGACACCAGCATCTCTAACAGAGTCGAGTACAGCCTTAACCTTGCCATGGTACGTCTGCTCTCTTGTCAAGGAGACGGCGACAGCAGGAATGCCGGACATTAAAAGTCGCTCTCCCAGCAGTTTCCCAATCTTTGCGGCAGCAGCCACATCGCACGTCGACCCCAATGCAGGTCTCAGCAGCTTTTCTTGAGAGCTGGCCGATGAAGCAACTGTAGCACTTGGAGCATGCACCACTTGAGCACTTATGAATTTGTTCGAGAAACGCATGTGCAGTACGTATGGTTTTACATATTTTGTTATTCTCGCTGCACGCACTGGACGTGGAATCACCATGCTTTGTTTTTCTGCTTCTGATACCTGTAAACCATATGAGATATAACTTAGACATTGCATTTTCTGACAATTAAAAAGCATATCATTCTGTACTTTTTAACACTTAACTGCTTTCCACGACGCCTCATAAAGTAATTATTGTTTTGCATGGTTCAAGATTTGAATTTAGTTTAGGAAATGGGTGTTACAAATCATATCCCTTTTTATGTTCTTATAGATGATACAGAATCATATTTAAAAGCATGAAATTATTCGGTTTTCTCCATCTTACAATATACCAAAATTTAATGCTGTCTACAGCTTGCATTATGTTGTAAAACCTTCAATCTTGCAGGCATGGTAACAAAAAAACTGATATAAGATATGAATAAGAGGCTCTCCTTCCTTGCTTCCATAACATCCATTAACTAACAAGAAAACAATCCTTATGAGGGTGTGCGCAGCATTTACATTCATTCACCGCAACCTCACCAATGCAAATATGCAAGTGGACAGTAGCTAAGATGTATGTTTTCTGTAAAATTGTGTTTTGACTTACTGGTTCGGTAGGCATTTAAAGTTAAGAGATTTCGGTTTTGATTTCATATCAATTTCGGATCAAGGAACAAAATAAGTGTCAATAAATGACTCAACTCAAAGAAACATAGCATATCCTATGGATGTCCATCAATATTCATGTTCCCTCTGTAATAAGATAACCTAACAGGAAATAACAATACAGATCGAAATCATGCTTCACAACCTTGTACTATGACATGAAATCAGGCTGATTCATACAGAAAAATAATAATTAAGATAGCACCAAGTGCAGATCTATACCACACAACAAAACAAAATAAAAATTTCCTAGGAATCATATAATAGTCCTTGAGATCAAGCTCGCTTTTAATTACTGGATAAACTGAACACCTGAACGCCACGGAGTCGTAAAAATTTCACGACCATGTGTACTACCAAATAAAAGAATCTGGCATGACACATGCCAAATTCCATGGAAACAAAATCAAACCCATACAATTATTTAACTCATATGTGACATGGTCTTCGCTGCCTTGAATATCCATATAAGATACTATGGATAATAGTACACCATTCATGCTCAGTTAAGCTTAGACATTATGATGAATCTCCTTGAAAGATTGAAAGATGCATTGGTCACAATTAAGCATTAACAAAATAAGCTAACAATGGGGTCATCATTATATATCCAAACTTTTTATCCATCAAGTACGAAAAAACCAAAACTGTCAAAAGTTTTGCTAAATCTCATCTTACATAAATTATTGTTCCTCATTATTCATGTTCACCCGCTTCTGATGGAAAATGGTAGTAGATTTCAGATTGAGTAACAAATCACACAGCAAAGAATAAATGTTTGTGCTTCCCTAAGCAAAACACTGCGTATCATGCATATTCAATGAATCAATTTATTGTCTCGTTATTTTCTTTCTTTTGGGTTTAACATCGGGAAATTAATATAATTTTAAGTGTATAATATTTCAGAGGCTGTCACAAAATTTACAGAATATACAAATATTACAGGGCAATTTATGCTTAGAGAATTTTTATATTAGGTACGGTAAATAAAAGTAGTCGTGTTAAAGAACCTCGTGCTTTTAATATTGTAAATCTAATCCCAGATGTATGATTCTATTTTCTATATTTTTAAATAATTATAAAATTACAACACATTTGCATAATCGCCGAAAATTAACGACCTAAATCGCGAAATTGGTTTGAGATCTTTTGAATCTTCCAAGTAGAGACTAACGAAGATAAAAACATGTCAGGTTTCTTGCATGGTAAACAATTCAAGTCACGGTAAAAGGCACCAGATTGCACAGTAGACATGATTTTGAGCATTTAATAGCTTATATCATATATCTGTATACAACACATCGTTTTAATAATATAATGCAATAGGAAAAAAATTGATTTCAAGATTTTTCACATTACTTACATGTCAGAAGGGCAAGGCACAGTGAAAACATCAAAATTGCACGAGCATACATGATTTTGAACATCTAATATTTTGTATCATTTATACATAAAATATGGCACTCCAATTAATAAATTTAGAATTTTCAGCCGGTTTGCATGTAGACAATGCAAAACATTAAAAATAAAAAAATTTACCAACATTGTACATAATGACATACTAATAATTTATATACATATAACATGTCACTATAATTATATAATGCAAGACAATTTTATATAAATAAATAAATTTCAAAATGTTTAGATGACTTGCGCTGTAGATCACTGAAGGCTCGATGGCTTGCACTGTGAACAACGCAACTCAAATAACTGTATACTGTGACTTGCATTTTGTACAATGCAAACGAAGTTCATCAGCTTAATACATAAAATTAACCAGATATCTAGAGGTAAGATTCAACAATGTGGATCTAGAGGGCTTGAGTTTGAAAAACTTGAACATTGATTACCAAAGGTGGAACCCAATGCACAAGGCTCACGTACGATAGCGGGCTCTGTTGAGGTCAATAATGTACGCAGTCTTTTCCTCGCATAGCGAAGAGGCTGTTTCCAGACTCGAACCTGGATGTCCAGATCAATATGCGGATGACCTAACCGTTGCGCTAAGGCTCCACCTCTGAACATTGATTACCAATTTTTTAAAAATAAATAAATAACCGAAGATTGACATAACATTTATAACAATTGTATTTTAAAATAAAATATATAGAAGCACAATTTTTATTTATAATGTTCCATTCATGCATTTTATCAAACACTTTACTTGCATTATCTACATCCCACGTTTGAAATTTGAACCCCAATTAATTCAAAGTTTACTGATGTACAACAATATAAAAAGAACAGAAATAAAAATGAAGAAAAATACTATGCAAAATTTTGCCAGCACAAATCGTAAACACTTGATGCATCTCCATAGGCTAGGAGCATGTCTCATTTGCTAAAAAACAAAGTTTGTGTCCATCAATCCTTCGTTGTCCAATTTGGAGATTTAATTTATGTGAGGGAGGAAGCATCTGTGTTAAGTGAGAAATGAATCTGTGTGTGGGAGGAAGAATAGATGAACTCGCTTAGTCATTGAAAACAAAGGGTCCACTTTATAACATTATAACAGTAAGGTAGGTATTTTGGTAACATGATCAAACATTTGTCCAATCCCACTATCCTAGTGCTTAGACGCTCCGGCTTTGTTTCGTGAGGTCACAGGTTCGAACTCCGCATAGCGTAATTCGTACTACTGGATATATATTGATTTGTAATATGATATATAATACTTAAGATTTATAGTACCCCTAGGGCTGTCAATGGATATCCAAAAAATCTGAAATCCATCCGCATCCGGAAAACGGATAAATATTCGATATTTGGAAAAACGAATGCGGATATGAAGACATCCGCATCCGAAAATTATCCGTCCGGTATTTTTCAAAATTATAGATTAAATTATATGTATTTTAGTACAGTAAAAAATATTTATTTATGGTTTTCGTAAGTTAGAAGTTTATATTATATGCACTAAATGCATATTAACTGCTCAAAACAATTTATTATCATTATATTTGTTTATTTTTAGCACTTTTATAAGCAGGGATTGAAAAAAGTTTATATTAAACTAAAATTTCTCATTTATTGATTTATCGGTCGTTAGCGGATAGGATAATTATCCAATATCCGTCTGTATCCGCGGATGCGTATACCCGATATTCGAAAATGATTTCGGATGCGGATGCGGATATTGCACAATCTGCATCCGAAAGTATCCGTTGACAGGCCTAGTACACTTATGTGCTACCACCAAAATACCCCATTTTCAAAAAAAAAAAGTAAATAAATATGAAACATATTAGTTATCAATAAAGTGAATTAATCTAGATAGCTAAATTTCATATGTTAGATAACTTTAGGTGCAAAATATAAAATAACTCATTCTTTTACAACTTTTAGTTAAGCGCAAAAGACTTGCTGAAATGGTAAATAAATCATATTTGAATTATTGTTTTAATCATACTTTAACCATTCAATTTGTGAAGTGTTGAAATCAAAGGGTCATTGCAATTTAAAAGTACATTAAAAAACTCGATTTCATTAATTTTGAATTATTTGTCCACATATTATATTTTTTACAGTTTCTGTAACATCATCAACAACGATAACAACTAAGCCATTATTCCCAAACAAGTTGGGATCGACTAAAGATGGAACTCAAAAGTAAATGACATAGTCAATTTAAAAGTAATAATAATAATAATAACAACAACAACAATAATAAAATAAAGTAAAATAATTAAACAAATAATAATAATAATAAATAAGTAAAATAATGATAAAAACAAAAAATAAAGATAAAAGTAAATATATAAAGAAATTAAAAAAATCAGGATGATGATAATAATGGTACCAAAAGTAATAAGGACAGAAGACCAAATACTATGTCTTATGCTTCTATTCACTAGTTCTATAATCTAAAACTTAGAACACTACCCTTAAACCAAACCCTAAGTTAAAAAACTCCTAGCTCATGGTTCTGATACGTAGATCGCTAACTGCCACGCGCTCCTGTCCGACATCAGCTCTTCGGATATATTCCAATCTTTCAAGTCCGTTTTTACTACTTTCTCCCGTTTCAACTTTGGTCGACATCTACCTCTCTTTGAACATTCGATGCGACCTATAATTCCAACGCGCATAGGTGCCTTGGGAAGCCTTCGTTGGAGATGTTCAAACCATCTTAAGCGGTGTTGGACTAGCTTCTCTTCAATTAGTGCTACTTCAAGTTTATCACGTATCTCATCATTTCTAATTCGATCTCTTCTTGTATGACAACAGCTCTATTGCAGCATACGCATCTCTGCGACACTTATCTTCTGGACATATTGTCTTTTATTAGCCAACATTCTGCACCATACAACATCGCAGACCTGATTGTCGTTCTGTAGAACCTTCCTTTAAGCTTTTGTGAGACTTTCTTGTCACAGAGAATATCAGACGCTAGTCGTCATATACTCATCCCGCTCGAATTCTAAAACTAACATCTTCATTAATCTCATCATCATACTACAATATTGATCCTAAATATCAAAAAGATTTCTGCTTGGGCACTAATGCTGCCAAAGTGACATCTACATCCTCTGATCTGACACCGCTGAACTCACACTTCATATACTCTGCTTTAGTTCTGCTAAGCATAAAACCCTTTGATTCTATAATCTGCCTCCACAGCTCCCGTTGTCTATTAACCCCTATCCTACTTCCGTCAATTAGCTCAACATCATCAACAAAGAGCATACACTAAGAAATCTCACCTTGTATACCCTTCGTAACCTCATCCATCACTAGAACAAAAATGTAGATGCTCAAAGCTGACCCTTGATGTAATCTTATGTTAATGGAAAAGTCATTGTTTTTACTATCGCATACTTTGATACAAATCACAACATCATCGTACATATCCCCCATATCCTTGATAAGGGTAATGTACTTTATTGGGACTCTCTTCTTTTTCAAAGTCCACCACATAACATTTCTCGGATTTTTGTAACATCATGCACTACAAAAATGAAAAGACTGATTTATATGATCAATGATTTCAAATTTTAAAAAATTAAAGAACAAACCTTTTAACTGCTAGTAAACATCCGAATCTAAGAGACCAACTATGCAGTAAACTTGGTCCTATGAAACCAATAAAGTGGGAGACCAATTTTTAAAGTAGCCAGAAAGAGGCAACATCCATAATATTGTGAAGATAAATACATATTAGGATTAAACAACATGTACTACATAGTGTATTATAATGCATTATAAATGAAACTATTCCAAGCAACCAAACAGTAGCCCTGAAAGGCTGAAACAGTAAATAATAAATATGTATGCATCTATAGTATTCTCATCTTACAGAAAAATTTAATTTCGACCAATCCTCAAGTGTTCCTTCAACTCTTCTAAATATACCACCTATAATAGGGCAAAGATACCTATGTATGCAAAACAAACACATGCCACAGTTGGTTTCCATTGTTGTCTCAAAAGAACAAGACTTCTAGTTATGCTTAATTTAATCTTTGTAAGCCACCGAAAGCTATACTATTCTATTGAAACTGCTGAAGTAGGCAGACCGGAGATTCTTGTTTATGTTTGATTGAAATCTAATAACTTAAATTTCTCCTGTTTACAAATGATAAGTACTTGTGTCATAGACATCAAGGTATGTGTGACTGGGGTGAATCTTTTCAAGACCTTTATTTATTTATCTATTGGATGAGATTATTTTTTCTTGCCCTTTCTGCCAAAAAGGATATGAAAAATCTGTAAGAATTGAACATGAAATAGTTCACATGTCTTCTAAAGAACGAATAATCATGTCAAAAATTACAAACGGTGGTCAGCATAAAAAGTATCAACATCAAAATGCTTGATTGATGGTCAAAATATTTTGGAAAAAAAACTTGCTTCTTAGACTCTAAGAAACCCAATAGACAATAGTAAAAACTAAATACCACTTTTCACTCTCTATTCTATTTTAAAGATCCATATGTTTTGTCAAAATATAATCGTTTTCCGAATCAAATGAGTACGAGAATGGTAATTAGTTTTTATTCAAATTCCACTCAGCAATAGGCCTTTTTTTAGAAAAAGAAGAAGAAGAAGAAGAAGAACTATCAACATTCTTGCAGTCATCACATTTGGAGGAAATTTTGTAGAAAAAGAAACTATAGTTTTTCTGATAGAAACAAATCATCACAAGCATTATTTTAACTCTTGTTCGCCTAAAAGCATAGCTCTCTTGATGTTCATCGCATGTACAACCACCAAGAAATTATTCCACTATAAAATTTCTTTGCAGGGTGGGGCAGTTAATATTCACATCTTTTTTTTTTGGGTTTAAGGGTTTATTTAAAGACCAGTGAACTAAATATATGTATGTAAAACAAATCCATTAAAGGTATTTTTGATAATTTAAACGGACAAAGTGAAAGCAGGAATTGGTTTTTAAGGAAAAAGCCGTTAAGTTTTGGTATGAAAACAAATAGTTGCAAAAGACAAAACCTTCTCCATAAATTTCATGATTGGTTACTTTTCCTTATAACTTGTTGAAATTAAGCTTATCATTAACATAGCATGAGAAATTAGAAAGCCAAGTGCACTCGCACCATAAAATTAGTGTGGCTCATATACTTCAGCTATCTTAAGCTATGTATTTAGGATGTTGCATAAGTATACACTATGATTTAGACTCAGCATTTTCCTGAGCAACATAATAAATGTTGGAATTTTTAGTGACTCTAAATTACCATATGAAGTATTATAATTACTTAGTACATGCAAATCTACCCTATAGTGATAATAACACATGTAATTAAATTCAAATTCAAATTTTAAACAACTGGTTATGACAGGTCACTGCTTGATGGATAGAGTTGTAAATACTACAGTCCCGAACCTTCATGCAGCAATGACAAAAGTCCAATGCCTGACATTTAGTACCCGTCTTCTACATCAAGAGTGTTATCCAAAGTGATTGTAGTAGGCAAGACATAATAGAAATTCTACTTTCTTCTTCATCATCAATGTAATATTTGTATGCATTAAATGATAGTGTATGCAAAATCAAAGGTATGTCATTTGTATATACTTATGATTAGTACATACATGCGTTGATATAAAGTGATGTAAACCATAATATAAGTATTGAAAATGAATTATTTTTTACAATTGGCATTAGAGCGATTGAAGTCTTCATTTTGGTTGAGCTAAAAGTTGCTTTATGCGTGAGTTAAAACGAAGTTTTCATTGATTATTTAGAACTATATTCAAATTACGTATGATTTAATGTTGTAATATTAGATATATTGAAACTGGCACATAATTAAATATAAACATAATAAGACAAGTTGGGATTTATACAAAGTTCGTTGGTGAATTATTTTGCTTATTGCTTCAACATGTTATAACATATATGACTCACAAATTACATTTTTGTGACGAAGTAACCTGAACAATTTTAGATAGTGTTGATGGTATGGGTTGGTAACAAATCCATAAGCTTGTATATGTGATATGCAATTGTCAATTTATATTAGATTGCACTACACATAGAAGCTTGCATAGTTGTTTCTATTAATGTTCTAAAGTTCAAATCATATAAAGAATTAGTTTACTCACTCTAATTGCTCGACTTCTAATTGTGGAAATCAAATCATGTTTTGATACGACTAAATTATTAGTGCAATCAAGACATTTAAACACTTTCCTCGTGATATAAGGGATTAGTCTACGTTTAGGAATATTTTAATTTTATAAAGAATAGTTATGGATTGATGACATAATACAAGGGTGATTTGGCTCTGTTTTAAAAATATGGAATTTTATTTAAAATACCATATGCTATAGCATATTTGCATATCGATGTGGACGTATGGTAGTGCAAGTAAACTGAGGTGTTGTATCACATATAGACGTCAAATTTGTACATATTGTTTTCGAAGATGATTTGACTATTTCATGGGAGTGGATATTTGGACTCATAGCTTACACTTAAATACCACGGTCGAAAGATTTCAAACTGTTATATGTGGTCAGGGCAGTTCTACCTCCAGGTTTGCTAGACGAGTATGAACTTTGTCAATAAAATCCGATATGCAACCACACATCTAGAAACCCACTCACACCACGATAAGACCTTAAAGGATTAAGAATGCTAATTGATTTTGTTATTTCTTTTTAATACATTAAATTTTTATTAACTTCACAATATTGTTGTTTAGTAATGAGGATTTAACAACATATAATATTTCCCTTATTCACCACAAATTGCTATTATAATGCTACATTTTCTAGCAGCAGTACAATAAGGTAGTGTGTTACGTACTATATTATTTACCGAAACAATCAATTCGATATTATTTTTGTTTTTATACAAAAATGTAGTTTGTATTACACCTTAAAAATATATAGGCTATTCAAAAAAAAGGCCTCGCTGCAAAAATTGTTCAATCAATTTCCCTAACAGTTATGGAGCAGCAATTGCATTCTCAAATTTTCCAAAGTGAAAACAATATCAATATCTAAGTGAACATCAACATCTCAATCAACTGAATTCATAACATAAACAATAAAGTATCTATCTAATATCAAATTTTATAAACTGAAATTACCGCACAGCAGCAAAAATAGGTATGGAGAGCGGAGGAGGCGGAGCAGCGGGGCGAAATATGTTCACCAGGTGGCGGCCGGTTCTATGATGATGCGACAAAAGCTTGGTGCGACGGTGAAAGATTTGGAGCTATCGCAGCAAAATAGGGTCGGCGTTTTTTGTTAGGCCGGTTGGACTAGGCTGCGCAATTTTTACCATATTACCCTTTGCAAACTATTAAGGGCCGCTGCCAATTAAAATGGTACCGAAAAAATGATAACCAATTTAATCGGTACGGTTTGCCAAATCGTATGAAAATATGCGGTAGGATAATGATAATTAACTACTAAATATTGTTATTACCATACCTGCCACACACCTTAACTAACACACACATATAATTATGTATTTTTATTATATAATATCACATTTAATGTGGAATGATTTAGTAGAAAATCTAGCAGAATACTATTATGATATCAGATTGAATGCAATTCTTATCATGTACATTTTATACACTATTTTATCATCTTGCACAACGTTTACTTTTATATCTGACTGTCCAAAATAAAATTGATAAATAATCATATAATAAAAAAATAACAACTCTTAATATTTACTATTTTAATATGAAATATTGTAAACAAATAGATATGATACTTGTAAACGATAAAAGTTTATTACCGATCTCTATCAACCCTTACCAACCACAAACTGAAGTATCGGTTTTCCGATTACTTTGGTTAGTAATGGTATGATTTTTCTATTACCATATAAATCAGTATGGTAATGGTTTTGAATATGAATTTTCGGTACCGAATCGAATCCAGCCCTAGCTGTATTTGCACCTCGACTTTTAATGTCTATACCTTTTTTTTCTAGTGTGCTAAGGGCACCAGGCTGCCTGCTAGAAGCACCGCAGCAATGTAAAGTAAAAATGATCGGCCGTTAATGGCTAAATTCGGTGTCTCCAGCACAAACTATAGTGCCTTAGCATTACATTTATTTTAACCTCTCCACACGGTTACTTTCTCATTATACCCTTCTTCCCTTCCTAGTTCATTTCGTATCCATTCCTTCCTCTTAACTCCCCTAAACCTAAAACCCAAAACCACTTCATCCCACAATTGTAACGACCCGGATTTTTAGTCGTTTGGTTGTGAATATTTAAATTGTTGTAAATGTTGAATTTAAATTATTAATTAATTTTGGAAACGGAATTATTGATTGAATTCGAGAAGTAGATTTAAATTTCCAATACAGCGATTGTCGTAATACGAAATAATGCAAATAACTGAAATTTGAGTTGAAAATGAATCGAAACGATTTCTAATGTGAATGTAAATTTTAATTGAATTAGAATTGAGTTAGTAAGTTTAAAAAAAAAAACTGAAATTTCAAGTGATTTCGTCGATTTTGAAAATCGTCGATTTAATCGACGCGTTAAAATAACGATCCGGGACACAATTTCAGAATTCGACGAACCAGTTCCATTGGATCCATAATAGTGTATTATTACAGGGTTTCAAATTTCGTAGCGTTTGGGATTACCGTTCGGTCGTACGGGATAGAAACGCGTTGAAATTAATATTGAGAATTTAATAAAATAATTGGGTTCAAAAAGCTATCTTCTCCATATGATCGAGTTAAGCCTCGAGACTAGTTTCATTGGGTTCGGAATAGGGGTATAACATTAGAAACGCCAAGCGGCACACCTCGATAGGGGTTCGGGATTTTAAGGTGCCCTAAACGAGATATTTTTAATATTAAAATATATAAATCAAATCAAAACAGATCAGCGCCACCCTACAGCCGTCCTACATCTGTTTGAGCTGCTCCCATTAGCTTTAAATCGCATATATTTCTTCTTCTCCTTTCTAAACGAAAACAGTCCGAATATATATATATATATATATATATATAAGAAATTGGGTCGCGCTCGGCCAGGAACGAGATGACGCGACTGGAGGGAGAGCGATCGCTTGGAGGAGGTTGTGCGCTCGCGTGCCTTAGCTGCTGGCGGAGGGCGTGTGGATTGCTCGCGATCGTCAGGGCGGAGTATGGCGATTTTGGCGTTCAATTTAGGGTTTGGGGATGCGGGTGGTCGCGATGGAAGCAGGCGGCGTAAACGAGTTCAGGTGGGGTGCGATGGTCGTTGGCAACATGGAGCGGTAGTGGCGATTGAGGGGAGTCGCGTTTTTGGGTGGAAGCCTGGTCGCGAACGAAGAGGTAATTAGGGTTGTTAAGATGGTAATTAAGTTAGTCGTATTGTAAAAACCCGAGATTCCGCAATCATTTTGTTATCATCTTATGACGAGTGAATTGTTGGTTAATTGCTGTTGGAAAAATTTATTATCATCATTAAACAACCATTGTCGCTAGCTATTGTTGATGGAGTTTTTAAATCAGTTGTAATCCGTTCAAAATTCACTAGCCCGATCCCTAATTACTTCGGCCCGATTCTTTGAGGAAAATGTAACCATGCCTCTTGTACAAATAAACCCATACCAGCCCATGCCCTAGACACGATGTTTCTCTGTTAAAACACGAAACCCCCTCTATCCCATTCATTCGAAAACCCAAATCAAATCGAACGAGAGAAAATAAATGGCGGCATCTTCTTCGTCTTCGTTCCATCCGCTTCGCAAAAATTAGGGCTTCAAGCTTAGAGTCGCCACTTTCAGAGTTTGCCGATCGTTTGTTTCGAGCTCTGCTCGGTTGCTCCTCCTTCGTCGAAAAATGGTGAGTGATTTTATTTCACTCACATCTGTTGTTCAAGCTTAGTATAGTGCTTTGGCAGTTGATTGGGTTCGTTGTTGATGATTCTCTGATTTTGTCGATCTCGTATGAGTTCGTTTTACTTGAATTGACGTGGTTGTTTCGCTCTTGTTCGACTTTGGCTATCCTTCGGCCACCTAACTTGGTTTATGCTTGAATTTGTCACTGATATAGCTCGGCCATTCGATTTTCTTTTAGATGTTTATGATGAATTCCGACCTTTTCCAATTTCGTATAATTCGTTGCTTGTTTACGGCTTTGTGATGATGGACTTGGTTTGAATTTCTTGGCTTTGAATTTCAGTGATGTTTGACTATGCTGTGACGCGATTTTCTCTTGACCATTTCATATGCGAATATATGTTGGAATTTCTTGACTTTGGTTTGTAATTCTCGCTGTACTCTGCCTTGTCTCACTGTCCAAATGCTCTTCACTGAGCATACTGTAGCGGGTCGTTGCATTTTGTTTACTAAAGCTTGTACTTGAGTCATGGTAGCATTAGCTTATTCACTGTGTTTTGCAGTCTTCATAGTACTAGAGATTGGTTCCTGTACATACTAGCTTGTTGATGCTGAAGTTAGTTTGTTGCTTCATACTAGCTTCAGTTCACTGTCCTGTACATGTCTGTAGTTTGATATTTTGATTTTGCTTATCCTTAAAAAAAATAGTACGAGGTTGCAATAATTCTATGCACACTTTGATCCTCTTCATTCCAGTAGCATTGTGTTTGATTGGCGTTGCCTCGGTTTATAACCATGTATATGCTTCACTGCATCTTCATTTACCTGTGGTACAGGTAGTGTATCGATTGTTTGCATACCATTTTCACTGTGTAGTCTTTCTCATCGATCACTTGAGCCTCTGTTTGCTATTCGAACTTAAATTGGGTTTTGTTGGTGTTGTTTTGATCGATTCTCTGACCTGTTGCATTCCATGGTCGCCAGTAGCATTACTTTGTATTCGAGTCTTATGTTTTTGCTGGGCTTGCACTATCACCTGTTTCTGCCTATGTGTGCATATACACAAATATGTTTATGTGTATGCATATATGGGTGGATTGACTCGATAAATCTAGTCCAAGTAATTGCAGTGCCTGATAGTCACTGTCTTGAATTAATTAGGTTAGTTTTGCAATTGCTTTCGGTATTAATTTCGAAGTTGCTTCGTACTTGTGACATACAGGTTGGCCACAATCCCCTTTTGAATTTATCTTGACTTTGTTCATGATTCTGTTTATTCCTGAGTACTTTCTTGACCTTCAGATTGATCTGATGCTTCATGTTGTATATTTACTTGCTGCCTGGTTATATGATTTCGCCATTGAATTCACTGTGACTTCGAACTTATCTTTTGTTTGCCGAGTTTATTGTTTCACCACTGAGCCTTATGATCTTCATACCATTCCTGTTGTTCATCACCTGTGATGTTGCTTGAACTTCTGTTGTTCATGATGTTGCATGTATCGTTGAGTCTCCATTTGAAATTACAGTCCTTATACATCACTGTTTCAGTTGCAGTTTCATTTTGCTGTTTCATTCGATTTGGACATGTATGTGCACTCGAGTATGTGCATACATGTACTTTCGTAGACTTTGATTATCCTATGGGATTTAGACTCGAGCTTGCCTTAGTTTGAGTTTTGCTTCTGGAGTGCAAACACTTAACTGGGTTGCTTCAACATGTATATTGAGAACTGACACTCGACTGTTGTACTGGGTAGTTTTGTAGCACTTCCTACTGTCATGTTGGGGCATTTGCCACTGTTCGATTTTGTGGTCTGGTTTCACTTCATATGTTTGACATTTAGCAACTCTGCAATTTAAATAAGTATTTCCTGATCTTGAGTTTATTTTACAGTAGTGCTTCATTCCTTTGAGTTAGGTGTTCAGGCACTAGAACTACTCCCCAACTTTCTATTTGCCGTCTTATACGCTGGCACTTGACTTACAGTCTATCTTGTTCTAATGATGTATTCATTGTACATCCCTTGCTGCCTCTTTTATTGGATGCACTGTTTCATTCACAGTCGCAATCTTGCTCTAAAACATTTGTGGTGGCTTCAGTGTTGTATTGTTGAGATTTTGTCCTTGTTGGGTTTCATTGCATTGATTCTCTGACTTTTATTTGCAGTTTTCCCCCTGTTGGGAATTGTTCTCGAATTCACTTGAGTTGAATCCAGTACTTCGGGGTTTGACCTGGTGATCATTTGTGACTTTCACTGAGCTTTTGTGTATCTCCTGCGATAGTGGCGAGGCAGTACACGCGTGCGTGTACTGCAGCCCTATTAGATTTGACAGTTTTAAATTGATTTAGTCGATTTGATAAATTGTTTATTTATCTCCGTTGATGATTTAAATCTGCTGATTTTTGTTAAACACTGTTAAGTGTTATATTGACCGTTATCCAGTTTCTTTGTTTAAAGAATCGGATGGACGGGAATTATTGTGACTGTCGTCTATTTAAATTATTACTGCCTATATGCACTAATAAACTGGTTTGAATTAGACTGACCTGGGTATTATTTTCTTTTGAATGTAATACTCGGGTCAGACCCGAGTTATTTCAGGTTGTAGATTTTCTTCTTTGAGTTGCTGTTCGGGATTTGAAGACTTTTCGCATCTTCTGAAGTTGTCATTGTCCTTTTGTAGTAGTCGTGTCATTGTATAGAACGATATGTATTCATGTATATTAGTTGATAATGTACGTGTGTATATAACTTCTAGAGTCGACAGTTGTAGTTGTATCGTATGTATTGTGTCAACTATGTATTAACTGTCATCAGTTATATATATATGAGACTTTTGTTTTTATCTATGTTCCGCAATTATATTATCTGTGTTATTGTTATATCTAATGTCCTAAACTATTATGAACTATCGTGGTTTGTTTTATACTGATAATTGGGTGTGTCGATGGGAGTAAATAAATAATAGATGAAAAATAAAAAGTATATACCACTCCTATCGAGATAACCAATATTAGTGTAAGGCCAACTACGGATGGTCGCTCCTATCCAGCCTTATTCTTCGTAATAATAGACAGTATTTCTTTTAATACTCTTTGTTATTATGAGCATAGAGGTGGGGCGTCACACGTATAATTAATTAATAGAATAATTATAATATTGAAATCAAATTCTTATAAATATTATAACTTCTTCGTACGAGGTCCAGAATGAACGAAACGAGTTGCATTATGTTCGTGGCATCGAATACTACGCATAGGAATTGGTTTGGAATTTTTCGGAGTCAGTTGAATTTTTTAGGTTAAATTGAACGTTGTTCGATGTAATTTAAAATCTGGATGTTCGACAAATTAAAAATCAAGGTGAGTAAATCTCACTCATTTTGGATTACTAGGTTTAATTTATAATAATTAAAATTAATTATTGGATGATTGGTTAATTGATATATTATTTGAAAGGGGGTGCGGATTAAGAATCTTAGGGCTAATTTAACACTAGAGTAGGCGTGAATAGTGTTTAATGGATTCTAAGACTTATATAGACTAAATTAAAATTATGACACAAACAAATGCAGAACTTAATCACAGAACAATCACAGAATCAAACACAGATGTAGAAACTAAATAAAAAGCAGTAAAAGGAAAGAACACACCTCATACAGATTTTTATTATACCAAAGTCGAGATTACAATCCTCAGTTTCTAAAGGCCTTGAGGTACCCTCCTGTCTCACGAGTCCGGGAAAAACTCTCTTGATTTACGGGCCACAAGATTACCCAATTGATTTCCAAGCACAACCACACCTTATAGAGAGACTCGATAAACTTTTAATTACAAATTGATCCTATAACTCTGAATAGCTCTTTGATATTCGAGAGAGGGCAGAGAATCAAACAAGAATGAGATTCTAATTTGATTCACTTGAGAATTCGGTAGAATTTCGGCACGATCTTAAAAATATGAATATTTTAGAATATGGATTTGTGGAGAAGAAGGAGTGAAGAAAATATGAAATTAGTTAGTTAAAAAATTCGTTTGTGAAGGCTATTTATAGACCAGTAACGGTCATAACCATTCGTGAAGAGATTTAAACGAATAGACACTTCTTTTGAAAATTGAAACTTTTGAATTTAACGACCACCATGTCGGCATGGGGTATCCCATGATGTCGACATCCCTTAGTTAAAAACAATGTAAAATTTGTTTTGAAAATGGTATTGAAAGAAAAACAAGATGAAATGATTCTGGAGTAAAATAAACTAATTTTCCTATGTTTTAAAATAAAGAAGAGTAGAAAAATATATTTTTAGAATGTATATATAAATTTGATTTTAAATCTCAAGTATATATATATATAT
The DNA here is from genome assembly GCA_030737815.1 of Allium fistulosum. Lineage (NCBI taxonomy): Eukaryota > Viridiplantae > Streptophyta > Magnoliopsida > Asparagales > Amaryllidaceae > Allium > Allium fistulosum. Next base: position 1,114,031,634 of record CM060904.1, read on the forward strand.
TATAAAAGAATATTTAAAAATCAGAAGATAGTTTTAAAAACAAACGAAGTTTAAAACAAGAGTTTATTTAAAAACAAAGACAAAGAATATTTTAAGGCTAAAACATTTTGAAAAGCAGTTTTGAAAATCATTTTGAAAAACCATTTTGAAGTAGTTTTGCAAGCTTCTTCCTGCAGAATATCTCATCACATCCGGACTCGAGAACTTGTACAAAACCAGGATGTTCGTGGGTTTGTAAGCCACTTGTCGTAGGTTTGTAAGCTACTTGTCATGGGTTTGTAAGCCACTAAGAAGATAGAAATGGGTTCCACCCCAAATGAAATATGGAATGAAGATTTTCGTGCTATTATGAAGTTTTAACAATAAACTAGACACTTATCTTGAAATCTTGATCTGGATACTCATGAGTCTTCAAACTTGATTTCTTCATCCTTGATCTTTATACTGTACAGTCTTCAATAATCAGTACCTGCTTATATATCCTGCATAATAACATTCATATATATATATATATATCTAGACAATAGTGTTACCATATAAGTTATAATAAAATAAGTTACAAAGGTTGTTGTCATCAAAACCACTATCTCCAGTTAACAATCTCTCCCTTTTTGATGATGACAACCTTATAAAATATACTTACCACTTCGATCATACCATAACTCCCCCTTACACCAACAACTCCCCCTTACTCCAAGCCAACTATTTTATATAACTTATCCCTTACACCAACAACCCCCCTTACTCCAAGCCTACTATTTTATATAACTTCTCCCTCTTTGTCATCAACAAAAATAACCTATAAACCTTGAACTTAATAGAAAATGAGATAAACAAACATATGACGTAAGAATAATAACCAAAGATTGTTTTTAGAAGAACATTAATTAAGATAACACTTATATATAATTTAACAAACCAATATATAATCAAGAAAGAGAAAAACAAAAACGAAAAACACTTAACGAGGACCCTTAACTATTGGTGATTTATGGACCAAACAATTTGGATAATGGAGACAAAAGTTTCCACGTTGTTCGACCAAGTTTCCATTAGCGTCAAAAAGGACCTCTCCAACGCAAATCACGCCATCGTCTTCGTCCATATGAACATCCGGATTCGGCAGAGGATGTTCTTCTTCTTAATCCTCTTGTGGTTCTTCTAGAGGCTCTTCTTCCTCAAAATCCATGGCTTGTGACGATTCTTCGATGACAATGGGATTAGCATGGTTATCCATAAAGAATTTTTGTAAATTCCTAAGGATTCTGCCTTGCCTATCTTGTTCTCTAGCCATTTACAGTTGACTTACTTGAATTTCCATCATCATTTGAAGCAAATCTTTCATCTTCTCTTGTAATTTGATGACTCGTACGTGTGTGGAACGTTGAAAAGGGCCAGAATGAGGAGAAGTGGGTGAAGAAGGTTCATTATTAGAAGAGGAAGCCATTAATTTAATGTTTTAGAAGTTTATTACAGAGAATAGAACAGAGGAAAGGAGTAAAAGTCGAAATATATAAATATATAACCAAATAACTAATTTTAGAGGGAAATTTAAATTTGAAAATCTCGGCCTGTATGTCGACATAGGGGGATGGGTCATGTCGACATGCCCAGTTCAATTGTTGAGAAATTTTTATTAATATTAATTATTAACTATACTTGTATTATTTATAATTTATATTCAGTTAATGAACATATACCTAATTCACTTCTAAATTTAGTAAAGTTTTATTCATTTAATGGTTTGGTTAATATATCAACAGTTTGTTTTTCAGTATTAATATATTCAAGAGTTATGACTTCTTTACTTATACTATCTCTAAGAAAATGATGTCTAATATCAATATGTTTTGTTCTAGCATGATGAGTTGGATTTCTAGATAAGTTTATTGCACTAGTATTATCACAATAAATTGGTGATTTAGTTATAGTTAATCCAAAATCTTTTAAAGTTTGTTGCATATATATAACTTGAGAACAAGCCAAAGCAGCAGATATATATATTCTGCTTCAGTTGTTGACAAGGATATAGTGTTTTGTTTCTTACTAAACCAGGAAACCAGAGAATGTCCTAGAAAGAGACAAGTTCCACTTGTACTTTTTCGGTCTGATTTACAACCAGCGTAATCAGCATCACAATATGAAATTAAATCAAATTCATCATTTTTAGGGTAAAATAAACCATAATCTAAAGTATGTTTTACATATCTTAAAATTCTTTTAACAGCTTTTAAGTGAGTTTCTTTAGGTTGAGATTGGTATCTTGCACAGAGACAGACACTATGCATGATGTCAGGACGACTTGCTGTTATATAAAGCAGCGAACCAATCATTCCCCTATATAATTTTTGATCAACGTCTTTTGATTTATCTTCTTTACTTAAAGCTACATTAGTTGTCATTGGAGTTGGTTTCCCACTAGAAGTGGTCCATCCAAATTTATTAATTAAAACCTTAGCATATTTTTCTTGACTAATGAAAATTCATTTATCTAATTGTTTGATTTGAAGTCCTAAGAAGAAGCTTAGTTCTCCCATATGACTCATTTCAAATTCTTTAGTCATTATATCTGAAAATTCTTTATTCATTATGTTATTAGTTGACCCAAATATTATATCATCTACATATATTTGTACTAATTGAATATCATTTTTGTTTCTTTTAATAAAAAGAGTTGTATCTATTTTACCAATTTCAAAACCAGATTGTAGTAAATAAGATCTTAGTCTTTCATACCAGGCTCTAGGAGCTTGTTTCATCAACGAACATGAATTTTCATCAAAAGATACATGAATTGTGTACCGTTAAAATTTTCATCAAAAGATACATGAATTGTTTCTTCAATAGTGTTAGTTCTTAAATTATAAACTCTAAATGCTTTACTTCTATTAGAATATCCGATAAAGATACCTTTGTCGGATTTAGGTTCAAATTTATCTAAATTATCTTTTGTATTAAGAATAAAACACTTACTACCAAAAACTTTAAAAAAAGCTACTATGGGTTTCTTATTGTAAAGTAAGTCATATGGTGTTTTATTAGTTAATGGTCTAATTAAAATCCTATTTAATATATAACAAGCTGTAGTGACTGCTTCAGCCCAAAAAGTTTTTAGGTAAGTTACTATCAGAAAGCATTGTTCTAGCACACTCTTGAATCGTTCTATTCTTACGTTCTACCACTCCGTTTTGTAGTGGAGTACTTGGAAAAGTGAAATTTTGAGTGATTCCTTTTTTATTACAGAAATTCTCAAAATTTTCATTTTCAAATTCTCCACTGTGATCACTAGGAATAGTTTTTATTTTTAAAGAAAATTGATTTTGAATTCTTTTAGCAAAATTCTTTACTTTGTAACGACCCAATTTTTCGACTTTCGAAAGTCAACATCAATACGCCCACCGTATCAAATGCCGAACCATCGAATGCCGGAAAACCGAATCATTAGGGTTAAAGAAGAAAGAGGTAGAAGAAGAAAGAAGAAGAAAAAGAAACAATATCAGAATCTCACAATCGCAGCGGAACAATATATAATAAATAAATGAATAATCTTTAAACAAAAGAACTATATCAGTTCATACAATACATCATCAGAGTTTACAACAACAACACAACATTGGTAGTTATAATAACTTGCCCATATGATTGAATACACAGCGGAATGATAATAATATACGGAAGTACGACTCGCCATCCAGCTCGTCTCTTGAGCTCCATAGCAAACTTTTCTGACTTCGCTCCAGAACAACTGCTAACCTGACTCTAGGCTGCCCGTGTGGAAAATTATGGGCACCCAGAGTTTAGAAAGGGAACAATAAACTCCGAGTCAGTCATGGGACTGGTGTGAGATCTTAAAATAGTTATTTGTGCAAAAAGGATCCGTTTATGCTTTTGGAAAATGAAACTACCATAAGGCCTCCCGCCACACACACAATGCAAACGCAGAATTGGAGGAGATTTCTCCTTATGATAGTCAAAGATGTTTGATACGCAAAATCTTTTAATATTATCATTAGTGCCTAGTGTGGAAAACATTTCGAAAGAATAATATTAATCTTAGCCAGCATACACATTTCGTAGTATGCCTGCTATAGCTACCATGTTCAATAGCAGGTTACCGCCACATTCCATGGCAGGTTATGCAACTAAAACTGTACAGGGCTCATATTGTTTCTTTGGATTTCCAACAAATGGTCAGGCTAAGGAACTTCCTTTATCCGAATGGGTACGCCTCTGGAGGGACGCCCCGAGAACCTAACCGGATCTCTACCAACACAAGGCCGAGTTACCTCACGCTTCTGGTGCAATAAAGCTGTAACTAGATAACTCCACACACGAGTATGTCATCCCCGGTCGTTACCGACCTTTATCCGAGTATCCTCAACACCAACAACCACAAAGTAATAAATTTGCAGCAACCACATAAGTTAAGTATCTGGGCTCCATACCATGATACCACCTTTTTCCAGAAGGAAATGGACATACCCCGAGGGCGCTACCCCCAAACAACCTTGCCTTGAACAACCACTATCAAGTATCCATTTATCTTTCTCAATTTGCACAGTTTGTCCATTGGTTGTTGATTCTTCAAAAGCCATGTAACATGTTTGTTCCTGCATAACAAACCAATTTGGTAGATAACTTGATTTTTCATAAAAACTATATGCAGACTTATGATACTTTGATGAAATGTATACATTCAAACTAGTATTAACAAAATTTTCTAAAAATGCCATTTTCAAGTTTCAGATTATGAAAACTATGAAAACCTTGCTCTGATACCAATTGAAAGGGAGTGCGGATTAAGGATCTTAAGGCTAATTTAACACTAGAGGGGGGATGAATGGTGTCTAATGGATTCTAAAACTTATATGGACTAAATTAAAATTATGACACAAACAAATGCAGAACTTAATCACAGAATCAAACACAGATGCATAAACTAAATAAAAAGCAGTAAAAGGAAAGAACACACCGGATTTTATACTGGTTCGGAGTTACCCTACATCCAGTCCTGTACCAAGGCAGAACACCTCATATAGATTTTTATTATACCAAAGTCGAGATTACAATCCTCAGTTTTCTAAAGGCCTTGAGGTACCCTCCTGTCTCACGAGTCCGGGGCAAACTCTCTTGATTTACGGGCCATAAGATTACCCAATTGATTTCCAGGCACAACCACACCTTATAGAGAGACTCGATAAACTTTTGATTACAAATTGATCCTATAACTCTGAATAGCACTTTGATCTTCGAGAGAGGGTAGAGAATCAAACAAGAATGAGATTCTAATTTGATTCACTTAAGAATTCGGTAGAATTTCAGCACGATCTTAAAAATATGAATATTTTAGAATATGGATTTGTGGAGAAGAAGGAGTGAAGAAAATATGAAATTAGTTAGTTAAAAAATTTGTTTTTGAAGGCTATTTATAGACCAGTAACGGTCATAACCATTCGTGAAGAGATTTAAATGAATAGACACTTCTTTTGAAAATTGAAACTTTTGAATTTAACGGCCACCATGTCGACATGGGGTATCCCATGATGTCGACATCCCTTGGTTAAAAACAATGTAAAATTTGTTTTGAAAATGGTATTGAAAGGAAAACAAGATGAAATGATTCTGGAGTAAAATAAACTAATTTTCCTATGTTTTAAAATAAAGAAGAGTAGAAAAATATATTCTTAGAATGTATATATATAATTTGATTTTAAATCTCAAGTATATATATATTATAAAAGAATATTTAAAAATCAGAAGATAGTTTTAAAAACAAACGAAGTTTAAAACAAGAGTTTATTTAAAAACAAAGACAAAGAATATTGTAAGGCTAAAACATTTTGAAAAGCAGTTTTGAAAATCATTTTGAAAAACCATTTTGAAGTAGTTTTGCAAGCTTCTTCCTGCAGAATATCTCATCACATCAGGACTCGAGAACTTGTACAAAACCAGGATGTTCGTGGGTTTGTAAGCCACTTGTCGTAGGTTTGTAAGCTACTTGTCGTGGGTTTGTAAGTCACTAAGAAGACAGAAATGGGTTCCATCCCAAATGAAATACAGAATGAAGATTTCCATGCTATTATGAAGTTTTAACAATAAACTAGACACTTATCTTGAAATCTTGATCTTGATACTCATGAGTCTTCAAACTTGATTTCTTCATCCTTGATCTTTATACTGTACAGTCTTTAATAATCAGTACCTGCCTTATATATATCCTTCATAATAACATTCATATATATATATCTAGACAATAGTGTTAGTATATAAGTTATAATAAAATAAGTTACAAAGGTTGTTGTCATCAAAACCACTATCTCCAGTTCCTAACATTATTATTAGTTGAATGTTATATTATATATATTAGTAGTTGGATATATTCCCACCGTTGGAGCGGATGAGACACTATGCGCCCCGCTTAATCGCAGATGACCCTATATTACCACGATATCCTGCCTCAAAGCGGGATTGGTATTTTATGTTATATAACATCCGTGGATGTAGGGAAACAGGTTGGAGGGATCTAACTGGATTCCCCAAAAATATATTGATTGTTTCATATATAGTGATATATGATGTGATTGAATAATCTGTTATGGATTGTTGTGTGATTTGATTTATTGGATACTATAGTAGCATTGGCCCTAATTTTGGTATTATAAATACCATAAATAATATTTTTGATTTTAAAAATGGAATTCAGAAGCGATTTTGGAAATGAAATATTTATATTGAATTTTGGGATTATTTAAAAAGGGATTGGGTTGGATAAAATAAATAATTTGATTTTGGATATTTATTTAGCTATTTTGTAAAATGGTTTCAAATAAGAGAATTCTAAATTGAGAATTTTTAAACAATGGATTTTAAATGAGATTTCTTAAAATAGGAAAAGGAACTCGTAATCGAGATTTGAATAAATTTGGATTTTAATTGGAACTTGTTAAGGAATAGGTTTCCAAATGGAATTTTATATAGAAATCGATTTATAAATGAAGTTTGTTTAATATAAATCTGTTGTTAACAAAGAAAAACTAGAAATGAATTTATAAATTTATAAACGATGTTTATAAATAAAGTGAAATGATTATCATTTGATAAATTAGGAATATAAATTCACAAGATGAATTAAAAAAATGAAATATGGAAATCAGTTTAGAAAGAAATAGTGGATTCTATTTTGGAATTTGTAAATAGTTGTGAAATTGGAAATGTAAATTGATTTGTGATAAATCGAGAGAGATTTATAAGTATAAAATCGGCTATATTGAATTTAAAAATAGTTTGTCCAAGAAGTAAGTTTTGTTTTTTAGAAAAGGATTTTTATTTATTAAATTATGTAGTTTAAAAACTATTATTTAGATTAAAATCTATCGGAAAGTTAGTTATCCAAATATTTAAATTTGTTGAAATGAGTTCTAAGTTTTATAAACAAGCTTTGTAAATCAATTAGTATTATTATAAATGAGTTGGAAATTAGTTATCGCTGTTTATTTAAAAGGGGTTTTGATATTTTAAATATTTTCTTAAATGTGTTTGAATATTTATTATTATTCTTTAAAATACTTATTTTATAATATAGGGTTTTGGAAATTGGTTGAAGTTATTTATAAATACTTTCAAGATTTGTAAATCGGGTTTATTTAATGAATGAGATTTTATAAGAGAAATCTTGTAATGGAATTTTGGAATTCCAAAATGTTAGATACGCGAACTTCGAAAATGAATCAGAATTCATAAAGAAGCTATAAATTGTTAGTTGAGATTATAAATAAGTATAATTGATTTTTGGAAATTGTAAAAGGAATTAATAAAAATTCTGGAGATTTAGAAGATAAGTTATGAAATATTTCCTAAGTTTGATATTAAACTGATCTTGGAAAATATGCTATAAATATTTTCCTAAGTATTGAAAGGAGGATTTTGAAAATATTTAAGAGTGGAATGATCGGTATAGAAATATTTTTCTAAGTGTTATAAATTGAATTCGAAAATATTTCTAAGTGTTGATATGGTTTGAAAATACTTCGTTAAGGATATAAGGATTTGAAATTGTTTTCAAATGTTGAATATACTGGAAGAGATTTTAATATATATCTTTGTAAAGATATTTTAAAATGAATGTTTTGAAAAATTTATAAAATTGGGCCTAGTGACTACTTATGTGTGAAATTTGATAGTTAAATAACCGACTATCAAATCTGGCCAAATTCGTTAATCGTTTTGAAGAGACCGGGATTGGATTTAATTATCCGAAAACCACTTTGATCTGATTTGTGCATTATAAATTGTGATATCTCGAAGATAATGGAGATGGTGATCTTGAAGGAGATTCGGTTTGTTCAGACCCAGAATAACTTGTATGGATTAATGCTATCATTGCATCGTTGTCTGGAAGGCAGTGTTAGCATTCCAAGTATGAATGTTATTCTAAAGGTAAAACGTAGTCTCAAGCCTCATCAACCGAGAATGACTAGAACAAGGGAGATGCAGCAGGGCTAAGTAGGTCGCACCAAGTAGGGTATGTTATTACTTTTCTAGATACGCTCGGATATATTATAATTATGGATATGATTGTGCATGAAAAAGAGAGCGCTCGATAGGGTGGGAACACCCGGGGTGATAACATATTCGGTACTATCCAACAAGGGATAGGTCGGTCCTTTGTTGGCAGAGATCGTTAGGTACGATCTCGGTACATTTTTCTAGAGGTGTACTGTGATGGGCGGTCCCCCAGTAGTCCAATCATTGTATGGAATCCATTCTCCAGTACGTGCCTGTACGGTTTTGATTGTGCCCAACTATGCTGAAACGTAAGATGCAAGCATTTCAGCTATTTTATAGTTTACTTTCTATAGACACTATTGTAATATCAGATGATTTTGATATAAAATGTTTTGGTTATCGTAAGGTCAAAACCCGTCGTATTTATATGTGGCGTGGTCTTACGAGATACCTTTGTTTTTCAAAGAAATTTGATAATAGTAATAATTCAAATTGAGTGTGATTTCTCACGCTGGTTTTCCAAACTGACTCGGGTGTTATTTTATTATAATGCTCAGGTCAGACCGAGTATTTATAGATACATATTAGGATGCTATGGAGCTCAGGAGACGAGCTGGAGGATTTCAGGCGTATTTCATGTACTTGATTATATTCTGCTGTGTGTATGTTTATGTTGTATATTCAGCACTTGTGAGGACAAGTTATTATAACTGTCCAGATTGATTTGTTAACACTTGTACTCTGATAATTGTATTTATATTAACAGTTACAGTTTCTTTTTGTATAAAGATCTGTATTTATCTATTATATATTGTTCCGTTGCGATTGTGAGATTCTGTATTGTTGTTTCTATTTCTTCTTCTTTCTTCCTTCTCACCCTCTCTCTTCTTTTCCATGACCTTCCGTCATTCTGTACTTTTTGGATTAGACATGTGTGGACTATTGTCGATTCAAAGGATACAGATTTGCGAGTTGTTACAACAATCATCAATCTATTAGTTCTTCAAGCAAATCGAAGTGAACATTGAAGATTCGAAACCTATTGAATCATAAAAGGTTATTTTCTTGGTTAAAATAGTTTTTATTTAGACAAAAAATCGCCTGCAGCAACCACGCTCGAAGACGACGTGATTGCTTCAAAAATCCTTCTAAGGAAAAACGTGGATTCTGCACCAACCTATAGTTGGATTAGACGAAGGTTATCTGAAATCCCACATTTGTAGATGGTTTGAGTGTTTAATTTACAATTTTTCTTTATTTTCAGTTGGCGACGTGCGAAAAGGAACATCAAATGAATGAATTCGAAGAAATTGCACCAGACCACAGTAACGAACTCACTACATAAGATGTAAGTACTATTTTAACTATTTTTAGTATAACCTTTTATTTTATAGATTGCTCATCTTAAATTTGTTAAATGTAAATGCTCCCGAGTTACGATAAATTGAAATATTGGGTTGTCGCAAAGAGTAGATTGCTAGGATTTCTTGTCATTGTTTTAAGATCGGAACTTAACAGTCAGTTTTATTTGCTTGTGAAAGAAGCGGAAAGTATGAAGAGTATAAAGAAGGTTATTTTTTGTATCCTAAATTGACCGGTGCGAAGAAATGCAACTGTCCATTTAAGATTAAGGTTGTCACAACATCTTTGTTAGATGGATTGAAATTGAAAGTTGTGAATAATCATAACCATTATGCAATGGAAAACAACGATGGTCATTCTTTTGCCGATAGATTGACAAAGGAAGAAATTAAAATTTGTATTGATACGTCTACAAATATGGTCAATGCCAAGTTAATTTGCATACTTTAACAAAAATGATCCAAACCAATGTACAACCATGAAGACAATCTACAATGTTGTAAGTCAACAAAAGTTAATCAAACGTGCTGGACATTCACAAATTTAATGTTTACTTCGTAAGCCTGCAAAGTTTAACTATTTTAAATGACATCGTAATTAGGATGATGGAACAGACATATTCACATGAATTTTCAAGGCTCATCCTATTATTTTATATTGTTTACACATCATATGTTTTGCGTAGCCATTGCCTACCTTGTTTATGGACAGGAGGAAAATAATATTTGGGCTTTGCAAAGGTTGAAGTCCGTTATGATTGCTTGTAAGATAGAATTGCCAACCGTTGTTGTAACGGATAGAAAGCTTAAGTTATACAAATATTTTGAAAGATAGATCCAGCATGAGTAAACCCATTTCATTTGAAATACTTAAGTTATACAAATATTTTGAAACCAAAGGTAACTCGTACAACACGACGAGTTTTTATCTGATTTTAACCAAACACTTTTACGGAAATCCATCGATATTGCAATACTATCTAGGTATAGTTACTTATCTAACATAATCAAATTTGCTTAATTTATTCAATTCCAGCCTAATAAACTTTATAATCAAAACCGTGAAGGTTAGTAGTGATTTTCAAATCAAGTGGTTTCGGGTAACACTAATATTCGATCCCGGTCTCTTCGAATCTAAGTAATAAATTAAGGAAAGTAAATTGTTTAAAATAAACAATTTATTATTTAGGGAGACAATATTCAAATATTGGGATTTATTACAGATTTTATTTCAAAATAAAATGTATCATCACCTAAATCTCATCATTTTAATCTGTTTGACCATTTGTTGGCACAGACAAGAATAGTTCGAAAGTAAATATCCAATAGAATTAAACCGAGGTATAGATCGTTAATCAAATTAACGATCTATAACAATATCAATCAATTCACATTCGAATTTCAATAACTTTACTTAATCGAGTCCATTTATATTTTTAATCCAAATTTATTACAAATTAAAGAAATTATACAATAATTTATCATTAGTTAATTTACAATTAAACGCTCTATTTGATATCCCACACTATTAATTTTTATAAATCTTGAGTCAAATAATAATATAATTAATTACCCATTCTAATTATAAAATATCATTACTTTAAATTTACGGATTTAAATGATCCAGTAAAAATAAAAGAAGACATAGATTTACATTTAAATATATATATATATATCCGTTCCATTTTTCTTCCCTTTTCTTTTCTCTTATTTTTACTTTTCTTTACTTTCATTTTCTTTACTTTACTTTCCTTTATTTTTTTTCTTTTCCTTTATTTTTTTCTTTTCCTCCTCTTTGGCCCATACCGGCCCATCCCTTCTCCCTTTCCTCTTTTCTTTTATTTTTTCCCCAGTCTTCCCTTTCTTCTTCTTTCTCTCTTCTACTTCTTTTCTTCTTGCGTGCGCCCGTGCACGTTCACCTGCACATGGCAACGACCACACAATACTCATTGCCGACGCCTCCCATACATCACACCACAACCACCGAAACGCACTCGACCACCAGAACCCGAGTTCAACCACCTGACTCGAAAACGATCCCCTCAACCAAAAAATGGAACGAATGAACAACCCTTAAACACCTCGTCTCGCCATTTCCACCCACCATCAACTACCATACTTCGTCGAAACAAACGCCACGACCTCCTTTTCACTTTCCCCCTGGACCGCACCCTTCCCTTATCGCCTCACCGTCACCATTAACGCCGAACCGAAGCCCAAATAATCCCGCTGCTAAACCCTACTTCCTCCATGATCGGCCACCATGCCACGCTTAAAAATACATCACCATTTTTCCTTGATGGCCCTCCACCTGGTGCTCCTCCTCACCTGAAACCGTCACTCGAATTAAGCTAGGTTGCTGGAATTTGGAAGGAACCCAATTTCCGTTCATCTCTGAATTCCTACCTTCCCACACCTCTAAAATTTACCGAATTACTTTTAAAATTCCTATTTTTCGATGATAAATCCAACTATATAATCAATTCATTAAAACATGAAGGTTGAATTTCGGCCATAGGATGTATAGTCACTGTTTCATACACCCATCTCCCCCCGTGCTTGACGAATTTAAATAAAACAAATTTTAAAATGTTTCATACTCCCAAACAAACAGTTTTTGTTTTGAAATCAAAGTTTAAAACTAAATAGACAGAAAGCTATTGATTTTTGAAAAGGTGATTTGCTAGTTTTCAACAAAAACAATGAACAGAGTATATTTTTTTCCCTCTTCCTGTGAGTGAACTTCTTTATGTCTAACTCTTACCATACACTCATGTACCCATCAAAACATATAACACTTAACCCAGATCAAAAATTCTTTTACAGGCAAACTTTGTATTTATACATATATATATATATTTCCGGTTGAAAATGGAATGTTGTACTCACAGTTATAGGAAGATGCCCCTGCTTTTTATTATTTTGATCTTCCTCAGGCTTCAGCTTCTACTGCCTTGCTTCTTGCTTAGTTTGTTTCTTTTTTTTCATATCACATAACAGGTCATAGCTCTACGTATAAATAGAGGAGGGAAGTGTATTCAGTAAGCAAACAGTGTGGCTGCAGGTTTTGTACAGGCTGAGATTTTGTTCACAGCTTTTTTACCTTTTTCTTTGATTTTTAAATGTTGGCTTGATTTAGATATAAAGTTGACTTGATTTATATAAGATGATTTTATTTTATTTTGACATTGATTTAAGGTTTTGTATGTTTTGAATTAAATGTTTCCATGATGATGTCTCCTAGCATGTATACACCTATATGTATGTATATATATAGTTATGCTTACTTATTTCATCCTATTATACTAGCATTTGTACATATTTATTTTATACATTAGATACACACAATATATATAGAGATTTCCATATGCATTTGTATTAGTCATCACATATATATTTATACATTTCCATATTTACAATTACTATATACATCTTAACTTATGTATATATATATATATATTTATTTATTTATTTTGTCATATTTACATTTATACATTCCTATATTTTTTTTTCTTCTTCATATATACTTATCCACTATTTTATCTAACTTACTTCATAAGGACATATATACATATATATGTATACATATATATATATATATATATATATTCAAGCATCATAAAGTTGTAATACACACACACACACACACCATACATGGATGTTCTATCTTAATTAATTCTTTTAATGGTGGAGTTTATATACACATTCCAATAATATCTATCATATCCAAAAATTTATGTTTAAAATTTGAATATAGTTTTTAAATAAATTTATATACATTCAGACATTTCAATTATCAGAAATTCATTCGTTCGACTTATAAAATCAATATTTGTACCCCAATAATTTTAAATCGGTTAATTACTCAATTAACAAACGTTAGAAAAATCCGGGTCATTACATTCCTCCCCCCTTAGAACTTTTCATCCTCGAAAAGGAACGAAGCGAGAATTTTATCTTAATATTTATTTTTAGTTAAATTATTCTTTAAAAATTTTAACTCCTTACTTTTTTTATTATACAATTTAAAACATTTTAAAATTACATAATATACCAAATTAGTTTTATATAAAAATACTTTTCATAACTCGATGTTCAAACAAGTGCATCCTTGTTCTCACAGAAATTTAGTCATACGTTGATCATGCGTAATACTAAAAATCTATATGTACTTAGTAGACCTGTTTTCAACACCCAGTGAAAATACTTGAAACAAACCTTTTCAAAAATGCTATAGAAATCATCACCCCTTCCTATGGATCGCAGTTAGCACGATGATTGGGAAATGGAAGGTCAAACAAGTGAAAGAAAAAGAAAATAAAAGGAAATGAAGAAAGGAGGCAGGAGAAGAAGAATAGGGGAACGGTTGGGTAGTGGACTTGGTTTTCGGCCTAATTTTTTTAGAGGGTGGGTTTTAAATTAAAAATTGATTTAATTTATTTTTATATATACAGTTAAAACTTTAAAAGGGTATAGCTCGTGCATACGAAACCAGATTAACGCAATTCTTTTTGCGACGGGTTCGTAGTCGAGCACTTCATATTTATGAAGTCCGTCGTCTGATTTGGTTTAGTAATAATTTATGGAATTATAAAATGGTCAGGTTTTTAAATATAAAGTGTTAAATTATAAATATATATTTGATGTTTTTTAAAATATCATTACTAATGCATACGAATTCCGATCGAAGCGAAAATCGTTGCGATGAGTTCGTATTGACGAACACTATGTCATCGTACAAATTTTTGCCGAGTTTGAATAAGTGAAATTTTTTGATATATTTAAACGGATAGAAATTTAATCACCCGATTTTAAACAAATGATGTCGTTTAAATTTATATGACTTGTCGTTCAATTTATTTGCCCAGATAAAATCAACAATAAGTTCTTTTAAGTTAATTACGATGTTTTAACATCTGTTTAGCGGAAATAAACACCATTTCGCTAATTGTATTAAAATAGACTCCCGTTGGCAGAATAAATCACCGTTCTGCCGTTATTACTGAATATATCTGTTTGTGGACATTTACTAGCAGAAATAAAACCCTGTTCTGCTATTATATTTTTACGGACATCTATTTATTTTCCTAATAAATTATAATAGGCAATATGATGTTGAAGTGACTATTAAAAACAGATTTATGTGAATATCTATATCTGTTATTCTGGACTGTTATGGAACGAAATGGTAATTTGATTAAGTATCTTTGAAAATAATAAGTTTTTTCCGATTTGGAGGTTGACCTTTGAACCAAAAATTGTTTAAGGATGATTATTACTTATAAATGATATTTTAAAGTTAATTGGTAAATATTTCGATAATGATTTATAGTAATTATTTATTATTCTTAAAAATTATTTAAAAGGTATTAATTATTGTTTCAGAGCTATTTAATTATTTAAATCGTTTAAAGTACATTAATTATTAATTAAAGTTATTTATAGTGATTGTTTAAAGTTAAGTATTAACTAAGGGTTAATTAGTATTAAAGTATATTTATTTCAAGGATAAATTTAATAAATATTATTAATGTTTTAAAAATAATATAATATATAGTAAACTTTTATAAAAGAGTATTTTACTTAATTAGAACTTGGAAATTTTATATTGAAACTTTATAAGTATTATTTTGAAAATTATTAAATAAAGTTTTCAAAAAGTAATGGTATACTTTCATGGTGAAATCAGTGGCAGAGAGTGCCTACAGTTAAGTTTTGGATTTCTTTGGGATAGAGACGTAACCATTGAGCTGTGAATCCATGGTTGATACCGCAGTGATGCTTTCCTATTTATTTTAAAAAGGTTTTCAAATATTTTTGAAAGAATGGTTAGAGAACATACTTACTCCGATGGGATAAGTACATAACTTTTATAAAGAGATTTAATTTGTTAAAATTAAATTGAATGAGACTTGGTGTTTTTCAGTGGAAAATAGGATATTTGGTTGAATAATTGTTTATTTTATAGTTAAATAACCGACTATCAAATCTGGACTCAAAAACATAACTTTGGGAATATTTGGAAGAAACACGGGAATTATGTGGTACAGTTATCGTTCGAGGTGCTATCCTACGTATAAACTCGTTTCATTCTTCTAAGACGTTTATAATGAAATCCGTTCACTAACGATTAGGAGGTGATCTTCAATCTTATTTTCGTCCGTTTATTTCCTAAAGAGATGGGGTTGAGTTTATCGGAAATATCGAACGTTGTTTCGAAGAGACCGGGATCAGATAAGTTATCCGAAGACCACTTTGATCCGACGAGTACGTTTTCGAAGTGAAAACAAGAGCATGGAGTCAAAGATGGAGCAGTGAAGTGCAAGGGCTAATCGCTACTAATCTTGAGGATGATTCCAAAATGGATGTAGTAGGAATAGTGCCTTCGATTCCGTACGGACCCAGAACGAACTTGTATGGATGAATGCTATCAGTACATTGTCATTTGAGGGAAATGAGCATTCTAAGTGAAAATTCCTTAAAAAGGTAATCGTAGCCTCTAGCCTCATCAATCGGGAATGATTGAAAAGCAGGGGAGATGCAGCATGGCTAAGTGGGTCGCACCCAATTAGGGTATGCTTATCACCTTTCTAGATACCCTCGGATATTATTACTACAATACATGGAAGGAGCTCAAAAAGGGTGGGAACACCCGGGGTAATAACATATTTGGTCTATCCAGGTTAGGTGTAGTCCAGTCTTGTGTTGCAGGGGATCCCGGCATGGCCCTCGGTACATTTTTCTAGAAGTGTACTGTGGTAGGTGGTACCCCGGTGCCTAGTCATTCGTAAGGAATCCATTCTCCAATACATGCCTTTACAATTTTGGTTGTAGAGCCTAGTATGCTGGAATTTAACTAATGTAACAATTTCAGCTATTTGAATAAGTATTTGTACTTAGACACTATTATAATATCACTGGATATTCTATAAAAAGTGTTTTGGTTACCGTTAGGGAAAAACCCGTCGTGTTTATGTGTGGCGTGCTCTTACGATATACTTTTGATTTCAAAAGGATTTTGAAAGTTATAACGAATAAAATTCCTTGTGATTTAAATTCTCACGCTGATTTTACCAAACTGACTTGGGTGTGGTTTTTTCCTATATGCTCGGGTCAAACCGAGCATATTTCCAGGTTTAGCTGGAAGGAGTGGAGCTTCAGTAGAGGAGTTGGAGCCCAGAGTCGTATTCTCGTAGATGATTATTTTCCGTTGCATTTTAGTTGTGTTTATCAGCAATTGTAAGGACATGGTGATATAACTGTTAGTGCTATATAGGTTGGTGTACTCTGATTGTTATCTATTATGTAAATATTACAGTTTTGTTTTATGCAAATATTTGTTCTATATTATAGATTATTCGTTTCTGCTATGAGATTCTGTGTTGTTTGGTTTCTTTCTATCTTCTTTCTATCTTCTTTCCATTTTTTTTCTTACTATCCGCCTTTCTACTCAATTTGGACCAGACAAGTATGGTAAAGTGTCAGTTTGAACTGTATGTAAAAGTGGGTCATGACATCGTGGTATCAAAGCTTAGGTTGAGCGAATACCTAGGCATTGGTGGGTTTATTCATTGGAGATAGGGTCAGTAGTACCCTAGAATGAGTTTGAGTGTATATATATACGAGAGCGCGTATTTGTTAGAATTATAAAATGTTTTATATTGTGTTAATTGATCTGTTGAGTGGCTTATGGATTCTGGTCAATACAAGTAGCAAACATTATTGATAGGGATCTCTAAACACTTGAATAAAGGCCAACAGACACAATATTGTTTTAAGTGGGTAAATGAAATAATTTTACCCGGAATATATTTTATATATTAAAGGTAAGATTTTCAAAATATATAGTATTTTGAGGTATTGTTTAATAAGTGATGATAATATTTATCATCTAGAAATTGAGTGGTCATAACCTTTAGCTTTGAGTACCTCTATTGCCTGCCCTTTTGACTAGGATATTCCTTAGTGACCCGAGTCTTATAAGATAGGAACTTTGGAAAATTTGGATTTTTAGTAAATTTTATTTACTAAAGGAAATTGGAATATTTTTAGATAAATATTTTAGGAAGATTTTTCAAAGATAAAAGCTAATTTTATAATAATTGATTTTTAAAGAGATGTTTGAGATTTTAAAACTCCAACGATTTCGGAAAAATTATTTTAAACTAATTTTTGAGGAAAATGATTTTGGTATTACTTAAGTAAAGTTTTTAAATGATAGTAATTTAAAGGAAGAGTTATATGAAGTGTGTACCTATATATGTACTCTTTAGCATATATGAATTCCTAAAACCTTAGGATCTCATTCTTGGTTGTGTTAATTGATTGTAGAGAACCCGGAGTGTCATCCGAGGAGGAGCACTTTCAAAGACTAGGAGAGCTAGCGACCATGACTTAGTTAAAAGGATTCTAAAGGATCTTAATAAGCCATCGATATATGAGGAGGAGTTAGAGGAGGAAATAGAGCCTGTCGAGCAGCCATCGCATCAAGAAGAGGAGCCCGAGGAAGAAGAAGAGGAGGAATTCGAGGATGAAGAGGAAGAATTCGAGGATGAAGAGGAAGAATTTGAGGATGAAGAGGAATTTGAAGCAGAAGAAAAGCCCGAATCGGAAAATTATGACGCTGTCATCTGGGAAATGGACGAGGTTGAAAATGAGCCACTTGCAGATAGGGATAACCGTCAGAGAGAACCAAGCCCGATGTTTGCATGGGTTTTGGATAATGATGTTGAATGTATGGAGTTGGAAGGACTCGAAGTGGAGGACTCTGATGGAGAGAGTCCATAGTGAGTGTTGGTTTGGGATAAGTGGTCTCTTGGTAGTGTATACCCTATTAGTATATATTGGTAGCCTGTAGATGTCATGTTTGTTGGATTGTAGTCCAGTAAAGTATCTGAGTAGATGTTTGGTATGACTATATATATGTGTATGTGTGTATGATGGTTGTAGTAGTGTTCTAGTTGATACTAGGTATAACTGATAGTTTGGAATATATATAAATATATGTATATTGACTTGTGTGATATGGGTGTTTATTAATTCGTTAATAAATTAAAATTTGGTTAGTTTTGTTTACTAGCCTGGTTATGGAAATTTCGGGGACGAGATTCTTTTAAGGGGGAAGGAATGTAACAACCCAGAATTTTTGTCGTTTTGAGTTTTGAATATTAATTTTTAATATTTAATAATACGGTATTTTAATCAAATAAAAATCCCTTTTAAGAGATGATTGGTGATAATATATAACTTTAAACCAAGATAGTATTTTTAATTTACAGATTTTATTTATAAAATAGGAAATTGATTTAAAAAGGAATTTCTTATATATATATATTCCGGACAACAGAATTTATATTTATATGATTTGGAAACAAATTCATAGCAAATAAATATGGATGAAAAAGAAAAGAAAATATTATAAATAGAAATGATATGACTTATGGAAAATACAATGTATTATAAATGGAAAGAGTTTAAAATTGGATTTTCCTATATACATATACACATATTAGTTAAGGAGAATATATATATATATATATATATAAGTTCAAAAAGGAGAATTATAGTATTTTTAAACAAATAAATATTGTATGCTAAAAACAATATAAATAGTATGTTAAAAGAAGTAAACATATAAGAAGAGATATATGTGGAAAAAAAATATATGATAGAAATGAGGAAATTAAATAAAAAAATCATTTTTAAATCATTTCGATAAGAAATCTTTTACAAAATCATGTTTTAGTAGAAATGTTACTTTTATAAAGATAGTATAGCAAAAATTCTCATTTGCTTTGAAATTATACATTTTAAATATAAAAAGAAAAAAAGCGTTAACAAAATGTTATTTACAAATGGAATGGAAAGACTTTTAAATGCCTTGAGATATATATATATATATATATATGTTAGTAGAAGTATATATATATATATAGACTTAAATGGCTTATTTAAAAAAAACACTTTGCAAATTGTTTTCAAAAATAAGGAATGTTTCAAATCACAAAGGAAGTTAATTAGGTAAATTAAAAAGTAAAATAACAAGAAGTAAAAAGGCAAAACAAGTAAAAATGAAAAGAAATAATATATATTTATACATATGCTTCTTGGCCAAAAAGAGAAAAGCTAAAAACATTTTCTTCACCTCATTTCAACTTCCTATCAACCACCAAATCACCTCAATCCATCACAAAGCATGTACAGCATATCAAATCTTCCTTAAAACCAAAAAAAATCTATACATATACATTATCACTCTCTTGGCAAAAACGTGTATATATATGTATAGAAGGGTATGTGTGTTGGCTTCAACTTTAAAAGACTGTAAAATAAAGAAAACAAAACTCTGTAAACAAACACTAAGAAAAGAAAAGAAAGGGGCACCCTGTTCCTTAAAATTCAAAAAGCAAAAGTAAGAAATCAAGTTCAGATCTTAAAGGAAAGGGCACTAGAAGATTTTAAAAGGTCTCAACAATGTAGAAGGTGAGATTGTAAATTTTGATTCCTGGAATGAATAAATATTACTCTGTCATGTCCAACAGAGGATAAATTTTGTATATGCCTTGATTTTAAAAATAAGTATCTCTCGATTTAATTCGAATTAGCTAATGACATAAACTGATTAAATGTTCGAATCTGAGTATAGATTACACTAAAATTTGTTGGAAGCTCAAACATGCTATATATTATGTGAAATTGTGATAATACAGTAGACAACTTAGTTTTTAACAAAATCCAAAATGTTCAAATCATGGAATCAAGACCGCAGATGTAATTGTCATATGAAAATAGGAATTTTAATGAAAAATTTCATGATTTTAATAGCCTATATGGTGAGGGATTGGAAGATGATCAGATTTCATTTGAAAATTAATTTCTGGCAAAGCCGTCGTCGAAGGAAGGAGCGGTTGATTCGAGGAGGAGCATGGTGACATAAGGGAGAGGTTCACCGTGGCCAAATGTCGATTTTCGTTTTGATTGGGGCTAGCGTGGAAATTCTAGGGTTTTGGGTGGTCTAGGATAGGCTCTGGAACGCGATGGAACTGGGGAAAGAGGGAGTGGTCAGAGGACATGGGACTTGGCATGGTGAAGGCAATGGGAATGAGGCTTCAAATGGTGGTAGCGGTGAGTGTTTTATTGGGGTGAGGTGAGAGCAGTTCTAAGATTTGTGGGCATGGTTTCTTGGTTGGGTTGGGTAAAAGGCTCGATCATGGGTTGTGAGCGCTGGAGTGTCGGCGAGGTGATGAGTGAGTTTAGGGCTTGGAGTGGAGTGGATTAGGGGTGTCGCGGTGATGATGCCGGCATCAGAACGAATGTGCACGTGCACATGAAGATCGGCCATGGCAACTGGAAATTGGAGAAGAAGGGGCTTTGGGTTCGGTCCAGGCAATGAGGGTTAGTCGCGCATGGGTCGAGTCAAGTTGTGATGGGGAGTTGGTTCGAGTTGAGTTGAATTGGAGAATTTATCTGGGAAATGGAAGGTTAAACAAGTGAAAGAAAAAGAAAAAAGGAAATGAAGAAAGGAGGCAGGGAGAAGAAGAACAGGGGAAACGGTTAGGTAGTGGACTTGGTTTGCGGCCCAATTTTTTTTAGAGGGTGGGTTTTAAATTAAAAATTGATTTAATTTATTTATGTATATATAGTTAAAAGTTTAAAAGGGTATAGCTCGTGCATACGAAACCAGATTAACGCAATTCCTTTTGCGACAGGTTCGTGTAGTCGAGCACTTCATTTTTATGAAGTCCGTTGTCTGATTTGGTTTAGTAATAATTTATGATATTTTAAAACGGTCAGGTTTTTAAATATAAAGTGTTAAATTATAAGTATATATATTTGAAATATTTTTAAAATATCATAACTAATGCATACGAATTCCGATCGAAGCGAAATTCATTGCGATGGGTTCGTATCGACGAACACTACGTCATCATACAAATTGTTGTCGAGTTTGAATAAGTGAAATTTTTTGATATATTTAAACGGATAGAAATTTAATCTACCGATTTTAAACAAATGACATCGTTTAAATTTATATGACTTGTCGTTCAATTTATTTGCCCAGATAAAATCAACAATAAGTTCTTTTAAGTTAATTATAATGTTTTGACATCTGTTTAGCGGAAATAAACACCGTTCCGCTAATTGTATTAAAATAGACTCCTGTTGGCAGAATAAATCACCGTTCTGCCATTATTACGGAATATATCTGTTTGTGGACATTTACTAGCAGAAATAAAACCCTGTTCTGCTATTATATTTGTACGGACATCTATTTATTTTCCTGATAAATTATAATGGGCCATATGATGTTGAAGTGATTGTTAAAAATAAATTTATGAGAATATCTATATATGTTATTCTGGACTGTTATGGAATGAAATGGTAATTTGATTAAGTATCTTTGAAAATAATAAGTCTTTTCCGATTTGGAGGTTGACCTTTGAACCAAAAATTGTTTAAGGATTATTATTACTTATAAATGATATTTTAAAGTTAATTGGTAAATATTTGGATAATGATTTAGTATTTATTTTTTTATTCTTAAAAATTATTTAAAAGGTATTAATTATTATTTCAAAGTTATTTAATTATTTAAATTGTTTAAAGAACATTAATTATTAATTGAAGTTATTTATAGTGATTGTTTAAAGTTAATTATTACCTAAGGGTTAATTAGTATTAAAGTATATTTATTTCAAGGATAAATTTAATAAATATTATTAATGTTTTAAAAATAATATACTATATAGTAAACTTTTATAAAAGAGTATTTTACTTAATTAGAACTTGGAAAATTTATATTGAAACTTTATAAGTATTATTTTGAAAATCATTAAATAAAGTTTTCGAAAAGTAAAGGTATACTTTCATGGCAAAATCAAAGGCAGAGAGTGCCTACAGTTAAGTTTTGGATTTCTCTGGGATAGAGACGTAACCATTGAGTTGTGAATCCATGGTTGATACCGCAGTGGTGCTTTCCTATTTATTTTAAAAAGGTTTTCAAATATTTTTGAAAGAATGGTTAGAGAACATACTTACTCCGATGGGATAAGTATATACCTTTTATAAAGAGATTTAATTTGTTAAAATTAAATTGAATGAGACTTAATGTTTTTCAGTGGAAAATGAGATATTTGGTTGAATGATTATTTATTTGATAGTTAAATAATCGACTATCAAATCTAGACTCAGAAACATAACTTTGGGAATATTTGGAAGAACATGGGAATTATGTGGTATAGATACCATTTGAGGTGCTATACTGTACGTATAAACTCGTTTTGTTCTTCTAGGATGTTTTTAAGGAAATCCGTCCACTAACGATTAGGAGGTGATCTCCGATCTTATTTTCATCTATTTATTTCCTAAAAAACCGGGGTTGAGTTTATGGAAAATATCGAACATTGTTTCGAAGAGACCGAGACCGAATAAGTTATCCGAAGACCACTTCGATCCAAAGAGTACGGTTTTGAAGTGAACACAAGAGCATGGAGTCGAAGATAGAGTAGTGAAGTGCAAGGGCTAATCGCTACTAAACCCGAGGATGATTCCAAAATGGATATAGTAGGAATAGTGCCTTCAGTTCCGTTCGGATCCAAAACAGACTTGTATGGATGAATGCTATCAGTACATTGTCATTGGAGGGCAATGAGCATTCTAAGTGAAAATTCCTTAAAAAGTTAATTGTAGCCTCTAGCCTCATCAACCGGGAATGACTGAAAAGCAGGGGAGATGCAGCAAGGCTAAGTGGATCGCACCCAATTACGGTATGTTTATCACCTTTCTAGATACCCTCAAATATTATTACTACGATACATGGAAGGAGCTCGGAAAGGGTGGGAACACCCGGGGTGATAGCATATTCGGTCTATCCAGGTTAGGGGTAGTCCGGTCTTGTGTTGCAGGGGATCCCGACGTGGTCCTCGGTACATTTTTCTAGACGTGTACTATGGTAGGTGGTACCCTGGTGCCTAGTCATTCATAAGGAATCCATTCTCCAATACGTGCCTTTACGGTTTTGGTTGTAGACCCTAGTATGCTGGAATTTAATTAATGTAACAATTTCAGCTATTTGAATAAGTATTTGTACTTAGACACTATTATAATATCACTGGATTTTCTATAAAAAGTGTTTTGGTTACTGTTAGGGAAAAACCCGTCGTGTTTATGTGTGGCGTGGTCTTACGATATGCTTTTTATTTCAAAAGGATTTTGAAAGATAACGAATAAAATTCCTTGTGATTTAAATTCTCACGCTGGTTTTACTAGACCGACCAGGGCGTGGTTTTTTCCTATATGCTCAGGTCAGACCGAGCATATTTCCAGGTTTAGTCGGATGGAGTGGAGCTTCAGTAGAGGAGTTGGAGTCCAAAGTCGTATTCTCGTAGATGATTATTTTCCGTTGCATTTTAGTTATTCTTATCAGCAATTGTAAGGACAAGGTGATATAATTGTCCGTGCTGTATAGGTTGGTGTACTCTGATTGTTATCTGTTATGTAAATATTACAGTTTTTTTATGTAAAGATTTGTTCTATATTATAGATTATTCATTTCCGCTGTGATATTCTGTGTTGTTTGGTTACTTTCTATCTTCTTTCCACTTTCTTTTTCTTACATCCGCCTTTCTGTTCAATTTGGACTGGACAAGTATGGTAAAGTGTCAGTTCGAACTGTACGAAAAAGCGTGTCGTGACATGTAACGACCCAAATTTCACCACATTAATTTCCGAACATTTAGTTAATTTTAAATATTCAAATATTAAGTTTATAATTAAAATAAAAAATATTTTAAATAATAAATATTGAAGATAAAATAGTTTTCAAAATTAGTTTACAAAAATATTTAGTTGGAAGAAAAATCGAAAATGTGGTTGGAAATCGTTTTCCGAATTTTCGTCGGCTAAAATTTATCGGAAACGTTGTGAACTCTTTAGCATAGGTATACATATTTCTAAATAAGTTAGTATATGTATATATGTGTGTATTAGTGTATGCATATATGTATTCATACCTAAGGATATAAAGTTTAAAATATAAATTTAGTAAAAAGTAAACATCATATCACATGAAACATGTTTAAACATCAGTACATATGTAATTAAATGGATGTTTTGTCATGAAGAGAGGGGAGAGGTACAAGAAGGTGGCTCAAGGACATGAGGTGGAGGGGGCTAGGTGAGGTGACAAGAGGGTAGTGAAGGGTAAAGGATAAGGGCATTTAGGTAATTCACTTTGTTCTCTTGCTTATAAATACCCCTTTCACTTCTTTAATTTCACCTCTTTTACTTCTGCCATATCTATCTCATAACTTAATCAAATGAAGCATTTATTTTTTCAAACCGTAGCAAATTCCAGTGGCTACAACTTTTATTTGAAACACTTCTTCTAATTTTAAGCTTAACCATGTCCAAATCTCATTTCTTTACAGAGCATTTTCTAACCCAGAATTTCAAGTCCGAAAATGGTCCTTCTTCTTTTGACTATATCTTCTTCAAATCTATTCAAAATTGAGTAATTGTTTGTTTGAAATTGTAGAGAAAAGAATTTTATACAACTTCTCTATTTAAAACTTTTTAAAATCCGAGAGTAAATAGTCGAAAAACTAGTTGGAAAATGACTTATTTTCGGGTTCATTTTTGAGAGTTCGATGATTATCCAAAGTCACTCCACCTTACCAAAACAAGTTTCACTTCCTTTTTCTTTCAAGACCAAGCCTACCTAGTGTATAAAGGTTCCAAGACTCCATCTTTTGCTTAGGAATGGAAGTGCTAGGTCATACCCTAAGTTAGCGAGAGTTTGGATAGCTTTCAGTGAGTAAAACTACACCTTCTTAATCCAAGTTTATACTATGCTTGTGACTCCCCACCCCGAGACACACATTAACAAAGAGAATTACTGGGTAATTCTGTCTGCTAATGCGAAGATAGGGCTGGTTAGGAGGGACCATCTATAATCTTGTCTTAAACATCTACTGAATACGTCGATAAATGCTCTATATTTTTTCCTATTTCTCATGGATCGACATATTCAATAAATGCCTAATACAAAACTATAGATGGATAATGGATCTATCAGAACAAATACAATAACATAATGCATATCACGTCACAGAATAGTAAACATCATACATATAAATACATATACACTGATACATCCTAGTACTATACAAAATGATATACAAAAGTTGTTCAAAGACCACACTCTATACATCTAATCAAAATACACATCAGAGTCAAGCGGAAAGAAATATAAACTACACAAAAGTGCTAGGCTGATATCCAAGCAGATGCATCAAAGCTAAGTCCCATAATTGGTAGCTAACCTGAAACATCTCGGTCTGACCCGAGTATAAAATTACACGGGTCAGTCTAGCTAAAACAATCAGTTAATAAGGATAGACGATAATATGAAGTAAAGATACAAGGTGATAATTCTTCTCGAATGAGAAGAAACGATAGAAAAAACACACGCCCATGACTTAAGTGGACCAATGTCACTTAAGTATAAAAAGACCTAAGAAGAGGTAACTCAAACAATAACACTCAAATAGTGAAATAAATGCCTCATATCATCAGCGGCATCCCAAAGCATTTATAATAGTTTCAATGAACCATATTCCTTGAAAAGGAGAAGTCTTAAACTCAAAATTTGAGAAACGCTGTAAATGAGAAACACAAATATGAACTCTTAAAAGAGTGATTTAAAAACTCAAAACTATGCCAAATGGCAAACTCATCAATATATATATATATATATATTCAAAGAAGAAGATTGTAAATCTCATATAAAACCGCCGAAGGTGGCAAACTCAAATCTCAAAATATGGACCCAACAACCCAATAAAATTCTCAAACTCAAATCTCAAAATATGGACCCAACATGCCAATAAAAAGGATGGACCCAACGGCCCAATAAGAACCCAACAGCTCAAATCTTAAAATATGCACGTGCAAAACTCTTGTCCAGTACTATATAAATTATAGGTACCTATCCCAGACGACAGAAGTCGTGAATCCCAGACGACCGAAGTTGTAAAACTCAGACGACCGAAGTCACATAAACTGGTGATGAGCCCAACAGCTCGATAATGGTTGGACCCAACAGCCCAATATGAGCCCAACATCTCAAGTACTGGCATAACTCAAAATGTGTCACAAACTCTCAGATAGGAACCCGAAAAGTGGTAACATGTGTCCCATACCACACGTTCTCACTAACGGTTTACTAACCGCTAGCCAATGCAACATTAGAAAACTTAGAAACCTCAAAAAACTCATGACTTGTCTCATCTCATAGACAAGTATAAATAAACCTCGTGATGGTTCCTCATGAACCATAAATCTCTAAATAGGAAATCACAAACTCAAGACTTGCTTCATATCATCGGCAAGTATAAAAACATCATGATTGCACTCATCGACCATAACCCTTAGAATAGAAGATCTCAAACCATAAAACTCGCCAACTATTGGCCATCCCAGATAATTACTATAAAGAGGAATTATAAAACTCAAAATACGCCATTAAATGGAAAAATTCGAATAGTTTCGATCATACAAGTTCGAAATTAACCGAAACAGTAAACGCACGTGTCCCATACCACGTGTTTTACTAAATCATTTAATTCTCTTTCTCATATGCTCAAATAGTGCAAAAATGTGTATTTTATATTTAAAATAATTTGCTTTAGAAAATAAGCTTTAAAACCAATTTACGAAATCAGTTTTGAAAACCGTATTTAGCAATTCCCTTATTATAGAGAATAAATAGATTTTTATATTTGGAAATACTTTTAAAGTACTATATAATAATTATTTTAATTGTCCCTTTTATTTAAAAATTATTTCAAAATCGTTTGGAGGAAACCGTGCTCGAAAACAATGAAAAACCAATAAAATACTCAAAACCGATAACTCCAATTCAATTCGAATTCAATTCGAATTCAACTCAAAATCAATACAAATTCAATTCAAATTTGAATTTCAAATACTCAAAATTTAGCTAGACTATTGATAGGCATCATAGTTATCAAAAACAGCACAAATATATCACGGAAACAAAGAGTAGAAGCTAAGAAATCAATACGGAAACAACCGGAAACAAGCAAACTCACACAAGCAAGTACAACAGGAGACAAGGCTCCTAGGTCGACCGCCAGGTCGACCTCTTTGTCCCTAGGTCAACCGTACGGTCGACCTAAGGATAGGCCTGGTTGACCTAGCAGTCGGCCTAAGCGACCTTCTCACGCGATTTTCGTTCCAGTCGTTTTTCATGCGACGAACTGATTTTCTGAACAAATTTTAGCATAACAAATGAAAGTATTTTTCAACCAAATTTTCCAGGCATATAGAGAAACATATAAAATACAAACTAGAAGAAATCCGGTAGCATTTTGTTGCCGGAATTGGAAGTTACAAGCACGCAAAGTAGAGACTCAGATCATATTTCACAAGAGATAAAAACTAAAGCAAAAATTATTTACAGAGTAGGTATTTTGCACAGAAACTTCTCTTTGAGCATTGCAGTAGCTAGAAAATATGAGTTATCAACTCACCTGATGATTTAGCAAAGTTTTTAGGTGCAAGTAATGATTTTTGGCGGAGAAATGGAGCTGTAGGCACCTGTACTTGTTGAAAAAGAAGCATGCAGGAGAAATAAAACAAGTTACAGACAATTTTATATCAATTGAAAGATTTTTGATGAAATCTCTTTGGTATTGGATGGAGACTACCTTGTATTCTAGATTTAGATGATTTTCCCTTTGAATTTTGCAGCAAAAATTGAGTAGAAATTGATTTAGTTGAGAGAAGCCATTTTTTTTCTTTTTTTTTCTTACTGTAAACTTTAGTTGAGAAAGAAAAAGATGAAACTAAGCTCTTTCTCTTTTACCAAAAGCCTCTAGATTAATGGGTAATGGACCCAATTCCTACGCAAATAAGCCCAAGAGCAAAATACTTAGTGAAATAGTGAAGCTATGTGCATATTTACTCTAATTTAACATTATATACACATATTTCATCATTTAAATGCCCAATAAAATGTATCCATCCAATTGTATTGAAATAAAATTGTTATTATAACAAAATAAAATTTAATTTAACACAAAAAAGGTATTTTTTAACAATAAAACCCTATTTTACACAATATTTCACAATTTACACTGTTTTAGTGTAAAAACACTATTTTTAACATAACAAGCACAACAAAAATTATTTTCTTACCAAATAAATTATAACAAATCATTTTAACTTTATTATAACTTCAAAATATTGTTTTTAAACAATATTTCATCTTTCATTTTAATAAAATACACGTTTTCTTCATATTTCTTCTTTTATATTCAATAAAAGGTTAATATTGGCAATAATTACCAATATTATTAATTAACTCAATTAAAATCCAATGATTAATTATTTTCACTCCAAATTCTCAAAATAAAGTTTTTAAAACTTTATTTTCATCAATTTAGATTTATTTCAATAATTGAATGTTGAATACACCACTTGATTCATTTATTAACTTCAAATTTAACAAAATTCCAATATTTCCAATGTATTAACCAAATCTCCATACAATCAATTTTTAAATTCAAGTTTTATACTCAAACACATTGTTTATTTGAAATAAACAATTTTTAACTAAATTTATATTTTCTCCAACTTATTTTATTTTATTTTATTCTCAATATTAAAATATTATATTTTAATATTACTGGTAATCACCAATACCAGGGTTGTTACAGACTCCCCCTTATAAAAATTGCGTCCTCGCAATTTTAAGGGAAGAACTATATTCAACTCAATTCATTTCATCAAGCAAAAGATAGATAAACTAGCTCGAGTTTAAAAGAAATTCTCACACTCTCAAAATAAGACGATAGAAAACCAAGATAAGACTCGCTCGATTAATTCTATGGTTTCCAAAGTGCTAATATCGGGATTAGCAAACCATTGAATTTTCTGAGCAACACACAAGATTTTGAAGGCGTCTCACATTCGAATGAGAACACAGCAAGATGCTACACAAAGGATCAATCAAATGAGATTGATTTCTCATAAGCTCCTCGAGTAGAGTCGGGATTTAGCACAACTCCAACCCAAACTCTAATCAACAAGATGATTATCGATGTGATTTTCCATATGACACTACGGTAGGAACCACACCGATATAAGATAGACACAATAGAAGCAAGATAGGTCAACCAAAAGGTGGTTTTAAACTCAAAGGACCGCATAAATGCACGTCGTTAGAAAATAGCACAAGAGTCAAATAAATATAAGGAACAAAATATATGGATTAAAT
This sequence comes from Allium fistulosum, assembly GCA_030737815.1. NCBI lineage: Eukaryota > Viridiplantae > Streptophyta > Magnoliopsida > Asparagales > Amaryllidaceae > Allium > Allium fistulosum. The sequence continues at coordinate 1,114,061,802 of CM060904.1, forward strand.
CGTAACCAAAATTCTTAGAGTTCCAAAATTCAATATTTTCAGTATTTTATAACCACAATTCAATACTTGAAAAAATTTCAAAACTTCTTTATTATAATACTTAATAAGTGTTACAAAGACTAAAATCTAAATTCATATTCCTTTTGTTACAAAATTAAATTCTAAAAGAATTTTTATAATTTCATACCAATATATTTTCAAAGTAAAATTTAAAATCTTATCACTCTTTGCTTTTCAAACCACCAAAAAAATTGAAAACAAGCTTCAAATTTATTACATATAACTTTTATATTATATTAAAATATCCAATGGACATTTTTAATTTTAAAACTCAAAACCTATTTTTAATCTAGTAAACAACATTTTAACAATAAAACTTATTTACGTTTAACTCTATAAATTCAAAACAATATAATGGCATTGCCTCACCATTTGTTTATAGTGAATGACTCTATCCATTGGCTGTAGAGTTGATCAAGTGATCAAAACTGCCTCGCTACTTAATTAACCATCACTATGGTTCAATGGCTGCTTACACCACTCAAAATAAAAATTTAATACCAAATTTCCAAAATAATTTATTTCCAAACTCAACCTCATAAAACTCAATTTATCGTGTATGATTGTCTCATCACAGCGTTTAAGAAATTCTTATCGATAACGTTGATTAGGCGTATCGAACAGAATTCTTAAAGCACTCGATGGACAACCCAACACAAAATCATTTCTATAAAAAGAAATACTTCTCATATAAAATACACAAAATATTCTTTGATTTCATACTAACTAAACTCCAATTTCTCTTAAAACATATATCAAATGGCTGCAAAAACTCAAAATCAAAGAACACTAAAGAGAACTCATCGAGATATTCCCTGAATACTCGATTCACAAGGTTGACGGAATAAAACGGAGTGTTCGTCAATCCAAACGGTATCATGAGCCACTCACAAGAATCATACGATTGCGGAATGCAGAAAAAGGAACGGTATCCTCCGCAACTCGTAACTGATGAAAATTGGTGCATGGTCAATCTAAAGAAAGACTCTAGCACCACACGATAGATCAAATGAGATCAACGGGACATTAAGATAAGGGTATGATATTCTTCTCAAACGAGAAGAAGCACACTGTCAATATATCATTACTTCGAGTGAAGTAATGCCACAAAATATAACACCAAATGAGTATCCAAAAGGATATCTCGAAAGAAACAAGGATGATAATATCAATTGAACTCAATCAATCGCCTCATTCCTTAATGGATATCCTCATGGAAGGATAACCAAAAGGCTAAGAGCCAAAAATGAGATCAACACAATACTCGATTGCTTGATTAGGTAATAACCCCAAAACGGACACATAGAAATTAACAGAGTCATAATAAATAGAATTCGAGATACATCATCATCTCGAAACTCAATAACAGATAAAGATACTTCGGAATTATTATTAACATTCCAAAGAACAAGAAACAACAATCATCCAAATCAGGATACCTAATATATATATATATAGGATCCTTCAAGAACATAGGATTGGACTTGATGACAAGCAAGCCAAGCCATCCCAAAACATATAAATCTCAAGATAAAAATTATCATGCAAATACTCACGAAAAGGAAAATACACAGAATAATCTCAATACTCTACATAAAAAATACCAAGGTTGCGGATCCCTCGATAGGATTCACAATCCTTAAGAAGTGACGAAACATGAAATAGTCAAAAGCAAAACACCATCAAACTTCTTCGATATGAGTGACTGTGAAGAACTCGACACGAAGAGAACAAAAATAAAATGATCATAACATAGAATAGAATTCTAAAGAAAAGGAAAATGGAGTACCTCTAGGTTGGGAGGGACCACCAGAAGCATCCATCACTATGAGCTTTCCTAATTGAGGATCCTTAGATGAAATGGGGCACTGGGAAGACCAATGTCCCTCTTGTTTGCAAGTGTGGCAAACGATAGGCTTAGAACATTCTTGAATAAAGTGATCATGAGAACCACAATTGAAACAAGACTTGTGAGAATGGTGGCTCGCACCAGAATGAGAACTAGAGGCACGGTGCTTCTTTTTCTTCTGAGGAAAAGATTGGGATGCTTGGAAGGGAAGTTTTCTCTTATTTGGGCTCTTGCGAACCTCGGCCTCATCACTACCATCCCTTTCCTTCTCGACGGCTTCAAGGTGAAGCGCCGAATCAACAAGCTCTTCGAAGGATAACTTAAGCTGGAGCATAAGAGATTTCTTCAATCCAGAAACAAATCTAAGGTTCTTCTGTATGGAGTGCTGATAAATTCGAGCCCATACTTGGATAAGGACTCAAAAGAAGAAACATACTCTAAAACTGATGATTTCCCTTGCTTCAACTCAAGGAAGCGACGGGCAAGGGAAGCTTTCTCAGACTCGATCACAAACTTAAGCTCGAACTGCTTTCTAAACTGTTGCCAAGTGAGGGTGGACTCATCAATCTCGGCAATGAGATGCTCTTACCAATCGAGAGCACGTTCTTGCATCATACTCGATGCTACAAGAACTCGATGGTGATCAGATAAATCCATGCGAGAGAAGATGCGCTTGCATGTTCGAAGCCAAGCCTGGACCTCAAGAACGGTCTCAGAACCTTTGAAAGGCTTGCCTCCCAAATGAGAATAGTCACTGCAGGTACGCGCAAATATGGATTTGCATGGAGGAGAAGAATTGGATGGAGCAGGAGGCTGGATGCTCCGAACAAGCTCTAAGATCTGATCAATTGACATGTACACACCCTCGGGACGTGAGCCACTAGGCTGCTCAGCCTCCATGGTGTGACTTCTTCCTCTTCCAGCCATGAGCTGAAGGTTAAGATAGAATGGATTATTCACAGGGATAAATATTATTAACAAGGTTCATCAATTAAGGAATACTACAGAATTATAAAATCACATTCCTAGATGTATTCCCATTCATCTACCCCTAAGGACTCGAAAAGGCCAAGGCACGATTCGAAACAAGTTTGATTAAGAATGATGATTTCACTCATATTGTACTTTGATGTATAGTAAGATATGTTATGTTCTGTGTTTATCCTATTTTGTTCTGAACTCAGCTCTAATACCAAGCTGTGACGCCCCACCCCGAGACCCACATTAACAAAGAGAATTACTGGGTAATTATGTCTGCTAATGCGGAGAATAGGGCTGGTTAGGAGCAACCATCTATAATCTTGTCTTAAACACTACCGAATACGTCGATAAATGCTATATTTTTTTCCTATCTCTCGTGGATTGACATATCCAATAAATGCCTAACACAAAACTATAGGTGGCTAATGGATCTATCAGAACAAAATACAATAACAGAATGCATATCACATCACAGAACAGTAAACATCATACATATAAATACATATACATTGATACATCCTAGTACTATACAAAATGATATACAAAAGTAGTTCAAAGACCACACTATATATATATCTAATCAAAATACACATCAGAGTCAAGCGGAAAGAAATATAAACTACACAAAAGTGCTAGGCTGATATCCAAGCAGATGCATCAAAGCTAAGTCCCATAACTGATAGCTAACCTAAAACAACTCGGTCTAACCCGAGTATAAAATTACACGGGTCAGTCTAGCTAAAACAATCAGTTAATAAGGATAGACGATAATATGAAGTATAAGATACAAGGTGATAATTCTTCTCGAATGAGAAGAAGCAATAGAAAGAACACACGCCCATGACTTAAGTGGACCAATGTCACTTAAGTATAAAAAGACCTCAAAAGAGGTAACTCAAACAATAACACTCAAATATAGAAATAAATGCCTCATATCATCAACGACATCCCAAAACATCTATAATGGTTTCAATGAACCATATTCCCTGAAAAGGAGAAGTCTTAAACACAAAATTCGAGAAACGCCGTAAATGACAAACACAAATATGAACTCATAAAAGAGTGATTTAAAAACTCAAAACTATGCCAAATGGCAAACTCATCAATATATATATATATATATATATATATATATATATATATATCCAAGAAGAAGATTGTAAATCTCATATAAAAGCGTCGAAGGCAGCAAACTCATATCGCAAGTATGGACCCAACGGTCCAATAAAATTCTCAAACTCAAATCTCAAAATATGGACCTGACAGCCCAATAAAAAGGATGGACCCAACGGCCCAATAAGAACCCAATAGCTCAAATCTTAAAATATGCATGTGCAAAACTCTTGTCCAGTACTATATAAATTATAGGTACCTATCCCAGAAGACCAAAGTCGTAACAGACGACCGAAGTCGTAAAACTCAGACGACCGAAGTCACATAAACTCGTGATGAGCCCAACAACTTGATAAAGATTGGACCCAACAACCCAATATGAGCCCAACAGCTCTAGTATAGGCATAACTCAGAATGTGTCACAAACTCTCAACTAAGAACCCGAAAAGTGGTAACGTGCGTTCCATACGCACGTTCTCACTAAAAGGTTTACTAACCGCTAGCAAATGCTACATTAGAATACTCAAAAACCTCAGAAAACTCATGACTTGTCTCATCTCATCGACAAGTATAAATAAACCTCATGATGGTTCCTCATGAACCATAAATCTCAAAATAGGAAATCACAAACTCAAGACTTGCCTCATATCATCGGCAAGTATAAAAACATCATGATGGCTCTCATCGACCATAACTCCTAGAATAGGGGATCATAAACAATAAAACTTGCCAAATATTGGCCATCCCAGATAATTCCTGTAAATAGGAATTATAAAACTCAAAATACACCATTAAATGGCAAAACTCGAATAGTTTCGATCGTACAAGTCCGGAATTAACCGAAATAGTAAACGCACATGTCCCATACCACGTGTTTTACTAAATTGTTTAATTCTCTTTCTCATACGCTCGAATAATGCAAAAATATGTATTTTATATTTAAAATAATTTACTTTAGAAAATAAGCTTTTAAAAACCAATTTACGAAATCAGTTTTGGAAACCGTATTTAGAAATTCACTTATTATAGAGAATAAATAGATTTTTATATTTGGAAATACTTTTAAAATACTATATAATAACTTTTTGAATTGCCCCTTTTATTTAAAAATTATTTCAAAATCGTTTGGAGAAAACCGTGCTCGAAAACAATGAAAAACCAATAAAATACTCAAAACCGATAACTCCAACTCAATTCGAATTCAATTCGAATTCAACTCAAAAATCAATTCAAATTCAATTCAAATTCAACTCAAAAATCAATTCAAATTCAATTCAAATTTCAATTTCAAATACTCAAAATTTAGCTAGCCTATTGATAGGCATTATAGCTATCAAAAACAGCACAAATATATCATGGAAACGAAGAGTAGAAGTTAAGAAATCAATACGGAAACAACCAAACTCACACAAGCAAGTACAATAGGAGACAAGGCTCCCTAGGTCGACCACGAGGTCAACCTCCTTTGTCCCTAGGTCGACCATACGGTCAACCTAAGGATAGGCCTGGTCAACCTAGCGGTCGACCTAAGCGGCCTTCTCACGCGATTTTCGTTCTAGTCGTTTTTCCTACGACGAACTGATTTTCTGAACAACTTTTAGCATAACAAATGAAAATATTTTTCAACCAAATTTTCCAAGCATATAGAGCAACATATAAACTACAAACAAGAAGAAATCCGGCAGCATTTCGTTGCCGAAATTGGAAGTTACAAGCACACAAAGTAGAGACTCAGATCATAATTCACAAGAGAGAAAAACTGAAACAAAAATTATTTACAGAGTACGTATTTTGTACAGAAACTTCTCTTTGAGCATTATAGTAGCTAGAAAATGTGAGTTATCAACTCACTTGATGATTTAGCAAAGTTTATAGGTGTAAGAAATGATTTTTGGTGGAGAAATGGAGCTGCAGGCACCTGTACTTGCTGAAAAAGAAGCATGCAGGAGAAATAAAACAAGTTACAGACAATTTTATATCAATTGAAAGATTTTTGATGAAATCTCTTTGGTATTGGATGGAGATTACCTTGTATTCTAGATTTTGATGATTTCCCCTTTGAATTTTGCAGCAAAAATTGAGTAGAAATTGATTTAGTTGAGAGAAGCCATTTTTTTTCTTTTTGTTTTTTTTTGAAGAAGGGGTTCAAACTTTTCTATTAGGAAATAAAAAAAAACAGGTCCAACAAGATACAAAGCAATAGCCAAATAACCGGCCCAAAACAAAAACCAAATACAATACAAAAACTAAACTCGTTGGGCTGAAGAACAAATACAACCCAAACCCAATTTCAGGCCCAAAGAATGGAAGCCTCCCGAAGAACCAGAAGCTTCTCGATAAGGAGAAATGCAATACGACTTTTCATTATCTTCCCAACTCCAAACTTTCCAAAAAGAAAACTCGCGAGAAACAGAAATGGCTTCTGCCATGAAACTTCTGATCTCCTCCTTTACTTCTGAGACGACAAAAACAACATCGAACTCCAAAAGAAAACAGTTAGGACTCGGAAACTCCATCTCTCCAGACTTACTAGAGTAAGTATACTATCTAAAACTACTGCTTAGTTCCTTATAGCCTTCAAACTAACGAGGATTTTTAATTCCATGTCAGGGAAACCATATGAAACAACAGCTGTTTCTCAGGACGACTCTAAACAAGATAAGTTTTGATATAGCTTCTGTATTCCTCAGTAAGTCTGCTTCCTTTGAAGCTTCTAGTGTATCCATAATAATTCAGCTTCTTATTGTCCAGGAATCCACAGACAAAATGCTCCACCCAAGAACAGGCTAAAAGATTAGAAGCCTCCCGAAAGATTTTAGATCTTAGATTCAACTGAGATCTGAAAGACTTGTTAAACCATAGGGAACATCAGCTGTTTCTCAAGACGACTCTAAACAAGATAAGTTTTTGAAAGTTCCTGTTTCCTCAGAACAGCTGCTTCCTTAGAAGCTTCTAAAATATCCATAATAAATCAGCGTCTTGTTATCCAGGGATCCACAGACAAATTGCTCCACCTGCAGATCAATACACTTAAAAACTACTATTTAGTTAGAGATGTAAAACAGATATAATGTAATTTAGAGAGGGAGAGAATCAATGTAAGATAAAACAGGTACTTGAGATCTGAAGCCAGAAGACATAGGAACAATAAAGTAGCAAAAGAGACAGGAATTATGATAATGTCCCCAATTCAGCGTTGGGAGGTATGACCCCATTTCAAAGCTATTTCCGAGTTCATGCCAGTGCTGTTCTGAAAATATTTTGATTTTGCCATTCTGATGTTCATAGTTTGGAAAATTTTTAAACAAACTTTCGACCCTTCTGTAAAACGATTTTGAAAAATCCTTTCATTTCTTTCTTTCCAAATGTGCCAGACACATACTGAGAGTGAAAGTTGGAATAAATCAGATTTGAAATTTCGAGCATTGGATATCGAAACAATTTTCGTTAGATCCTCCTTCAGGATAAAAGAAAATGTACTTTTTGGATTGACGAAAAATTTTTTACAACTCCAAAACCAGATCTTTTCTGTAAAGTCACATTGAAAAAATAGATGTTCTATATTTTCAATGTGACTATTACAAAACACACAATTCTGATCGACCACAATCTGCTTCTGAATTAATCTTTCTTTTGTCAAAAGAAAATCATTTATGGCCTTGAAGAGGCAGACTGCCATTTTAGGGACATGAATTTTGCTCCAAACCATAGTCGCCCAAAATTTAGTATCAAACCTAGTTCGAACCGAGTTCCAAACTTTTTTAAACTGATATTGCCCATCCGAAGTACACTTCCAAGACCAGAAATCCCTCTCTTTGTCATTGTGAATCTTTACATCTTCAATTTCACTCTGTATTTGAAATAGAAAACTATACAAGTCCCACTTCCATTCACCATTTCTTAAAATCCTGCTAAGCATTATATTATCTGTCCCAGTTCTAAAAGCAGTGTCTCTACCAATGCGTTCCATAATAGAACTCCCATTTAGCCAAGGATCATACCATAACGACGTAGATTTACCATCTACAATGTTAAGGGAAAGACATTTCAAGGCTTCATGTCTATTTTTTAGAATACACTTCCACACCCCAGAATCATCCGAACGCTGGTTAATATCCCAGAAACTTTTAAGCCCTATGTATTTTCCATGCATAAAAACCGCCCAGCTGCCTTCTAAGTTAATGATTTTCCAAATCAATTTGATATAAAGCGTTTTGTTCATCTCTTCTAAGTTTCTCAGACCCATACCTCCTTCTTCTTTTTGTCTACTTAGAACCTCCCACGGTATCTTACTACTGCGACTTTTCCAAAGAAAATTTAATATCATATGTTTAATCTTCTGAACAGTAGCAACAGGGAGGTAGAAACATTGCATCCAAAACTGAATTATAGGGTATAAAGTTGATTTTATAAGTTCCAGTCTCCCTGCTAAGCTCAACATTTTAGTTTCCCATCCTCCAATCCTAATTTTGATCTTCTCTATCAACGGAGAACAATCCTTATCCCTCAAGTTAACACTTGACAGAGGAATACGCAAATACCTTATAGGAAGGGTAGCTTGTTGAATGTTGAGAATAGAACAGATGTCTGTATAGCCATCTACCCCTTTCCCAAAAAAGATGTTAGATTTCTCCGCACTTAACTCCAATCCAGTGACCCTTTTCAAGGTTTTAAAAACTTCGTTAATAGCATACGCAGTTTGCACATTAGCTTTAGTAAAAAGAATGATATCGTCTGCGTAAATCAAGTGAGTCAATTTGTTACCAAAGTCCATAACAGGAGAGATCAGACCATCCCTTACTTTTTCTTCCATAAGAAGCGTAAAATATTCCATTACTAGGGTAAATAGGATAGGAGAAAGTGGGTCTCCTTGTCTAAGACCATTAGAGCCTTTAAAGTAACCGTGCGCTTCTCCATTAATAATGATAGAAAAAACTGGGGTCTTAATAAGATTTCCAATAATTTTTATCCATTTATCCGTAAAACCCAAACTTCTTAACATGTGAATAACAAAATCTCTATTAATCGAATCATATGCTTTCTTTAAATCAACTTTTATACACATGTATTTATTATCCTTTCTTCCAAGACCTCTAATTAATTCATGAGCTAACAAAATACCATCTCCTATAGATCTACCATTTATAAAAGCCGTCTGGTTATGAGATACTAACTTATCCAAAAAAGGACCCAATCTGTTACATAGTATTTTAGAGAGAACCTTGTATAAAGTGTTACAGCATGCAATTGGTCTGAAATCTTGAATACAGGAGGAATGGTCCTTTTTAGGGATCAAATGAATAAACGTGTGGTTCCATTCACTAATGATTAGACCCTTTTGAAATATATCATTTAAAGCTTTATAAATAATATCTTTCGAAAGATTCCAATGCTTCTTGAAAAACAACGAATTGAAACCATCCGGTCCCGGTGAAACAGTGTCTTTGATATCCCACAAAGCGTATTTGATTTCTTCTAAAGAGAAATTCTTATTTAAAAAATTAGCCCCAAACTCAGAAATAACCGTTTTGCAAATCACTTCAGGAAAATGATCACATAAAGGTTGATTATAAGTTTGCTTGAAAAAATCAATAGCCTCTTCAGCAAATTTATTGTCCGATAACACCTTACCGTCCACATTAAGGTTAGTCAAACGGTTTCTACTCCTTCTGTTAGACATTTTGGCGTAGAAAAAAGCAGATCCCTCATCCCCCATCATTAGCCAGTCACATTTAGCCTTTTGTTTTGCCGCCATGAATTCTTTTTTTAATGCAAGATCCAAGTTGGTCTTGGCATTTTGAAATTCCAAAGCTAAGTTATGGTCATTAGAATTTTCCAAAAGCTTTTGAAGACTAGAACATTTATCTCTCATTACATTCACCTCTTGTCTGATGTTACGAGAATTAGCACTCCATCTCTTGAGATCCCTCTTAATGTTTTTGAGAATGTTAATAACTTGGAACAATGGTCTGTCGATTTGGTTGGTAACCCAGAGTTTCTCAACCAAAGGAAAATATTGGTCGCATAAAGACCAATGATTCATGTATCTAAACGGACTATTCTTAACCCTAGAGATAGAGGTAAACGAGACAAGAATAGCATTATGATCGCTCACCGTAGGAGGTAAGAATTCAACTGATAATTCAGGGAATAAGTTAATCCAGTCAAGGTTAGCAAACACCCTATCAATTTTAGAGAAAATATTTCTACCCGGGCCCGACCACCAAGAAAATTCAAATCCTTTAATATTTATCTCATTAAGACCAGTAAATAAAGCCATGTCATCTAATTCAAACAAATTGTAAAAAGTTGCTGGATTACCTCCCTGTCTCTCTGAGGGTCTACGGATGCAATTAAAATCCCCAAGAACCATCCAAGGCCTATAAATATTTATAGCATCCTCCTGCAGATTTTTCCATAATCTTTTCCTAAGTTCAACAAAATTTTGGGCATAGACAAAAGTTAAATTACATCTAAAATTCGAGGAATTGATCAGTTCAATAGAAATGTGTTGATCACTCATACTAATAAAATTGAAATCCCAAATTTTTGTATCAATAAGAACCATAATCCTACATTTAAAATAGCAAGATATATTACTTATTATTCTCCATCCATCTTCCAACGTTTTTTCCAACTTCAAAATCTCTGGAAACATCAATTTGTTTTCCAAAATACCAAAACAGCTAATTTTAAATTTGCCTATAGCTTTCCTCACTTCACCCATTCTGTTAGGGTTATGAAACCCTCTAACGTTCCAGCAGGCCACAGACATTATAAAACCTTATTGTTTCGGGTCCTCTGATGTCTACTGCTTGAGGACTCCCCTTTGTCTTCCGAAGGAATACCTAACATCTGCACCCACTTAGGGTTCTTTCGGACCAGCTTATCCTTCTGAATATTATCAAATTCTATATCTTGGGGCTTCGGAAGAAGTTGTTCTTCCATTTCCTCCTGAACTGTGACTACATTATCATAACTATTTTGTTCCTCTGCCACTTTAGTCATTCCTATGTCCTGATCCAGATTCTCTTGTACCTGTAATAAAATACTATGGTCAGTCCCTCTCCTGTAATTAACATTATTATAAGTTTCATCATCAAAAACTAAATCATTGGAAGTTAAGGATATTGGAATAGAATTGTGATCCGATGATGACAATGGGCGTTTGAGAATAGAAACGTGAGTCGATGGTGATTTTGGAGGAAATGATCTCAGATCTATGGCTCCCGGAGTAGTTGGAGAAGCAGGAATGAATGGCTCCCTGGTTCCTTGATCAGGAGGACCTTCCGGCCTGGCCAGAGGAGCATTGGAGCAATCTTCACTGACTCCTATTTCGGTAGAAGTTACATGATCTGACTCTGTACCTTCGGAAATTACCCCCTCACCCCGCTCTACTGAGGATGCAACTTTCCCCAAGTTCTGTTCCTGAATTGAATTAACAATTACATTAGAATCGTTTTCCCTATCTTCTGTGTCTTCCGCCACTACATTATTATAAGAGACAACCCCTTCATCAATCTTGGATCCAGTTTCAGTAGCATTTATCTCCTTTTCAGGAATATTTGATAACTCAATTTCACAATCAACTATACCAGGCTTATCGGAGCTAACAGCTTGGGTCTCTTTAGGGACCCAGGACTTGGTCATAGGACATTCATCAATTAAATGTCCGAAACAAACACACTTGACACAGATGGGAGGAGGGTTTTCATATTCTACTTCTTGAACGAAACTCCTCCCTTTTTCGTCTCTACCTTCAATGGATTTAGGCATTCCAAATTTAACATTAACCTCCACCAAAACTCTGGCGAAGGCTAGTCTAGATTTATTTTTAGTGGCCTCATCCATCTTAATAGGAACTCCTATGGTACTAGTTAGAGCGCTAATGGCCTTATTGCCCCATAGTTTAAAACTTAAACCAGGAAGTCTAACCCACATGGGCAAAGAAGTAAGGAGATCTCTATCAGTTCTCATATCTGGGGATAATCTCTTCATAATAATCAAGTTCCGGTCCATAAACCAAGGACCTGATTTTAAAATCTTATTGCAGTCCTCCTCCAATCCAAATCTTACTACGAAAAATCCATTATTCCTAGAATGAACTGAAAACGGCTTCTTAGTTTCCCAAACCCTTTTGGCATAACCCTCAAATGTACGGAGCCAAGGTTTGTACCCAACCACATACAGCAAAATGCATAAATCCCAACCTCCCTCCGCTTCTTTGATAGCTTCATCAGATAGGGAACCTATCCTTTTACCATCTGCTACAGTAGGCTCTATAAACTCCAGATCCAGGTTACCTAAATCCCCCACTGCTCCTTCTTTTACTGCCTCACTGTATGAAAATTTCTTTGCGTTTTCTGAAACAGTGAAAATGATTTTGGAATTGCCTCCAGACATCGCACTTTCCTGCTTAGAAAATTTTGTTTTGCCTGTCCGCCCAGTCTGAACCGGAAACACCCCCCTACCATCAGATCTACCTGTTCTGTTCGAATTTTGCCCTCCCAAAGTAAGCCTCTGATCCGGACCAGAAGGAATAGGTGCCTTGCCCCTTTTCCTTCTCACCTCCTCCCAACCTTCCGCATCCCGCAGACCCATAATGAGGAGATTGTAGTGAAGAACGAAAACAAGAGAATAACGGAGAAAGATTAAGAAAACTAGGAAAAAAGGAAAGGAAAAAAGAGAAAAGGGAAAACCCTAATCTCCAGATCTAGATCTGGGAGCCGCCATTAACGCCATTTTTTTTCTTTTTGTTTCTTACTGTAAACTTTAGTTGAGAAAGAAAAAGATAAAACTAATGTACAACTCTTTCTCTTTTACCAGAAGCCTCTAGATTAATGGGTAATGGACCCAATTCCTACCCAAATAAGCCCAAGAGCAAAATACCTAGTGAAATAATGAAGCTATGTGCATATTTACTTTAATTTAACATTATATACACATATTTCATCATTTAAATGATAAATAAAATGTATTCATCCAATTGTATTGAAATAAAATTGTTATTATAACAAAATAAAATAAAATTTAACACTAAAAATATATTTTTAACAATAAAATCCTATTTTACACAATATTTCACAATTTACACTATTTTAGTGTAAAAACACTATTTTTAACATAACAAGCACACCAAAAATTATTTTCTTATCAAATAAATTATAACAAATCATTTTAACTTTATTATAACTTCAAAATATTATTTTTAAACAATATTTCATCTTTTATTTTAATAAAATACACGTTTTCTTCATATTTCTCCTTTTATATTCAATAAAAGGTTAATATTGGCAATAATTACCAATATTATTACATTGACTCAATTAAAATCCAATGAATAATTATTTTCACTCCAAATTCTCAAAATAAAGTTTTTAAAACTTTATTTTCATAAATTTAGATTTATTTCAATAATTAAATGTTGAAATACATCACTTGATTCATTTATTAACTTCAAATTTAACAAAATTGCAATATTTCCAATTTATTAACCAAATCTCTATACAATCAATTTTTAAATTCAAGTTTTATACTCAAACACATTGTTTATTTGAAATAAACAATTTTTAACTAAATTTATATTTTCACCAACTTATTTTATTTTATTCGCAATATTAAAATATAACTATCGTTATATTTTAATATTACAGGTAATCACCAATACTAGGATTGTTACAATGCTAATTTTCATGTTGATATCCTATGAATGTTTGTTGTATATGTGAAGTAATGGTTTGGTTGTTTATTTGTTTCATGCTTTGAAAAGTTGTCGCATTTGAAAGTTAGTAAGCATGTAGTTAGCTATATGAAAAGTTGGTAGATAGAGTTAATATAATTGTTAGTAAATACTTAGTACATGTTGTATCATCATTATTTACCTTGTGTTGTGCTTAAACCATTGCTTTGTGATGTTTGGTTGTATGGCTAATGTCATAAGCTTGTTTTCCGAACTGCCCATATAGCGATAGTCGCTATATCGGCACTTTCAGAAAATCACCTTTTATCGAAACCATTTGGTTTCATCTTCGTGCTTGGAATTGTTTTACAAATTAAGCATGATTTTGATTAACAATGTTTTCAACAGTTTTTAACCATTTTAATAATGATTATTTAATTTAATTAATTACTTAATTAATAAGGATCAAGGTTAACTAATTACTAAGTTAATGATGTGTTTTAAATTTAACTAATTACCTGGTTAATGATTGTTTAAATTAATTAATCATTTTATTTAACCATGTTTAAATTTAATTAATCAATTTACTTAATGACGTTTAAGGATAATTAATCATTCAATAATGATGGGCTAAAGTTAATTAATCAATTTGCTAATGATGCTTTTAAATTAATAAACCTTTTTAATAAATGATTTTTTTAAATTATCAACTTGTTTTAACTCTAATTAATCTTTCCTTTATTGATGTTTATAATTACCAAATCATTTTTGAATAATGAGAATTAATTAATTAATTTAATTAATTATATTTACATTTATTAATTGATTGAATTACTGATGTTTTAAAGGTGATTTACCCTTTTTAATTAAAGGTTATTATAGTAAATGAATCAATTTAATTTATGAAGTTTCAAAGTGAATTTATCAAAGTAACCAGGATGTTTTGACTTTGTTATTCATTTTAAATAATGATAATTAATGATTTAGTAATTTAATTAATTATATTTTACTAATTAATTGAATTAATAAGGTTTAAAAGTGGTTTACCCTTTTTATTATTTAAAAGCTTTTGAAGTTCAAAATTCAAATTATGTGATGAAGTTTAAAGTTAATTAATCAATGTAATAAGGATGTTTCAAGTTATTAAATCCTTTTTAAATTGATGTTTTGTGACGACCCACCTTTTTGGACGGTTTAAATCGACAATAAACCACACATGTCTAACTCAAACCATTCAAAAGAGAGGATCGTCAATGGGATTTAATAAGAAAATAAGAGAAAAGAAGGAAAACAAAATACATAATTTTGCAGTGGAATGACAAAATATAATAATCAAATAAACAGTTCATGAAGCTGTTTTAAAATATACATTTAATTACACGATTTTTACAACGTAATCAGAGTACAATCAACAAATATACCAAAATAATGCAGTGGAATAAAAATAGTAAATACGGTCTAGCAAACTCCATCTTCATCTTCAAGGAATAATGTTTTCAAACACTGAAATACTCAGGCTGATCCGATCATAATGAAAAGACAAAACACTCGAGTCGGAACTAAAGTTCTTACGTAAGTTAAATCAATAACAAGTAAATATAAATATAATAGCTTCAGAGATGTTTACGGGATTTTCCAACTCCTATCAAGTGTACAACGTGATTGCAATAACTTAAGAGATGTTACGGGATTTTTCCATCTCCTAAGGATTCGTCAAACTATCTATATGTAGTAAGATACGCTATATATATAATGTCTACCAGTAAAGTAAAGTATTAAAATAACGTTAAGACTTTACATTGATCTCCCTTAACACATTTTTAAGCAGGTAGTCTATGCAGGTCCTGTAACCCAACCAGTAACGTCAGTAGCCAGTGAGTCCCCTACAGGTACCATACTAAAACAAAATCATCGCGGATAAGGATAAAGAGTATGACAAGGCACGTTAGACGATGCCCAAGATAGTATACTACCATTTTGCGTTTTCTGACTGGTGGTAACCCCTAACGGCCCACCGCGAACATCCATCCCATAATTAAATCAAGTTGCATCAATCAAGTCAAAATCAATATAGTAATACGAAGAAAAGATGTCGCTAGAGGTAGCTCCGGGAGTTCGGAGTTGGTATTTATACTTCGGGAGTTCGGAGTTCTGGGAATTTGGAGTTGATGTTTATACTCCAACTCGCACTCCGGGAGTTCGGAGTTCTGGGAATTCGGAGTTGATGTTTATACTCCGACTCGCACTCCGGGAGTTCGGAGTTGGTATTTATACTCCAATTCCCGCTCTGGGAATTCAGAGTATATGTTTATACTTCGACTCGCACTTTGGGAGTTTGGAGTTGATGTTTATACTCCGACTTGCACTCTGGGAGTTTGGAGTTAGTGAACAGACAGTCAGTCACATCTGCTGCATGTTTTTGGATTTCGCTCGCACTTTGGGAACGAAAAATGAATCAGGATCGTGGATGGTCGGATCACATCCACCCCGAGTTAATAAGCGAGGTCGTTAGATGGACGGGTCCACCCTCCTCAAACTTGGTTCGAATACGGACGAAGTCGTTAGGCGGACGGATCCACCCTCTTCGTAGACGTATTTTTATACTCCAATTCGCACTCTGGGAATCTGGAGTTAAGTGAAGGATTGTCGTGTATCAATCCTTTTTTGAACTTTGGTGTGATGGCTTGTCCCCGAGCTCGGGTTTCACTTAGTGAGTGACCGGTTGCATCACAGTCATTCCCTATCTGAATAAGCTCCACCACATGATGGAACTTGGCTCTCCGTGCATAGTGATGATCATATGAAACATTTTAAGTAAATCACAGCTCTGGCTCGAAGAGATTGCATTTTATTGCTGAAATAAGAAAATATGGCAAAGTCAGTTGCCTTATTACAAATTCTAATTTCGAAATGCAGAAACAAATTGCAAAATGGAAAATAAGATAAATGAATAAACATAGCCTGTTATGTATAGTAGCGACGAAGACTCTCGCTATTCCAGGCTCTTGGCAAAGTAAGACCGTCGACGGTCGATAATTTGAATATGCCATCTCCGAGCCTTCGTTCAATAACATATGGTCCTTCCCATGTCGGCTTCATATGCAAAGGAACCGGATAGATTCTTTTTAGGACGAGATCGCCTAGTTCAAAGGTTCACGGGCGAACCTTGGCATTGTACAATCGGGCGACTCGACTTCGATGCACGGCTGCCCTCAAATCAGCCTCTTCACGCTTCTCATCTAGTAAATCGAGAGATTCAGTAAGTAATATAACATTAGTCTTCGGATCATAGTATGTCACACGATGAGAAGGTACTTCTAGTTCGACTGGAATAACAGCTTCTGAACTATAAGAGAGAGAGAATGGAGTGTGACCGGTCGTGGACTTGTGGGTTGTTCGGTAAGCCCATAAAGCCATAGAAAGTTCATCGACCCACTTGCCCCCGACCTTTTCCAGTCGTTTCTTCAGAATGGATTTTATAACTTTATTGACCACTTCGACCTGTCCGTTCGCTTGAGGGTGTGCAACTGCAGAGAATTTCTTTTGAATGTGGAAGTGTTTGCAAAAATCTTTAAATTCAGCACTGTCGAATTGGGTTCCGTTGTCAGTAATAATGGTGTGTGGGAGACCGAATCGACAAATAATGTTGCAGACTACAAAGTTGATTACTTTTTTCATCGTTATAGTAGTAAGAGGTTCAGCTTCAGCCCACTTTGTAAAGTAATCAACAGCGACGATGGCGTATTTCGCACCACCCTTTGCCAGAGTTAAAGTACCAATGATGTCGATGCCCCACATTGCAAACGGCCATGGGCTGACCATTGTGTTATCTCGGTAGGTGGGGCTCTAGGAATTCGAGCATGCTTTTGGCATCTATCACACTTCTTTGCATAATCTGACGCATCGCGATTCACAATCGGCCAATAATATCCATATCGAAGTATTTTCTTGGCCAGTGCTTGCCCCCCGGTGTGATCGCCACATTCTCCCTCATGTACATCGTGTAATACTCATTTAATTTCATCGTGAGCGATACACCAGAGTAAAGGAACAGAGTACCCTCTTTTGTACATGATTCCATTCTGGATGGTGAATCGTGAGGCCTTCCGAAGGACTTGTCTCTTTTCACTCCTACGCTCCGACAGGGTTCCATGCTCAAGGTAATCTCTGAATGGGGTCATCCATGACTCCTTATCGGGGATTGTTTCACATACCCAATCTATTTCTGCCCGGTCAATGCTTGGGGAAGTTAACGTCTCTACGGGAACGAGTCCCATTTGCTGAGCTTCACCTGTGCTGGCTAACTTCGCCAATAAATCGGCTTTCTGATTGCGCTCTCGAGGTATACAATAGATGGCTTAATAATCAAACTGATTCAATATTTCCTGTACCCGAGCCAAGTAAGCAGCCATCCTTCGATCTCTCGCTTGATATTCTCCCTGTACCTGACACACCACTAATTGTGAATCACAATAAATTTCCACAGCGATAATTTTCAAATATCCGGCGAGTTTTAGTCCAGCTAAGAGGGCTTCATATTCAGCTTCATTATTGGTTGCATGAAAATCGAACTTTAAAGCATAGCATATAGATCGGCCTTCGGGGGTTTCGAGTATAACCCCAGCGCCCGAACATCGGTCGTTTGATGCACCATCAGTATACAGCTTCCAGATGTATTCGGGAGATTCACTGATCATGGGAAATTCCTCTGGAATGGTAAATTCAGCTATGAAATCGGCTAGGACTCATCCTTGAATGGCTTGCCTCGGAGTATAAGTAATATCGAACTGGCTCAGCTCGATGTTTCACTTGAGTAACCTACCAGACGTCTCAGGCCGCGTAAGGACCTGTCGTAACGGCTGGTCAGTATAAACAATGATGGGATGCGCCTGGAAATATGGACGGAGCTTCCTTGATGCAATGACAAGGCAATAAGCCAACTTCTCTAGTTTTAGATAATTCCTTTCAGCTCCAGTAATTCGTTTGCTGACGTAGTATACTGGCTTCTGTATCCTGTCTTCTTCTCGAATTAGGGCAACGCTGATAGCGTTTTCTGATATCGCCAAGTAAACGTACAAATTCTCATGATCAGTAGGCTTTAATAGGATAGGTGGTGTGGATAGATGCTGAATTAGTGCTTGGAAAGCGCCCTCACACTCGGTGGTCCATTCAAAGTTTCATTTTCCTTTTCGGATCAGATCGAAGAAGGGAATGCATTTGTCAGTGGACTTTGAAATGAACTTGCTCAATGCTGCTACTTTCCCATTGAGACTCTGGACTTGCTTTATAGTTTTCGGAGTTTCAAGATTTCTGATAGCCCAGATCTTTTCAGGATTAGCTTCGATCCCTCTAGCATTGACGATAAACCCAAGTAATTTTCCGGATGCAACCCCAAAATGACATTTCAGTAGGTTGAGTTTCATTCTGTATTCTCGAAGTATGTTGAACATATTTTCAAAGTCTTTAATATGATCAGTGGAAAATCGTGACTTCACAAGCATGTCATCCACATACACTTCCATGGTTTTCCCGATTTGATTGGCAATCATCCGATTGACCAATCGTTGATAAGTAGCCCCAGCATTCTTGAGTCCGAATGGCATCACTTTGTAGCAATAAAGTCCCAGATTGGTTACGAAGCTGGTATGCTCTTGATTGGGTAAATGCATCGGTATCTGATTGTAGCCAGAATACGCGTCCATGAAGGATAAGAGCTCATGCCCAGCTGTTGAATCTACTAGCTGATCAATTCTGGGAAGCGGGAAACTGTCTTTGGGACAGGCTTTATTCATATCGGAGTAATCGACATATGTTCTCCACTTTCCGTTCGACTTTCGGACGAGCACGGGATTTGACACCCATTCAGGGTATAGCGCATCCCGAATGAACCTGTTTGCTTTAAGCTTTTCTACCTCTTCTTTAAGGGCGGCAGATCTCTCTGGATCCATACCACGCCTTTTCTGTTTGACCGGGACATGCCGTGGGTCAATGTTAAGAGTGTGGCTCGCAATGTCCGATGAGATCCCATACATATCAGAATGCGTCCAGGCGAATACATTAAGATTCACCCGTAGAAATTCAACCAACTCCTCTCGAGTTTGTTGGTTTAGCTAAGACCCAATCTTTATCATTTTCGAATCATCATCATTGTCAATTGGGACATCGATCGTCAGTTCGGCCGGGGATGCTTGACTCTCTTTAGATTCTCCTTCGTCTTTAGTTTCTTTTCGGTCAAGATCCCTTTGGAATTAGCTGGGGTGCCCGGGCCTAGGCCCAGGCGTTAATTGTCAATTATCAGCAAAGCGGACGCAGAGAGATTCCTCTACGCCCTTTCCTTTCTCCTTTTTCTGCGCCTCCCGTAGCTCGGCAATATAACAGGCTCTCCCAATAGCCTGATCTCCTTGAATGATTCCCACTCCACGATCAGTGGGAAACTTTAAAGTCAAACACCATGGGGCAATGGCTGCCCTGAATTCAGCGAGGGCCGGTCGGCCCAAGAAAGCATTATAAGGGGAGTCTATGTCCAACACAACGAACTGTAACATCCGCACTCTCCGGCGTTCTCTGACTCCCAACTCCACTAGTGATTCCACCACTCCAGTGGGTATAGTAGCACTCCCATTGAAACCATGGATTCGAGATTGGCAAGGCTTTAAATCTTTGGCTTCCATTTTCATTTGGTCATAAGCCAGTTTAAAGAAAATATTCACAGAGCTTCCACTATCAACTAAGATCCTCTTCATCCAAGCAGGACCTACTTGAGCTGAGATGACCAGTGGATCGATAGTGGGGGCTTCGACTTTGTCAGCATCTCTGCTTCTGAACACGATGTCATTTGTCATCGTCTTCTGTTGTTTGGCCGGAGCCCCTTCATCAAAACTACTATAACACTCGAAGTCCGCATGCCCGATAGAGCTGGCATACGACTCCATTTCCTTCCAGCTTCGGTTTGCTGGATGAGGACCACCACTTATTGTATTAATAACCAACCTCCCGCCAGTACGAGCGGGTTCCTCCTGCCTTTCTTGATTTGGCGCACGATTCTGATTTGATGGGCCCACACCTTCTGGCTGCGGCGCCTGCACATATTGATCCAACTTTCGCTCACGTATCAGCTTTTCAATGAGGTCCTGTAAGTGACGACACTCATTTGTATTATGGCCATAACTCTCATGGAATCTACAAAACTTCCTTGTTTGAACTTGTCTTTCAGTTGACGACTTCGGGGCAGGTTTCTTGTATTGCATGGTATTACAGGTCTGCAAATACACATTCTCCAATGACGTATTCAATGGAGTATAATTGTCGAACATGGGAGCTCTACGTCGTGGACCACAACTTTGATCTCGCTTTTTTCCTTGACTTCCACTGTCCCTCTGCTGATTCTGTTTATTTTGAATATTCAACTGAACTTTCCCGGAACTATCCCTGGATTGTTTAACTGCGATGTTACTCTGAATTCCTTCAATGCTAGGCCATGCGTCATCCTGCTTCCTAGACTGTTTCACATCCTCCCTTCTCAAGAATTGGGCTGCCTTGGAATAGAAACGGTCCAATGACGCAGGCGGCTTCCCAGCTAACCAATTTCTGAACTCGGAATCAGGGTCAATCCCCTTAGTCAATGCCATCAGTATGGAGTTGTCATTAGGATTGCTTATTTCTGCACAAGCAGTATGAAATCGCTCCAAGTAACGTCAAAGTGTCTCTCTGGGAGCTTGAGTAACGCTAGACAAAGTATCAACATCTTTAGGCCTCGCCACATGCATGCGGAATTGTTCAACAAACTTGGTGGCCATTTGGTCAAAATTAGAAATGGATCGTTGTGGTAAACGAGTAAACCACATAGTTGCAATGCCTCCTAGGAAAATGGGGAAACTAAGGCATTTCACTGCATCATCAGCTCTCGCAGCATTCATCAGCCATTCATACTTTAGGATGTGTTGATTGGGATCAGAACTTCCTTCATAGACTAGTAAAGTTGGCATCCTGAAGCGCCGAGGTGGTTCAGCAAAGAGTATGTCATCAGTGAAGGGGGTATGACTCCGAGAGATTCCTCAGTCGTCATTAGTGAGACCCTGGCTTTCACGGATCATCTGACGAATCATCGTCGGTATATCCGGCATACGGATGTTTGGAGCATGCTGCGCCAAGGTGTGGTCGTGTTCCACAGTGCGAGTATGGACCAGACGCGGTCGACGGTCCGTGCCTCACCTCTTCGGTTCAGGGACATAAGGTTCTGGAGTATGCTCTCGTTGGATACGGTGAGGATTAGTTTGATTTCTAGCATCGACTCCTTGTTCGATAGTGGTGGTGGTAGCAAGGTTGCCTGTGACATGGTAAGGAGCGGCACCCTCTCGAGATGAAGGTTCGGTATGATGACTGGTGGATGGTCCAGCCCTTGGATGTCCAAGATTCAAGGCAGGTTGGTGTCCTGTGGCCTGGGTGTAGCTTACATCTAGCCGCAAGCGTGTGGATCTGCGATGATCAGTTGATGAGGCTGAACTCTCGGTGAAAGAGTAAGAAGCTTGATCTCTTCTGGATCTTCTACGCCTCTGACGATTCAGCTGGTTGGTCAACTCTGTGTTGGCGCGCAGTTGTTCAGTAAGTTGTTTCCGACTCTGGGTCAGCTCTTGAAGCAGCATCTGGAACTCTTGTCTGGTGACCGGGCCTGATAGATCTGAAGGTCCGGCGGCATCTTGGTTGGATGGATGCAACTGCACGGGATTCTGTCTGTCCCGTCCTTCTTGATCAGCAGCTATAGAGGCAGTTCGTGTACTTACCATGATGAATTGATGAAAGTCCTTTCCTAGATCTGATGCAAATCTGAATAGAATGGAAGGGCTTCAAAGTACTAGATCTGAATCTTCTTCTTGGATTTTTGCAATCCGGTATCGATAGGAGATCCAAAGAGCCGGAGAAAAATTGGGTTTTTTCTCAGTGAAAGCACCAAAGTGTTTGTACCAAAAATGGGCACAACACTCTTCGGAAGTTTTTGAAGAGATAAAGTGAAGAAATTAAATGGAAAAGGAGGATTATCTAACAAAACTCCAAAAAACAGATAGGAAAGTAATAAAAATGCACAGAAACACAAGGATTTAGAGTGGTTCGGCGTATTGCCTACGTCCACTATGAAATTGTTCTCTTTATTGATGTTTCTTTGATGATTACAATTGATTACATCGTGTTACAGCAGATAACAATGGATTACCGTAGTAAAATTCGTTAGCAGCAGCAACAATGGAGTTTAGAACTGGATCTGGCAGAGTCTGGGCGTTGGAGAATTCAAAAGATTCCAAGATCACCTTTTTGTTGGCTCTAGGGGTCTCTTTATAGGTGTAGGAGGCTGATATTTCGCTCAGATCTCGGGAGACTTCTTCTGGCACGTGAGCAGGCTCACACGACCAAGCCCATGAAGTTTCGACCCGATCCATGATCGATATGAATGGATTTTGTATCGATCAAGATTTCGTCCAATGGAGTCGAAATTTGGTGTGTACGTTCTCTAGCACGTGCGTAAGCTCATGTGAAAATTTAGTGGCATTTGGACTTGTGGATCTTGAGTTATGATCGATACGAAATGGAGACTTTCGGCAGGTTGTTTGGTTCGACTCGATCATTTCGACTCGATTCTGTTCGAATCGATGGCTGTGCGTGCCCAGGCGATGACGTGGCGAGCAATCTTCGGATCGACCCACCTTTTACGCCGAGTTGATCGAGTCGTCTAGGGTTTTCCCCTTGTTCGTATCGAAGCATTTGTCTCGTTCGTATCGATGCAACAAGCTCTGTTCGCATCGATGTAGAATATGTGGAATAAGTCAACTGCGTGGCCTTGTTCGTATCGATTGGTAAATGACTCCAGTCGATCGATACGAAGTTGAAGTGGCCAGATGGATTCGAACACTGGTAGCCAGATCGATACGAATAACCATGATATGGATCGATACGAATAAGGACTCCTCGATGGATACGAAGCAACCAGTCTTGAAGGGTACGAACAGTGATCCACTGATGGATGCGAAGTAGACTCTGGTGATCGATGTGGAGCTGATCGATTCGAAGTAGGCTATGGTGATCGATGCGGAGCTGATCGATTCGAAGTAGGCTATGGTGATCGATGCAGAGCTGATCGATTCGAAGTAGGCTCTGGTGATCGATGCGGAGCTGATCGATTCGAACAAAGCTTTCCCTGATGGATTCGAACTCGATCGATTCGAACAGCAGCCAGTCGATGGATTCGAACTCGATCAATTCGAACAGTGGCTAGTCGAGGGATTCGAACTCGAGGCTGTTTTTCATCCAATCTTGCATCGATCATAACCTGAGCATATGAACTCGGATTGACTTGAGATTCGGAGTGCCGACTTTCATGGCTTTACTCGTCGTGTCTTGTCGATTGTAGCTTGATCCGGACTCGGACAAAATTCATCGATATCCATAGTGAGCCTGCGTATAACCGATCTCTAAGACGAACCGTCATTGGTTTCTAGTCAAGTTCTTGGTGTCACGGCCTTGCCAAAAGGTGAGATAACAGTTTGTAAATAAAACTAAGTGTAAATTGTTTTAGGATTTTAGTAAATGATGTTTAAAATGACATTTGTTTTGACCCTCGTTTTAATATAATTAGTTAATAATAAAACATTTTGGTTAGTTTTGTGGTAATCTGAATAATCATCTAAGTGACGATCAGATGTTACTTAGGCGAATGTTGTGGAGGACTTAGTAAATTATTCTCTTTATCATTGTGCGATCGAAATGAATTCAAATTCGAACGAACCCAAAGTGAGTTTTCATAAACAAGTTGTTTGAAGTTATTTTATAAAGAAAAAGTAAGGAGTACTTTCAGAGACGAGTTTTGGAACTAAAAACCGGGTATTCAATTTTTAAGTTCCCTAAAAGGTAGTTGATTTCCAAAGTAAAAAGTATTATTGATAAGATATTGTTTTAATAAATGAATTTTATCCTTAAACAACATACGAGGTAATTTAACTCTGATTTAAAAGGGTTAGATTGGATATGAAGGTTTTGATAACATTGTTTTATCAAAACCATAGATAATTTAAGTATCTAAGCAGTGTAAACAAATTGGTGTTATTGGATCAGTGCATAAACATGATTCATTATAACACCTTAATGTGAAAAGGTAGGAAGGTTTTAATAGACATCGTTTTATTAAAATCGTAGCTTTTGTTTAAAACATGTAAGTAGTATAAACTATTTGTTATTTTGAGTCAACTTAACACTCTAAGTTAAAGAGGTCGAGAGGTTGACTCGGTTTTAAAATGATCCAAATTTGATTTGATCTTCACCTAAATTGTGAAAAGTAAAATAAATTTTGTGTTTTGTATATACTCTTAGGAGTTAGAAAGGTATTATACAAGTAAATAAAGTGGAATAAGTTATTATTTGGTGTTTTATAAAGAAACGACTTTATAAAATATTTTTAAACTTAGATGAAAATTTATGAAATAATTCATAAACAATTTTGGTATTGAATAAAATATTAAATGCAAATCTAAGTGATTTAGAAAGATTGATGTAGTCAAGAAACCAATAATTTTAGAGTATAACTTTCAATTTTGTCTGAGTAAGTTTGGATAATCTTCTAAGCAATAACCAAAGGCTAATAAGCAAAGAATGGTACGCTTAGATAATTATCTATATTTTGGGCAATCAAGAAAGTTTTGGACCTAAGTTAGGAGTTTGTTGTTAATATTTTGACATTTTAACTAATGTTGAGTGTTAGATTTTTCCCTTATGGAATTTGAATGATTGATAGTGTTAGTGTATACCTTTACGGAATTTGGTTGATTTGATTTAATTGAATTTGATTAATTTTATTTACTTGTATTTTATTGATTGATTGTGTGGTCATATATACCATAGTTTATAAAGTTAAAACTATAAACCAAGTTTTTGAATTGTTGTTTATGAGGACTTAAATTCCGGTGCTTTTGAAAAAAAAATGATTTTGAAATTTTTTGGAAAGAAATAATAATTGTTCACTCTAGTTGTCATATTTGGAAGAACCAGAATATAACTGGATGCTTCATGTTATTTTGATTCTAGAGTTTTACATGATTTGCTAGGAGGATCCCCTCCTAGTAATTTTTGGTTTTGGTTTTAATAGATTTCTTTTTGGAAGAAATTTGAAAATAATTTTTTGAATAAAAGAGCTAGGCATTTAGTTCTAAATTTACCTTTTGATATGATTGGATGCGCAATATTTTATTTTAGGGTATTCTCTGAATTTGGTTACATATAGATTTATATCATAGTAGTTTTTGTTGAATAAGTTACATCTGATTAATGTGTTAGTATTTCTAGGATAGTTTTTTTGGGGATAAGATTGTGGTAAATTTTAGGGACGAAATTCTATTAAGGGGGGAAGAGTGTAACGACCCGGAATTTCACCACATTAATTTTCAAACATTTAGTTAATTTTAAATATTCAAATAATAGGTTTATAATTAAAATAAAAACTCTTTTAAATAATAAATATTGAAGATAAAATATTTTTCAAAATTAGTTTACAAAAATATTTAGTTTGAAGAAAAATCGCAAATGTGGCCGGAATTCGTTTTCCGAATTTTCGACTTTTCTTCGACTAAAATTTATCGGACAGGTTGTGAACTCTTTAGCATAAGTATACACATTTCTAAATAAGTTAGTATAAGTATATATGTGTGTATTAGTGTATGCATATATATATACACACATACCTAAGTATATAAAGTTTAAAATATAAATTTAGTAAAAAGTATACATCACATAAACATGTTTGAATATTAGTACATATGTAATTAAATGGATGTTCTCGTGAAGAGAGGGGAGAGGGACAAGAAGGTGGCTCAAGGACATAAGGTGGAGGAGGCTAGGTGAGGTGGCAAGAGGGTAGTGGAGGGTAAAGGACAAAGGCATTTAGGTAATTCACTTTGTTCTCTTGCTTATAAATACCCCTTTCACTTCTTCAATTTTACCTCTATTACTTCTGCCGTATCTTTCTCATAACTTAATCAAATGAAGCATTTCTTTTTTGCAAAACATATAATATTCCAGTGGTTACAACTTTTATTTAAATTACTTCTTCTAATTTTAAGCTTAACCATGTCCAAATCTCATTTCTTTACAGAGCATTTTCGGACCCAGAATTTCAAGTCCGAAAACGGTTCTTCTTCTTTTGACCGTATCTTCTTTAAAACTATTCAAAATTGAGTAATTATTTTTTTGAAATTGTAGAGAAAATAATTTTATAAAACTTTAGTCTTTAACACTTTTTTCATATCCGAGAGTAAATAGTCGAAAAAATAGTTGGAAAATGACCTATTTTCGGGTTCATTTTTTAAAGTTCAATGATTATCCAAAGTCACTCCATCTTACCAAACAAGTTTCACTTTCTTTTTCTTTCAATTTCGAGCATACATAGTGTATTAAGGGTTCAAGACTATATCTTTTTCTTAGGAATGGAAGTGCTAGGTCATACCCTAAGTTAGCGAGAGTTTGGATAGCTTTCGCTGAGTAAAACTACACCTTCTTAAACCAAGTTTATACTATGCTAATTTTCATGTTGATAGCCTATGAATGTTTGTTGTATACGTGAAGTGATGGTTTTAGTTGTTTGTTTGTTTCATGCTTTAAAAAGTTGTCGTATTTGGAAGTTAGTAAGCATGTAGTTAGCTATATGAAAAGTTGGTAGTTAAAGTTAATATAATTGTTAGTAAATACTTATTACATGTTGTATCATCATTATTTACCTTGTGTTATGCTTAAACCATTGCTATGTGATGTTTGGTTGTATGGCTAAGGTCATAAGTTCGTTTGCCGAACTACCCCTATAGCGATAGTTGCTATATCGGCACTTTCGGAAATCAATTTTTATCAAAACCGTTTGGTTTCATCTTCGTGCTTGGAATTATTTTACAAGCTAAGCAAGATTTTGATTAATGATGTTTTCAAAAGTAATTAACCATTTTAATATTGATTATTTAATTTAATTTAATTAATTACTTAATTAATAAGGATTAAGGTTAACTAATTACTAAGTTAATGATGTGTTTTAAATTTAACTAATTACCTGGTTAATGATTGTTTAAATTAACTAATCATTTCATTTATTGATGTTTAAATTTAATTAATCATTTTACTTAATGATGTTTAAGGATAATTAATCATTCAATAATGATGGACTAAAGTTAATTAATCAATTTGCTAATGATGCTTTTAAATTAATAAATCTTTTTAATAATTTTTTTTTAAATTTATCAAATTGTTTTAACTCTAATTAATCATTCCTTTATTGATGTTTATAATTAATAAATCATTTTTAAATAATGAGAATTAATTAATTAATTAATTAAATTAATTATATTTACATTTATTATTTAATTGAATTAATGATGTTTTAAAGGTGTTTACCCTTTTTAATTAAAGGTTATTGGAGTTAATTAATCAATTTAATTTATGAAGTTTCAAAGTGAATGTATCAAAGTAATGAGGATGTTTTGACTTTGTTATTTATTTTAAACAATGATAATTAATTATTTAGTAATTTAATTAATTATATTTTACTAATTAATTGAATTAATAAGGTTTAAAAGTGGTTCACCCTTTCTATTATTTAAAGACATTTGAAGTTCAAAAATCAAATTGTGTGATGAAGTTTAAAGTTAATTAATCAATGTAATAAGGATGTTTTAAGTTATTAAATCCTTTTTAAATTGATGTTTTGAAGTTAGTAAACTCTTTTAAAAAAGTGTTTTAAAGCTAATACTTGTAATGTGCAACCAAGCACAAATTCGAGTTTTTAAAAGAAAAAAGTTTGATTCGTTTATGGAAATGAGTTAATTTCCGTAAAGCGATTCACTTATATGGGAACGATTCGTGAGAAATGCGGATTAAGGATCTTAAGGCTAGAATTAACACTAGAGGGGGGGGGGGTGAATAGTGTTTTAAGAAATCTGTTAATATTTTTGAGTTTATCTTAATTTATTAACAATGTATACACTAATCAGACACAGATATGAACACAGAATCAAACACAGATGAAAATATAAAGTAAAAGCAGTAAAGGAAAGAACACACCGGATTTTATACTGGTTCGGAGTTACCCTACATCCAGTCCCGCACAACTAAGTACGGATTTCCTTTCAAAGCCAATTCAACAATTACAACCCTCGGTTTCAAGGCTACGAGGTACACCCTCCAGAATAACAATCCTCTGGGTGGAGATACTTGATTTCCGGGGCAACAAGTTCACCCAATTGATTTCCAAGGCTACAATCACTTCTTTTCTCGCTCAATTGATTTCCAAGGCTAGAATTACACCTTTTCTCGCTCGATTGATTACAAAGAAGTCTATAACTCAGATTAGCACTTGGATCTTGTAGAGATAGTAATGGAGAATCACACTAGAAATAATCGAGTATGATTCGATGTTGATTTCGGCAGAGTAATGGTATGATTTTGTATTAAGAAATGTGAAAGAAGAAGAGGAGTGAAAACCAGAAAAATATGATTAAAAATTCGTTGAAACTAACCCCTATTTATAGAAGAACAACAGTCATGTCCATTCGTGAAGAGTTATGGCGAATAAACACTTCTTTTGAAATTTGAATTTTGAAGCCAACTGACACTATGTCGACATGGGGTATATGGGTATGTCGACATCCCAAAGGGATTTTTGGTGTTTTGATTTTCTTTGAAAATAACCTCTATCTTATATTAAAATTATTTTAAACTTTATAAATATACTTGAATATAGTTGAAATACATAAGTAAATATAAAGAAAATATATACATAATTTAACTATAATTTTATATTTAAATCTAAGTATAATTATTTAAAAGTTAAATATATTATTTGAAAAGATAGTTTAAAATCAGGAGTAATTTGACTCTGAAAATAAAGATGTTTTTGAGGCTAAAATTATTTAAAATCAGGATAGAGAGTTTTGAATCTTTTAAAAGGAAAGTTTTGAAATCATTTTGAAAACAAGATAATTTTATAAAATCATTTGAATCAAAATTAGTGGATACAAAACAATGTCCCACTAGATTTTCGTAGGTTCCATCCTACTTAGGGTTCCATCCCTTTAACGGGCTCAAAGTGGATTCCATTCCACGAATAAATTGGATATTAAGATGTCAGTGCCTTTCTATGAGTTTTAACAAATATTCCTAATAAAACAAACTTAACCTTGAAATCTTAAACTCTTGATAGTCTTGATAATCTTGATACTCATGAGTCTTCTACCTCTATATCTTGAATCTCTATACTGTACAGTCTTCATTCTTGATACCTGCATGGTTAGATCCTGCATATACATATATATCTAAACTTGTAATGTTAGTATTTATAGTTTATAATCTATTCTAAGGTTGTTGTCATCCAAACCAACTCCTCAGGGACTAAAAATCTCCCCCTTTTTGATGATGACAACCTTTATTTATAAAATATTCCTTCTATCCTAGTAACTCCCCTTAAAACTAACAACTCCCCCTTAATCTATGCTTAACTATCCTATTTTATACTTCTCCCCCTTTGTCATCAATAAAAACTTACTCCCCCTGTGACGCCCCACCTCTATGCTCACAATAACAAAGGTTATTATAAGAAATAACGTCTGCTATTGCGAAGAATAAGGCTTGTGAGAAGCGACCATCCGTAAGTTATGCCTTAGACGAGTATTGATTACATCGATAGGAGTTGTGTAAATTACTCCCAAAGATATATTTTCAATCCAAATCTAAAACGAAACTACAGTGGCTAAAGAAAAATTCAGAACAACTCATAATAACAACAACACTGATAGTATAATCACATCAAAACAGAAATATCAGATATATATAGCGGAAGACAAGTCTGGAATACATGCTACAACAGTCGATGGTTCACATGAACCAAATGTACATAAACATATACATCAACATACATAAGATGAGAGTCAAATAACCAAAAGAACTCCTCGAAGGCTAGATAAAAGATGATGTGAGATCCCAAAAGCTGAAGCTGCTACTGAATCAGAGATATCGTCTATCCTGAAATAACTCGGTCTGACCCGAGTATTATTTAAAAGAAAATAATAAACGGATCAGTCTAATTTATTCTTAGAAGTGAATGTATCATGAATAACATCAAAGCAAAATAATAATAGTCTCGAATGAGGCTATTCAACATAAGAAATCAACATAGTTAAATGAAGAAATCACATCAAACTCCATCAAAATCAACTTTCAAATTCACAATTGAATTCAAAACAACAATTCACCAAAATCTAGAAATCAAAACAGACAACTAGAAAATCAACATAAAAGTGGATCGATCCCAACAAATGGCGAGTTTTAGCTACGCCGCACGTGCATCAACATATGGCCGAAGCCTACCAAGTACTGTCAACATAATTTTTGGCGCCCAACATATGACCCGAAGGTCCAACATATGACCCGAAGGTCTAGTACTGGTATTTGACCCGAAGGTCCAACATATGACCCGAAGGTCCAACATAGTGGCTCGAAAGCACACAAAATCATCAAACAGCAAATATTTCAATTAACGAGTCCGGAATTAATCGAAATAGTAAAAGTATGGTTCCATATTCCGTACTTTTGCTAAATCGTTTAAATCTCTTCATCGTTTCCTTGAAAGTGCAAAAATTGTGTATTTTATAAAATAACATTTTACGTTCTCAAACGGACAAGTCCGGAATTAAGCGAATCAGTAAAAGTAAGGGTTCATAGTCCTCAATTTTGCTGAAACGTTTAAATCGCTTTCTTATTCTTTTGAAAGCGCAAAATGTAAAAAAAAATATTTTGAAAACGATTTCGATTTAAAACGATTTTTAAAACACGTGCTTAAAATTGCAACAACTATAGCAATTTCGACGAGGAAATTGCGTAACACTAAACACCGTAAAAACGGATACCAAATCAGCGTTGCGGGATAACCGTTTAAAAATAAACTTTAAATTTGACAGTTACTGAAGTCAAAATAACAGTAAATTTTC
Source organism: Allium fistulosum (assembly GCA_030737815.1). NCBI lineage: Eukaryota > Viridiplantae > Streptophyta > Magnoliopsida > Asparagales > Amaryllidaceae > Allium > Allium fistulosum. The sequence continues at coordinate 1,114,093,483 of CM060904.1, forward strand.
ATTTATCAAAAATGTCACCCAAAAACATGCTCCAAAATATAATACCGGAGTAAAATCCCGTTATAAAAATAACGGTAAAAATTACGTTATAAAATGTAACCCCGGTTCAAAGCAAATTAAATAGTGATTGGTATTACCACTATATTTTCATCAAAATCTTGCTTTGCCTCAAAATACACGGCATTGCAATACATAATCTCGAATTAAAACGAGGTATGATTTGGAAGAAAAATTTGACAAAACAAAATACCTCAAAACAATATTTGGACATAGCTGCACACGTTGACAAGTGGATACAATGTATATATGAACCATATTCTAGTGCACAGGTGTTTACACATGCTATTGCAATTATCCCTGAACAAAACAATGGAAACTATTCTATTTTCACAAAAGCAATACACTATGTGACACACGTGTATTCAATCTAGGCATGCAAGAGCCAAAACGCCTGAGCAAAAGCATGCTATGTGATTTGAACAAAATGTGATGACTATAAGCTATCTCGTGTATGGCAATACACGTATATATTCCCAACTACACATTAAAATTTTAACAACCTGACATGCTAGAGTTACTACAAAATAGTGTTAAAAGAACACGCGTGATTAGTTGAAGTAAAGTATGAAAATTAAAATGAAGTTACACATAAAATTTTAAAAGGAGGATGCGCATGCAAATTTTAGTAACCTGGGCATAAATGCAAACCACTAGGCCTGGACTCTGTAACACATGTACACACGAAATGTGTCATGGCTTCTCATCTACCACCATATTCATGCATAAACAACTTTATAAAATAAAGCTACAGAGACTTGGTTTAGGTAAAATCAATTGCAAATATATGAACACTACATGGACACGTAAGAATCAAAAGTGAAAATGCAGTACATCATATACGCCTTCATGCAACACTACATACTACATTCTTAAGTGACAAAGCTGGTCTCTGGAAACTTTTACCCCAAAACAAGCAAGTGGAAAAAATTTAAAAAAAACTAAACTGCATCAACTATTTGTCACGCAAGGACAAAAAAAATGAAAATAAGCTACATTTTCCACACCAAAGAATAGATTAGCAAAGTGAGTCTTAAACTCACCTTAACTCGTTCAAAAGTAATTAGCAGCAGGGATCCTCGGAGATGAGAATGGCAGCCATTAATGAGTAATCTGAGCTGCTGGAGGAAAATGGAATAAAGGATGATGCCGTGTTAATATTTTTTTTCTTTGCTTAAGTCAAAGAAATGAGTGCTGTAAGGCGTTGGGTACACGTTCATTTAATGCAACGTACTATGATAGTGCTCGGCTACACACTAGATGTGGCAGAGTAAAGCAAAGTTTCAATTTGCTTTCTAAAATAATATGTTCACCCCTTGCTTACATCTCGGTTTACTTAATACTAGTATGCCTCAGCACTGCAAAACGTGATAACATATTTGATTTAAAAAAAACTGCTGGTGACAGTATTTGTGAAATGCATCCATACTTGTTTTATTAAATCTTTGTTGCAACTGAGCAAAAATGTTCTTATTTGCATTATTTACACGTGAAGGCAAAAGGTGCTTTACCCTTCAACGTGCGACTGTTAGCAAATATACTGACTTGGCAATTTGCATCATTTTCATCATTTTTTTCCTTTCGAATTTTAATTTAATTTTTTTTTTTACTCCAACCGTAACTCAAAATCACGGTCGTTACAGACTCCCCTCCTTATAAAAATTACGTCCCCGCAATTTTCATAATAGAAGCAGTCAATAACGTAAATAATTCATCCCACCAAAGATTCAAAATAGAAAAGATAGATAAGAATGCTCACCCCCACCCGAAGAGGAGAGAAAACCGGGATAAGAACGCTCGATGAATTCTTTGATTTCCCAAGTGCAATCCTTGGGGTTTGCGGACCATTGAATCTTTACGAGCGAAACCTCTTTATTTCGAAGGTGTTTCACCTCCGTAGCTAGCACACGAATAGGATTTTGCACAATAGACAAGTCGGGTGAGATCTCAAGATCTTGCAACATAGGAGGATCAATAATAATATCTGAATCTCGAAGACATCGACGAAGCTGAGATATATGAAATACGTCGTGAATTCCCGAAAACTGAACAGGTAGCGATACACGATAAGCAACAGGGCCAATGCGTTCCGTAATATGAAACGGTCCAACATATCGAGGAGCCAATTTCCCGGAGTGACTAAAACGAACCACGCCCTTCATCGGGGAAACACGAATGAATATGAGATCGCCAACAGAGAATTCCAAAGGCTTCCTACGATGATCGGCATAAGATTTCTGCCTATTCTGAGCCTCCTTCATTCTCTGTCTAATAATATCAATCCTCTCCGAAGATTCACGAATATAATCGGGGCCGAGAACTAATTTTTCCCCCGATTCCAACCAACAAGAAGGTGATCGACACGGCCTTCCATAAAGAGCTTCGAAAGGAGCCATACCAATACTGGATTGAAAACTGTTGTTATATGAAAATTCAACAAGAGGTAAGTGGTCTTCCCAACTACTGCCAAAATCAAGAATGCAAGCTCGAAGGAGATCCTCTAAACCCTGATTCACCCTTTCAGTCTGACCATCAGACTGTGGATGATAAGCTGTACTGAGATTGAGCTTAGTGCCCAAGGCTTTCTGAAGACTCTGCCAGAACCCACTAGTGAAAAGCGGATCTCTGTCACTAACAATAGAACTAGGCACACCATGAAGTCGAACGAATTCTTTAATAAACAGCTTAGCCAACAAAGGAGCAGTCCGATTGGACTTGATAGGAATAAAATGGGCTGATTTAGTCAATCGATCAACAATCACCCAAATGCTAGTATGGCCCGACCTCGAACGAGATAGACCATCAATGAAGTCCACGGAAATCTGATCCCATTTCCATAATGGAATCTCAAGAGGCTGCAAAAGACCACTGGGACGCTGATGTTCTGCTTTAACAAGCTGACAAGTCATGCAACGACTTACATAACTTGCAATATCACGCTTTATACCTTCCCAATAGTATAAGCGTTTCATATCAGCATACATCTTGCTACTGCCCGGATGAATAGTATACTTAGAACGATGACAGTCCTCAAGAATATCATTTCTAAGATTAGAAATATCAGGCACGATCAATCTACCCTTCTTCCGGATACAACCTCGAATATCAATACCGAAATCCTTCAGATCGTCACTTCGGGATTCCGATTTACAACTCTGAAAAAGATAAGCAAGATCTGGATCTTGCTTCTGGGCATCGGCAATGCGGTCTAACAAATTAGGACGAGCTTCCATGCTAAATAAAAGCACGGGAGAATCAGAAACTGAAGGACGGTCTCTAATATCACAAAGAGATAAAGCTTCCAAAATATTCCACTCTGCTAGCATTATGGAAACAACAACCTGCTGCTTGCGACTAAGCGCATCAGCAACTCGATTACCCTTACCAGGGGTATACTGAATATCGAAATCATATGAAGCAAGAAATTCGAGCCAACGCTGTTGCCTCATATTAAGTTCTTTCTGAGTAAATAAATACTTCAGAGATTTGTGATCAGTGAAGAGAATAAAACGCTCGCCCAATAAATAATGTCGCCAAATCTTTAAAGCAAAGACTATAGCGGCTAACTCCAAATCATGGGTAGCATAACGAATCTCGTTAGGCTTTAGTTGTCTAGAAGCATAGGCAACTACTCTATCCTTTTGCACAAGAACAGCACCGAGCCCAAAACCACTGGCATCGGTATAAACAACAAGATCATGATTCCCTTCGGGAACTACTAAGATAGGAGCATGAGTAAGGAGATCTTTTAACTTCAAGAAAGAATTCTCACACTTATCCGACCAAATAAAAGGAACAACTTTTCTCGTGAGAGTGGTAAGCGGTAAAGCAATACGAGAAAAATCCTTAATGAATTGGCGATAATAACCCGCCAATCCAAGGAAACTACGGATCTCAGTAACAGTCTCGGGCCTCTTCCAATTTTGAATAGATTCGATCTTGGCAGGATCGACTGAGATACCATCGGAAGAAACAATGTGACCGAGAAATTTCACCTTATTCTCCCAGAAGTGACACTTGGAGAATTTTGCATAAAGCTGATGCTGACGAAGAGTGCTCAAAACAATCTCCAAATGCTGAATATGATCGGCTTTAGATTTGGAATAAATAAGAATATCATCAATGAAAACCAAGACGAACTTATCGAGATATTCTCGGAATATCTGATTCATAAGATCAACAAAATACGCCGGAGCGTTCATCAAACCGAATGGCATAACAAGCCATTCGTAAGAACCATAACGAGTACGGAATGCGGTGAGAGGAATGCTATCTTCCGCCACTCGTAACTGATGAAAACCGGTAGCAAGATCTAGTTGGGAAAACAGCTTAGCGCCACTTAATTGATCGAACATATCATCGATCCTAGGTAATGGATACCTATTTTTGATAGTAAGCTCGTTAAGCTTGCGATAATCAATGCATAGCCTAAGAGTACCATCTGGCTTCTTAACGAAGACAACGGCGGCGCCCCAAGGAGACGAGCTAGAATGGATAAAATGCTTGGCTTCCAACTCAGATAATTGTTGCTTGAGTTCCTCATTTTCCTTAGCAGACATCCTCGTGGAAGGACGACTGACAGGATGTGCACCGGAGATAAGATCTATACGGAACTCAATTGCCCTTTTCGGCGGCAATCTAGAAATAGGCTCGAAAACATCTGAAAAATCACAAACAACTGGAATATTATCTAGGTCATCCTCAGATTCGAGGGAAGATATAAAAGCATTCGAAGTATGATCCATGCTTCGAAATATAATAGATAATTGCTCGCTAGCATCGGGATGCTTGAGATATAAAGTTCTTTCGGGACATAGAATTTGAACTTCATAACGAACGAGCCAATCCATACCCAATATCATATCAAAATCAAGATGATCCATAACATGCAGATTCGCATGAAAGGAGAAACCACAAAGAATAATCTCAACATCAACACACAACAAACCAAGAGTAGCAGATCCACCAATAGGATTTATGATCCTCAAAGGGTCGCAAAGAGTAACAACATCCAAATGAATAATATCAACAAGCTCCTTCGACACGAATGAATGCGATGCACCCGTATCGAAAAGAACTCTAATAGAACGGCCATGAAATAAAAGGAAACCTTCCAAAATAGAAGGAGTAATACCTTTGGGCTGAGAAGAATCACCAGAAGCTTTAGCAACATTAAGCTTCCCCGGTTTGGAACCCTTAGGAGCAATAGGACAATCAAAAACCCAATGACCTTCTTTCTTGCAATAACGACAAATGCGAGGCTTAGTACAATTGCGAAGAAGATGATCCAACGAACCACAATTATAGCACGCCTTCTGAACAGAAGGTGCACTACTAGGCTGAGAACTAGAGGCAACCTGCTTCTTCTTCTTCTGATTAGAATTTGGCTTACGAAATGGAAACCTCTTCTTGTTGGGGTTTTTAGAAACCTCAACATCATCACCACTATCACGTTCCTTTTCAACAGCTTCAAGACAAAGAGCCGAATCAACAAGCTCCTCAAAAGAGAGCTTAAGCTGAAGCAAAAGAACTTTCTTCAGATACTTCTTCAAACCATCAACAGAACGAAGATTCTTCTTACGCGGAGTATTAATGAACTCAACTCCATATTTGGATAAAGCCTCAAAAGATGCAACATAATCAGAAACAGAGGACTTTCCTTGCTTCAACTCAAGGAAACTACGAGTGAGATTAGCCTTTTCTGATTCAGGAACGAACTTAAGTTCGAAACGTTCCTTAAACTGAATCCAAGAGAGAGCGGACTCATCAACTTCTGAAATAAAGAGCTCATACCAATCAAGCGCACGCTCTTGCAACATACTAGATGCCACGAGAACGCGATGGTGATCCGAAAGATCCATCCGAGAAAATATGCGCTCACAAGTGCGCAACCAAGTCTGAACCTCCATAACACTTTCCGATCCCTTGAAAGGCTGACCTCCAAGGTGGGAATAGTCACTACACATGCGAGCGAAGGCAGACTTGTGATTAGGAGCCGCGGGAGTAGCAACAGGAGGCTGAGTACCCCGAAATAGCTCCATAAACTGATCAGCTGACATATAGACACCGTCCGGATGAGAACCACTAGACGGGCCTGCAGAAGAACGCTTCCCTCTACCTCTTCCAGCCATGAGCTGAGAGACAAGAGAAGGTAAAGATCAGTTCAAAAAAAAATACACAATTGATAAGAAATTGAACAAATGGAATACTACGGAATATATAATTTATTCCTAGACGTACTCCACATGTTAAAGTGGAAAGAATAGATTAGAAAGGCACGAATAAACTCCCCAAATAGTTGTAACACATGTTCCATTCTATTTCTGTTCTGTGTATATTATAATTTGTTCTGAATTTCAGCTCTGATACCAAGCTGTGACGCCCCACCTCTATGCTCACAATAACAAAGGTTATTATAAGAAATAACGTCTGCTATTGCGAAGAATAAGGCTTGTGAGAAGCGACCATCCGTAAGTTATGCCTTAGACGAGTATTGATTACATCGATAGGAGTTGTGTAAATTACTCCCAAAGATATATTTTCAATCCAAATCTAAAACGAAACTACAGTGGCTAAAGAAAAATTCAGAACAACTCATAATAACAACAACACTGATAGTATAATCACATCAAAACAGAAATATCAGATATATATAGCGGAAGACAAGTCTGGAATACATGCTACAACAGTCGATGGTTCACATGAACCAAATGTACATAAACATATACATCAACATACATAAGATGAGAGTCAAATAACCAAAAGAACTCCTCGAAGGCTAGATAAAAGATGATGTGAGATCCCAAAAGCTGAAGCTGCTACTGAATCAGAGATATCGTCTATCCTGAAATAACTCGGTCTGACCCGAGTATTATTTAAAAGAAAATAATAAACGGATCAGTCTAATTTATTCTTAGAAGTGAATGTATCATGAATAACATCAAAGCAAAATAATAATAGTCTCGAATGAGGCTATTCAACATAAGAAATCAACATAGTTAAATGAAGAAATCACATCAAACTCCATCAAAATCAACTTTCAAATTCACAATTGAATTCAAAACAACAATTCACCAAAATCTAGAAATCAAAACAGACAACTAGAAAATCAACATAAAAGTGGATCGATCCCAACAAATGGCGAGTTTTAGCTACGCCGCACGTGCATCAACATATGGCCGAAGCCTACCAAGTACTGTCAACATAATTTTTGGCGCCCAACATATGACCCGAAGGTCCAACATATGACCCGAAGGTCTAGTACTGGTATTTGACCCGAAGGTCCAACATATGACCCGAAGGTCCAACATAGTGGCTCGAAAGCACACAAAATCATCAAACAGCAAATATTTCAATTAACGAGTCCGGAATTAATCGAAATAGTAAAAGTATGGTTCCATATTCCGTACTTTTGCTAAATCGTTTAAATCTCTTCATCGTTTCCTTGAAAGTGCAAAAATTGTGTATTTTATAAAATAACATTTTACGTTCTCAAACGGACAAGTCCGGAATTAAGCGAATCAGTAAAAGTAAGGGTTCATAGTCCTCAATTTTGCTGAAACGTTTAAATCGCTTTCTTATTCTTTTGAAAGCGCAAAATGTAAAAAAATATATTTTGAAAACGATTTCGATTTAAAACGATTTTTAAAACACGTGCTTAAAATTGCAACAACTATAGCAATTTCGACGAGGAAATTGCGTAACACTAAACACCGTAAAAACGGATACCAAATCAGCGTTGCGGGATAACCGTTTAAAAATAAACTTTAAATTTGACAGTTACTGAAGTCAAAATAACAGTAAATTTTCATTTATCAAAAATGTCACCCAAAAACATGCTCCAAAATATAATACCGGAGTAAAATCCCGTTATAAAAATAACGGTAAAAATTACGTTATAAAATGTAACCCCGGTTCAAAGCAAATTAAATAGTGATTGGTATTACCACTATATTTTCATCAAAATCTTGCTTTGCCTCAAAATACACGGCATTGCAATACATAATCTCGAATTAAAACGAGGTATGATTTGGAAGAAAAATTTGACAAAACAAAATACCTCAAAACAATATTTGGACATAGCTGCACACGTTGACAAGTGGATACAATGTATATATGAACCATATTCTAGTGCACAGGTGTTTACACATGCTATTGCAATTATCCCTGAACAAAACAATGGAAACTATTCTATTTTCACAAAAGCAATACACTATGTGACACACGTGTATTCAATCTAGGCATGCAAGAGCCAAAACGCCTGAGCAAAAGCATGCTATGTGATTTGAACAAAATGTGATGACTATAAGCTATCTCGTGTATGGCAATACACGTATATATTCCCAACTACACATTAAAATTTTAACAACCTGACATGCTAGAGTTACTACAAAATAGTGTTAAAAGAACACGCGTGATTAGTTGAAGTAAAGTATGAAAATTAAAATGAAGTTACACATAAAATTTTAAAAGGAGGATGCGCATGCAAATTTTAGTAACCTGGGCATAAATGCAAACCACTAGGCCTGGACTCTGTAACACATGTACACACGAAATGTGTCATGGCTTCTCATCTACCACCATATTCATGCATAAACAACTTTATAAAATAAAGCTACAGAGACTTGGTTTAGGTAAAATCAATTGCAAATATATGAACACTACATGGACACGTAAGAATCAAAAGTGAAAATGCAGTACATCATATACGCCTTCATGCAACACTACATACTACATTCTTAAGTGACAAAGCTGGTCTCTGGAAACTTTTACCCCAAAACAAGCAAGTGGAAAAAATTTAAAAAAAACTAAACTGCATCAACTATTTGTCACGCAAGGACAAAAAAAATGAAAATAAGCTACATTTTCCACACCAAAGAATAGATTAGCAAAGTGAGTCTTAAACTCACCTTAACTCGTTCAAAAGTAATTAGCAGCAGGGATCCTCGGAGATGAGAATGGCAGCCATTAATGAGTAATCTGAGCTGCTGGAGGAAAATGGAATAAAGGATGATGCCGTGTTAATATTTTTTTTCTTTGCTTAAGTCAAAGAAATGAGTGCTGTAAGGCGTTGGGTACACGTTCATTTAATGCAACGTACTATGATAGTGCTCGGCTACACACTAGATGTGGCAGAGTAAAGCAAAGTTTCAATTTGCTTTCTAAAATAATATGTTCACCCCTTGCTTACATCTCGGTTTACTTAATACTAGTATGCCTCAGCACTGCAAAACGTGATAACATATTTGATTTAAAAAAAACTGCTGGTGACAGTATTTGTGAAATGCATCCATACTTGTTTTATTAAATCTTTGTTGCAACTGAGCAAAAATGTTCTTATTTGCATTATTTACACGTGAAGGCAAAAGGTGCTTTACCCTTCAACGTGCGACTGTTAGCAAATATACTGACTTGGCAATTTGCATCATTTTCATCATTTTTTTCCTTTCGAATTTTAATTTAATTTTTTTTTTACTCCAACCGTAACTCAAAATCACGGTCGTTACACCCCCTTATTCTTGGACTTCAATACCTGCATTGATAAACTATACAACGGAATATATACTATATAGATTAAGAAATAATGATACTCATGAGCATAATAAACTTAATTAAAAACTATATTAATTTTAGTGTATATATATATGTTTCACACATCAAACTTCAAACCAAATAAAATCAATCCACACAAAGTATCAAATCAAACCAAATCAAACAAATTAATTCAAACAAATCAAAGAAAGACAATTAAACGTTACGAGGAACATCAACCCATCCTTCTTCTCCAAAGATAGGGTCTTGTTTGATGGCATCCCAATTCTCATTATCAACAGATAAAGAAACAGGAGGATGTGCTTCATTATCATCCTTGTGCAGGGAGGAGATCATCCAACGAATTGCATCGAAGTGTCTCTCTTGTTCCTTGATCATCTACATTTGACTCAATTCTAAGTGACGTTGATTACGGAGGATGATAGAGAGAATATTCTTGAATGAATTGAGTGTTTCTTCAAGATTTTCAGATAGATTGTGAATAGGATTGGCCATATTTGAATTAGAGAAAGAAATGAAGGATATAGAGAATGAAAAATAAATTTCAGTGAAGATTTCTGGAAGAAAAGGGTATATATAGGTGTAGAAATTCGTTTGAAATGAATAGACATTTGGTAGTTATTCCAATTTCAATTTCAAAATCAATAATCACTTCTGACCAGTACATGTCGACATGGTCTAGAGGGGTATGTCGACATACTATAGTGAATTTTGATGATAATTTTATTTTGTGAATAATGATGTATATATATTTCTATACTATACTAACATTTATTCAAGATATAAAATAAGCTGGATGACAGGAAGGAAATTCAATTTCATTGCATAATAGGATAATACAATGATTAAACATAAAGAACTACACGACCATTCGAAATAAAACAAACTAAGACAAATACAATAAGATACTAAAAGATAAAACTAGTTAGAAGATGAAGATAGTCCAAGTTTCTTGCTAACTTTTGAAAAGAACTTGTTCATCTTTGAAGACATGTTATCCAACTTCTTACTAACGGATCGTTTTAAAATCTGTTGATTCTCCATAATTATCTTTTGGTTTTTGAGAAGGGTTTTGTTGGATGGATTGGAAGGATATTCAATACTTTCTAAGGATATTTCACCTTCTTCTTCTTCTTCTATTTCCATTTCATCCCTTTCTTCTTCTTCTTCCTCTTCCATTTCTTCATGAGCCAAACGCTCTTCTTTTTCGGTAAATGTCTCATAAGGTTGAAAAACATATGGGATTTTCATGAGAGAAATGTTTGAAATATTAAAAACTTTTCTAAAGACAAATTCTTCACCTTTGAAATCCACTCCAAAATAGTTGAAAATCCGAGTAAGGTAAATTCCATGATATAAAGTGTTTTCTCCGATTTCAAAATTTTTAGGACGAAGTTCATCTAAAATAACTTGCGCCCAATTGATATCATAGTTTCCGAAAATAGCAAAAAGTGCTTTGCACACTTTTGAGGTAGGATTGTTAAAATTTCCCGATCTTGGGGTCAAAGTATGTTGTAAGAGAAGATTGACAATCCTTGCTTTAGGACGAAATTTTCGGTTTTTAAATTCAAAGTTTTCATCTCCTTCAAAAATATGATGAAATGTCTCACGATCATGTTCATCGATTTTAAAACTAGAAAGATCCATTCCCGTGCTTTTGCAATTAAGAATGGTACCCAAAAGATAACAATTTAAAACAATTTGAGTGCCTTTGACACTACTCCAAATTTCATTCTCATTTCCATTATAAAAACCACGGTTTAAATTAGCATAGAAGATTTTGACAAGATTGGGATAGCAAAAAAAATCATTTTGAGACGAGTCAATAAGACTTAAAACACCATTGTTTGCAGAAAGAGAATCAATTTCATAAGAAGAAAAATCTTGAAAAATAGCAAATTTTCGGGGATGGACTTTGGCATAATTAGCATAATTGATGTATGCTTTAATTGCCTCCGGATCATTGAATAATTGCTCTTTGATTTTTCTGGAAATTCTCATGGTTGAGGGGTTGCTTAAAGAAGCCATTAGAGTAGAGAGTAGAGAGCTTGAGGATATGAAGAGAGAGTTTGAATTTGAAAATGAAAGTGAAAAGATATGATAAAAGATAGTGAATAAATAGACTTTCAAAGGACATATTCTCTGGTCAAAAGGTATCTTTTCAGAGAAATAAATGAAGTGAAAAGGTGAAGGGAAATTCAAACATTTGAATTCAAAATTTGAAATTCAAATTCAGGTAGGCATGTCAACATCGTGGTAGGGGCCATGTCGACATGTGCCTTTGAATTTTCATGACATGATTTTCCTAAGTTATCTAATATACATATATATATATAAATATTATTATTAATGTCTATATTTCTGAATATTATTATACTTATAATATATTTCAGAATGTGTCAAAAATAATAATAAAATAATAAAATAATAGTAAAAATAGAAAATAAATTTTAAAATTCAAACAACATATCAATTCAAAATCAATCAATCAAACAATCAAGCAACTAATTCTATGCAAGCAATTTCAACCAATTGTATTGTAAACGTGTACCTTTTTCTGAATCCATTTCTTTGAATTCGTCGGAGTCGTGAACTGCAGTGAAACACAAATTCGAATTATCCATCTTTTGATCATCATCACTTGAGGACGAGTCTGAGTCATCTAGAGTAGCAGTAAATGCATGCTTCAGTTTCTTTGCTGGTTCATTGTTCATAGGAGGATTCTGCCTATCTGGATACAGACAGTCTCTTTTGATATGACCTGGTTCGTCACAATTGAAGCATTTGACAAAGTTTGGTAGTGTAGTCTGATTACCAGAATTCTTAAAGTTGTTTCTCTTGAGATTATTCATCTTTCTGTATTTCAGAAATTTCCGAAAATTCCTGGTCATAAATGCTATCTCTTCATCATTATCACTGTTTGAATCTGATCCATCAGTTAATGCATTGAATGCCATTGATTTCTTCTCAGATGCTTTGCTTTCTCTTCTCCCGATCATTTGAACTTCAAATGACATTAGATTTCCAATCAATTCTTATATCTTCAAAGTACTGATGTCATTTGCCTCTTCAATCACAAGTGTCTTTTGATCCCATTCTGGAGTGAGAGAATTCAAAATTTTTCTGACTTGATCTTCTTTTGAAAATTCCTTTCCCAAAGATATTAAAGAATGCACAATATCTTGAAATCGACTATACATATCTGAAATAGACTTATTAGTATTCATTTTAAATAACTGAAACTGATTTGTGAGCATGGAAATTTTGGTCTGTTTAACTTTGCTTGTTCCTTCGTTTGTTACTTGCAAAGTTTTCCAGATTTCATATGCAGACTTACAAACTGACACTCTATTAAATTCATTTCTTTCAAGTGAACAAAATAGAATATTCATTGCTTTAGAATTATTTTGTGCAACAGTCTTTTGCTCAGTGGTCCACTGTGCAAAATTAGTTGTGGGTTCAGAATATTCAGTTTGTGTGATATTCCATGTTTCTAATCCTACAGATTGTAAATATATTTTCATACTACATGCCCAATATGCATAGTTACTGCCATTAAAAAGTGGTGGTCTGGCAGTAGACTGACCTTCTACAAATGAACTAGTGTTGATGGAAATAGCAGTACTAGTGTTAGTAGCCATTTTAAAACTTTTCAAAATTCAGATTATGAAACTTTTGAAAACAAAGCTCTGATACCAAATGTGAGAAATGCGGATTAAGGATCTTAAGGCTAGAATTAACACTAGAGGGGGGGTGAATAGTGTTTTAAGAAATCTGTTAATCTTTTTGAGTTTATCTTAATTTGTTAACAATGTATATACTAATCAGACACAGATATGAACACAGAATCAAACACAGATGCAAATATAAAGTAAAAGCAGTAAAGGAAAGAACACATCGGATTTTATACTGGTTCGGAGTTACCCTACATCCAGTCCCGCACAACTAAGTACGGATTTCCTTTCAAAGCTAATTCAATAATTAAAACCCTCGATTTCAAGGCTATGAGGTACACCCTCCAGAATAACAATCCTCTGGGTAGAGATACTTGATTTCCGGGGCAACAAGTTCACCCAATTGATTTCCAAGGCTATAATCACACCTTTTCTCGCTCAATTGATTTCCAAGGCTACAATTACACCTTTTCTCGCTCGATTGATTACAAAGAAGTCTATAACTCAGATTAGCACTTGGATCTTGTAGAGATAGTGATGGAGAATCACACTAGAAATAATCGAGTATGATTCGATGTTGATTTCGGTAGAGTAATGGTATGATTTTGTATTATGAAATGTGGAAGAAGAAGAGGAGTGAAAACCAGAAAAATATGATTAAAAATTAGTTGAAACTGACCCCTATTTATAGAAGAACAACAGTCATGTCCATTCGTGAAGAGTTATGGCGAATAGACACTTCTTTTGAAATTTGAATTTTGAAGCCAACTGACACTATGTCGACATGGGGTATATGGGTATGTCGACATCCCAAAGGGATTTTTGGTGTTTTGATTTTCTTTGAAAATAACCTCTATCTTATATTAAAATTATTTTAAACTTTATAAATATACTTGAATATAGTTGAAATACATAAGTAAATATAAAGAAAAATATATACATAATTTAACTATAATTTTATATTTAAATTTAAGTATAATTATTTAAAAGTTAAATATATTATTTGAAAAGATAGTTTAAAATCAGGAGTAATTTGACTCTGAAAATAAAGATGTTTTTGAGGCTAAAATTATTTAAAATCAGGATAGAGAGTTTTGAATCTTTTAAAAGGAAAGTTTTGAAATCATTTTGAAAACAAGATAATTTTATAAAATCATTTGAATCAAAATTAGTGGATACAAAACAATGTCCCACTAGATTTTCGTAGGTTCCATCCTACTTAGGGTTCCATCCCTTTAACGGGCTCAAAGTGGATTCCATTCCACGAATAAATTGGATATTAAGATGTCAGTGCCTTTTTATGAGTTTTAACAAATATTCCTAATAAAACAAACTTAACCTTGAAATCTTAAACTCTTGATAGTCTTGATAATCTTGATACTCATGAGTCTTCTACCTCTATATCTTGAATCTCTATACTGTACAGTCTTCATTCTTGATACCTGCATGGTTAGATCCTGCATATACATATATATCTAAACTTGTAATGTTAGTATTTATATTTTATGATCTATTCTAAGGTTGTTGTCATCAAAACCAACTCCTCAGGGACTAACACGGTTTATTTGTATACTTAGCACTAAAAGTCGAAGAAGTAAACTTGTCGCTATTTCGAAAGTTAAGAATAACCGCGAACTTTGAGGTAACACTACCTTGACTTGTCTGATATTATTGTTAACCAAGAAATAGTACAAGTTGGAATTCGATGAGTGGTGATAAGTATACAAGACTTAATTTCCATATACGATCATTTTATATCCTCGATAGTTGGTTTCTCATCTATCGGTTACTTCTGCTTCTTTATTATCGTCATTCTAAGATGATGTGTTTCTCCGTTGAGCTTTGATATCCTTTGTCGAAAATGACTAAAGCCAAAGAGCGAGTAGGGCCAAGCTATATGGGGTTGCTCCCATTATGGTATTTTCATATCCACTCTAGATTGGATTCGATGTTGCGCATTGAGATGTGAAGTACTCGGATTCTCGGTAACAGTTGGCGGGGTCCAGCTTGGAGGTTTTCGAGAACCATCAGAGTTCTCAAGTATATTTCTAGAGGTATACTTTCGGTAAGGGGGCGCACCCTCTTAGTCATTGTTGGAAATTTTTCTTTCCTTATTTGATTCGAACCTTTGAATCTGTTTTCTTTAATTACAACGGGAAGAGTCAACCACTCTTCACGGTGTTCAATTATTGGTTTTGTCCATTCTATCGAGTTTGGGCAGTTATCTAGTTTAGTCCATTCTATCGAGTTTGGACTGTTGTCTTGTTTTATCCATTTTGTCTAGTTTGGATTTTTATTCAAACTATTTCTTTCAAGTCTGAATGTTATACTAATTGTACCCGTCATCTATATTTGGATTTGTTCCCTATTGTTCATTTCCATTTTTGTTATGTTTGTTGTTGTTATGTGGAAGAAAATTCGTTCCGCGTTAGTGGCATGGTCCCACATGTTATTGATTAAATACACCCTATTTGTTCATAATTTTACTCATACCAGACATTTTTTCTGACCCGAGTTGTTTATTTCCCTAAATTCTCGGGTACTCAATTATATTTGGGTAGTCCGAAAATAGTTGGTTTCCTTTGGAGCTCTTTGAAGACGGTGATCTAGCATGCCGCTCCTTAGTTACCTAGTTATTTATTTTTGTTGTATGGTTATGTAGGTGTATTTTGTATCTTAAAAATGAAAAGTCAGAATGTATAGCTATCAATCGGTTAGATGTTGTATTTTTTTTATAACTCTGATAACTCCTTATAAGGAGTAACCTCTTGTACTATATCATTTTTTATTATATCTAACCATTCCGTCGTGAGGTATTTCTATTCTGTTCTTTCTGCTATTTATTTTACCCCTAGACAACTTATCTTTCGGATGCTTGGGCAATGGCACACGAATACCGAGGATGTATTAAGTGTCGTTCCAAGGGGCCAGAAAGGTGGGTCGTTATAATGTAAATAATTTATGTTATGTGATATTTTTTTAAATCTATGAGTAAATAAATAACTTTACTATTTTTATTAATACGATTGTTTCATATATATTGAATTGTCAATTTTTAAATGATTTACAAATGGAGTAATGAATATTAAAAAATTTAATTTATTTAGACAATTTGAATTAGTAATCAACATAACCAATTAAATGTAAGAAGTTGAATGTAAAAAATTTGGAAAAAACTAAAAAGAGCGTCTTATGATCAGCTTATCTACATGTCCTTTTATCCATTATTTAGTTTTCAATTTTGTTAAATGGCTTTTGTTAACCAAGCAGAAATCAACAAAAGTTTGAATGATAAGATGAAGATGAAACGACTCAAAAAATTGGCAGTACACTTAGACGAGCTAGAGAAGCAACTTGGAAATGTTTCATTGGAATTGGGACTAAGGCTATAACTCGGCATCGAGTTATATAGGCCGATGCCAGCCTATCATTCCTCACCATTTCGCCTCCTAAACTGCATTCAACTCCTATTACCAACTCATGATCAAGTAGTTTTCCCAGAGTTTGGATGACCAATTCCAAGGTTGGTGAGAAGAAAACCAAGAAAGCAGGATACTCAAGCAATAATGGAAAGATCACTAGAATCAATCAAAAATCGATGAAAAGAGCTTGAAACACATTGGATAGAAGATAGAAGAGCAAAGCAAGTAAAATGATTCAACTTACATCAAGATCCGTAGGTCGGTGTCGAGTTAACTTAGGTCGGTACCGAGTTATCGGTCATGGGGCTCTGATATCTCTTGTGTGACATTGGGCTACCTCCTGGACCTCAGTGCAAGCAAGCTTCTGACCCAATACCTCTGTTTCCCTATAAATGAAAACCATCATGCAACCAAAACAAGGTCTTCTCTCCGATCTCCTTTCTTCACTATGGATTTGGGATTCCACTGCTCTTCACCATATTCCTCCCTCCCAATTGTCACCAAGGCAGCTACTCTTGGTAGTTCTAGCCCTAAGAACTTGTCAACTTCTTGTACCTGTGACTCTAATTCTCTGTAATCTCATATTTTCCAATGTTGATAGATGATGTTTGAATTTACTTGGTATGTTTGATCGTAAGTGATATTGAATATATCGATGATATTGTTAGTCATGGTTGTACATTTTTTGTTTTATCTATTGATTATCATAGTGACATGATCGCTCAAATTAATACGAGGTGCGTGTAGTTATATGAAGAATGAGTTCATATGCAGCATATTGAATCGAGATCATTCTATTATGTATGGCCGAGACCGCATCATCGTCCTTGCATTATTTTTTTGACTATGACCTTGTTTCATAACTTAACCGTATATTTTATACTATTGGACTAACTCATTGGTTACAGATGAAACAGGTTGAGGTATGTTATTTTATACTACATTTAGTCATAATGTTTTATGGGTATGATTATAGTATGTGGTAAAGTTGGTTTACTTCACTCACTCGGACTATTATCTAACACCTCTTTATTTTTTTCCCTTCTGTCCATCACTGTTAGGTTGATGGAGTCGGGTCTTATTGGCAAGTAACGTTTTAAGTGTAGATGACGATGACATATTGCTTGTGCATATAAATTGTATAAAAATAAACATCTGACATTAATGTGTGGATTTGGATTGTTGGCATTAGATATGATTGTGTAATTGAACTTGGTTTGGATATGATATGTTATATTGTTTATTTTATATATTGGTTATATTAATGTGTGGATTTGACTTATCGTTTTTAGATTTAGGGTTTTCACATTTTTATTGGGTTAAATCAGAGGGTCAAAAATGGAAGGTTGTTACATGCATGATCAAAGACCTTGCGTTCCAGCGTTGGTTGGCTAAAGAGGTCGTCGGACTAGTCAAGGATGGTGCTACTGCAATAGGAAGTGCTCGGAAGTCGATTGGTGGCAATCACATATGTTTTGGTGACCTGAGATAGTAACAACGGTGAGGAAATGTCAGTGTCAATGATGAGAAGGGGTTCATTGGTTCTTCATCGAGCTGGGTAAAGTAAGTATAGTGAGGAGCGTTTTTCCAAGATGAATACATTGGTGGTGGCGGAGAAGTCTAGATTTGTCGAAATTGGTTGTAGTTGGCATGAGAAAGTGGACGTCGATATCTGCTCCAAGAATTATCGGTGGGAAACAAATTAAAGAAGGTGGAAAACTAAAAATAAATCCCTGGGTTTTCAAAAATTAAAGAGGTAGGTATATTTAATTATATATATACATATATAATTTATAAAATTGCTAATAAGCCCTTAAAATTTATATATACGATATCCATTTGAGATGTAGTTCGCGTTGTTAGGATTGCTGTGAAGTCTAGATTATTTTGGTATAACTTGTTTACGCAATCAAAGAAATATTGAATTATAAGGTGAAATGATAATTATTTGATGTGCACGTAAATATGCATATTTTTACTTCCATATTTAATCGAATTTAATTAAATAAATGATCATATAGGGTATTTTAACATGTTTAAACCAATATTTCAATTATTTTCAAATCATCATTTATTCATCTTCATATAGGGGCAAAATGGCCATTTTTGTGCATATATTAATTTGAGAAAATTTACTTGGAATTTTTTATGTTATTTTGTAGGAATTTGAATTCAAATTACAAGTGGCTTCATGGAAAATATGCATGCACAAGAAGATACAAAGGAATGAAGATAGAAATAATTCAAACCATGTATCATGGAGGACCCCACCTACCCACTTACCTTAATCTACAATTAGAAGCTAACCCACTTACCTACCCAATTACCTATCAACCTGAAAACCATTACTCCTCACAATAGTTCCACAAACCACATAACAACTCCACATACCCACTGTTACATACAATACCGCTGTGCCACCACTGTCACACTCCTCTGCTGCATCCTCTTCATCCACCATTCTAACCCATTTCAACTTGATCAATATTGTGCAACAGACTCCCCCCTCACATGTTCTCAACTACCATCCAATACAATTCTACCTTACCGCTAACACTTCCATTCACCTCCATATGACAACTCATTGACCAAACTACTGTACTGACAACTTGCCTGCCATCTACAATCCAACCCCTCACCTGACCACAACCCCTGCTACTGATCACATTACCACCATCTAACATCAACCCAAAAATCGACATTACCCAAAAACATCTCGCTACCCAGTGTACTCATACATATCACTGCATTGTCACACCATATTACATTCTCATATCAAACTATGCATATTCCCCTTCTACAACTTCATTCATCTCCACCATAACAGGTGCAACCAACTTGAACATACATACCAGCATACACACTTCAGTTTACCTCACAAGCTCAACCTCTACAACTTCATTCATCCCCCTAACAGCAGCATCCTCCAACCACTATCATACCCAATTGGACCACGTCTGTCCCCTTCAACAACAAACTCACCACATTTGTCATCAAATACAACTACCATCATTAATAACTTCAACTATAACGCCTGCATAACATCAGTCATTACCTCACTTCCTCTTCCTACTACAACACAACAGTACACTGTGGTTCCTGCTACCAAAACTGCTGTTACCACAGTGCTTCATCACCACTGCTGTCACACCATGCAACCATCATTCAACATTGTCTTGCAACCAAACACCACCAAACATCTTCATATCTTCACTCCATCACTTCCCAACCTTCCTTTAACCCAACTACCCCAATTGCATCGAACAACCTCCAGTATTCAGATCAACCGCCGCAACCCTCACCTGAAATCAGCCACACACAATCGACGAGGATCCCCACCCCGACCATCATCAGCAACACCCACGACCACCCGCAACCCAAAAGCGCGAACCAATCAACCATGCAACCTTCCACGACTTCAAATTGACTTAATTTATTTTGGGGAATGAACGAGAAAATTTTATTTAGGAATTGATGTTTTTTTATTCTTTTGTTTTTCTATTATCGGGTGTTGTTTTGCTTTGTTTTGGGGAACGAAAAAAAAGAGGTTTGGTTAGTGTTACTTCTTGGTCCGTCTTAAAAGAAATATAGTGGGTTAGTTTCAAAAAATTTTAGTTGTCTTTTTGTTTCTTTAGTTTAAGTTTTAAGTTTTTCTTAATCTTCTTTGGCTAAAAAAAAGAGTTTGTTTTTTTTTGTTCTTAAAAAAAACAAGTTGTTTTATTCTAGTTTCATTTGCTTTAGTGTCTTCTTGAATATATATATATATATAAATTTTTGTTTTGTTTTGTTTTAAGTTCCATCCTTATATATATTAAAAAAAACTGTATATATATCTTGTTTTTAGTTTCAGGTTGCAGAAGCAAAAGTTCAAAGGAAAAGAAATTGCTTGCCAAAATAAATAAATAAATCGCCTGCTTGCTTAAATCTGCGCTAAAAAATTTCCACTTTAAAAATAAATTGCTAATAATTCTACACGCTCTGGTATCGTGCCCTTATCCCTTGTTTTTATTTTGTTTTGCATTGTTGGTTGCTTGCATATAAAAATAAATTTAAAAAACAAAAACAAATTTCTTTCGTAGTTGCATTGTTAATTCACGTTTAATTTCAGTTGTGCATTTCGTCGTAGAAATTGACTAATAATAACGGTTAAACATTTTAAGGGTGTCACAAGCTCACTTAGGGCTTAATTGTATATTGATAAGTTGTCCTTTTTTGACAATTTAATTTCTTGGTGTCTAGTCTACGGCAGAGCAATAACCATTTATAAATATTACTGTGATTCACAAATATTATAGTGGTGGTTTCTCTAAAGGTACTTAAACCTTCGGCTGCATTGCTACGGTGATTCGTGGTGCACAGATAAATCGTGTCCGTTACATGGCTGAGAACAATCTTATTGGATTAAGACAAACTATGATTAAACAATTTTGGGTTAGGAGCTACTTAGGATAGAAATTTGTAATTAACCCCTTGCATTCATTTAGTTGCATTAGTTCATGCATATTTAAAAAAAAATTCAAAATCAGAAACTAGTAAATATTTATTAACTTAGTTTTTAAATTCCTTAAAAAAATTTCGATCAAAATCAAAAATACAAAAAATATAAATTTGAGTTAGTTTTTTTAGAAAATATATATATATATATATATATAACCTTTTCAAAAACAAAAAAAATTGAAAATCCAAAAACAAAACAAAAATCAAATTTCCCTTTTTAAAAATAAATTCCTTTTGGTAAATAGTTTTCCTTTATAAAAAAATCCAAAAAAAAACTTTTGAAAATGTCTGAATTTTCTTACTCACTAGGATTTTACAATAGTTGTGAAAATCAATATAATCCATATAATTTCACACTAGATTCTTATGGATATTTTAATGACAACTATTGTTAGGGGTGGGCATCAATCGCACCGCTACATGGAAACCGCCCGCACCGGAGCGCAAAAATGATGCGGAAACCCACACCGAATCTTCTAACCAAAGAAGATACTCCAAACCAGACCGACCCGCATCGATACGGTTTGGTTGCGGTTTGGACGACTGAACCAACCATATTAAACTGGACCGAACCGAAAATTTACACCAGTAATCTTATAATAAAAATATAAGCAACTTCTATCTTATTTTAGATTCTAACGATGTACATTCTATTTTTAGCGTATGTTGTTATATTAATAATAATCGCTATCATAAAGGAAGAAGCTATAGTTTTGATATAATATTTTTTATCTTATTTTTTTGGATAAATGCTAATTATAATCTTATTCTAGTCATTTTCCTTAATGATTATGCATTGATTAATGTTGGTTCTTGGTTAATCTACAAAAAAATCTCACTTGGTGCTAAATGTCAAATTGAAATATTCATACAATTAAGAACTTATCTTTCATTCAGTATAACATTGTGTGTTTTAACCTTTAAGTGTAAAAGTTTCACACATTTGCCTTCGTAAATTGATTGTTGATGGAAGTAATTCTCTTATTTCATATTTAATATGGGTTCAAACCGGACCAGACCGAAACCGGACCGTATTACATTCAAACCAGACTGAAACCGAACCATTTGAAAGAGTAGTATAATGGTTTGTATTTTTTATGAACCATTTGATGTGGTGCGGAAGCGGTTTGGACTCCAAACCGCACCAAACAGACCCGCGCCCACCCCTAACTATTGTATAAACAATTCGAATTTTGAACCACAAAGTTTTCAAAATGATGACCAACCTTTAAATCTTGAAAAGAGTATTGAAACAATTTCGTCTTTACTTGAACTCTCTACACAAAATGATCAAATGATATATAATTTATGCAATTCATATTTGTGCATCAACTTAAGTCAAGGATTTCAAAATGATCAAAATTTGAATTCACTTCAAAATTCAAATGATTTCGATCATAACCCATGCCAATTCAATTTCAAACTCCAAAATGAAATTCAATATCAAAATGGAAACAAATGTTTAAATGATTTTGGCAATGGGAATAATCTCGACTACGATGCGATTGATAATTTTCATTCTCAGCAAGTTCAAATTGAAAATTTTCAAATTAATAATTATAAATTTGACTTTGTTGAGAAAATGGATGAGATTTACAATGATCACACGTATTTTTTGTTTGAAACATATATGAAACAACGTGAAAAACAAAATCAAATCCCAACGTTTGACGAGTCAAATAATAATCCACCTTTTACCAAAATTGACAATCTCCAAATAACAACTTTTGAAATTGAAAACGACAATCTTAATGAAGTTGTTGAAAATTCGATAATTGAGTTAGATTTCAATTCTTTTGAAAGTGAGAAACTCGATTTAAAATTCAATCTTCCTTTTTCTGATTTCGACAAATTGAATACAACAACTTTGGATTTTGAACTTGATATATGCAATGAAGTTGTGAATAATTCAACTAAAGAGGACGAATTTAGTGAACACAAATTTTATGGGCTTTTCGAAGATGAGTTGTTAAATTCTGAAGAGGAAGATTTAAATCACCATTTTGATTTTAAAATCAATAATTTCGAAGAAGTTTTCAATGATAAGTTTGAATTTCAATTTGGTGAAAATAAATTTGAACTTAAACCCCAAAAATCATCGAAAATAAAACAACTCACACGATTTTTAATAAAACGACATTCGTTTTTCCAAATCAACTTTCAAATTCGAAATCTTTTATGGTTTGGTTTTCTGTGCTTAAGCTACGTCTCTCATATTTGACGAGACCAATGAATTGGTCTTTGGAAGACCGTTTCATTTACTCCTTAACTATATATTTTCTGATGCCATTGTAAATAATCGTTTCATTTTCATGTAAATATAGGTCATATTTTCATTTTTAGTTTTCTCCTTTCACTTGGGTTGACCGTGGGGACACAGTCAAAATCAAGTGTGGGGGGAGTCTCATTTTCATTCTTTATTTTTCATGGTTTATTTTTGCATTTCTTTTCCAAAACTAAAAAAAAAATTCCAAAACAAAATTTTCTTTTTAACATTTGGATTTATTTAAAAAAAACACTATAGGATAAATATAGGATTTTGGCTATTAAATTGAAATTTTTAAAAATTTATTTGTCTCAACCAAAATAAAAATAAAGTTTGATTACAAGCAACGATGGTTTAACTAGTATATAGGAAGGTTCATGGGTGATAATTATGAAGTATATCCTAATGGGAAAATCTTTGTTTAAAAAAGTGGTGAATTTAAAGAAAAGGATATAACATTTTTTATCTTCTTAGTTAAATGGTGCTAAAATGATTTTGTAAAACTCTCTCTTCATAAAAAAATATAATAAAAAAATGATTTTTTTTTGTATATATGTATATATTTTATAAAAAGCTACAGTCATGTGTTCACACGCAAGTGTGTACACTCACCATGCTCTATACCCTTCTCACATAAGCCCAGAAGGCAGTGCACGATCGATATATCTGGCCTCAGTATATCTGAGTTAAGTGTATGTATATAAAAATTCCTTTATTAATAATGCCTATAGTCGATAGGTGTACACACTTATGTGTTCACTCGCCACGCTCTGTATTCCCCTCACGTAAGCCCGCAAGGCAGTGCATGGGTGATATATCTGGTCTCAATTTTCTGAGTTAGGCATATGTAAATATTGTTAATATCGATAAAATTTTCAAATAAGAGAGAGTAAGCAATTGAAATCCAAGCACTATTTTCACTTATTTGATTTGACTTGTTATTCAAAAGAAATGAAAATACCACCTTGAAAAACTTTGATAATCAACTAAGGATCTATTTCATAGTTGCTCTATGTTATCAACCGAAACAACTAGCCAAACTATCGTCTATTTGTTACGATAACTTAATTTGTACTGGAAATTTTGATAAGTAAAAGGACTTAAATTTCTTGATAATGACCGGAACTTATATTTAACTTATTTGTGTCAATTTAAAAGTAAATTCTTCATTTGTAAATATTTTCAAAAACTTGCATCCATCTCTTTGTAAATAAATCTTGCATTTAGGAATTTTTCATGTTGCATTTGGATTTTGTGGGTAGTATCCGCTGAAAACCCTCACGAGATAACACTCATCCTACTAGGGACACCTAAAGGTTTAACGGCTTGTTGCATATGCTCAATGCAATCGTGTTTCCTACGAAAACGAATTTATCTTAGTTCTTCCTTATTCGAGGACGAATTAAAAGATAAGTGTGGGAGTATTTGATGTGCACGTAAATGTGCATATTTTTACTTCCATATTTAATCAAATTTAATTAAATAAATGATCATATAGGGTATTTTAACATGTTTAAACCAATATTTCAATTATTTTCAAATCATCATTTATTCATCTTCATATAGGAGCAAAATGGTCATTTTTGTGCGTATATTAGTTTGAGAAAATTTACTTCGAAATTTTTATGTTATTTTGTAGGAATTTGAATTCAAATTACAAGTGGCCTCACGGAAAATATGCATGCACAAAAAGATACAAAGGAATAAAGATGGAAATAATTCAAACCTGTATCATGGAGTACCCTACCTACCCACTTACCTTAATCTACAATTAGAAGCTAATGCACAAGTTAGTGGAGCTAAAAGTTTCATGCTCATTTAAATGGAGGATTATCTCATGCTAATGATAACTTGGTAGGCACACTTCCTAGAGGGGTAGTTGGGTAGTTTCCAAAAATATGATTAGGGTTTTAGGCTTGTATAAATACCCTATATGTTCATGTAATTAATCTCTTAGCCTCCTTCGAGCCTCCATTTTAGGTAGTTTAGTTTGAGGCTCAAAAATAAAATATAAGCTCTCTTTCTATTTCATGATTACTTAGCCATTTTTTTCTTCTTATGTAATTTTCTTCTTATGTAATTTTCTTCTTAATGCAATTTTAATTCTTGCTCTTTTTTTGCATGCTTTTTCCTTTCATGTTAGTAGTGTAGATCTTTTATTTATGCAAGTAGATTAGGTTTTATTTTATTTTAATTAGCTCTCTTGCTACTTTTCTCTCATTTTCTTCTTGTTTTTATTTCATGTTGAATGCTACATTTGTTGAAATGATAACAAATAGGAAAGGCTAAATCACTTCATTTTAGGGGTAATGAAGCTCTTTAATCATGTAGATTCAACATTTTGATAATTTTTGATATCTTTTTGTGATTAATGGAAATGTTTGATGTGGATAAAATTTGTTGTTTAAGCTTTGAATTTGATGGCCTATGTTGTTGACACCAAATAGGCTATGCTTAAACAAACACAAACACAAATTACCTCTTCATCTACATATGATTATGGTAATGAAGTGATTTTAGAATCAAAATTTGATGGTCTATATTTCTAATCAATAGTTAATAGATCATGCTTAGAATAGATTTTATTTTTAACTTCATTGTCATTTTTCATGAGAATTAGAAAGTGGTTTAGTGGTTGTGTTATAGTTTGATGGTTTATATTGGGCTAATTAATAGCACAAATATTTCATACTTATTGATAAACATATCAACTAAATTCACTAATGGCCAAAAGAGCGATCATAATTTCAAATTGTTGATTTATGTGATCATGAGAAGGGATTTTCCTTTAAATTGCCTTTAAACTCTCATAATTTTATCCATTTCCTTTTGTAAGTTTTCTTACATTTTCTAGCTTAACACAACTTCAATTCTTGATTTAATTTGACTGAATATAAATTTTAAAATCTAAACAATTCCCTGCGGATGGATCCGTACTCACCACGTACCAGAAATGTATGCCGTGCGCTTGCGGTTATTTTTATTTAAAATTTGATCGTCTATTTTCTAATCCGGTAGAGATTTAGCCGTCAAACATTGTTATATAAAATCTCTTAATGAATATGTTAATGACCTTCTAATGATATAATTAGTTACCTATTAATGTTATAATAATGATTAGATATTCCTAAATTCATTTGATTATATTTTAGGGGATATTTTTGTTGATTGGTAATTTAGTGAATTGAGTCTACATAAATGTGCTAATGTGATTATTTTGATATCTATAATATAAGTCTACCTATCCATGTGTCTACCACCATTCATAAATTCACCAATGATTGAAGTTTGCCCACCAACATGGCTAACAGTAGTAACAAATATTAATAGATTATCCCTTAACTGAATATTCCATATTTATTGGCTAGAAATATTTAATTAACCATTTGTGTATTTTATAAGAAAATATTATCCCGAGTACTGAAAACTAGTAAGTTATTCATATTACAAATATAACATTTATACACATTGCCAGTTTATAGTGTGTACATTTGATAGTTTTTATATTGTACACATTAGCTAGTTTTATTATTTATAAATGATAGTTAAGGGTATGTACACATTGCCAATTCTATAGTGTAGAAGTGGTAGTTAAGGGTTAAATACACATCATAAGTTTTATTGTGTACAATTAAGTATTTTAGTATTGTACACATTTGACAGTTTTAGTGCATATAATTGGTTGTTTTAATAATGTACATATTTGCTAGTTTTATTACATATATTAGAGAGTTGGACAAAAATACTTTATAGTGAAGCATGCTCTGAATATTTGATTATACACTTTTATGATATTAAAGTGTTTTACATAACAATGAAGGATTCCAAAGATAGATTTGAAAGTATATTCTTATACATATATTTGATACAGTTTAAAATATAAAAGAATTTACTATTTTTGGTGTAACAACCCATAATTTTAACAAATATTTTATTTGAATTTTATTTGAAACTTTGATTTTTAAAACATTTAAAAATAGAAATTTTGGAATTTTCCAATGTATTTTGGATTTTGTTTATAATCTATTTTCCAAATATAATATAATAATGATTTTCTGGAAATTTTATATTTTGTTCAATTTTAGTCAAACTTTGATTTTCAGTTGAAATGTTAAATTTGAATTTTAAATTTCCAATCTTTTTCTCTTAAGCTGAATTTGATTCCGATATTCATTCTGCTTTTCGTTTTGTTAAATTCTGTTTTATACTTTTTTAATTCGATAAATTTCAGCATTTTACACGAAATTATTTTCAGTAGTTTATTGTCTATTTTTCTATGTTATTTTATATTTTTATTTTGGTTTTGGACTTTGTTTGTTTTGTTTGAGTTGAGCTTGTTTTGTTTGGGCTTGACAAGTGGGCTTGGAAATTCCAAAAGACTTATGTTTCTTTTCTTTAATGCAAATAGTGTCTCTTCCTTTTCCTTTTCTTAGCCATGTGTTCCATCCCATAGCTATACATATCTCTTTGCATTCCTATCTCTCTTTTCATTTTCATTTCTAACAAAACAAAAATATAGTAAGTTTTTCCATGGCTTCCTCTTCTCTTTTCTTTTTCTCTTTTCTTTTTCTTTTTTGTTGCAAGCATGTTCGGCCACCATCAACCATTCCCCTTAGCCGACCATATCCACCACTCCACCACCACCTATGACCGGCCTTCATCTCCCCATCACCCTCCCCATGCCATGCCGTGACCCCTAGATCCAAAAACGATCACCAAAACATGATTCAAACCATAGCCGAGCCCTTACATCACCATCTCCTCTTCACTAGCCTCGGCCGCCCCTTGTTCACCACCTTCCATCCCTTATCCGTGACCAAACCCATCCCAAAAGCCTTCATTTTAGATGTGCCTTGACCATAGCACCATGTAGGTCGAACCCATTGAGCCTAGGCCAAACCCAAAGTGCATGACCTTTCACTTGCCTTGCCCCTTGACCTTCCAAATGACTTTTTATATGCCATCTCTTCACATTCCATACCATAGCGGTGCCTTTTGTGACCATGGCCAAACCTATTTGCTTCAAAACCAGTCATGGCCGAGCCTTGCTTGATGATGGTCAAGTCAATTTGCAAAGTGGCCGAGCCCACTTGCCTTGGTGGAGTCTACTTTGTTTCATTTTGATTCATATTCATACATTGTTTTGATTTATTTTCTTGTGTTGAATATGTACTTATATATATATTCTATTTTATTTGTTACAAGATTTGGATTTGGGTGCTACTTCTCCTCTAATTTGATTCAAGCTTTATCGTGCTTTTTCGAAGTTTGATTCTGTGTTTTGAATTGTCGTCTCTAGCTTTAAAAAGGTGAGTTATCACTCTCGACTTTGTACTTATAAAATTGTGAAACAAAGTCATGTGAATTGTAGTAGTGATATGCAATGCTGATAGTAATTTCATATATGCATGTGATGTGATATTATATGATGTTATAACCTGATTATATATCTGATTATATACATGTTTATCACCTGATATGACATGCTATGCTTTATTGTTTAATTTATGTTTCTGTTTCTCACACTGCAAGTTCCCCCACTATGGGTTGAAATGATACATACCCGAACGGACTTTAGAATAAGGAAAAGTCATTATGAGCTGAAATGATAAGTTCGAGCGATCTTTTATTTGACTTGGGATTGCGGGTTTGAAATGATAAAACCCAGGATTTTAATTCATTACGGTTTGAAATGATATATTATCTGTATTCACTTGACCTAGGTTAGAAAATATTATACAGACCCGTGGTTAATTTTAAATATAAATATTTTCTGAAAATTCTAAGTATTTGGAATATAAAATATATGAGATTTTAACTTAATTTGATTTTAAAATGATTTAAATAAATTTTATAGTGATTTTCTAAAATAAAAATTGTATAAGTCAATAAATGATTAAGATGTAAAATTTAAAATGTGATTTGACTTAGTAATTGAAATTTGATTTGAAATGGGATTTTAGGCTTAACTTAGAAATAAAATATTTTATTTATGAAATGGATATTTTTAAAAGTAAATAAAAAATTCAGTTGTTTGTTAAATTAAAAGTTAAGCAATATAAATGTAATTTTGACTTAATAAATGAATTATGGTTTGATTGGGATATTTTATTTATAACATTTTATTTTATTAAAATCATAAGTGAAATGATATCCAAATAAATAATTATGAAAAGTGAGATATGTTTTATAAGTTAAAAATGGTGAAACTGAAATTATAATGTTTCTGAAATGTTATAGTAAATCACATATTTGTATTGGCAGCATTTCTGAAATGCTATGGTTTTAAGGTAGCATTTTTAAGTGCTATTGTTTCTGAAAATGTAACGTTTTTCCAAATACTACTATCTGTACAGTAGCGGTTTCAAAGTGCTACCAGTTCTGAAAATGTACTGAAATAATACTATATCTGCAGTAACGTTTTTTAAGTGCTGCTGTTTTTGAAAAAGACTATTTCTGAACTACTATCTACAGTAACATTTTCTAAGTGCTGCTGTTTCTGAAAGATGATATTTTCGAATGCTAATATATGTATTATCACATTTTCAAAGTGTTACGAATGCTAAAATTACAATGTTTTTTGAAATTGTTATAATTGAATGAATGAACTTAGAAATGCTTCAACTTTGGAAATGATTATTATTTATGAAGGATATTGACATCGAATTCAAAGGGTTTAAATGAATATGTTTTGATTTGAAATATAAACCATTTTGAAATTTATAACCACGAGTTATAATAACGATTGGTTGTTAAAGAGACTGAGATCAGATATGGACATACTCTCTATCGATACTAAAAACCACTTTAACAACTGTGTACACGGTGGAGATTCCAGAATGAAGTAGGATGGTGGCGACGATCCTAAGGTATTTACGTGGACCTAACTCCCGTGAGTTAGCATAAGGTGGCTAAAACAGGAGCGATTCCGGGCTAATGAGGTAGCTTCTCTTATCGGACACATTCCATCGTATACCATTCTATTACTTTGTGATTTATTGGGTGCACCCCTTGATTCGGGAGTGTGGCTCGAGTTGGGCGATTGCTGCGGCTTTGCGTTACCAATAGTCCGGATGCGTAATTGGTATATCTACCCTGGCATTGCCTTATTGTGCCGTGTCACCTACCATAGCATGCTTTACTACAAGTTTGATTTGTGTCGTACCTATGGAGTATCCTTTAGTAGGTCCAGTTTACGAGGTATTACAGTACTGTATAGACTATTGACACACCTAAAAATGTGTTAAGGTGGAAAATGTAAAGCCTTAACGCTATTTTTAAATAGTATACGTTACTGTAGACATTATTATAATAGCGTATCTTACTACATAGTAGATAGTTTAACGGATCCTTAGAGGATGGGCGATCCCAAGCATCCTTTAAGTTACTGATGCATTTCTATTATAGTTCACTTGAGTTGATTTACATTGTATAAGTATGTATGTCCCGACTCGAGTGTTTTGTGTTTTGCTTCACGCTCGGGTCAACCTGAGTATCACAGCTTTGGATTCACCTTCTGGAGCTAGAAATTTGCTAGAGTTTATCTGTCTATCTAGTTGTCTATTTCAGTTATTTCCTATTCAGCTTTGCTTATGTATTTGAGAACTTATGTATTCAGACTTCTGTTGTATCTGTTTTTCAGACTATGGTATTTTGTATCTGTTTTGAGACTATGTATTGTAGTGGCTTCATGAACCACTATGTATTTTTATTTTCGCTGCGAGTTATTCTGATATTCTGTGTCTGTGATTCTGTGATTGGTTTTATTTGCTCCAAATTTATTTACAATCTATTGTTTTGAATTATTCAAGTCTGACATGTGTGGTTTTATTGTCGATTTGAATGGTCCAAAATAGTGGGTCGTTACATTTGGTATCAGAGCTTTGGTTTTAGGCAAACCTTAGCCTATGGAGCAAAAACTCATTAGAGATAAGGTAGAAATACCCTAGAATGAGTGAAATCAATCTTAGAATCATTTCTTTGTGAGAGAACGTATTTTTAAGTATAAAATGATTTTCAAATGATTTTAAAGGATTTTAAAAGATTATTTTTGGATATAAAATTTTCTTGTTTAAAATCTCATTTTCTTAACTTCATTCCTTTCGAATCCACCTTGTTTATTTAAATTCTTTGATTAGGATTTTCATTCTAGTTGAATCTTATCTTTTTCTTTCTGTTTTACTTTTGTCCTAAAATCCATTCTTGATTTTTCCAGGATGAATTGTAGGAATGCCAGAGGTAGGGGTCGTGGTATTGCCCCAGTTCCAAAGCCTGTTACACCCATAAGGTTCACCACTCTTGGCAAGGAATTCACCCAGCTTGGTGGTACCAAGTTTACTGGATCTGAGAGCCTCGTAGAGGCTCAGCAGTGGTTGAGGAGTCTTGAGAGGATCTTCACTGGTTTGGAGATTACCGAGGTTCGAAAGCGCCAGTTGGCAGCTTGGTAGCTTCAGGAGGCAGCTCAGGATTGGTGGGAGTCTGTCACAGCTCAGACTGTTGAGGCAGATAATTCTTGGGAGCAGTTTAGGTATCCTTTTGCATTAGTCTTGTGTTCTGTTCAGCTTTTCTCTTTGAAATCTATCTTAAGCTTATCTATCTCTTTTCAGGGAGGCTTTTGTGGCAAAGTGGATGCTAGAAGCCAGGAAGTCCCAGCTATACAGGGAGTATATGGATCTTAAGCAAGGGAGCATGTCATTTTCTGAGTATGAGCGGAAGTTCAATGAACTTTCCAAGTTTGGTCCTGGCCTGATTGACACCTCTCTTAAGAAGAATGAGAAATTTATAGCTGGAGCTCGCTCATAGTTTTATGATCGTCTCATTTCTCATGTTCATGGTACATTCACGGAGTTGATGGACATGTCCATTAGATATGAGAATCCCACTTCTAAGGAAGCTTCTGTTCCTCGTGCTTCTCCATCTCAGCCTGGTTCTGGCAACTCTAAAAGAGGAAGCCTAATTTCCATCCGCGGAAGCAGAATGGGCTCAAGAATCCTGGTTTAGGATCTACTCCTCGGAAGCATCCAATCGACCTATCTTCCGTCACCTGCTTCATGTGTGATCAAAGGGGACACTATGCCAATAGTTGCCCTACTTCAGTTGGTGCTGCTGTTCCTCCACCTCAGGATACCAGAAACAATCTCTGTCATGTCTGTCTGCAGCCTGGTCATTTCAAGAAGGATTGTCCTTTGTATCAGAAGGGCAAGACATCTGGAGACTTTGCCATGACTTCTTCCACTCCTGCTCTGCCTACTCCATCTGCCCCTAGTGATTCCCAAGGTACTCTCCAGGGCATATTTTCTTTGTTTGATTTTCCTGTTCGTGTTTTATTTGATACTGGAGCTTCGCATAGTTTTATTTTTGTGGATCTTTGTGATAAGTTTGAGCATCTCCTTTCACCCAAGTTTGCAGCTGTACCTTTATGTGTTACTAATCCTATTGAGGGTCCCACGAACCTTAGTAGGATTTGTAATCAAGTTAAACTTCTTTATTTTGACCATCGATTTTCTGGTGATTTCTATGTTCTTGGTTTCGATGCTTTTGATATGTTGCTTGGAGGTGATTGGCTTAAGAGGCATGAAGTCGTTATCTCTTGTAAAACCCGAACTGTTTCTCTTGTTGATGATCGGGGTAATTCTTTGGTAATTCAGTGCAGTATGCCTTAGGATTTTGCTGGTAGTTTTATTTTCTCTTTGGATTCTTCTCCTGGTGATTTTGATTCCACCCCTGTGGTTAAGCTCTATCCCGATGTATTTGGTGAAGTCTCTTCTTTACCTCCTAAACGGGAAATTGATTTCTGTATTGATCTTATTCCTAGAGCTCGACCTGTAGTTCTTCCTCCCAGAAGAATGTCACCCCGTGAGAAGGTTGAGTTGAGGAAACAAATTAAGGACTTGTTCTCCAAGGGTCTGATCAGACCTAGTTATTCTGAATGGGGAGCAGCAGTGGTTTTTGTCACTGAGTCCGATGGTTCTTTGAGGATGTGTGTTGATTATAGGGAGCTGAACAAGCTCACTATGAGGAACAGATATCCTATGCCCTGTATCATTGATATGTTCGATCAGCTTTATGGAGCTACTGTTTTCTCTCAGCTTTATGGAGCTACTGTTTTCTCTCAGCTTGATCTTGCCACAGGTTTCCACCAGCTCAGAGTTGCTGAGGAAAGTACTCCCAAGACTGCTTTCCGTACTGAGAATGGTTTCTATGAATGGTTAGTTATGCCTTTTGGTTTGACTAATGCTCTGTAACAACCCGGATTTTTGTGCTGATTAATATCGTCGTTAGACGATTAAATTTTGCTGCTAATTGCTGTTTGGAATTTATATCAAGTAAAATTCTTTAGTGATATTCGTTAAGTGTTGAGTGGGCTTTACATTTTAAATCGTGGCCCATATTTGTTGATGCCGTGATAATTATCTAAGGCCATTCACAATTCCTCTCTGGATTCGATTCATAACCCTAAAAATCAAAAACGAGAATAAAGGGCGGCTTCAAATTCCTTCATTCAATCGTTCGTTTCAAATTAGGGCTGATGGAACTCGATCGCGCTTGTCTTCTTGAGGGCCACGGCATCGACCCTTCTCCAATTCGAACGCTGCTCCTCGATTTATCGAGCCACCTTCACTTCGATCGCTAAGGATTTAGCTTCGCTGCCTCGTCGAGAAATGGTGAGTTCCCACTCACATCTAATTCTTGCCTCTAGTTGAATTAGGGATGGAATTCTGTGATTTAGTTGTATTCAATTGTCGAGTTGGTCGATTACTTGCCGATTCGATTTATGTTGTTCACGTGAGGCTTACTTGACTTTTTCAAGTCTGTTTTCGTTTTTGTTGATTTCGATATTGATTCGAACTGTCATTCTTTTACAAGCATTACAGCTTCGATTTTGGTTGACAGTGTTGATTTTTCGACTTTGTTTCATCCCTTGTTGGCTTCGGCTTCGACTCATAGTCGATCTTTGATTCTGTAGATTGCTTTGTTGTGATGTCGATTTCCATGTTCAACTATTTCGAATTTCTGGCAATTGATTTAAGTTGACTTCGATGATTATTTTGAAATTTCAATTGACTGGGGCAATGCCTCGGTTGTCAGTCTCCACTGTCGACTGTTGCCGAGCTCCATGTATTCATGTAGTCCGGTCATCATGGCACCGTTGTGATACCGTGTTCACCACTGTTTGATTTGCTTTTGACCTTGGTCACCTGACTTTTGGGTGTTGATCTAGTTCGTATAACACTTGCTGTCCACTGTTTTATTCTCGTGACTTTGGGATAGTGTTGTTTTACTGTTGTTTACCTGTACACTGTTTTGACTTAGAGTTTCATTCGAGTCTTCTTGCATTGTACACTTCATACGCTCCTGTTAGAGTTGGAGCAGTGGTTTCCGTATGTACTCGAGTTCGACCTGTAGCTTGCTTTGTAACATGCACTTCACTGTTCTTTGATTTCTTGTGTCCACACATAACTAGTGTGTCCACATATATCCAGTCTAGCATCAATTGAAGGCTTTTGGTTTGTATACGCATACCCTTATATCATATGGAAGTTTCCATTTATTAGCTTGTAGTTCATGTGTTCATATTGATTGTGTGCCTTGTACATGTATTATTGCAGACCGCATAATTATTTGTACCTGTTGCACCTCTATTTCAGTTGGTATAGACATGACTGTATATACTTGAGATTGTATTGCTGTTGCATGACTTCATGGGGTCTGGTTTATGTATACTTGATGTAAGCACATTACATACATTGGGTTGCAGCAGCATATATGAGTATATTTATCTGATCTGAGCATTTATAGTTGTGTAGCTTGAGTTGAATTCAGTTGGCCTGACATTTTGTCTGTACATGTTGCCTTTAGTGCTGTTGCCTTCAGGGTACATGCAGCTTTGACCTTGTCTGTAGTGTTGACATTGTGTACATGTTGCCTTGTAGTCTCTGTTGTAGTTTCCATTGTATGTCTACACTCTTTCATTTGACAGTTTCTTACATCTGTTGATCTGCACTTCCCTGTGTCTCCTATGTTCCAGGTGTCTTCGAGTTCTGTCCTCTGTTCTTTGAGACATTGGGTATAAGTGTACATCACTGGCTCTTGCTTTACTTGGGTTCGAGTCATTTGATTTAGCTATCATGTATTTACATACTTCCGTGATCATACATAAATATATGTATGCAGTTGCACCATGGTATATTTCTTGCGTGTCATTCTATTCTGCTAGTTTGCGTTTCACTTTCATTATTGTAGTGGCGAGGCAGTACACGCGTGCGTGTACTGCAGCCCTAGCAAAAGTGACTGTTTTAATTGATATTTTGATTGTTGAATTGATTCGTTGGTTCAATTCAGTATTTTGAAGTTGTATTCTGATTGGTTTAAGCTGATGATTTTGTTGATATCTAATTATCTTTTAGATAATTAGATTATATGTTTACTAATTATCGTATCGATAATTAGATTTTTGTTGTTTACGCTGTTTTGTTGGCTTGGGTTTCACTTTGACTCTACAATTTTGATTGCTGTTAGTACTCACTGTCGTGATGATTTCACGTACTGTGTGGCGAGGTAGTGCACGCGTGCGTGTACTACAGCCACACAGAAATTTGATATGATTGATCATTTTGAGATTGCTGATTTGTTGTTTAACACTGTTTAGTGTTATATCTGCCGTTATCCGATTCTTTTATCGAGGAGTCGGATATACGAGATTTCTGTGATTGTCGTCTATTTGACTATCTTATTATTATTGCTGCTACGCACTAATAACTGAGTTTGAATTAGACTGACCCGTGTATTATTTTCTTTTGAATGTAATACTCGGGTCAGACCCGAGTTATTTCAGGTTGTAGATTTCCTTCTTTGAGTTGCTGTTCGGGATTTGAAGACTTTTCACATCTTCTGAAGTTGTCAGTGTCATTTTGTAGTAGTCGTGTCATTGTATAGAACGATATGTATTCATGTATATTAGTCGATAATGTACTTGTATATATAACTTCTAGAGTCGACAGTTGTAGTTGTATCATATGTATTGTGTCAACTATGTATTAACTGACATCAGTTATATATATATATGAGACTTTTGTTTTTATCTGTGTTCCGCATTTATATTATCTGTGTTATTGTTATATCTAATGTCCTAAACTATTATGAACCGTCGTAGTTCGTTTTATACTAGTATTGGGTGTGTCGATGGGAGTAAATAAATAATAGATGAAAAATAAAAAGTATATATACTACTTCTATCGAGATAACCAATATTAGTGTAAGGCCAATTACGGATGGTCGCTCCTATCCAGCCTTATTCTTCGTAATAATAGACAGTATTCCTTTTAATACTCTCTGTTATTATGAGCATAGAGGTGGGGCGTCACAGTTGGTATCAGAGCTTGGGGTTTATGGACATAATATAAAACATAACTTGGATGGAACATATGTTACAACTATTGGTCGATGTTTTATTTGTGATTTGAGTCAAAATTAAAGTTTTGAAATTTTGATGAAATTTTTAAATATCTTTATTTAAAAATAATAGTGAAACTGTGTTCTGATGATTTGATTGATTTGTGTTCTGTTTATCAGAGTGCGCAGCGGAAACAGTGAAACTGTCTTCGCTGAGTACAACTGATAATCTTTTTGATTTAAAAATCAAAATACGAAAGTGATATGAATTTCATTTGTTGTTTACATAGCTGTAATTATTTTATTTCTTTGAGAATTTCGAATCCGAATTGAGGATTCGAAGAAATTGCAGATATGTGATTTTTGTTGAAATTTCCGCTGGCTTTCTTTTGTACTAATCATCTATTGATTAGCTTTTGCTGTTTTGAATTATCTTCATTGAAGATACATTCGAATGATTTCTTTGTTCATTTCGTAATACGTGCAAAAATTTGAATTGCACGTTACTGCATTTATTTTACGTTGAACCGATGCTTGGTTATGATACGTATTTTGTTGCCGTTATTTTTATAACGGGATTTTTACACCAATGCTGAATTTTTGAGGCACGGTGTTTTGTTGAAAATTTTAATGAATGAAGATTCACTGATGTCACATTTTGATGTGAATTCTTTTGATGAGATATTTGTTGTTTTAAAAATTTCTGTCGCTTTGACTTCAGTAACAACCAAAATTTTAAAAAGTGGATTTTCAAGCGGTTATTCCGCAATATTGATTTGTAACCGTTTTTACGGTATTTTGAGAAGTACAATTTCCTTATCGAAATTGTTACTGATTTGCTGTTTTAATTATGTGATTGGAAAATTGTTTTAAAATGAAAATTGTTTTATAAAATCGTAACAGTTTACGCTTTCAAAAGAATGAGGAAGTGATTTAAACGTTTCAGCAAAATCGAGGACTATGACCCCTTTCTTTTACTGATTCGCTTAATTCCGGACTTGTCCGTTTGAGAATGTGAAATGTATTTTTACAAAATACACAATTTTGCACTTTCAAGGAAACGATGAAGAGAATCAAACGATTTAGTAAAACACGTGGTATGGGACATGTGCGTTTGCTATTTCGGTTAATTCCGGACTCGTTAATTGAAATATTTGATGATTTTGTGTGCTTTCGAGCCACTATGAGGACCTTCGGGTCATTTGTTGGACCTTCGGGTCATTTGTTGGGCTTTCGGGCCACTCTGCGGACCTTCGGGTCAAATACCAGTACTAGACCTTCGGGTCACTCTGCGGACCTCCGGGTCAATCTGATGGGCGCCAAAATTATGTTGAGTACTTGGTAGGCTTCGGCCACTCTGAGATGCACGTGCGGCGAATTAAAAACTCGCCATCTGATGGGATCGATCCAAGCTTTTATGTTGATTTTCTAGTCTTCTTAATTGATTTCTAGATATTTGTTGCTTCCAATTATCTGCAGGTAATTGGATATTTGTTGATATGAGTTCTGATTATCGTTTTTGATAATCAGATATTTGTTGTTTCTAATTATCGCTTGTGATAAATAGATATTTGTTGATATGAGTTCTGATTATCGTTTTTGATAATCAGATATTTGTTGTTTCTAATTATCGCTTGTGATAATTAGATATTTGTTGATATGAGTTCTGATTATCGTTTTTGATAATCAGATATTTGTTGTTTCTAATTATCGCTTGTGATAATTAGATATTTGTTGATATGAGTTCTGATTATCGTTTTTGATAATCAGATATTTGTTGTTTCTAATTATCGCTTGTGATAATTAGATATTTGCTGATATGAGTTCTGATTATCGTTTTTGATAATCAGATATTTGTTGTTTCTAATTATCGCTTGTGATAATTAGATAATTGTTGATATGAGTTCTGATTATCGTTTTCGATAATCGGATATTTGTTTCTTTTAATTATCACTTTAGATAATTAAATAATTGTTGATTTGTTGTTTTAATTATCGCTTTAGATAATTAAATAATTGTTGATTTTAGATTTAATTATCGCCTGAGATAATTAAATAATTGTTGATTTGTTGTTTTAATTATCGCTTTAGATAATTAAATATTTGCTGATTTCGAATTTAATTATCGCTTTAGATAATTAAATATTTGTTGATATGAGATTTAATTATCGCTTTTGATAATTAAATATTTGCTGATTTGAGATTTAATTATCGCTTTAGATAATTAAATATTTGTTGCTTTGAGATTTAATTATCGCTTTTGATAATTAAATATTTGCTGATTTGAGATTTAATTATCGCTTTAGATAATTAAATATTTGTTGCTTTGAGATTTAATTATCGCTTTAGATAATTAAATATTTGCTGATTTCGGATTTAATTATCGCTTTAGATAATTAAATATTTGTTGATATGAGATTTAATTATCGCTTTTGATAATTAAATATTTGCTGATTTGAGATTTAATTATCGCTTTAGATAATTAAATATTTGTTGCTTTGAGATTTAATTATCGCTTTTGATAATTAAATATTTGCTGATTTGAGATTTAATTATCGCTTTAGATAATTAAATATTTGTTGCTTTGAGATTTAATTATCGCTTTAGATAATTAAATATTTGCTGATTTCGAATTTAATTATCGCTTTAGATAATTAAATATTTGTTGATATGAGATTTAATTATCGCTTTTGATAATTAAATATTTGCTGATTTGAGATTTAATTATCGCTTTAGATAATTAAATATTTGTTGCTTTGAGATTTAATTATCGCTTTAGATAATTAAATATTTGCTGATTTCGAATTTAATTATCGCTTTAGATAATTAAATATTTGTTGATATGAGATTTAATTATCGCTTTTGATAATTAAATATTTGCTGATCTGAGATTTAATTATCGCTTTAGATAATTAAATATTTGTTGCTTTGAGATTTAATTATCGCTTTTGATAATTAAATATTTGCTGATTTGAGATTTAATTATCGCTTTAGATAATTAAATATTTGTTGCTTTGAGATTTAATTATCGCTTTAGATAATTAAATATTTGCTGATTTCGAATTTAATTATCGCTTTAGATAATTAAATATTTG
Organism: Allium fistulosum; assembly: GCA_030737815.1. Classification (NCBI taxonomy): domain Eukaryota; kingdom Viridiplantae; phylum Streptophyta; class Magnoliopsida; order Asparagales; family Amaryllidaceae; genus Allium; species Allium fistulosum. The sequence goes on from CM060904.1 coordinate 1,114,133,437, forward strand.
TTGATATGAGATTTAATTATCGCTTTTGATAATTAAATATTTGCTGATTTGAGATTTAATTATCGCTTTAGATAATTAAATATTTGTTGCTTTGAGATTTAATTATCGCTTTAGATAATTAAATATTTGCTGATTTCGAATTTAATTATCGCTTTAGATAATTAAATATTTGTTGATATGAGATTTAATTATCGCTTTTGATAATTAAATATTTGCTGATCTGAGATTTAATTATCGCTTTAGATAATTAAATATTTGTTGCTATGAGATTTTATTATCGCTTTAGATAATTAAATATTTGCTGATTTCGAATTTAATTATCGCTTTAGATAATTAAATATTTGTTGATATGAGATTTAATTATCGCTTTTGATAATTAAATATTTGCTGATTTCGAATTTAATTATCGCTTTAGATAATTAAATAATTGTGAATTAGAAATTTGATTATCGCTTGGGATAATCAAATATTTGTTAAATTTAAAATTTGATTATCATTTTGATAATTGAATGTTTGTTGATTTGAGAAATTCAATTATCGTTTTGATGATTGAATATTTGCGATTCTTGAGATTTGAGCTTCGTCTTTTTCTCTGGCGATTCAGGTGAGTAATTTGATTTACTCACATTCAATTCGTGCTCTGTAGGGGGTTTCTGCTCTGTTTTTCCTTCTCTTTTAGTTGCTGGAACTCGATTGTTCTTGCTTTTGTTAATCGTCTGAATTTGATCCCTGATTCCCACGAGGTTGATTCTTTTGATTTGAAGCAGTCGAACCTATTGATTTCATATCTAGTACTTCCCCTGCTGACATTTGCTTTGCTTATGCACTCGTCATTGCCTTGCTCTTTTGGTTGTTACCTTTTGTCCATTTATTCCCTATGATTGCGTGGACGCAATTTTTATAAGGAGGGGAGTATGTAACAACCCGGATTTTTGTGCTGATTAATATCGTCGTTAGACGATTAAATCTTGCTGCTAATTGCTGTTTGGAATTTATATCAAGTAAAATTCTTTAGTGATATTCGTTAAGTGTTGAGTGGGCTTTACATTTTAAATCGTGGCCCATATTTGTTGATGCCGTGATAATTATCTAAGGCCATTCACAATTCCTCTCTGGATTCGATTCATAACCCTAAAAATCAAAAACGAGAATAAAGGGCGGCTTCAAATTCCTTCATTCAATCGTTCGTTTCAAATTAGGGCTGATGGAACTCGATCGCGCTTGTCTTCTTGAGGGCCACGGCATCGACCCTTCTCCAATTCGAACGCTGCTCCTCGATTTATCGAGCCACCTTCACTTCGATCGCTAAGGATTTAGCTTCGCTGCCTCGTCGAGAAATGGTGAGTTCCCACTCACATCTAATTCTTGCCTCTAGTTGAATTAAGGATGGAATTCTGTGATTTAGTTGTATTCAATTGTCGAGTTGGTCGATTACTTGCCGATTCGATTTATGTTGTTCACGTGAGGCTTACTTGACTTTTTCAAGTCTGTTTTCGTTTTTGTTGATTTCGATATTGATTCGAACTGTCATTCTTTTACAAGCATTACAGCTTCGATTTTGGTTGACAGTGTTGATTTTTCGACTTTGTTTCATCCCTTGTTGGCTTCGGCTTCGACTCATAGTCGATCTTTGATTCTGTAGATTGCTTTGTTGTGATGTCGATTTCCATGTTCAACTATTTCGAATTTCTGGCAATTGATTTAAGTTGACTTCGATGATTATTTTGAAATTTCAATTGACTGGGGCGATGCCTCGGTTGTCAGTCTCCACTGTCGACTGTTGCCGAGCTCCATGTATTCATGTAGTCCGGTCATCATGGCACCGTTGTGATACCGTGTTCACCACTGTTTGATTTGCTTTTGACCTTGGTCACCTGACTTTTGGGTGTTGATCTAGTTCGTATAACACTTGCTGTCCACTGTTTTATTCTCGTGACTTTGGGATAGTGTTGTTTTACTGTTGTTTACCTGTACACTGTTTTGACTTAGAGTTTCATTCGAGTCTTCTTGCATTGTACACTTCATACGCTCCTGTTAGAGTTGGAGCAGTGGTTTCCGTATGTACTCGAGTTCGACATGTAGCTTGGTTTGTAACATGCACTTCACTGTTCTTTGATTTCTTGTGTCCACACATAACTAGTGTGTCCACATATATCCAGTCTAGCATCAATTGAAGGCTTTTGGTTTGTATACGCATACCCTTTTATCATATGGAAGTTTCCATTTATTAGCTTGTAGTTCATGTGTTCATATTGATTGTGTGCCTTGTACATGTATTGTTGGGCGCATTCTCACCCAGAAGACCTTGCGACCAAGGAGCGTGACTCATCCATCCAGGCTCGCCTAAGCCCATCCGGTATTCTCGTCCTCAAAGGCCCATTCGGCAGCACCATTCGGCAGCACCATTCGGCAGCACCATTCGGCAGTAATTCGTTCGGCAGTCTTAAGCCAACACCGAACCAGTCTCCCTCCATCCCACCGAACCAGCCAACACCGAACCAGTCTCCTTCCTTCCCACCGAACCAACAACAACCGGTCCAACTTACTTCCAAACAGCTACCGGTCCACTCTACACTCCAACCACCTCTGAACCAAGCAATGCCGAACCAAGATATACCAGGCCAGATCGCATCAGCCCAGGCCCATCAGCGACTCTACATATCCTGGACCCCTACCCCTAGCCTCACTCTATAAATAGAGGGGCAGGGGTACAGCAATGGGGACAAGTTTGAGAGCTCAAGCACGGAAGGAACTTTCAAACAACTTTCTTTTACTTGTATCAAAGCTTTGTACTTGTAATCACAACAAAAGAAGAGAAATAACATATAAAGTGGACGTAGGCATATTCTGGCTGAACCACTATAAATCTGCGTGTCTTTTTACAGTTTAGCCCCTGTTTTTCATATATTTGCATAAACCTCCAAAATCACTAAGAACAACATAAGATCTACTAAATCATACAACTTTGAGGTGTTTGTCCATTTTTTTGTGCAAACATTTTTGGTGCTTTCATTGAGAGCTAGAAGCTCGAAGCTTCAGCTTCATCCGCTTAACAAGTTTTCCTAACAGCATCGTCCGCCACTTGGAAAACATGCCTCCCAAATAGAGAAAAGATGTTAACAAAGGAAAAAACATCGCATCCAGCAGCCTTCCTGATCCAGCTGCCGCGAATCAAGTGAATCGTCCTCCTCCAGCAACGGCAACAAATGAAGGACAGGCTAACCCAGCCACTCCTGCCACAGAACAGCCTGCAGCAATTACTAGGGCAGATTTGGACAGAGTTGTTGTTGAAGTAACTAACCGCTTCACGTCCCAGCAGGAAGCCTTGGTGGACCATCTCATGTCACGCTTGAGGGACGCTGAAGAATCCAACCGCAACACTGAATCATGGGGCGAGTCCCAATCTGGAGGATCTCAGAGACAGCAAAGATCTTCCTTCTTCGAAGGAGCTAACGGCAGGAGTAGCCATGGTAGGAGCCGAGACCGAGCTCAGCCCGAAGTTAGGCCTGAGGAAACGTTTGGTGCCGAACCCAACGGGGAAGGTACCGGGCGGAGGTCAACTGCAGCTGAGCCGGTCATGCTGCCTAACCACAGAAACACCAATGAACGGGGCCGAGCTAGAGTTCAGCCCGAAGTTGGACCCGAGGAAGTGCTTAGATCAGAACCCAACAGGGGAAGATCAAGGCAAGGGCCAACTGTAGCTGACCCAAGCATGCTCCCAGAAGATCAAAGGCAGCCACTGGAAAATATGAGGAATGATAGACGATACCATCCCTACAGGTTGTCTGGTCGGAATCAACCCCACAGAACGGAACCAAACTCATTTCTGTCCGCTCCAAATTCTGATGAAAGGATGGCACGCTTATTCAGAGAGTGTGTCCAACGGGAGCAAAGAGATCGAGGGATAGGCGCTAGGGTAACCAGCCCTTTCGCCCGCAATATCGAAATTGCTATCACCCCCCGAGAATGGAAGATGCCAACAATGGAACCCTACAAAGGAACCTCCGATCCCGTTGTACACTTACAGAGGTACACGCAGCATATGCTCATGAGTGGAGCAACAGAGGGAGTGCTGTGCAAATGCTTCCCGCTCTTCTTAGCAGATCTTGCTACCTCCTGGTTCTGTCATCTACCCCAAGGATCCATCAGCTCATGGGAAATGTTGAAAGAAAAATTCATCAGTCAGTTCCGCATTCATGTGGAGCAACCTAAGGACGCTTATTCCTTATCCAGCGTCAAACAGAAACCTGGAGAAAAGCTGCAGCAATACCTAACCAGATTCAACGCCGCAGCAGCCGCAGTTCAAGATGCCAATGAGAAGCTTATCCTAATGGCCCTCTGCAGTGGGGTGCATCCGGACACTAAATTTGCTAGAAGATTGACAAAAGAAAAACCAGCTACTTTACCCGATTTCTTCCATGAAGCCGGGAAATACATGAGGCTTGAGGATGCTGCCATTGAGGGGCAGTCAGGACAGCAAAGTAAGACGACCCATGGCAACGCCCCTGCTGTGGCAAGGGACATCCGAAGAAATGATTCCAGAGACAATGCTGGGGGCAAGAAAGTAGAGAAACGCCTATATCGGCCAGGACCAAGATTCGACTCTTACACCCCTTTGAACGAGACTGTCGAAAACATCTTCCTTGCCACCCAAGGCGAAGTTAGATACAAACGCCCACCATACAAGAAGGAATTAGATAGCGCACAGAAATCTGGAAAATTCTGCCGCTTCCACGAATCCCACGGACATGATACCAACGAATGCCATCATCTCCGAGATCTGATTGAGGAACACATCAGAAGAAAGAAACTGGAGCGCTATGTAAAAAGTCAAGACAGGACTCCAGCTCCTGCCAATGAAAACCCAAGGCTACCCTCACCAGGGATCGGCAGAGGCGACCGCAACGCTAGCAGCTCTAGTCAAGAGAAGATAGTGGTCCATACCATCTCAGGAGGTCCACACATCGCAGACAGAAGTTGGAAAGAGATGGAAAGATATGGGAAGTCGCTCAGAGACAATAGAGACTGTGTCAATACGGTTATAGAAGAGCGCCACCCAAAGCGGAAAGAAAGTGATGACATCACATTCAGTAAACGCGACCTAGAAGGAAGACAGTACCCTCACATGGATCCCATGGTTATCTCTGCCCGACTCGGTCCCGCCGAAGTTTACCGAATCCTGGTAGACACTGGAAGCTCTGTAAATATCCTGTTCAAACACGCATTCGACAAAATGAGGTTGTCAATGAAGGACGTATCTCCCTGCGATAAACCGCTACACGGTTTCACTGGAGATGCGAAAATGCCCATCGGGCAGCTGGACCTCTTCGTTGAAATTGGAAGCCATCCCCGCTCCGTTGTAAGGAAACAGACGTTTGTGCTGATAGAAAACCATTCGGCCTACAACGCCTTCCTAGGAAGACCAGCCCTATCTGACTTCCAGATTGTCCTAGCCCCGTGGTGCCTGAAAATGAAATTTCCAACAGACAATGGGGTAGGGGAAGTGGAAGGAGACCAAGATATTGCACGAGACTGCTATGTAACCGAACTTCACAACAACCACAGGAGAGATAAAGGGAAAGGTGTAGAGATTGCCCTCTGCACAAAAAGCCTTGAAGCATAGCAACTAAAGAGAGCCCCTCCTCTTCGATACACCAGCGACCCTTTCAATGAATTAGACCCTAGGGACAAAGAGGAGGAGGCCACCGCCGAGCCTGCAGAGGCTATGGAGTTTATATCTGTAGACAAGCACGACTCAAGTAGGCTACTGAAAATTGGGTCGCAGCTGAATTGAAGGAACAACTCATTGATTTTCTCCGCCACAACTTGAATGTATTCGCTTGGTCACACGCTGACATGACCGGACTCTCCCCCGACATAGCGTGCCACGCACTAAACATTGATCCTACCAAGGCGCCTGTAAAACAAAAAAAGAGAAGTATGGGGGCAGAGCGATCAGCAGCCCTCGATGAAGAAGTAAAGAATCTACTCGCCAATGACTTCATACGAGAAGCTATTTACCCAGAATGGATCGCCAACCCGGTACTAGTAAAAAAGGCTAATGGGAAGTGGCGGACCTGCATTGACTTCTCCAACCTAAATGACGCCTGCCCAAAGGATTGCTTCCCGCTTCCCAGAATCGACCAACTTGTAGACAGCACAGCCGGGCACGAACTCCTGTCTTTTATGGATGCATACTCAGGATATAACCAAATTCCTATGCATGCTCCCGACCAAGACCACACTAGTTTCATCACCGACCGGGGTTTGTACTGCTACAAAGTGATGCCCTTCGGACTTAAAAATGCAGGAGCCACCTACCAGCGCCTCGTCAACAAGATGTTCGCAGGGCTAATAGGACGAACAATGGAAGTATATGTAGACGACATGCTGGTAAAATCACGGAAAGCCAAAGATCACGTAAGCCACCTGGGCGAAATGTTCCAGGTACTTCGACAGTATGGAATGAAGTTGAATCCACTAAAGTGCTCCTTCAGAGTGTCATCAGGAAAATTCTTAGGATTCATCGTCCATGCCCGAGGGATAGAAGCAAACCCTGAACAAGTACATGCTGGTAAAATCACGGAAAGCCAAAGATCACGTAAGCCACCTGGGCGAAATGTTCCAGGTACTTCGACAGTATGGAATGAAGTTGAATCCACTAAAGTGCTCCTTCGGAGTGTCATCAGGAAAATTCTTAGGATTCATCGTCCATGCCCGAGGGATAGAAGCAAACCCTGAACAAGTCCGAGCATTAAGGGACATCAAGATACCTTCCACCCGAAAGGAAATGCAAAGCCTAAATGGAAAAGTGGCTGCCCTAAGCCGATTCATCTCCAAAGCAATGGACAAGTGCGTCCCCTTTTTCGAAGCTCTAAAGAAAGATAAAGGAAAGTTCGAATGGACGGACGAATGCTTGACCGCTTTCCTTAACCTAATCGAACACCTCCAGAAACCACCGGTACTCTCGACCCCAAGCAAAGGCGAAGAATTATACCTATACCTTGCTGTGTCATCTCACGCTCTAAGCGCTGCCTTGGTAAGGGAAGATAACCGCACGCAACGACCAGTTTACTTCGTCAGTAAAAGGTTTACTGGGGCAGAAGTCAGATATCCTAAGCTTGAAAAGTTAGCATACTGTTTACTAATCACTTCACGAAAGCTACGTCATTACTTCCAATCCCATTCCATCAAGGTTCTAACCGATCAACCACTAAGGCAGGTACTCCATCGTCCCGACACTTCCGGGCGACTACTTAAATGGTGTATTGAGCTGAGTCAATATGATATCACCTATCACCCTCGCACCGCCATCAAGGGACAAGCCATGGCTGATTTCATTGCAGAATTCACTACCAACGAGGATAAGGAGCAACTGGAAATAACAGAAGATATCAAGTGGAGTCTCTTTGTGGACGATGCATCTAACGAACAAGGCTCGGGGGCAGGTGTGGTAATAATCACTCCCAGGGGAAATAAACTGCACTATGCTATAAGGTTGGAGTTCGCTGCCACCAACAACGATGCAGAATACGAAGCAGTAATAGCCGGATTAGAAATTGCTATCGAGATCGGAGCCAATTCTTTGTGTCTTCACAGCGATTCTCAGCTTATTGTTAATCAAATACTAGGGGAATTCCAAGCTCGAGAAGAACGACTCATAGCATATCTAAAGAAGACCAAGTTACTTCTCAGCCGATTGGACCACTACTTAGTCAAACACATCCCTCGGGAAGAGAACCAAGAGGCCGACGAATTGGCAAAGCAAGCAAGTATGAGAGACGTCGCCATCTTCGGGGCAGTAACTGTCTCAAAGCAAATGATCCCAAGTTTTGAGCAAGTGAATCTGATAGCTGCAACCGAAGAAGCAACTTGGATGACTCCCATCCGAGACTACCTACAAAATGGCACACTACCCGACGGACGTAACGAAGTCAAGAAAATCTTGAGGAAAGCGTCCCGCTACACAATACAAGGAGACATCCTCTATCGGCGCGGGTTCTCTAACCCATTATTAAGGTGTGTCGCCGGAAGGGAAGCCAAGGAAATCTTATCCAACATTCATCAAGGAAGCTGCGGAGATCACACCGGAGGGCAAACGTTAGCAAAAAAGATACTCCGATACGGATATTTCTGGCCCACCTTAAGCAAGGACGCCTTAGATTTCGTCAAGAAGTGTGACAGATGCCAAAAATTTGCTAAGATCCCTCGGCTACCAACAACCGAGATTACCCAGATGACCAGCCCTTGGCCCTTTGCAGTATGGGGAATCGACTTAATCGGTGAACTGCCAATGGGTCGAGGCGGCGCCAAATATGCTATAGTAGCAGTCGACTATTTCACCAAATGGGTGGAAGCAGAACCTCTAAATAAAGTATCTTCAGCGAAAGTTATCAACTTCTTAATCAAAAATGTTCTGTGCAGGTACGGAGTCCCACTAAAAATCATATCAGACAATGGACTTCAGTTTGACAGCGAGGAATTCGCCAACTGGTGCCAAGAACACTAAATTCGCAAAAGCTTCTCATCCGTAGCATATCCCCAAGCAAACGGACAAGTCGAAGCAGTCAACAAAATTCTGAAAACTCTGATCAAAAAGAAGCTCGAAAAGTCAAAGGGCGCTTGGGTGGATGAACTCCCTACGGCACTATGGGCCTACCGCACGTCTTTCAGAACATCAACAGGGCACACTCCTTTCTCTTTGGCATACGGATCGGAGGCTATGCTCCCAGTTGAAACCATTGTGCCTTCCCACCGTAGGATCCACTATAACCCAGAAGAAAACGAAGAGCTCCTCAACATGTCTTTGGATCTAGTCGAGGAGAGAAGGAATGATGCAGTCCTAAAAACAGCAGCCCACAAGCAAAAGGTGGCAGCACAATACAACTCCAAAGTCAAGCATCGTACCTTACGAGAAGGGGATCTTGTCCTCAAGCGAATCTTCCCTCGCCCCGGAGCACTAGACCCAATCTGGGATGGACCATATGTAATTCATAAAGATCTCCACAACGGAGCCTATATTTTGTCAACAGTGGACGGAGAGGTGTTCCAGAGGGCATGGAACATCCAACACCTCCGTCGATACTTTTCTTAACTTGTATTGCCCATATGAAGTGAATTAACAAAGAGAATCAGTGGACGTAGGCATTTTTTCGTGCCGAACCACTTTAAAAAAGCCTTGTCTCTTTTTTAACTTGTTCCTTTGTATCTTGGCTGCTTGTTAACTTTATCCTTTTTCTGTTGAACAAAATCCTGAGCATATAGCATTTCTATTCAAAGCACTCCACAATGCAACTTCACGTGGACAAGCCCCAACAGGTACTATGCGAATCTATGCCCTCGCCAATGAGACACTTTTGCTCCAGCATCCCTCTGCTGCGGGTTAACTCATTGCTCGCGACGGCCCTTAAAGCCAACTGTAATGAGCCGATTATAAGCCACCGAGAAGGCCGACTATAGCCGAGGCAGCTCATTACGGCGTTAGGCTCGCCGGCGACTGTGAACCTATTATAAGCCCCAACATAAGGTGTGGCCAGCCAGGGGCAGTTCACAGTTGACGATCGGCACCCACGCTAGCCGGCCACAGTAAGTCGAATAATACCCGTGAGTACGGGCCATAATGGCCCGGGTAGTTACTGTGCGCGATCTCGGCTCCGGTGTGTCTTAAGTGCGGCTGTGGTAAAAAAGAATTAACTCCCCGCGGAGGCGTAAGATGGGTGACAAATGTCTCCAAGACCCACAGCTAGGGAAAGTGACTACAAAACCCGTTTGCCACGAACTTAAGCACATCGAAGGCCTTCCGTGACTGGAAGTTTTACTATTTCACATATTTCAATTTTACTTAAAAAAAAAAAAACTTTCCTCCTATCCTCTATAACAAACCATAAAGTACAGGATGCAGGGTAAGAGATACCCGCCAATGGATGCAGAGATTCACAATCAGATGGCAGGGCAGTCAACTGCTTTCCATGCTTGGTCATACAAGATATTTGAAACTGCCATTTACAAACAGAACATGAAAGGCGGTATTTTCTTCCTTTATGTACAAATGCATGACTATAATTTAATTTTTTCACACCACGCACTAACATTGCAAGTCATGAGATTATGATTTAAAACCAGAATCTGACATCAAACACAATTTAATTACGAGAATATACACAGCTACATTTCTCATACGACATGTCAAAACAGCAACAAACATCCAAGAAACGACAGAATCAGCTTAAGCTAAAAAATTACACGTCAAGAATAATATTATTACAAGTAGCAGGAATTACAACTTAGAGGTTACTCTACTGTCTTGAGACTAACATATACAAACAATGCCAAGCCTACAAAAAGAATTTTTCAGGTTCAGTCATGAAGCTGGTTGCGTCGAAGTCTTGTCCTTGTTCTTTTGCCCGCCTGTCCGGTCATAAAAAGGATTCATTAGTGATGAGTAACCAAGTTAACAGAAAGACTAGAAAGGAAGACTTACCAGTACTAGCTTCTTGACCATCCTGGTCGTCATCCTCTACCTGCACACCCGCCTCTTCAGCAGCAAGCAGCCGCATACCCTCCTTTACCGCCACTTTCTCCTCCTTGGTGAACTGGGCAGTGACCACATCCATACTGAAGACCGTTCCACCCTCTTTATCTGCATCAGCCTTAGCCTCCTCCAAAGCCCGAAGATATGTCTTGGCCATGACTCTGGGATAATCATCCATCCAAGAGAGGTTACCCTGCTTCCAAGTCCGGAAATACATGTCCTGGAGCATGTCATCCATCATTCCTTCGTTCTCCTCAAACTCCCTCATCCGAGCATCGGAGGCCGACAACCTTTCCACGGCAGCATCTCTCTCCAGTCTGTATCTCGAGCAATCAGCTTGAAGGGACCTCCGCATCACCTCCATCTCTTCCCTCAACTTAGCTTGAGCAAGCTCTGCAGCCTCAAGCTTCTCGGACAATTCCTCCACCTGCTCGAGATCCGCTCTCCGAACCTCATCCACCGTGGTAATAGCCATGTCAATCCGCTCTTTGCAAGCAGCTTCCATTTTCCGCAATTCGGCCCGACTGGCCTCTTCCATGGTTCTCCTTAATCGCCCAGTGGCAGCCTCATGCTGAGAAATCTGGATAGCCTGATCCACAAGCTGCTTGGCCTGATCCGAGACCACCAATCGAAGTCGGATATTGGCGCTCCCTATCTCCTCTCCGGCCTTAACCAGCCGAGCGTGGTGCCCCATCAGCCTCTTGGCCTCCTCTGCCACCCGATCAATGTTAGCTTTGGCCTCGTCTCCCATAGTGACTATACGAGTGGTGAGTAGATCGAGGTCTAAGGACTTGGCTTCGTCAAGTACTCGTACCATGGGGTTACGGGGGAGAAGGTGTTCACCAGTAACTTCGTCAAAAGTAATATCCTGAGAACCTGGATCCAGATCAGGATGACCCGCGAATGGATTACGGGCCAAGTCGGGACGGTCGATATGAATAACAGAAGGGTTTCCGGACGGGTGTGGAGAGGGTACAAACTCGCTACCCTCCTCAGTAATATCATGAATAGGCTGAGCCGGAGGCTGAGGACCGAGCGAAGTTTCGGATAAAGGATGACTCCTCTTCCTCTGCTGAATACCCTCTTCAATGACCCCAAGAAGAGGACGGTACCCGACTACATCCCCGGAGCGTTGGGCTGAGGGCTTCGGCTTAGCAGAAATTTTGGAAAGTTTATATTGCTCGAGCCTGTGTCGAAGGTCTGAAGCTTTGGGCGTCTTGCCTGCTTCTGATATAAAGAACAAGTGTCATAATCTTACATTACTATATGATTCAAGAAACGCGGTAGATTACAAGTTAGAAAAGGAAAAGAAACACAGCTGTGGTTGTACAAACCCTGGGGAGGAGTGGGATACTGCAATAAGTCCTGGATTTCATTCCAGGACGGGAGCGGGTCATAAAATATTCCTAAGTCCCTATCATTAGTGAAGCATGCAGGGGTCAAGAGTTCACCTTGAGTCGTCAGAGCCACCTTGGCCGGAATAGTCGGAGAAGACTCACTCGCACCAGTCCCGGTTTTGTCCGCCTTCCCGGTCTTCTCTACCAAAGCCGGATCATCATCCAACCCCTCAAAAGCTTGGCGGAGAGCATCATCCGTCCACTCTTGCATTTCGCCTACTTGCCCGGAAGAAAGAGCCCTGGAACCATCACCACCCTGTCCTTCGCCACCATCATCACCAAGAAGCTCAACGTCACTTCCACCCTCCGCCTCACCTCTTTCTTCCTCCGCATCTATCTCCCCCTGAGTAAGTGGACAATTGCTGGGAGAAGGACCATCTGACCTCTTAAGTTTCTTACCTCCAACGGCTGGAGGTTTCGTGAATGGTTTTCTCTTTCCACCCTCTGCCGCAACGCCTCCCTTGGCCTGAGCAGCCGCCCTCTCTTCCGCCGTTTCCCTCAACTTAACTACAGACTGCTGCGGAAGAATCAAGTTATATTCTAGAAGGATCGCATTTCTAATCAAGTAAGCAGATGATCTGTATTTCCCAAGAATGCCTTCTATCTCCACCGCCGTCTGAACCAGGCGGTCAGTCTCCACAACCGGAAAGCCACCTGTCGCTAGCAAAAATGAGAAAGTATGAGAAGAAGCATCGCAATCAGGATAGAAATTATAAGTAAAAGCATCAACTTACATCCAGAGGTAAAGCGCCGGATGGAGACGGAGTCGTCCCTAACAAAGAACCACTCTTTCTTGAACATGCTAAATTTGGAATAAAGGTCCAGGACCGGCTTGAAGGTCACAGCAGATTCCAAGTTAATATATGGGGACCCCTTCTTGTAGCCCCTTAAATTGTACAAGTACCGGATCTCCCGGTTGGAGGGAGCGCGACCATACTTCCTCCGAAAAATAACGAAAAGGCTCACCAGTATGGCGTAAGAGTTGGGCTGAAGCTGAAATGGGGCCACCTTCAGGTACGTGAGGAAGCTGACTATCCAAGCATTGAGAGGCGGGATAGCACCGCACATGCAATGGTACCTGCTATAAGCAAAGTATCCTTCGGGAGGACTGTATGGCATGACTCCTGGACCCGGCAGCAGCATGAGGGCTCTATCAATCCCAAAGGAACGAGATATAACATCGAGTTGCTCCTCTTTGAGAAAACTAGGAAAGCAGTCAGGCGGGGAATCCAGCAACTCCTGGGGACCATATCCATCCACTAATGACCTCGGGGCGGGCCCATGACGCTCCGATCCTGATTGAGCTGGGGGCACGGCCGAGGACTCTCCTTCACCCCCGGATCTCCTCTTATCTGATCGAGTTTCAACTTTTCGAGACATTTATCTGCAATCATGGGAAAAGTATATCGTTAGAATATACAAGCAGCGTAATCTGGAATTTCGCTTGAAAATTCGAAGTATGAAACACATGTTCACTCGATACAACAGTTCATTCGGCACTCAACCTAAAAGTTCGTTCGGCATTCAACCTAAAAGTTCATTCGGCATTCAACGTGAAAGTTCATTCGGCACTCCACTTAAAAGTTCATTCGGCATTCAACCTAAAAGTTCATTCGGCATTCAACCTAAAAGTTCATTCGGCATTCAACGTGAAAGCTCATTCGGCACTCCACTTAAAAGTTCATTCGGCATTCAACCTAAGAATATCATTCGACTAAGGGAATTGGGTACCTGATTCGGCAACTGAAATGGTTCGGCAAGCTGGGATGATTCGGCAAAGGATCAGAGTTTGATTCGGCTATGTGATTATCTTGGCTTGGCTGCTCGTTCGGTAGAAGGTAATAGAGACCCTGAGCCCTTACTTATAGGCAACCATAGGCGACCGGACCGTCTGATTCGGCGAACACATCCAAGACTGCGTCGTCATCCTCTAAACAAAGCGCGGCACATTCCGGCATATGCCCCACTTTGGGTGGCAAATGTTGGGCGCATTCTCACCCAGAAGACCTTGCGACCAAGGAGCGTGACTCATCCATCCAGGCTCGCCTAAGCCCATCCGGTATTCTCGTCCTCAAAGGCCCATTCGGCAGCACCATTCGGCAGTAATTCGTTCGGCAGTCTTAAGCCAACACCGAACCAGTCTCCCTCCATCCCACCGAACCAGCCAACACCGAACCAGTCTCCTTCCTTCCCACCGAACCAACAACAACCGGTCCAACTTACTTCCAAACAGCTACCGGTCCACTCTACACTCCAACCACCTCCGAACCAAGCAATGCCGAACCAAGATATACCAGGCCAGATCGCATCAGCCCAGGCCCATCAGCGACTCTACATATCCTGGACCCCTACCCCTAGCCTCACTCTATAAATAGAGGGGCAGGGGTACAGCAATGGGGACAAGTTTGAGAGCTCAAGCACGGAAGGAACTTCCAAACAACTTTCTTTTACTTGTATCAAAGCTTTGTACTTGTAATCACAACAAAAGAAGAGAAATAACATATAAAGTGGACGTAGGCATATTCTGGCTGAACCACTATAAATCTGCGTGTCTTTTTACAGTTTAGCCCCTGTTTTTCATATATTTGCATAAACCTCCAAAATCACTAAGAACAACATAAGATCTACTAAATCATACAACTTTGAGGTGTTTGTCCATTTTTTTGTGCAAACATGTATTATTGCAGACCGCATAATTATTTGTACCTGTTGCACCTCTATTTCAGTTGGTATAGACATGACTGTATATACTTGAGATTGTATTGCTGTTGCATGACTTCATGGGGTCTGGTTTATGTATACTTGATGTAAGCACATTACATACATTGGGTTGCAGCAGCATATATGAGTATATTTATCTGATCTGAGCATTTATAGTTGTGTAGCTTGAGTTGAATTCAGTTGGCCTGACATTTTGTCTGTACATGTTGCCTTTAGTGCTGTTGCCTTCAGGGTACATGCAGCTTTGACCTTGTCTGTAGTGTTGACATTGTGTACATGTTGCCTTGTAGTCTCTGTTGTAGTTTCCATTGTATGTCTACACTCTTTCATTTGACAGTTTCTTGCATCTGTTGATCTGCACTTCCCTGTGTCTCCTATGTTCCAGGTGTCTTCGAGTTCTGTCCTCTGTTCTTTGAGACATTGGGTATAAGTGTACATCACTGGCTCTTGCTTTACTTGGGTTCGAGTCATTTGATTTAGCTATCATGTATTTACATACTTCCGTGATCATACATAAATATATGTATGCAGTTGCACCATGGTATATTTCTTGCGTGTCATTCTATTCTGTTAGTTTGCGTTTCACTTTCATTATTGTAGTGGCGAGGCAGTACACGCGTGCGTGTACTGCAGCCCTAGCAAAAGTGACTGTTTTAATTGATATTTCGATTGTTGAATTGATTCGTTGGTTCAATTCAGTATTTTGAAGTTGTATTCTGATTGGTTTAAGCTGATGATTTTGTTGATATCTAATTATCTTTTAGATAATTAGATTATATGTTTACTAATTATCGTATCGATAATTAGATTTTTGTTGTTTACGCTGTTTTGTTGGCTTGGGTTTCACTTTGACTCTACAATTTTGATTGCTGTTAGTACTCACTGTCGTGATGATTTCACGTACTGTGTGGCGAGGTAGTGCACGCGTGCGTGTACTACAGCCACACAGAAATTTGATATGATTGATCATTTTGAGATTGTTGATTTGTTGTTTAACACTGTTTAGTGTTATATCTGCCGTTATCCGATTCTTTTATCGAGGAGTCGGATATACGAGATTTCTGTGATTGTCGTCTATTTGACTATCTTATTATTATTGCTGCTACGCACTAATAACTGAGTTTGAATTAGACTGACCCGTGTATTATTTTCTTTTGAATGTAATACTCGGGTCAGACCCGAGTTATTTCAGGTTGTAGATTTCCTTCTTTGAGTTGCTGTTCGGGATTTGAAGACTTTTCACATCTTCTGAAGTTGTCAGTGTCATTTTGTAGTAGTCGTGTCATTGTATAGAACGATATGTATTCATGTATATTAGTCGATAATGTACTTGTATATATAACTTCTAGAGTCGACAGTTGTAGTTGTATCATATGTATTGTGTCAACTATGTATTAACTGACATCAGTTATATATATATATGAGACTTTTGTTTTTATCTTTGTTCCGCATTTATATTATCTGTGTTATTGTTATATCTAATGTCCTAAACTATTATGAACCGTCGTAGTTCGTTTTATACTAGTATTGGGTGTGTCGATGGGAGTAAATAAATAATAGATGAAAAATAAAAAGTATATATACTACTTCTATCGAGATAACCAATATTAGTGTAAGGCCAATTACGGATGGTCGCTCCTATCCAGCCTTATTCTTCGTAATAATAGACAGTATTCCTTTTAATACTCTCTGTTATTATGAGCATAGAGGTGGGGCGTCACAGGCTCCTACTTTCTTTGTTGATGTGATGAATCGTGTTTTTCGGGATGTTATTAATAAGTTTGTTCTGGTCTTTGTTGACGATATCCTTGTCTTCTCTAAGTCTGAAGAGGAGCACAAAGTCCATTTGAATTCTGTTCTGGAGACTCTTAGGAGTCACCAATTGAAAGCTAAATTCTCTAAATGCCATTTCTGGAAGGATGAAGTCTGTTCCTTGGACATATTGTTTCTAGTAATGGAGTTTCTGTTGATCCGGTCAAGATCGCTCCGATCAATGTAAGTCTACCTTTTCTCACCTTTCTTTTGTAATTCAATTTTTCTATCATTTTTTGTGGTTCTTATTTTTCCCTATTCTATTTCAAGATTGGGAAACTCCTAGGACTCCATCTGATATCAGTAGCTTTCTGGGCCTTGCCGGTTATTATCGGAGATTCATTGAGAATTTTGCTCGGATTGCTGCACCTCTCACCGCTTTGACTTGTAAGAATGCTAAGTTTATATGGAATGATAAGTGTGAAGCTACATTCAACGAGTTAAAGCGCAAGCTTATTTCCGCACCAGTTCTTACCATTCCAAATGGAAATGAGGGATTAACGGTATACACTGATGCTAGTCGTGATGGTTTGGGAGTTGTTCTGATGCAGGATGGGAAGGTCATTGCTTATGCTAGTCGTTAGTTGATGACCCATGAAGCCAATTATGCTGCTCATGATTTGGAATTGCTTGCTGTGGTTTTTGCTTTGAAGCTTTGGAGGCATCATCTTTTGGGGACTAAGTTTGAGCTTTTTACGGATCATCAGTCTTTGAGGTATATTTTCACTCAGAAGGATTTGAATTAGAGACAAGTTAGGTGGCTAGAGTTCCTTGCTTCTTATGACCTCAACATCAACTATACCCCTGGGAAAGCTAATGTTGTGGCCGATGCTTTGAGTCGGAAAAAGGCGATGTTGTGTCAGCTTGTTGTTTCTTCTCCTCTTTTGGATCGTATCATGGCTAAGCAGGATGAGGATCAGATGCTTAGGCTTATTAAGGAGAGTGTTCATAGCAGGGTTGGTGGTAGTAGTCTTGATGGTAGTGGAGCTCAGATCGATGATAGAGGGATTTTGAGGATTAATAATCGGATTTGTGTCCCTAATGTTGATTGATTGAGACAGGAGTTACTCATCGATCCAGACTTGCTATTCATTCGGGTGTGACGAAGATGTATCAGGATATGAAGAAGTTGTATTGGTGGAGAGGTATGAGGCGTGATATCTCCATTTTTGTTAGTAGGTGTGCGACTTGTCAGCAAGTCAAGGCCGATCATCAGAAGACCCCTAGTTTGTTGCAGCCCCTTGAGGTTCCCAATTGGAAATGGGAACAAGTTTCTATGGATTTTATTGATGGATTACCGAGGACTAGGAGGGGTAATGAGAGTATTTGGGTTATTGTGGATAGATTGACCAAGTCAGCTCATTTCGTTCCGGTCAAGTCTACCCGTTCTGCTTCGAGTTTGGCTGAGATCTATATGAGGGAGATTGTTCGTCTCCATGGTGTTCCTGTCAGTATTGTTTGTGATCGTGTTCCCATCTTCACCAGTCAGTTTTGGAAAGATTTTTAGGAATCTTTGGGTACTCATCTGAATCTGAGCACTGCTTACCATCCGCAGACCGACGGTCAAACGGAAAGAGCGAATCAGATTTTGGAGGATTTTCTTCGTGCTTGTGTTCTCGATTATGGAGGATCTTGGGAAGATCATCTCTATTTGGTCGAATTCACCTATAACAATAGTTATCAGGTATAATCTCGAATCTTTTATTTTAATCTTATCTCAATCCTTTATCTATCTCATTTCATCTTTTGAATTCAGGCTAGTATTGCAATGTCTTCGTTTGCTGCTCTTTACGGACGACTTTGTAGATCTCCATCTTGCTGGATTGAATCCGGTAATCGTTTGGTTCTTGGTCCTGATATGATTTTAGAGGCTTCTGAGAGAGTTGAGGAGATTAAGAGAAAGATGAGGAGTGCTTAGGATAGGCAGAAGAAGTACGCTGATAGGCGTAGAAGGAGTTTGGAGTTTGCTGTTGGTGATCTGGTTTTTCTTAAGGTCTCTCCCTTAAGGAGTATGATTTGGTTTGGTCGTAGAGGGAAGCTTGCTCCTAGGTTCATTAGTCCTTTTCGCATCTTGGAGAGGATTGGTTCTTTGGCTTATCGTTTGGATTTGCCTGAGAAGTTTTCTGGAGTGCATAATGTATTCCATGTTTCGCATCTTCGTCGGTATCTTCATGATCCATCCCTTATTGTCCATACTTCTGCTCTCGAGAGTTTGGATATTGAGCCAAATCTGACTGTCGAGAGGAAGCCACTTCGTATTGTCGATAGACTAGGTACGAAGCAACTTAGAAGGAAATTTGTCAACCTGGTCAAAGTGCAGTTGAGTACTGATGATCGGGATTGTACTTGGGAGACGGAGGAGAGCATATGTGCTTCGAATACGGAATTGTTTGTTTCAGGTATTATTTGATATTCTATCTTATTCTCTCTTTCTTTGTTTCTGTGTTTCGTTCCTTTTCGGGGACGAAAAGTTTTGAGTGGGGGAGAGTGTAACAACCCATAATTTTAACAAATATTTTATTTTAATTTTATTTGAAACTTTGATTTTTAAAACATTTAAAAATAGAAATTTTGGAATTTTCCAATGTATTTTGGATTTTGTTTATAATTTATTTTCCAAATATAATAAAATAATGATTTTCTGGAAATTTTATATTTTGTTCAATTTTAGTCAAACTTTGATTTTCAGTTGAAATGTTAAATTTGAATTTTAAATTTCCAATTTTTTCTTTTAAGCTGAATTTGATTCCGATATTCGTTCTGCTTTTCATTTTGTTAAATACTGTTTTATACTTTTTAAATTTGATAAATTTCAGCGTTTTACATGAAATTATTTTCAGTAGTTTATTGTCTATTTTTCTATGTTATTTTATATTTTTATTTTGGTTTTTGACTTTGTTTGTTTTGTTTGAGTTGAGCTTGTTTTGTTTGGGCTTGACAAGTGGGCTTGGAAATTCCAAAAGACTTATGTTTCTTTTCTTTAATGAGAATAGTGTCTCTTCCTTTTCCTTTTCTTAGCCGTGTGTTCCATCCCATAGCCGTACATATTTCTTTGCATTCCCATCTCTCTTTTCATTTTCATTTCTAACAAAACAAAAATATAGTAAGTTTTTCCATGGCTTCCTCTTCTCTTTTCTTTTTCTCTTTTCTTTTTCTTTTTTGTTGCAAGCATGTTCGGCCACCATCAACCATTCCCCTTAGCCGACCATATCCACCACTCCACCACCACCTATGACCGGCCTTCATCTCCCATCACCCACCCCATGCCATGCCGTGAACCCTAGATCCAAAAACCATCACCAAAACATGATTCAAACCATAGCCGGGCCCTTACATCACCATCTCCTCTTCACTAGCCTCGGCCACCCCTTGTTCACCACCTTCCATACCTTAGCCGTGACCAAACCCATCCCAAAAGCATTCATTTCAGATGTGCCTTGACCATAGCACCATATAGGCCGAACCCATTGAGCCTAGGCCGAACCCAAAGTGCATGACCTTTCACTTACCTTGCCCCTTGACCTTCCAAATGACTTTTTATATGCCATTTCTTCACATTCCATACCATAGCCATGCCTTTTGTGACCATGGTAGAACCTATTTGTTTCAAAACCAGTCATGGTCGAGCCTTGCTTGATGATGGTCAAGTCAATTTGCAAAGTGGTCGAGCCCACTTGCCTTAGTGGAGTCCACTTTGTTTCATTTTGATTCACATTCATACATTGTTTTGATTTATTTTGTTGTGTTGAATATGTACTTATATATATATATTCTATTTTATTTGTTACAAGATTTGGATTTGGGTGCTACTTCTCCTCTAATTTGATTCGTGCTTTGTCGTGCTTTTTCGGAGTTTGATTCTGTGTTTTGAATTGTCGTCTCTAGCTTTAAAAAGGTGAGTTATCACTCTCGACTTCGTACTTATAAAATTGTGAAACAAAGTCATGTGAATTGTAGTAGTAATATGCAATGCTAATAGTAATTTCATATATGCCTGTGATGTGATATTATGTGATGTTATAACCTGATTATATACATGATTATATACCTGTTTATCACCTGATATGACATGCTATGCTTTACTATTTAATTTATGTTTCTGTTTCTCACACTACAAGTTCCCTCACTATGGGTTGAAATGATACATACTCGAACGGACTTTAGAATAAGGAAAAGTCGTTATGAGCTGAAATGATAAGCTCGAGCGATCTTTTATTTGACTTGGGATTGCGGGTTTGAAATGATAAAATCCAGGATTTTAATTCGTTACGGATTGAAATGATATATTATCCGTATTCACTTGACCTGGGTTAGAAAATATTATATAGACCCGTGGTTAATTTTAAATATAAATATTTTTTGAAAATTCTAAGTATTTGGAATATAAAATATATGAGATTTTAACTTAATTTGATTTTAAAATGATTTAATAAATTTTATAGTGATTTTCTAAATGAAAAATTGTATAAGTCAATAAATGATTAAGATGTAAAATTTAAAATGTGATTTGACTTAATAATTGAAATTTGATTTGAAATGGGATTTAGGCTTAACTTAGAAATAAAATATTTTATTTATGAAATGGATATTTTTAAAAGTAAGTAAAATATTTAGTTGTTTGTTAAATTAAAAGTTAAGCAATATAAATGTAATTTTGACTTAATAAATGAATTATGGTTTGATTGGGATATTTTATTTATAAAATTTTATTTTATTAAAATCATAAGTGAAATGATATCCAAATAAATAATTGTGAAAAGTGAGATATGTTTTATAAGTTAAAAATGGTGAAACTGAAATTATAATGTTTCTGAAATGTTATAGTAAATCACAGATTTGTATTGGCAGCATTTCTAAAATGTTGTGGTTTTAAGGTAGCAATTTTAAGTGCTACTGTTTCTGAAAATGTACCGTTTTTCCAAATACTAGTATCTGTACAGTAGTGGTTTCAAAGTGCTACCAGTTCTGAAAATGTACTGAAATAATACTATATCTGCAGTAACAATTTCTAAGTGCTGCTGTTTTTGAAAAAGACTATTTTTGAACTACTATCTACGGTAACATTTTCTAAGTGCTGCTGTTTCTGAAAGATGATATTTTCGAATGCTAATATATGTATTATCACATTTTCAAAGTGTTACGAATGCTAAAATTACAATGTTTTTTGAAATTGTTATAATTGAATGAATGAACTTAGAAATGCTACAAATTTGGAAATGATTATTATTTATGAAGGATATTGACATCGAATTTAAAGGGTTTAAATGAATATGTTTTGATTTGAAATATAAACCATTTTGAAATTTATTGTGGTGACCCTCATCTTTAAAATCACTTAGATTTTTTTTTATTCAAAAGGAACTCACCACTAAACCCCAAATACTTTTATATTTAAATTTTTATATAGTTTCCAAATATTTTTCCCAAGACCCTGTAATTACTAATATAATCATATCAGTGTACAAAGATTAAACCAATTATATATTTGAAGATATACAATTGCTCCTTTATTAATATTTACATGTATATATTTTTATATATATCAGAGTCAATTTAAATCAATTTGAAAACAAAATATCATACAAGCTATTGACAAGCCACTGACTTTCTATTTAAATCTTATTCTACTACCAGAGGTATATTTTTAGCAAATTATAATACCTAATCTTGTTATCTGACTATATATAAATATTAACCTGCCTAAATAAGGCTATTAGCATTTATTTGTTCTTGTGACAGTTATTAGGCTTATGCATAAAATTTATTTCAAGATCCTACTTGTAGTTAGGAACATTATAAGTGATTTCCTAATCACTGTCTCAAATTAAACAATTGAAGTTAGATTGCATTTCTATGTTTGACATGGTACAGATTTTTAGTTGCTTGGTATATCACTATAATTGCTTGGTGTTATCTGAGGGTTGCTTGGTGTTTTTCTTGGTTTTGTCCCGGATGCACTCACACTTCATCAATTGAAATGAAGAGATTCCAGGCTCCAAGGGTTTGATCCATGGCCACCTAGACTAGCCATAGTCCCCCTTTTTACCACTTGCAACCCATACCCTTCATTTTGACAAGCTTTTACAAAATTCCTACTCCTAAATTTCTAAGCCTTTTTATGCCTAGTTCAAGTTTTCTGGAAAATACTTTCTTATAGGTGTTCACCCAAATATCCAAAGTCCATTACCCTTCCAGGTCTACTATTCTCAATGATCCCTTTTTATTTGAAATTTTAAATGCTCAAATCCATACAATTTTCCAGAATTTATGCACCTTCCAGTATCATTTACTTGCCATGCACAAATTCATTTTTTGCTTGAATGTTCTGCTAAGATCTTTGAGAGTTCATTTCATAAATTATATCCCCTTAGCTGTTTAATTTCCATAAGACAAAATATGAACAATAGAAATCAGAGATTCAAATATATTTATATAGATCTCAGTATCAGTTTCAAATATATTTATATATATCTCAGTATCAGTTTCAAATATATTTATATATATCTCAGTATCAGTTTCAAATATATTTATATATATCCCAGTATCAGTTTCAAATATATATATATATATATCTCAGTATCAGTTTCAAATATATATATATCTCTGTATCAGTTATCTGACATGCAAACATTTTATTCCACTTGAGTATTTCTTATTCAAATCTTGTCAAATCTATTGTAATTTTATTTAAAGAAAATCATAGAATAAACTCAGGCAATAAAACCAGAGATCATTACATTCACATTTTATATTTATGTGTTATATCCATCCCCTTGTTTTCTCCCAATCAGATGATCATAAAATCAATAAAAATCAAACTCCATCAAATATCATTCAAAATGAATTTTACTTAAGTACAAGTTTTCATCCCCAAATACTTAGGAAGTTTCCTAATAGTACTTCAATTACTGAAAATAGAATTTGTCTAGTAATTCCATTACAAAACATCTGCAATATTTAAAACAAGTCTCTCTTATTTATACTAGCAGCCAATGCCTTCCTTACTCATCAAGCCAACTTCAATTTCCTGCAAGCAAATCATTTAGCTGCCCCAAATAATTTTTGAGACACCCAGATGATTGCAAGGGCAACCAAAAAGGGTCAGTTTACACTGGTATGAGCATTTATCAATTTTTGTATACATGTACATAATTGTAGTAATCTTGCAATGCCTTCCTAGATTAACAGGTTTTATACTTAGCAAGTTTTGGTTCATGCAAGAAGACACAATATCACATTCAACAAATTATACATTGCACAACAGTCAGTTAAAATTAATCATGTGTACAATTTTAATTCATCCTCATCAAATCTTGGATAAGTAATCACTGATTTATACTCCAATGTTCCACCCAGCAATTAATCAATGAACAATATTTATCTTGATTAAATCTAACACCAAATCTGAAAGTTTATAACCCAGATTTCTAAACCCCTATCCCCATTTATTTTATGGTCTTTAACTCCTTGTCAAATGAACACTATGTATGCATTGTGATGGAAACTCCCAGGTTGTTTAAATTATTCCAACACACAAAGGCCTCAAGGTGCAGTTGCACCATGCATATACTTGCTTCCACCTGAAGTAAGCAGATCATTGACTTCCCCCAAGTGACCAATTTAGTTTTTTTTTATATCAGAGAAATATGACTGCCTGCATATTTTCTGGCTCAACCCCATGTTCCCCTATTAATCTTGATCCATGTTTAATGATGATAGAACAAGAATACTTAAAACTTGTTAATTATGAAAGCCAAATTACAGATCAATGCTCCAAACAAAAATGCACAAACAAACATCCATATCACCCATAACAAATCATTTCAGAGATTTAAATAACTCATAGTATTTTTAGGCTGCCTGCAATAGGACTTAATGCCATTGCATACAAAAGATAAATACTCACATAATGTTTCTCCTTTCACTGCCTTAATTTCTTAAAACAGCAAATCCCCCAAAGCCTCAAGCTAGTGTTTCCCCTTGTTTATTTTATTTTGTTTTTGATCCCGAGAGAGTGATGGTTTTGGTTATGTGCAGTTATTTATAAATCCATTCTAGGGGTTTAGAAAATGGGTAATTCCCCTGATACCCTTAGATGTTTATGTACACATCATATTTCTGTGTGATCATAAGTTGGAAATGCACACTTTAATTAGCTATTTCGGGGATCATGCATTTTTAGACACTCAATACTATTTTCATGACTCTTTTCTACTCATGCAATAAGCATGTGACCCTCAGTTCATTATTTCTTTTTTTATAAGCTTCAAGGAAATCTGAAAATCTACTTTGTATTTTTTTTCTACCTATCTATTACCTCCATTAAATCAGACATACTACCATACTTTGTAATGTAAAATCATTTACACAATTTATTTGCTTGAAATAAATATGGTATGGAAATTTTATTTGATTATGTATATGTGTATATATATTTATATATATATTTCTGCCTTTATGTCAAATCAGTCAATTCCCTTTTAAATTAAAAATCACATATATTATGCTAGTTATTTTCTGGCACAATTATAAGACATATAACCCTTTATATTAAACTTCTTCTTCATATAAAACAGCAAACACCCCATATATATTAAATGTGTATATATATTTACATAATTCTTTGAACATAAAGCTATATTTATTTTGAGTTCCAATTTTTCTTCTAATTACCTTAATTCCTTGCATTTTATCAAACAGAAGCTCCCATTTAATTTTATTTATTGCCAAATTCTTTTCTGTTTTAATGCAATATATATATACTTATATATATATATACATATATATATATATATCTCAGAATTTTCTAATATAAATATATATCATTTTATTTTTATTTTAGGGTCATTACATACCCTCCCCCTAAAAGGAATTATGTCCCCGTAATTTCACCTAATTTCTCCAATTAAAAGCACTAATCCATAGCCTGTTTTAACTCCATAACCCCATACCCATATTTTATGAAAACAAACAATGTGTAAGTATATTTAGAAAAATTATCTTAGGCTGCTTAAACATACCTCTTCATCAGTAAACAAATTGGGGTATTTAGTCCTCATTTTATCTTCAACCTCCCATGTACAATCATTAGTGTCCAAGCTCCATTGGATTTTCACCAGTTTAATCACCTTGTTTCTCAACTTTTTCTCTTCCTTGGCAACTATCCCTACTGGTTCATTGGTATAAACCAAATTTTTCTGGACTTGAACTTGAGTAGGTGACTCCAGAATTGCTCCTTCATCATGCACCCATTTTCTCAATTGAGAAACATGAAACACAGGATGCACACCACTCAACTCCTCAAGTAACTTAAGTCTGTAGGCCATAGCACCAATTCTCTGCATAATTTCATATGGTCCTACAAATCTTGGTGATAGCTTACCAGATTTTCCAAACCTGAACACTTTCTTCATTGGTGATACTTTCAGAAAAACATGCTCTCCTACTTCAAACTCCATTGGCTTTCTCTTTCTATCTGCATAAGACTTTTGTCTTGATTGTGCTGCCTTCATTCTATGCCTAACCAATTCAATCATGTTGGTGGTTTCTTTAACATGATCTGGCCCCAATAGTACGCCCTCTCCTGCTTCCAACCAACAGGCAGGAGACATGCAAGGTCTCCCATACAAGGCTTCAAAGGGAGCCATTCCTATGGTTGATTGATAGTTATTGTTGTAAGTGAATTCTGCCAAGTGAATATGGTCCTCCCAATTACCCCCAAAATCAATCACACATGCTCTAAGTAAATCTTCCAATATTTTATTCACTATCTCTGTTTGCCCATCACTTTGAGGATGGTAGGCAGTGCTTAAACAAAGTTGTGTTCCCATTGCTTCTTGGAAACTTTCCCAAAATCTTGAGGGGAACAAAGTGTCTCTATCACTTACAATAGTCTTAGGTATGCCATGTAGCCTCACCACTTCTTTAATAAACAATTGTGCAAGCCTAGATGCATTTCTATCTGACCTGACAGGAACAAAGTGAGCTGATTTGGTTAGTCTATCAACAATTACCCATATACTATCATTGCCTTTCTTAGTTCTAGGCAAACCCTCCACAAAATCCATGGAAATGCTTTCCCACTTCCACTGAGGTACCTCCAAAGGTTGCAACATGCCAGAGGGCTTTTGGTGGTCTGCTTTAATTTGTTGACATATGGAACATTGCCACATATCTTGCCACTGCTTGCTTCATTCCTGGCCACCAGTAGCCTCTTTTTAAATCATGATACATCTTAGTACCACCAGGGTGTATGGTATACCTGGTCTTGTGATGCTCATTCATGATTTCTTCCTTCAATTCTGCAATGTTTGGTACACAAAGCTTATCATTTTTCCTCAAATAACCTTGGGAATCTATTTTAAAATTCTCTGACTCAATGTTATTTAATAACATTTCTTTCTTCTCCTTTAGACTTTGATCTTGATCTTGCATGCTACCAACTTTCTCCACCAGATTAGACTTCACTGTGATTATTCCCAGTGTACCATACTCCACCATATCACCATGTTCTTTAAAATTCACTGTATCCTTGCAGTATATATCTGCCTCCCCAAGCACTGCAAGATTTTTAAACTCATCAATCATCAAACTGGCTAATCTAACATGATTTCTGCTCAAGGCATCTGCCACTCTATTAGCTTTTCCAGGGGTGTACAATATATCTAAATCATATGCAGCCAGAAACTCCAACCACCTTGCTTGCCTCATATTTAAATCTTTTTGAGAAAATAAATATTTCAATGCTTGATGATCTGTGAATAATTCAAATTTTGCCCCAAGCAAATAATGCCTCCATA
This sequence comes from Allium fistulosum, assembly GCA_030737815.1. NCBI lineage: Eukaryota > Viridiplantae > Streptophyta > Magnoliopsida > Asparagales > Amaryllidaceae > Allium > Allium fistulosum. Next base: position 1,114,160,697 of record CM060904.1, read on the forward strand.
ATTTTAGTGCAAACACTATTGCAGCTAATTCTAGGTCATGAGTTGCATATTTGGTTTCATTGGGTTTAAGCTGTCTTGATGCATATGCCACTACCTTGCCATGTTGCATAAGCACTGCACCTAACCCAGACCCACTAGCATCAGTGTATACGACCATTCCTTCATTTGCTTCAGGGATTTGTAGGACAGGAGCTTCCACCAATGCTTGCTTCAATTTCTCAAAAGCTTGTTCACACTGCTCAGTCCACACATATGGTTGGTTCTTCTTGGTTAGTTTGGTCATTGGTGCGGATATTCTTGAAAAATCCTTGATGAACCTCCTATAATACCCTGCCAAACCTAAGAATGACCTCACCTCAGTCACTGTTTTGGGTCTACTCCATGATTGGACTGCAATGACCTTGCTTGGATCTACACTTACTCCCTGCTGTGACACTATGTGTCCTAAGAATTTTACTTCATGTTGCCAAAATGTACACTTTGAATACTTGGCTTTTAATTCATTTTCTCTAAGTCTGGATAATACTAAATGTAGGTGCATGGCATGATCATTTTCTGTCTTTGAATAAATTAATATGTCATCTATAAATACCAAGACAAACTTATCCAAAAAGTCTCTAAAAATTCTATTCATTAAGTCTACAAAATAGGAGTGAGCATTGGTCAAGCCAAATGGCATTACTAGAAATTCATAAAGGCCATACCTTGTATTAAAGGCTGTGTACTCAATGCTTTCCTCTGCAACTTTCATCTGATGAAATCCAGAGGCTAAGTCTAGCCTTGAAAATATTTTAGCCCCATGCAATTGATCAAATAGATCATCTATTCTAGGCAGTGGGTACTTATTTTTAATAGTCACCTTGTTTAAATCTCTGTAGTCTACACACAACCTCATTGTTCCATCATGTTTCTTGACAAATAGCACTGGGGAACCCCAACTGGAGCTACTTGATCTTATGAATCCTTTCTCTTCTAATTCTTCTAGTTGATGTTTTAATTCTACCAACTCTTTTGGACCCATTCTATAAGGCTTCTTAATGATTGGATTTGTTCCAGGAATTAATTTTATTTTAAATTCAACTGGTCTGTTTTGAGGAATTCCTTTCACTTCTCCAAACACATCTACATATTCATTGACTACTAGGATTTCCTCTATTTTTAATTCCTTTTGAACTTCATTAATACTCCAGATTTTATTAAAACATGTATTCTTTGCTATTTCACTTAAGATGGTAATTCTTTTGCCTTCATTTGTTTCCAAAGAAATAGTAAGGTTTTCTAAATTTAAAATTGCTTTATTTCTCATTAACCAATCTACCCCCAAAATAATCCCAATACCAGGATAATTTAAGGTATATGTCTGAATTAAATTCATAACCCCCTATAATTAATTTCAGACCCATACACTTCATCCCCAACATGCAATGACTCCCTATGGGACTGTGTACAACCAAGGGCTGATCAATGGAAACACATGCAAGTGTTAACTTCTTTACAATTTCCAAAGATATTAGTGAATGTGAGGCACCAATATCATATATTACTGATATGGGTTGGGTATGAATAAAAATTATACCTTCAAGTTGCCCAACATTCCCAGTGTTACTTGCTGCCAAAGCTCCTACCCTTGCTGTTCCCCTATTGGTTTCTGGGCAATCCTTCTTGAGATGACCCATCTTTCCACAATTATAGCATCCTCCTCTGGGTATCTTGGGGTCAGGGCATTGGTTACTATAATGTCCAGCTTTTCCACAATTAAAACAATGAGTAAACTTCTTGCTTTCAGGTGCTGTTGCTCCTTCCCCTTTCTTAGCCCCTTTACTTGCATTTCTCTTGTCATAAGGTTGCACTTTGTTCTGACCACCCTTCTTCTTGTTGAGCTTCATATTCCTGAATTTCTCTCTTGCAGTGTCATGTTGCTCAAATGAGAGAGTTAGATCAATTACTTGATCAAAAGTTTTGTCCTTGTATGGCAACATTGCCCTTGACAAACTAGGGTTCAAGCCTTGAATGTACCTTGCATTCTTTGCTTCTGCATTCCCTATTAACACCAGTCCATACTTGGATAATGCTTCAAACTTCTGAGTGTATTCATTCACGCTCATGCTTCCTTGCCTTAATCTGATAAAGTCTTCAAGCAGTGTGGCCTTGGCAGATGCTGGGACAAATCTGGCCTCAAGCATGTCCTTGAAATTATTCCAAGTAATGGTATCCTCTTGTCTTCCTGCTGTCACAACTTCCCACCAATCCAGTGCAACCCCCTTCAATTTCCTTGAAGCTATCTGTCTCTTTCTTTGGTCATTGATTTGCATATCTGTGAAGACCCTCTCCATAGTTTTTATCCAAGTTTGAACACCTATAGCTCCTTCAGTACCTTCAAAATCCTTTCCTCCCAAAGTGGTACAAGTCTTAAGCAGTTTGGAGAGTTCCTCATGAGGATTGTCTTGCCTTGGTGCCATTCCATCCCTTAAAGCTCTCACAAAATCCTCCATGCTCATCACAGGTGGCTCACGTGATGATCCTGCACCTGTGTGATGCCTTGGTCCTACCATAATGCTATAAATATGATTGTTATGTTAGTTTATTTACCCCTATCAGTTTTTGGTGTCTTTACTTGGTTCATTTTCATTTCTGTGCACACTGTGCATGTGTCACATGTACACATATATATTTCTTGACATAAAGCAAAAAAATTCAACACCAACAATTCAAACAATGCATTCAAACATCCATATGCATAAAACAACATTTACTATGTTATTTAAAACATAGCTCTGATACCAACTGTGGTGACCCTCATCTTTAAAATCACTTAGATTTTTTTTTATTCAAAAGGAACTCACCACTAAACCCCAAATACTTTTATATTTAAATTTTTATAAAGTTTCCAAATATTTTTCCCAAGACCCTGTAATTACTAATATAATCATATCAGTGTACAAACATTAAACCAATTATATATTTGAAGATATACAATTGCTCCTTTATTAATATTTACATGTATATATTTTTATATATATATCAGAGTCAATTTAAATCAATTTGAAAACAAAATATCATACAAGCTATTGACAAGCCACTGACTTTCTATTTAAATCTTATTCTACTGCCAGAGGTATATTTTTAGCAAATTATAATACCTAATCTTGTTATCTGACTATATATAAATATTAACCTGCCTAAATAAGGCTATTAGCATTTATTTGTTCTTGTGACAGTTATTAGGCTTATGCATAAAATTTATTTCAAGATCCTACTTGTAGTTAGGAACATTATAAGTGATTTCCTAATCACTGTCTCAAATTAAACAATTGAAGTTAGATTGCATTTCTATGTTTGACATGGTATAGATTTTTAGTTGCTTGGTATATCACTATAATTGCTTGGTGTTATCTGAGGGTTGCTTGGTGTTTTTCTTGGTTTTGTCCCGGATGCACTCACACTTCATCAATTGAAATGAAGAGATTCCAGGCTCCAAGGGTTTGACCCATGGCCACCTAGACCAGCCATAGTCCCCCTTTTTACCACTTGCAACCCATACCCTTCATTTTGACAAGCTTTTACAAAATTCCTACTCCTAAATTTCCAAGCCTTTTTATGCCTAGTTCAAGTTTTCTGGAAAATACTTTCTTATAGGTGTTCACCCAAATATCCAAAGTCCATTACCCTTCCAGGTCTACTATTCTCAATGATCCCTTTTTATTTGAAATTTTAAATGCTCAAATCCATACAATTTTCCAGAATTTATGCACCTGCCAGTATCATTTACTTGCCATGCACAAATTCATTTTTTGCTTGAATGTTCTGCTAAGATCTTTGAGAGTTCATTTCAAAAATTATATCCCCTTAACTGTTTAATTTCCATAAGACAAAATATGAACAATAGAAATCAGAGATTCAAATATATTTATATAGATCTCAGTATCAGTTTCAAATATATTTATATATATCTCAGTATCAGTTTCAAATATATTTATATATATCTCAGTATCAGTTTCAAATATATTTATATATATCTCAGTATCAGTTTCAAATATATATATATATCTCAGTATCAGTTTCAAATATATATATATATATATCTCTGTATCAGTTATCTGACATGCATACATTTTATTCCACTTGAGTATTTCTTATTCAAATCTTGTCAAATCTATTGTAATTTTATTTAAAGAAAATCATAGAATAAACTCAGGCAATAAAACCAGAGATCATTACATTCACATTTTATATTTATGTGTTATATCCATCCCCTTGTTTTCTCCCAATCAGATGATCATAAAATCAATAAAAATCAAACTCCATCAAATATCATTCAAAATGAATTTTACTTAAGTACAAGTTTTCATCCCCAAATACTTAGGAAGTTTCCTAATAGTACTTCAATTACTGAAAATAGAATTTGTCTAGTAATTCCATTACAAAACATCTGCAATATTTAAAACAAGTCTCTCTTGTTTATACTAGCAGCCAATGCCTTCCTTACTCATCAAGCCAACTTCAATTTCCTGCAAGCAAATCATTTAGCTGCCCCAAATAATTTTTGAGACACCCAGATGATTGCAAGGGCAACCAAAAAGGGTCAGTTTACACTGGTATGAGCATTTATCAATTTTTGTATACATGTACATAATTGTAGTAATCTTGCAATGCCTTCCTAGATTAACAGGTTTTATACTTAGCAAGTTTTGGTTCATGCAAGAAGACACAATATCACATTCAACAAATTATACATTGCACAACAGTCAGTTAAAATTAATCATGTGTACAATTTTAATTCATCCTCATCAAATCTTGGATAAGTAATCACTGATTTATACTCCAATGTTCCACCCAGCAATTAATCAATGAACAATATTTATCTTGATTAAATCTAACACCAAATCTGAAAGTTTATAACCCAGATTTCTAAACCCCTACCCCCATTTATTTTATGATCTTTAACTCCTTGTCAAATGAACACTATGTATGCATTGTGATGGAAACTCCCAGGTTGTTTAAATTATTCCAACACACAAAGGCCTCAGGGTGCAGTTGCACCATGCATATACTTGCTTCCACCTGAAGTAAGCAGATCATTGACTTCTCCCAAGTGACCAATTAAGTTTTTTTTTTATATCAGAGAAATATGATTGCTTGCATATTTTCTGGCTCAACCCCATGTTCCCCTATTAATCTTGATCCATGTTTAATGATGATAGAACAAGAATACTTAAAACTTGTTAATTCTGAAAGCCAAATTACAGATCAATGCTCCAAACAAAAATGCACAAACAAACATCCATATCACCCATAACAAATCATTTCAGAGATTCAAATAACTCATAGTATTTTTAGGCTGCCTGCAATAGGACTTAATGCCATTGCATACAAAAGATAAATACTCACATAATGTTTCTCCTTTCACTGCCTTAATTTCTTAAAACAGCAAATCCCCCAAAGCCTCAAGCTAGTGTTTCCCCTTGTTTATTTTATTTTGTTTTTGATCCCGAGAGAGTGATGGTTTTGGTTATGTGCAGTTATTTATAAATCCATTCTAGGGTTTTAGAAAATGGGTAATTCCCTTGATACCCTTAGATGTTTATGTACACATCATATTTCTGTGTGATCATAAGTTGGAAATGCACACTTTAATTAGCTATTTCGGGGATCATGCATTTTTAGACACTCAATACTATTTTCATGACTCTTTTCTACTCATGCAATAAGCATGTGACCCTCAGTTCATTATTTTTTTTATAAGCTTCAAGGAAATCTGAAAATCTACTTTGTATTTTTTTTCTACCTATCTATTACCTCTCTTAAATCAGACATACTACCATACTTTGTAATGTAAAATCATTTACACAATTTATTTGCTTGAAATAAATATGGTATGGAAATTTTATTTGATTCTGTATATGTGTATATATATTTATATATATATTTCTGCCTTTATGTCAAATCAGTCAATTCCCTTTTAAATTAAAAATCACATATATTATGTTAATTATTTTCTGGCACAATTATAAGACATATAACCCTTTATATTAAACTTCTTCTTCATATAAAACAGCAAACACCCCATATATATTAAATGTGTATATATATTTACATAATTCTTTGAACATAAAGCTATATTTATTTTGAGTTCCAATTTTTCTTCTAATTACCTTAATTCCTTGCATTTTATCAAACAGAAGCTCCCATTTAATTTTATTTATTGCCAAATTCTTTTCTGTTTTAATGCAATATATATATATACTTATATATATATACATATATATATATATATATATATCTCAGAATTTTCTAATATAAATATATATCATTTTATTTTTATTTTAGGGTCATTACATTTATAACCACGGGTTATAATAACGATTGGTTGTTAAAGAGATCGGGATCGGATATGGACATACTCTCTATCGATACCGAAAACCACTTTAACAACTGTGTACGCGATGGAGATTCCAGAATGAAGTAGGATGGTGGCGACGATCCTAAGGTATTTACGTGGACCTAACTCTCATGAGTTAGCATAAGGTGGCTAAAACAGGAGCGATTTCGGGCTAATGAGGTAGCTTCTCTTATCAGACACATTCCATCGTATACCATTCTATTACTTTGTGATTGATTGGGCGCACCCCTTGATTCGGGAGTGTGGCTCGAGTTGGGCGATTGTTGCGGCTTTGCATTACCAACAGTCCGGATGCGTAATTGGTATATCTACCCTGGCATTGCCTCGTTGTGCCGTGTCACCTACCATAGCGTGCTTTACTACGAGTTTGATTTGAATCGTACCTATGGAGTATCCTATGGTAGCTCCAGCTTACGGGGTATTACAGTACTGTATAGACTATTGGCACACCTAAAAATGTGTTAAGGTGGAAAATGTAAAGCCTTAACTCTATTTTTAAATAGTATACTTTACTGTAGACATTATTATAATAGCGTATCTTACTACATAGTAGATAGTTTAACGGATCCTTAGAGGATGGGCGATCCCAAGCATCCTTTAAGTTGTTGATGCATTTCTATTCAAGTTCACTTGAGTTGATTTACATTGTATAAGTATGTATGTCCTGACTCGAGTGTTTTGTGTTTTGCTTCACACTCGGGTCAGCCTGAGTATCACAACTTTGGATTCACCTTCTGGAGCTAGAGATTTGCTAGAGTTTATCTGTCTATCTAGTTGTTTATTTCTATTTCAGTTATTTCCTATTCATCTTTGCTTATGTATTTGAGAACTTAAGTATTCAGACTTCTGTTGTATCTGTTTTTCAGACTATGGTATTTTGTATCTATTTTGAGAATATGTATTATAGTGGCTTCATGAACCACTATGTATTTTTATTTCTGCTGCGAGTTATTCTAATATTCTATGTCTGTGATTCTGTGATTGGTTTTATTTGCTCCAAATTTATTTACAATCTATTGTTTTGAATTATTCAAGTCTGACATGTGTGGTTTTATTGTCGATTTGAATGGTCCTAAATAGTGGGTCATTTGAGAGTATTCATTCTTAGTATATACTATTTCTGGAATTTACCATTTGGCAATTAGTAATACCACTTATGATTATTTATTAGGGTTTAATGGGTATTTCCGTTTGTTGGTTCTTGTTATGTATTGGTATGTTTATTCTTATTGGTATAGCTATGGTAAATACCATTGAGTGACTTATTGAGATTGGGTATGAGATTTTTTTTCCAACCCATGAGTGAGCATTATCTTTTATTTGCATACCAAATGTTGGGAGTACCATAGTTGGCATTTACCATTGAGTGGTACCATTTGATTTTTGTACTTGAATATTTGGATTTGTACCAACTATATATCTATATATATTGGGTTTAGAAATAATATTACTAAATTTGGGTTGGTACATTCATAATTTTTTAATTTTAAACTATTTTGATTTTGGTAAATGCATTGATATTTAGACCTTTACAAGTTAGGATATTGATTTGGGTGAACTTTAACTATTTGGCTTTGAAAAGCATTTAAATTATTATATAATAAGGCCTTGTTAATTTTATGCAAGCTTTGGACATTTGCATAGTTTGGGAATTTGGTTTGTATAAGCTTGAAGATATTATAACTGAGAAAACGGGTTTGGAAAGATTTTGGAAATTTTATTTAATAATATTATTAGGGAAATATAAATGGAGCCACTACAACATGGAACCTACTACTTACTAGGTAGATATAACGAGTTAAACGGGGATAAGGGTAGTTAGTGTGTTATGTGACATTTACCTACGTACATGGATAATTTAATTATAACTAAACCCCATCCATATCAATTATGAAGAGCATTAGCTTGAAGTTTTGTAACTCGTACTGATATATTTTATTGTGTTTATTAAATGCTATGTATATGCTCTTTTAAATTTTTATTTTGTATATATGTGCTATGTAGGTGAAGAGCATGAAATCATATAGTTACAAGCAATTTAGCTCATATTATTACAGTTTAGTTGCAGTGATTATAAGCTATATTTCATTATGCTCTTCTATTATTGTTGTGTATTATACGTGTTAACTCTTTAATCCAAGAGAAGTGCATGTCTCGGGTATGATTTCAAAACCCTCCCTTGGGTCGATTAGTAGGTAAAATAAAATAACTACATGAGTTTGATTGTGACGTACCACCTCTATGCTCACAATAACAAAGGTTATTATGAGGAATAACGTCTGCTATTGCGAAGAATAAGGCTTGTTAGAAGCGACCATCCGTAAGTTATGCCTTAGACGAGTATTGATTACATCGATAGGAGTTATGAAAATTACTCCCAAAGATATAAATTCAACCCAAATCTAAAATGAAACTACAGTGGCTAAAGAAAAATACAGAACAACTCATAATAACAACAACACTGATAGTATAATCACATCAGAACAGAAATATCAGATATATAGCGGAAGACAAGTCTGGATACATTCTACAACAATCGATAGTTCACATGAACCCAATGTACATATACATATCCATCAATACATACATAAGATGAGAGTCAATAAGCCAAAAGTACTCCTCGAAGTCTAGCCAAAAGATGATGTGAAATCCCAAAAGCTGAAGCTGCAACTGAATCAAAAATAGAGATTACCCAGAAATAACTCGGTCTGACCCGAGTATTATTTAGAAGAAAATAATAAACGGATAAGTCTAATTTAAACTCAGAAATAAGTGTATGATAGACAACACTTAAAAAAATAATTATAGTCTCGAATGAGACTATTCAGCATAAATAATCAACACAGTTTAAATGAAGAAATATCAATTTAAACTCCATCAAAATCAATTTTCAAATTCACAATCGAATTCAAAACAGCAATACGCAAATTTATAGTCTCAGATGAGACTATACTCAAAACTCAACTTCCAAATTCATAATTGAATTCAAAGCAGCAATTCAGAAAATCTAGAAATCAAAATAGATAACTAGAAAATCAGCAGTCGCAAAATCTAGAAATCAAAAATAAGATAACTAGAAAAATCAGCATAAAAGTGGATCGATCCCAGCAGATGGCGAGTTTTAGCTACGCCGCACGTGCATCTCAAATGGCCGAAGCCTACCAAGTACTATAATTTGTGGCGCCCATCAGATGACCCGAAGGTCCGCAGAGTGACCCGAAGGTCTAGTACTGGTAATTGACCCGAAGGTCCATCAGATGACCCGAAGGTCCAGCAGAGTGGCTCGAAAGCCCAACAAAATCATCAGAATTTCCAAACAGCAAATATTTCAATTAACGAGTCCGGAATTAAGCGAAATAGTAAAATCATGGTTCCATACTCCGCACTTTTGCTAAATCGTTTAATCTCTTCATCGTTTCCTTGAAAGTTCAAAATTGTGTATTTTATATAAATAACATTTCACGTTCTCAAACGGACAAGTACGGAATTAAGCGAATCAGTAAAAGGAAGGGTTCATAGTCCTCAATTTTGCTGAAGCGTTTAAATTGATTCCTCATTCTTTTGAAAGCGTAAAATGTAAAAAAATTGGAAACAATTTTATTTTAAAATGATTTTAAAAACACGTGATTAAAACAGCAACTCATATAGCAATTTCGATAAAGAAATTGCGCATCACAAAACACCGTAAAAACGGGTATCAAAACAGTGTTGCGGAATAACTGCCTGAAAATTCACTTTAAAATTGACGGATACTGAAGTCAAAACAACAGTAAATTTATTCGTCAATATGACATCCAGACAACACGTATCAAAATATAGCACCGGTGTAAAAATTCCGTTATAAAAATAACGGCGCAAAATACGTTTTTAAAACGTAACACCGGTTCAACAAAATTTAAATAGTGGGCTACACCACTATAATTTCAACAAATTATTGCACTGCCTGGACTTAACACTTGAACACACGAATTAAATTATACACATGCAACATGGACACACTTTCACACACACTGCTACATTGCACGTGACACATATGCAAAAATATAAATTTTTGGACTCAATACCAAATGACCTGAGTTATACAGTTTTTCACGCAACACGTAACAAAACAATAGCCTGGGCTTAACATAAATTTTCATGCAAATTATGAAGTAAAGGCAAACTGGACTCTCTACTAATCCTTCATATAAGCAAGAAATAAATGTGGTCTGGGCATGCATTACACGCAAGCTAAAGTGGTGAAAAATGGTTTAGAAATATTACCCAATTCACGCCAGGAAGTGCACAAGATAAATACACGAAAAGATGGGGAAATCGAAATATATGTAGTTGCTAAAATGAAAGCTACACTTTACTTCTGGATATGCCAGTAAATGCACTACCTCAATCACACACGGTATGCATGTACAATCAGTCCTGTACATTCTTTTCACGCAAGAAAATGTAAATATACTAGACGCAAAGATGTAACCTGGTACTAAATATCTTTACATGAAAAAAAAATTAACAAAACCTTTTGAAGGTAATACATGGCAAGGCCTAAAATAATATTAGCTTTTCATGGTCTAAACTTTGTTTTCGTGGATATGAACATGCAACATCATAATAAAATGCATGAAAAACCACTACATTTCCACATGCACACAAGAAGTAAATAAAATATAACTAAAGCTACCTGGCATCCTATACACATGTGCATACAAAGACAAGCTACTCAAATAAAATGTCCCTGAAGCATACATTTTTGGATGCAGTCACGTGTGAAGAAAAATATGAAGTCACGCATGAAATTAAAAGCTTGAACACTGGCATTCAATGCACGCAAAGAAGGAGAATAAATTAGAGAAGTGAGTTGGGACTCACATTTAAATTCTCTTCACAATTTGCTAGCTACCGGAACCACCTAAAGCTATTCCTAGATCTGCCATTAATGTGCTTATTCTTGGCCTCTGGAGTTTATCTTTTGAACAAAAGTGAAGGCTGACTCCCAATGGTAGAAGGGTACAAATGCATTAACATTGAAAACAGGCTAGTCTACTCTTGCATTTAATGAAACGTGTATAAAGTAAACAAAAAGGACCACTGCATAACATAATGATGGCAAAAGATGTTTATGTTAGCTTTTGGAATTGGACCTGTGTTCACACCTGGTTTCTTTCAAGCATTTAGGCTCTAGCCTGTTACATGTATGCATAATGAATTACCTTGCATCTATTTTATATGTCAGGAAAACAATATGCACGCATGATACATGCATATTTGATACGCATCTTTGGTGACAACCTGAACACGCAATATTTGCACTATTTTTCTCTTCAAATTTTACTTTAAAAAGTTTTTATTTAAAATATATACACCGACCGTAAATCAAAATCACGGTCGTTACAGACTCCCCTCCTTATAGAAATTGCGTCCCCGCAATTTTCATACTAGAAGCTGTCAATACTGCAAATAATTCATCACCACAAAGATTAAAAAGAAAAGATAGATAAGAATGCTCACCCCCACCCGAAGAGGAGAGAAAACCCGGATAAGAACGCTCGATGAATTCTCTGGTTTCCCAAGTGCAATCTTTGGGGTTTGCGGACCATTGAATTTTCACAAGCAGAACTTCTTTGTTCCAAAGGCGTTTAACCTCCGAAGCTAGCACACGTATAGGATTTTGCACCATAGACAAGTCGGGTGAGATCTCAAGATCTTGCAACATATGAGGATCAATGATAGAATCCGAATCTTGAAGACATCGACGAAGCTGGGATACATGAAATACATCATGAATTCCTGAAAACTGGATAGGTAGCGATACACGATAAGCAACAGGGCCAATGCGTTCCGTAATAGGAAACGGTCCAATATATCGAGGAGCCAATTTCCCGGAGCTACTAAAACGCACCACACCCTTCATCGGGGAAACACAAATGAATACAAGATCGCCAACAAAAAATTCCAAAGGCTTCCTATGATGATCGGCATAAGATTTCTGCCTATTCTGAGCCTCTTTCATTCTCTGTCTGATAATACTGGATAGGTAGCAATACACGATAAGCAACAGGGCCAATGCATTCCGTAATAGGAAACGGTCCAATATATCGAGGAGCCAATTTCCCGGAGCTACTAAAACGCACCATACCCTTCATCGGGGAAACACGAATGAATACAAGATCGCCAACAGAAAATTGCAAAGGCTTCCTACGATGATCGGCATAAGATTTCTGCCTATTTTGAGCCTCTTTTCATTCTCTGTCTGATAATATCAATCCTCTCAGAAGAATCACGAATATAATCGGGGCCGAGAACTAACTTTTCCCCCGATTCTAACCAACAAGATGGTGATCGACATGGCCTTCCGTAAAGAGCTTCGAAAGGAGCCATACCGATACTTGATTGAAAACTGTTGTTATAAGAGAACTCAACGAGAGATAAATGGTCTTCCCAACTACCACCAAAATAAAGAATGCAGGCTCAAAGGAGATCCTCTAAAACTTGATTCACCCTTTCAGTCTGACCGTCAGACTGTGGATGATAAGCTGTACTGAGATTGAGCTTAGTGCCCAAAGCTTTCTTAAGGCTCTGCCAGAAACCACTAGTAAAAAGCGGATCTCTGTCACTAACAATAGAACTAGGCACACCATGAAGTCGAACGACTTCCTTAATAAACAACTTAGCCAACAAAGGAGCAGTCTGATTGGACTTAATAGGAATAAAATGGGCTGATTTAGTCAATCGGTCAACAATCACCCAAATACTAGTATGGCCCGACCTCGAGCTAGGTAGACCATCAATGAAGTCCATGGAAATCTGATCCCATTTCCATAATGGAATCTCAAGAGGCTGCAAAAGACCACTAGGACGCTGGTGTTCTGCTTTAACAAGTTGACAAGTCATGCAATGACTTACATAACTTGCAACATCACGCTTCATACCCTCCCAAAAGTATAAGTGTTTCATATCAGCATACATCTTACTACTACCCGGATGGATAGTATACTTAGAACGATGACAGTCCTCAAGAATGTCATTTCTAAGATTAGAAACACTAGGCACGATCAACCTACCCTTCTTCTGAATACAACCATGAACATCAATATCGAAATCCTTTAGATCATCACTTCGGGATTCCGATTTACAACTCTGAATAAGATAAGCAATATGTGGATCTTATTTTTGGGCATCGGCAACATGATCCAACAAACTAGGACGAGCTTCCATGCTAAATAAAAGCACGGGAGAATCAGAAACTGAAGGACGGTCTCTAATATCACAAAGAGATAAAGCTTCCAAAATATTCCACTCTGTTAGCATCATGGAAACAACAAATTGCTGCTTGCGACTAAGCACATCAACAACTCGATTACCCTTACCAGGGGTATACTGAACATCGAAATCATATGAAGCAAGAAATTCGAGCCAGCGTTGTTGCCTCATATTAAGCTCTTTCTGAGCTTCAGAGATTTGTGATCAGTGAAGAGAATAAAACGCTCGCCCAATAAATAATGTCGCCAAATCTTTAAAGCAAAGACTATGGCGGCTAACTCCAAATCATGGGTAGCATAACGAATCTCGTTAGGCTTTAGTTGTCTAGAAGCATAGGAACTACTCTATCCTTTTGCATGAGAACAACACCGAGTCCATAACCACTGGCATCGGTATAAACAACAAGATCATGATTCCATTCGGGAACCACTAAGATAGGAGCATGAGTAAGGAGATCTTTTAACTTCAAGAAAGAATTCTCACACTTATCCGACCAAATAAAAGGAACAGCTTTTCTCGTAAGAGTGGTAAGCGGTAAAGCAATACGAGAAAAGTCCTTAATGAACCGGCGATAATAACCCGCCAATCCAAGGAAACTACGGATCTCTATAACGGTCTCGGGCCTCTTCCAATTCTGAATAGATTCGATCTTGGAAGGATCAACAGAAATACCATCGGAAGAAACAATATGACCGAGAAACTTCACCTTATTCTCCCAGAAGTGACACTTGGAGAATTTGGCGTAAAGCTGATGCTGACAAAGAGTGCTCAAAACAATCTCCGAATGCTGAATATGATCGGCTTCAGATTTGGAATAAATAAGAATATCATCAATGAAAACCAAGACGAACTTATCGAGATATTCCCGATATATCCGATTCATAAGATCTAAAAAATACGCCGGAGCATTCGTCAAACCGAACGGCATAACAAGCCATTCGTAAGAACCATAACGAGTACGGAATGCTGTAAGAGGAATGCTATCTTCCGCCACTCGTAACTGATGAAAACCGGTAGCAAGATCGAGTTGGGAGAAGAGTTTAGCGCCACTTAATTGATCGAACATGTCGTCGATCCTAGGTAATGGATACCTATTCTTGATAGTGAGCTCGTTAAGCTTGCGATAATCAATGCAAAGCCTAAGAGTACCATCTGGCTTCTTAACGAAGACAACGGCGGTGCCCCAAGGAGACGAGCTAGAATGAATAAAATGCTTGGCTTCCAACTCAGATAATTGTCGCTTGAGTTCCTCATTTTCCTTAGTAGACATCCTCGTGGGAGGACGACTGACAGGAAGAGCACCAAAGATAAGATCAATACGGAACTCAATTGCCCTCTTCGGCGGCAAACACGAAATAGGCTCAAAAACATCAGAAAAATCACAAACAACCGGAATATTAGCAATGACATCCTTCGATTCGGAGGAAGACATGAGAGCATTAGAAGCATGATCCATGCTTCGAAATATAATAGATAACTGCTCGCTAGCATCGGGATGCTTAAGATATAAAGTTCTTTCGGGACATAGAATTTGAACTTCATAATGGACGAGCCAATCCATACCCAATATCATATCAAAACCAAGATGATCCATAACATGCAGATTCACATGAAAGGAGAAACCACATAGAATAATCTCAACATCAACACACAACAAACCAAGGGTAGCAGATTCACCAATAGGATTTACGATCCTTAAAGGGTCGCAAAGAGCAATAACATCCAAATGAATAATATCAACAAGCTCCTTTGACACGAATGAATGTGATGCACCCGTATCGAAGAGAACACTAATAGAACGACCATGAAATAAAATAAAACCTTCCAAAACAGAAGGAGTAATACCTTTGGGATGAGAAGAATCACCAGAAGCTTTAGCAACATTTAGCTTCCTAGATTTGAGACCCCTAGAAGCAGTAGGGCAATCAGAAATCCAATGACCCTCTTTCTTACAATAGCGGAAAATGCGAGGCTTAGGACAATTACGGTGAAGATGATCAAGAGAACCACAATTATAGCATGCCCTCTGAATAGAAGGTGCACTACTAGGCTGAGAACTAGAGGTGGCTTGCTTCTTCTTGTTGTTGGAAGAATTAGGCTTAGGAAATGGAAACCTCTTCTTGTTGGGGTTCTTAGAAACCTCAACCTCATCACCACTATCATGTTCCTTTTCAACAGCTTCAAGACAAAGAGCCGAATCAACAAGCTCCTCAAAAGAGAGCTTAAGCTGAAGCAAAAGAACTTTCTTCAAATACTTCTTCAAACCATCAACAAATCTAAGATTCTTCTTACGTGGAGTGTTAATGAACTCAACCCCGTATTTGGATAAGGCCTCGAAAGATGCAACATAATCAGAAACAGAGGACTTTCCTTGCTTCAACTCAAGGAAACTACGAGCAAGATTAGCCTTTTCCGATTCAGGAACGAACATAAGTTCGAATCGTTCCTTAAACTGAATCCACGAGAGAGAGGACTCATCAACTTCTGCAATAAAAAGCTCATACCAATCAAGCGCATGCTCTTGCAACATACTAGATGCCACGAGAACGCGATGATGATCAAAAAGATCCATCCGAGAAAATATGCGCTCACAAGTGCGCAACCAAGTCTGAACCTCCATTACACTTTCAGATCCCTTGAAAGGCTGGCCTCCAAGGTGGGAATAGTCACTACACATGCGAGCGAAGGCAGACTTGTGATTAGGAGCTACGGGAGTAGCAACAGAAGGCTGAGTACTCCGAAATAGCTCCATAAACTGATCAGCTGACATATAGACTCCGTCCGGATGAGAACCACTAGACGGACCTGCAGTAGAACGCTTCCCTCTACCTCTTCCAGCCATAGGCTGAGATACAAGAGAAGGTAAGGAATATATAAACAATACACAATAGATAAGAAATTTAACAATTGGAATACTACGGAATATGAGATTTATTCCTAGACATACTCCACAGGTTAAAGAGGAAAGAATAGATTAGAAAGGCACAAATAAAACCTTCAAATAGTTGTAACACATGTTCCATTCTGTTTCTGTTCTGTGTTTCATTATAATTTGTTCTGGATTTCAGCTCTGATACCAACTATGACGCCCCACCTCTATGCTCACAATAACAAAGGTTATTATGAGGAATAACGTCTGCTATTGCGAAGAATAAGGCTTGTTAGAAGCGACCATCCGTAAGTTATGCCTTAGACGAGTATTGATTACATCGATAGGAGTTGTGAAAATTACTCCCAAAGATATAAATTCAACCCAAATCTAAAACGAAACTACAGTGGCTAAAGAAAAATACAGAACAACTCATAATAACAACAACACTGATAGTATAATCACATCAGAACAGAAATATCATATATATAGCGGAAGACAAGTCTGGATACATGCTACAACAATCGATAGTTCACATGAACCCAATGTACATATACATATCCATCAATACATACATAAGATGAGAGTCAATAAGCCAAATGTACTCCTCGAAGTCTAGCCAAAAGATGATGTGAAATCCCAAAAGCTGAAGCTGCAACTGAATCAGAGATAGAGATTACCCTGAAATAACTCGGTCTGACCCGAGTATTATTTAGAAGAAAATAATAAACGGATAAGTCTAATTTAAACTCAGAAATAAGTGTACGATAGACAACACTTAAAAAATAATTATAGTCTCAAATGAGACAATTCAGCATAAATAATCAACATAGTTTAAATGAAGAAATATCAATTTATACTTCATCAAAATCAATTTTCAAATTCACAATCGAATTCAAAACAGCAATACGCAAATTTATAGTCTCAGATGAGACTATACTCAAAACTCAACTTCCAAATTCATAATTGAATTCAAAGCAGCAATTCACAAAATCTAGAAATCAAAATAGATAACTAGAAAATCAGCAGTCGCAAAATCTAGAAATCAAAAATAAGATAACTAGAAAAATCAGCATAAAAGTGGATCGATCCCAGCAGATGGCGAGTTTTAGCTACGCCGCACGTGCATCTCAAATGGCCGAAGCCTACCAAGTACTATAATTTGTGGCGCCCATCAGATGACCCAAAGGTCCGCAGAGTGACCCGAAGGTCTAGTACTGGTAATTGACCTGAAGGTCCAGTAGAGTGGCTCGAAAGCCCAACAAAATCATCAGAATCTCTAAACAGCAAATATTTCAATTAACGAGTCCGGAATTAAGCGAAATAGTAAAAGCGTGGTTCCATACTCCGCACTTTTGCTAAATCGTTTAAATCTCTTCATCGTTTCCTTAAAAGTGCAAAATTGTGTAATTTATATAAATAACATTTCACGTTCTCAAACGGACAAGTCTGGAATTAAACGAATCAGTAAAAGTAAGGGTTCATAGTCCTCAATTTTGCTGAAGCGTTTAAATCGATTCCTCATTCTTTTGAAAGCGTAAACTGTAAAAAAATTTGGAAACAATTTTATTTTAAAACAATTTTAAAAACACGTGATTAAAACAGCAACTCATATAGCAATTTCGATAAAGAAATTGCGCTTCACAAAACACCGTAAAAACGGATATCAAAACAGTGTTGCGGAATAACTGCCTGAAAATTCACTTTAAAATTGACGGATACTGAAGTCAAAACAACAGTAAATTTATTCGTCAATATGCCAGACAACACATATCAAAATATAGCATCGGTGTAAAAATTCCGTTATAAAAATAACGGCGCAAAATACGTTTTTAAAACGTAACACCGGTTCAACAAAATTTAAATAGTGGGCTACACCACTATAATTTCAACAAATTATTGCACTGCCCGGACTTAACACTTGAACACACGAATTAAATTATACACATGCAACATGGACACACTTTCACACACACTGCTACATTGCGCGCGACACATATGCAAAAATATAAATTTTTGGACTCAATACCAAATGACCTGAGTTATACAGTTTTTCACGCAACACGTAACAAAACAATAGTCTGGGCTTAACATAAATTTTCATGCAAATTAGGAAGTAAAGGCAAACTGGACTCTCTACTAATCCTTCATATAAGCAAGAAATAAATGTGGTCTGGGCATGCATTACACGCAAGCTAAAGTGGTGAAAAATGGTTTAGAAATATTACCCGATTCACGCCAGGAAGTGCACAAGATAAATACATGAAAAGATGGGGAAATCGAAATATATGTAGTTGCTAAAATGAAAGCTACACTTTACTTCTAGATATGCTAGTAAATGCACTACCTCAATCACACACGGCATGCATGTACAATCAGTCATGTACATTCTTTTCACGTAAGAAAATGTAAATATACTAGACACAAAGATGCAACCTGGTACTAAATATCTTTACACGAAAAAAAATTAACAAAACCTGTTGAAGGCAATACATGGCAAGGCCTAAAATAATATTCACTTTTCATGGTCTAAACTTTGTTTTCGTGGATATGAACATGCAACACCATAATAAAATGCATGAAAAACCACTGCATTTCCACATGCACGCAAGAAGTAAATAAAATATAACTAAAGCTACCTGGCATCCTATACACATGTGCATACAAAGACAAGCTACTCAAATAAAATGTCCCTGAAGCATACATTTTTTGATGCAGTCACGTGTGAAGAAAAATATGAAGTCACGCATGAAATTAAAAGCTTGAACACTGGCATTCAATGCACGCAAAGAAGGAGAATAAATTAGAGAAGTGAGTTGGGACTCACATTTAAATTCTCTTCACAATTCGCTAGCTACCGGAACCACCTAAAGATATTCCCAGATCTGCCATTAATGTGCTTATTCTCGGCCACTAGAGTTTACCTTTTGAACAAAAGTGAAGACTAACTCCAAATGGAAGAAGGGTACAAATGCATTAACATTGAAAACAGGCTAGTCTACTCTTGCATTTAATGAAACGTGTATAAAGTAAACAAAAAGGACCACTGCATAACATAATGATGGCAAAAGATGTTTATGTTAGCTTTTGGAATTGGACCTGCGTTCACACCTGGTTTCTTTCAAGCATTTAGGCTCTAGCCTGTTACATGTATGCATAATGAATTGCCTTGCATCTATTTTATATGTCAGGAAAACAATATGCATGCATGATACATGCATATTTGATACGCATGTTTAGTGACAACGTGAACACGCAATATTTACACTATTTTTCTTTTCAAATTTTACTTTAAAAAGTTTTTATTTAAAATATATACACCGACCGTAAATCAAAATCACGGTCGTTACATTGATCCTATAATGGATATATATGCTTTCACATTGTTACCATGACACGATCTATCCATCCAATATATATTTGAGTATATATTTGTGTAATGAGATTGTAGGCGTGGGTTGCAGAATTATGGATCTTAAGGCTAATTTAACACTAAAGGGCGGAGTGAATAGTGTTTTCTAACTTATGTAAATATTTTTAATTCAATATTAATATTAAATCACAGATTAAACACATAATTATACTAACAATTAGTCATACATAAAAATAAAAGCAGTAAAGTAAGAGTTAGAGAGATAGCACCATGGATTTTATACTAGTTTGGATTTTTCCTACATCCAGTCATGTACAATTACTTGTACAGATTTCTTTTCAAATGTCAATCTTTAACTGGGTAGAAGGCAAAGCCAAATACAATCTCGATTTTAAGGTTAGAGGCACACCATTCTATATTTCGAGTCTGGGGTAAACTCACTTGATTTGAATGGGCTACAAACATACTCATTAGATTTGAATAGGCTATTAAGCACACCCACTTGATTTGAACGGGCAACAAGCACACCCAAGAAAATATAAATAAAGTTGATAGATTTCTCAAAGACAAATTCTTGTACTTTGGATACAATGGATCCTATAGCCTCTTGAATAGCACTTTGATCTTTGAATTGAGAGAGAGAGAGACATTTCCAAAATAGTGACAAAGTAGTATTGGATCAATATAATGATGTATGAATTGATTCTGCATAATTGTGAAGAAAATATAGTGTATTTTTCAAGAGAATTTTCAAGAGAGTGAGAAGTGTGAAGAAAGCAAGTAATTAGTTATGAAAAAATTCGTTTGCTCTCCCCTTTGTATAGTAAATTAATAGATGTGTTCGTTAGTCAAGAGTTGTGTTGAATAGACACTTTTATTCAAAATTTAAAAAATGACCCAACGGTCCATATGTCGACATATATGGACCATGTATGTCGACATATCTTAGTGAATTTTGAAAATACTTTTCTTTTAAATTGTTTTGAAAATCTTATATGTAAAGTAATTTGAACATTATTTATAAATATTTTGAACTCTAGAAAACTTTTATAAAATATATTTTTAAATTTAAATAATTTATTTTTTATTTAAAATATCAAAGACTAGAAATTTGAGATGGAGATCAGAAATTGCAATCAAGGACTTTAACAATATATACTAATGACTCAATATACTAAATTATACCTTGAGATTTTCATTTCTTTGCCTTTGAACTCATGAGTCTTCATATCTTTATCTCGAGTCTTTATACTGTACAGTCTTCGATTCAACACCCTGTAATATTCTGCACTATATACTATATAACTTAGCAAAACATTAGTATCTATATTTTATATGGTTATGTATAGGTGTTGTCATCAAAATCAATAACTAAGGTATTAACAATCTCCTCCTTTAGATGATGACAACCATTAAATATTCCTGTATATAAAATATGATATAACTCCCCCGAGTTACATAACCCCTTGAGTATATGCATGTGTATATTTCATATTTTTCTCCCCTTTGTCACCATAAAAAATGGGTAAAAATAAAACTCTCCGTAAATGAAATACTTATAAACAGTAGAGTCAAAATCAATAAATTTAGATAAAAATAATTGAAGCTTTTATAAGAATATGATTCTATTCATGACATATAAATGATGATTAACAATATATAAAGACTTAAATAAGTAAGGCAAGACAATCTTTATTTATTTAAATTTAAACAATCCAAGCATATAATTCTAAACAATCCAAATCAAAAGCCATACTTTTTCCAATCCACACCATCAAATCTTAATGTAATCAATCCAAACCAAATTATTTACATATTATCATTAAAAATAAATAAGTTTAATATACAAACCTAAAAAACAGAAATCTAGACATTCCTAGGAACTTCAACCCAACCTTCAGATCTAAAGGTTGGATTTGCTTTGATGGCATCTCAGTCTTCATTGTCCTTAGTGTTTGGGCATTCTAGGTTGTTGGTTTGATCATGTTTGATCAAGGAAGAAATTAACCATCGAAGATCGTAAAAAAGCTTATCTTGCTCTTTTATCAATTTCATTTGGCTTAATTCCAGATGCTTTTGATTCCTTAGAATAAAAGAGATATATTTGAATGATTGGAGAGTTTCTCAAAGGTTTTCATAAAGTTTTTGGTGTGGAGAAGATATTTTTATTAAAAATGTTTAAGAATGAAAAGGGAAAAGAGCGAAATGATGAGTGAACTTGTAACAACCCGCATATTTTACGATGGTATATTTAAATGTTTTATTTAAATATAGCGTCGTTAGTCGGATTTAAGTCCGAAATGTCACTTTTTGCAAACGGTCAAATTAGGACTCGGGACCACTTCCATTGAGTCCAAAATGGCGTTTGCGATCTTTTTAAGTATAAACATCGATATGTTTGGAGTGAGTAGAATTTTGCTATTTTCTATTTGGGCTTTTGGGTTTGGGTTTCAGCCCACTAACCCAACTTAATACCCTAACTCATTAACTCTTCATCCATTCACTCAATTCATTTCCTAATACTCTAGCTTAACTGAAAATGGGGGAAGAGAATGGGAAATAGAAATTCCAAGCCCTAGTTTCCTTTTGCAAACTCAAATTCTTGCTCCAAAATCAAAGAGAAGCTTAGGTAAGCCTTCTTTTCACCTTCTCCATCTCAATCTCTCTCCAATTTCAGAAATTTCCTATAACCTAATTTAGGAAATACTTGTTTTGATCTTAGATTGGAGTTTGTAGAGTAGAAGTGAAGAGTGGTTGATCTTTTCTTTGCATTTGAGCTTCTCATCATTGTTTTTGAGTTAAAAGGTGAGTTTTTGAACTCACATCTAAGCCTATAGCTTTTGTTGTGGTTGGGTAAGAATTCCTAACATCTATTCATGTTCATTTGTTTTTGATTTGGATTGATTTGGTGAATTTTCCAATTTTTGGTTTTTGAAGTCCAATTTTGTGAAAAATCCAATCTTTGATGTTTGAACACGTTAGTGGGGTGTTTCGGAGGGCCATACAAGGCTGGGTTGTCGCTTGGCATAAATCCTTAGTCGTTGTTGCTCGCTCGTTCGCTTCCGTCCGTGTTATTGATTTTGCCCCACAAGGGGGCTAGGCTGATTCTGCTCTGGAAGCGGGTTCAGTCGACTGAACCAGTAGGTCAGTCAACTGAACCAGGGGCAGAAAACATTCTGTCCTTGTGTTAGTCGACTTACAACCTGGGTCAGTCGAATGACCTGGAAACCAAAAGTTTCCAGGCACTGGGCCAGTCGACTGACCTCCTGGTTCAGTCGACTAACCTGCTTGTCTTAGCCCAATTTGTTTGTTTTGCTTGGGTTTCCAATTTTAATCGATTCGTGTCGATCCAATCAGTTGTTATCGCATTTTTGACTTTGATGATTCCTTTTTAGATTTCATACACGGGTTTTTATAAAGTGATCTTTTTAAATTGTATTAAAAGCTCGTTTCTCCAACTTATAATTTCTATATAAAACACACACAATTTTGCACTTCGAGCGAAGAGGGAGGAGAATTAAATGATTAAATAAAACTCGTGCTATGAACACGTGGGTTTATCTTTTCAGTTAATTCCTAATCTATTCGTTTGACCGTTTTGACCTTTGGGTCTGGTTTACCGATGAGATGAGGTGAACTTTGTACTGCTTTGAGTGTGAAATTGACTAACGGTTAGTAAACCGTTTAGTGCGAACGTGTGGTATGGGACTCACGTTAACATTTTTCGGGTTCCTTTCTGAGAGTTGTGACACGTTCTGCCAGTTAGTGGTGTCCAGTACTGGGTCTCCGAACCTTCGCCACTACGGTTTGTTGCCTTCGGGGTTTGTTGCCTTCAGGTTTGAGCCTTCGGAGTTTGTTGCCTTCGGGTATGTTGCCTTCGGGCTTGTACCTTCAGGTTTGTGCCTTCGGGTTTGTTGCCCTATAGTATCACTTTTGGAGTTGGTCATTCGTCACTCCTCTAGAGATATTTGGGTTTGTTGCCTTCGGGCTTGTGCATCCTTGTTATACAGTACTGAGCTCGAGCATCTTTTGTTTCTTTGACAATTATATTTCCCTAGTGTATCGCCCTTCGGTGTAGGTCCTTTGAACCACACGATATATAGCGATTACCTTGTGGAAACTTATGTTACCTTTATTGGTATTTGTTATTTGGCTTTTTAGCTTGTTTTGGGATATTCATATCCTTTGTTTATTTGAGTTGCTGATGATATGAGGCTTGTTATGATTCATCTTTTATTAGATGATTTGGTTATCTCTTTTGGAGATAAGCGTGGTACTTTATGACCTTGTATGTTCATTATCATTTGGTTTATCTAACTGATTTGTTTAGCTAGACTGACCCGTGTATTTTATACTCGGGTCAGACCGAGATGTTTCAGGTTAGGTACATTGGACTTAGCCTATTTTTCTTCCGCATGGACTATTCTGCCAGCTCCTTTTTGTTATAGCTTTTTGTGTAGTCCTTTTTAGCTGTAACTCTGATATGTATTCTTTTGACTCGCCTGTATATTGTGGTTTGCTTTACCACTTGACATGTATCATTTTGTAAACTCTGTAATGTATCTATATATGTGTAAATGTATGTGATGATCCACTGTTCTGTGATGTGTATTACATTTGAGTTGTTATATTTTGTTCTAATAGATCCTTCAGCCACCTATGGCTTTGTATTAAGTATTTATTGGATATGTCGATCCATTTGAGAAAGAAGTGGCAATTATCGGCGTATTCAATAGATAATTAAGACAAGGCTATAGATGGTCGCTCCTATCTAGCTCTATTCTCCATATTAGCAGACGGTGTTACCTAGTAATACTCTTTGCTAATGTGGGTCTTGGAGTGGGGCGTCACAGCTTGGTATCGAAGCTGAGTTCAGAACAAAAATATGATAAACATAGAACAGAGACACATATTACGGTACATCAAAGGGTAGTACGAATGTTACGAATCTTTGAATCATCGTGCCTTTATTCTTTCTGTGCCTTTGGGGTAGATAGAATTTTGGGAATACGTCTAGGAATGAATTTTATTCCGTAGTATTCCATATTTGAATTAATGATATCTACCTTGTGAATAATCTTTATCTTATCTTAATTTTCTGCTAATGGACGGAAGAGGCAGAGGACGACGCTCGGATGCTGGGCAATCCAGTGGCTTGCATCCGAACAGCGTTTACACGTCTGTCGAGCATTTTTTGGAGTTATTTAGGAGCACTCAGCCTCCAGCTCCTATTCGAGCATCTCCTCCATGCAAGTCTGCCTTTTCACGCCTGTGCAGTGATTTTTCTCATCTTGGAGGAAAGCCATTCAAAGGCTCCGAGTCCGTTCTTGAGGTCCAAGCTTGGATTCGCACATGCGAGCATATCTTCTCTTACATGGATCTTTCTGACCACGATCGGGTTCTTGTAACTTCTAGCTTATTGCAAGAGTGTGCCCTTGATTGGTATGAGCTTCTTGTAGCCGAACTTGATGAGTCTGTTCTTTCTTGGACTCAGTTTCAGGAACGATTCGAACTCAAATTCATTCCTGAATCTGAGAAATTTTTATTAGCCCGTCGCTTCCTTGAGTTGAAGCAAGGGAAGTCCTCCGTCTCTGAATATGTTGCATCATTCGAGGCCTTATCTAAGTATGGTCTTGAATTCATTAGCACCTCTTATAAGAAGAATATGAAGTTTGTCTCTGGTCTTAAGAAATATCTTAAGAAGTCTTTAATGCTTCAGCTTAAGCTTTCTTTTGAGGAGTTGGTTGACTTAGCACTTCATCTCGAAGCCATCGAGAAGGAGTGTGATAGTGGTGATGATGTTGAGGTTCGCAAGAACCCCAATAAGAAGTTTCCATTTCATAAGCGGGAATTTTTCCCTTCCAAGAATAAAAAGCCTGTTGAATCTGGTTCTAACTCTCAATCTGCTGGAACACCTTCCATTCGGAAGTGTTTCAATTGTGGTTCTCCTGATCATATGATTCGAGCTTGTCCTAAGCCTCTCTTCTGCCGTTATTGCAAGAATGAAGGTCATCATGTTTCATCTTGCCCTACTGTTCCTACTAATGCCAAGTCTGGCAAGCTTTATGTTGCTAAAGCTTCTGGAGGTTCTTCTCAGCCCAGAGGTATATCTCCATTTATTTTGGAAGGTTCTATTTTATTTCATGACCGTAGTATTCGAGTTCTTTTCGATACGGGTGCTTCGCATTCTTTTGTACTGAAAAAGCTCGTCGATGATTTGTCTTTGGATATTTCTTATATGGTTACTTTGTTGAGGATTGCGAATCCTATTGGAGGATCCGCAACCCTTAGCATGCTTTGTAATGATGTTGAGATTGTTTTATGTGGCTTTTCTTTTTGTGCGAATCTGCACATTATTTCCTATCTGGGATTTGATATGATTTTGGGTATGGACTGGCTAGTGAGATACGATGCCATGATTATTTGTTCTGAAAGAATTTTATATCTTCGACACCCAGATTTGTCTACTCAGCTATCACTTGTTCTTCAGAATGTGGATAATTTCGAAATGGCTTTATATTCTCTTGACTCACAAGATGATGATGATATATCTTGTATTCCTATTGTTTGTGACTTTTCTGATGTTTTTGAGCCGGTTTCGGGTTTGCCACCAAAGCGGGCGATCGAGTTCTGCATTGATCTCATTCCAGGCGTGCAGCCAGTTGGCCGTCCTCCCACGGGGATGTCTACAAAAGGAAATGAGGAACTCAAGAAGCAGCTTTTAGAGCTTGAGTCCAAGCAGTTGATTCAGTCCAGTTTTTCACCGTGGGGTGCCGCGGTTGTCTTCGTGAAGAAGTCCGATGGAACTCTTAGGCTCTGCATCGACTATCGCAAGCTTAACGAGTTTACCATCAAGAATAGGTATCCATTGCCTAGGATCGATGATATGTTCGATCTATTGAGTGGTGCTAAGGTCTTCTCTCAGCTCGACCTTGCCACTGGTTTTCACCAGCTCCAAGTCGCGGAAGATAGCATACCTCTTACAGCTTTCCACACTCGATATGGTTCATTCGAGTGGCTCGTTATGCCGTTCGGTTTGACGAACGCCCCTGCTTTCTTTGTTGATCTTATGAATCGAGTATTCCGAGAATATCTTGATAAGTTCGTCCTTGTGTTTATCGATGACATTCTTGTTTATTCTAAGTCTGAAGCCGAGCATGCTAATCACTTGAGAATTGTCTTGAGTACTCTTCGTCACCATCAGCTTAAAGCCAAATTCTCCAAGTGCCATTTTTGGGAGAATAAGGTTAAGTTCTTAGGCCATGTTGTATCTTTCAACGGCATTTTTGTCGATCCCTCAAAGATCGAAGCTATCCAGAATTGGAAGAGGCCTGAGAATGTTCATGAGATTCGTAGTTTCCTTGGATTGGGGGGTTATTATCGTCGGTTCATTAAAGATTTTTCCCGTGTTGTGCTTCCTCTCACCAGCCTTACTCGGAAAGGCATTCGTTATATTTGGTCCGATAAGTGTGAAGCTTCCTTTCAGACATTAAAGGAACTTCTCACTAATGCTCCTATTCTTGTGGTTCCCGAGGGGAATCATGATCTTGTTGTCTACACCGATGCTTGTGGTAGTGGTCTCGGTGCCGTGCTTATGCAGAAGGATCGGGTAGTTGCTTATGCTTCTAGGCAACTGCGTCCGAATGAAGTTCGCTATGCCACTCATGATCTTGAGTTAGCCGCCATTGTCTTCGCCTTGAAGATTTGGCGACACTATTTATTAGGCGAGCGCTTCATTCTCTATACCGATCATAAATCCTTGAAGTATTTGTTCACTCAGAAGGAACTCAATATGAGGCAACAACGTTGGCTCAAGTTTCTTGCCTCCTATGACTTTGATATCCTATATACCCCTGGTAAGGGTAATCGCGTTGCTGATGCACTTAGTCGTAGACATTCGGCTGTCGTTTCTATGATGCTTGCCGAATGGGATATTCTTGAGACTCTATCTTTTTGTGATATTCGAGATCGAGCTCCATCCTCTGATTCTCCTATAGTATTATTCAGTTTGGAAGTTCGACCCTCTCTATTTGATCGTATTGCCAAAGCTCGGCGACGTGATCCTGATCTTGTGCTTCTTATTTAGCTTTGTGAGATTGAATCCCGTGATGAGGCGTTGAGGGATTTCAACATTGATTTTCATAGGTGCCTTCGCAAGAAGAACCTTCTTGTTGTGCATTCTGATTCTGCACTTAGGCATGACATTCTTGATGACTGCCATCGTTCTAAGTATACCATTCATCCTGGCAGTAGTAAGATGTATGCCGATATGCATCACCTTTATTATTGGGAAGGCATGAAGCGTGATGTGGCGAGTTATGTGAGTAATTGCATGACTTGTCAATGTATTAAAGCCGAACATCAGCGCCCTTCTGGTCTCCTTCAGCCTCTAGAGATTCCATTTTGGAAATGGGATCAGATTTTGATGGATTTCATTGATGGCCTACCTCGTATGAGATCGGGCCATTCTAGCATTTGGGTTATTGTTGATCGCCTCACCAAATCAGCTCATTTTGTTCCTATTAAATCTGATAGGATTGCTTCTCTTTTGGCTAAGTTATATATCAAGGAAATCGTGAGACTTCACGGTGTTCCTAGTTCGATTGTGAGTGACCGTGATCCTTTATTCACAAGTCATTTCTGGCAGAGTCTTCAGCAAGCTTTAGGAACAAAGCTTAATTTCAGCATAGCTTATCATCCACAGTCTGATGGACAGACTGAACGGGTGAATCGTATCTTAGAGGATCTCCTCCGTATTTGTATTCTTGATTTCGGAGGTGGTTGGGAGGATCATCTACCCCTAGTAGAGTTCTCCTACAACAATAGTTTTCAGTCCAGTATAGGTATGGCTCCTTTCGAAGCCTTATACGGAAGGCCATGTCGATCACCTTCTTGTTGGTTGGAATATGGGGAGAAGCTTATTCTTGGCCCAGAGTTTGTTCATGATTCTTCTAAGAAGATTGATCTTATTCGTCAGAGAATGAAAGAGGCACAGAGCCACCAGAAATCCTACGCGGATAACCGTAGGAAGCCTCTCGAGTTCTCGGTTGATGATCTCGTCTTTATTCGTGTTTCTCCTTTGAAAGTGGTTATGCGCTTCAGTACGACAGGGAAATTGGCTCCTCGCTTTGTAGGAACATTTCCTATTATTGAACGTATTGGCCCTGTGGCTTATAGAGTTTCACTTCCAGCTCATCTATCCGGTGTTCATGACGTGTTTCACGTCACTCAGCTTCGGAAGTGCCTTCGAGAATCGGATTCTGTTATCGACTCTCCTGATTTGCAAGGGCTTGAGATCTCACCAGACTTATCTATTGTACAGCAGCCTATTCGCGTACTTGCCTCGGAGGTGAGACACCTTCGAATCAAGGATGTGCCGCTCATTAAAGTTCAATGGTCTGCTAATCCCAATGACTGTACTTGGGAAACCAGAGAGTTTATCGAGCGATCCTATCTGGGTTTTCTATCTTTGCTTAGCAATGGTGAGAATATCTTTTTATCTCAAGCTTATTTTCTTTCCTTTTTGGGTAGTGTAAGTATGTAGTTGTTACAAATTCTTCTCTAGGAATTGCGCGGACGTAATTTTGTTAAGAAGGGGAGATCTGTAACAACCCGCATATTTTACGATGGTATATTTAAATGTTTTATTTAAATATAGCGTCGTTAGTCGGATTTATGTCTGAAATGCCACTTTTTGCAAACGGTCGAATTAGGAATCGGGACCACTTCCATTGAGTCCAAAATGGCGTTTGCGATCTTTTTGAGTATAAACATCGATATGTTTGGAGTGAGTAGAATTTTGCTATTTTCTATTTGGGCTTTTGGGTTTGGGTTTCAGCCCACTAACCCAACTTAATACCCTAACTCATTAACTCTTCATCCATTCACTCAATTCATTTCCTAATACTCTAGCTCAACTGAAAATGGGGGAAGAGAATGGGAAATAGAAATTCCAAGCCCTAGTTTCCTTTTGCAAACTCAAATTCTTGCTCCAATATCAAAGAGAAGCTTAGGTAAGCCTTCTTTTCACCTTCTCCATCTCAATCTCTCTCCAATTTTAGAAATTTCCTATAACCTAATTTAGGAAATACTTGTTTTGATATTAGATTGGAGTTTGTAGAGTAGAAGTGAAGAGTGATTGATCTTTTCTTTGCATTTGAGCTTCTCATCATTGTTTTTGAGTTAAAAGGTGAGTTTTTGAACTCACATCTAAGCATATAGCTTTTTTTGTGCTTGGGTAAGAATTCCTAACATCTATTCATGTTCATTTGTTTTCGATTTGGATTGATTTGGTGAATTTTCCAATTTTTGGTTTTTGAAGTCCAATTTTGTGAAAAATCCAATCTTTGATGTTTGAACACGTTAGTGGGGTGTTTCGGAGGGCCATACAAGGCTGGGTTGTCGCTTGGCGTAAATCCTTAGTCGTTGTTGCTCGCTCGTTCGCTTCCGCCCGTGCTATTGATTTTGCCCCGCAAGGGGGCTAGGCTGATTCTGCTTTGGAAGCAGGTTTAGTCGAATGAACCAGAAGGTCAGTCGATTGAACCAGGGGCAGAAAACATTCTATCCCTGTGTCAGTCGACTAACAACCTGGGTCAGTCGAATGACCTGGAAACCGAAAGTTTCCAGGCACTGCGCCAGTCGACTGACCTCCTGGTTCAGTCGACTAACCTGCTTGTCTCAGCCCAATTTGTTTGTTTTGCTTGGGTTTCCAATTTTAATCGATTCGTGTCGATCCAATCAGTTGTTATTGCATTTTTGACTTTGATGATTCCTTTTTAGATTTCATACATAGGTTTTTATAAAGTGATCTTTTTAAATTGTATTAAAAGCTCGTTTCTCCAACTTATAATTTCTATATAAAACACACACAATTTTGCACTTCGAGCGAAGAGTGAGGAGAATTAAATGATTAAATAAAACACGTGCTATAAACACGTGGGTTTATCTTTTCAGTTAATTCCTAATCTATTCGTTTGACTGTTTTGACCTTTGGGTCTGGTTTACCGATGAGATGAGGTGAACTTTGTACTGCTTTGAGTGTGAAATTGACTAACTGTTAGTAAACCGTTTAGTGCGAACGTGTGGTATGGGACTCACGTTAACATTTTTCGGGTTCCTTTCTGAGAGTTGTGACACATTCTGCCAGTTAGTGGTGTCCAGTACTGGGTCTCCGGACCTTCGCCACTACGGTTTGTTGCCTTCGAGGTTTGTTGCCTTCGGGTTTGAGCCTTCGGTGTTTGTTTCCTTCGAGTATATTGCCTTCGGGCTTGTACCTTCGGGTTTGTGCCTTCGGGTTTGTTGCCCTATATTATCGCTTTTGGAGTTGGTCATTCGTCACCACTCGAGAGATATTTGGGTTTGTTGCCTTCGGGCTTGTGGATCCTTGTTATACAGTATTGAGCTCGAGCATCTTTTGTTTCTTTGACAATTATATTTTCCTAGTGTATCGCCCTTCGGTGTAGGTCCTTTGAACCACACGATATATAGCGATTACCTTGTGGAAACTTGTGTTACCTTTATTGGTATTTGTTATTTGGATTTTTAGCTTGTTTTGGGATATTCACATCCTTTGTTTATTTGAGATGCTGATGATATGAGGCTTGTTATGATTCATCTTTTATTAGATGATCTGGTTATCTCTTTTGGAGATAAGCGTGGTACTTTATGACCTTGTATGTTTATTATCATTTGGTTTATCTAACGGATTTGTTTAGCTAGACTGACCCATGTATTTTATACTCGGGTCAGACCGAGATGTTTTAGGTTAGGTACATTGGACTTAGCCTATTTTGCTTCCGCATGGACTATTCTACTAGCTCCTTTTTGTTATAGCTTTTTGTGTAGTCCTTTTTAGCTGTAACTCTGATATGTATTCATTTGACTCGCCTGTATATTGTGGTTTGCTTTACCACTTGACATGTATCATTTTGTAAACTCTATAATGTATCTGTATATGTGTAAATGTATGTGATGATCCACTGTTCTGTGATGTGTATTACATTTGAGTTGTTATATTTTGTTCTGATAGATCCTTCAGCCACCTATGACTTTGTATTAAGTATTTATTGGATATGTCGATCCATTTGAGAAAGAAGTGGCAATTATCGACGTATTCAATAGATAATTAAGACAAGGCTATAGATGGTCGCTCCTATCCAGCTCTATTCTCCGTATTAGCAGACGGTGTTACCTAGTAATACTCTTTGCTAATGTGGGTCTCAGAGTGGGGAGTCACAGAACTTTTTTGGAAGAAATAGGCTTGAATAGGAGTAAAAAGTCATTTGGAATGTTTGAATAGAGGGTAGTTATAACATTTTCAAAATTCAAAATCTTGCTAAACGACTAGGATATGTCGACATATCTAATATATGCATGTCAACATATATGCCTGAAATTTCAATATTTAAGTTTTTGATATAGTTTTTGTTTTAACTTAATACCATTGTATTTTTATAATTTCCAGAGATTAATAGAACTATATGGAACAACAAGGAATAGATTTCATTACTTAATGATGGAGAAATACATGGTTTCAAAGAAAAACAAAAGAAATACATAAAAATGACATGAAATAAAACTAGACAAACAAACAATAAGGGTACAAAGATAGATAACTAGATCTAAAAGGACGATGATGAAGAGTTTCCACCAATCTTCCTAATGATTTTCCCAAAGTAATTGCCCACTTTGTTGGAGAGTGAAGTGAACTTTTTTCAAAAGGAATGTTTAAGCTTCTTTTGGTATTTGAGAAGCTTCTCTTGATTCTTTAGAATCTCTTTGTTGGAAGGGTGAGAAGGTTTGTCGAAGCTTTCTAAGGAAGTATCCATTTCCTCCTCTTCCTCTTCTTCAATTTCCATTTCGTCACCTTCTTCTTCTTGTTGTTCAAATTCTCACTCCTCTCCTTAGGCCAATCTTTCCTCTTTTTAAGGAGGAGTCCCATATGGTTCAAAGTAAGGAGGAATATGCATGAGAGAGATGTTGTCCTTGTCAAAAACTTTTCAAGGAAAAGTGGGTTCTCCTCGTAAATAACACCAAAATATCCTAACACTCTATTAAGATACACACCATGGTAGAGTGGTTCTCATGTCTAGAAATATTCTTTTGAATAAAATCATCTAAAATGACTTGTGCCCAACTGATGTTGTAGTTTTCATAATGGCTAAAGGAGCTTTAAAAACATTTTGAGTCGGGTTATTATAATTTATCATCCTCGGAGTGATGCTTTGTTATAAAATGGGACTCATAAGTCTCGATTTTCGTCTATGATTTTTGTGTTTGAAATCAAATTCTTTATTACTTTCAAAAATATCATGTAAAACTTCATGATTTTGTCCATCATTTTTAAAGTTAGAGAGGTCAATCCCACTAAATTTGCAACCAAGTATTTGACACAAAAGTTCAAGTTTAAAACAATTGTAGTTACTCTTAGACTACTCCAAATTTGTCCCTCTTCTTCTTTATTAATTTTTCCATTCAAATGTGCATAAAATAGTTTAACTAAATTTGGATAACACACAAAATTGTTTTGAGAAGAGCCGACTAAACCAAGTATACCATTTTGAAAACAAAGATATTCAAGACCATAGGAAGAAAATCACCGAACTTTACAAATCTTCCAGGAATTTTTTTTTGAAAGTAGCATATTCAATATAAGTATCTATGGCTTCTTTGTCATTGAAAAGAAAGTCTTCGATTCATTTTGAGAGCCTTATGATTTTTGGTGGTTAACTTGACGATGCCATTATCGTCGAAGAGATAAGAGAGTGAAGAGATAATTTGAATTTTGAAATAAAGTGAGTGGATGAACGGATAGAGATAAGATGATTTAATAGAGAGAGAACTGACATTTCAGTTTTTTGAAAAGATGCCTTTTCAATAATTGGAATTAATGCAAAATAGATGGAAATTAAAATTTTAAAATTGAAATGAAATTTCAAAATTCTGGCATGTTTGTTGACATATGGGCTCTAAGTATGTCGACATATGGGCCGAAAAGTTCAAAATCAAAACTAAGGTAAAATATTTCTATTTATATATATACACACTTATATGCATCTAATATTATTATTAATCTATATTTTATTCCTAAAAAATGAAATAGAAATTAAATGTAGAAAGTACCACTTTTTGCTCCATTCCTTTGATCTATTCTAATTAACATACTGTTACTGTGAAACACATGTTTGCATCCTCAGTACCCGGTTCACTGTCACTTGCAGTTTCTGAATCATCTAATGTTGTTATATAAGCCCTCTTTCTTTTTTTAGATGAATCAGTAGTTGGAGAGATCCTTGATTTATTTTGATGCAGACAATCTCTTTGCAGATGAACAGGTTCATCGTAATTGAAACATCTAATTGCAGTTCCAGTTCCAGGAGTCTTACTTTCAGGTCTTCGAAAGTTGTTCATCTTTCAACATTTTAGGAACATTTTGGAATTTTTGGTCATGAAAGCAATCTCCTCATCATTGTCATTGCGTGAATCCCAATTATCAGATATTGCGTTAAAGGCAATGGATTTCTTTTATGCTGCATTGCTTTCTCTTCTGCCCTGCAATTGTGCTTCAAAAGACATTAAATTACCTAATAACTCTTTAATTTTTAGAGTACTAATGTCATTAGTCTCTTTAATTGCTGATGTCTTTTGATCCCACTCCATAGAGAGTGAATTGAGGATTTTTCTAACTCGATCCTCTTTAGAAAAGTTTTTACCTAATGGTACTATAGAATGTACTATATCTTGAAACCTACAATAAATATATGAAATAGACTCATTCTGATTCATTTAATATAATTGACACTAATTAGTTAGCATGGAAATTTTAATCTATTTAACTTTACTGCTACCTTCATGAATGACTTTAAATGTTCTCTAAATATCATATGTAGATTTACAGATAGAGACTCTATTAAATTCATTTTTATCCAATGAGCAAAATAAAATATTCATGGTTTTAGAACTATTAAGTGCTTGTGCCTTTTGGTTAATAGTCCAAGTTGAAAAGTCAGTCTGGGGTTTAGTGTACTCATTCTGTGTAATATTCCAAATATCTAAGCCATTAGACTGTAAATAAATCTTGATCCTATATGACCAATAAGTGTAATTACTGCCATTAAAAAGTGGGAGTGTAGCATTAGATTGACCTTCTACAAAAGCGTTGACAAGTGTACTAACAGTGTTGCTAGCCATTTAACTTTTCAAAAATCAAATTACATGTTTTTTTCGAAAACCTAGTGCATTGATAGGAAATAAGGGTTGTGGAATTATGAATTTTAAGGCTAATTTAACACTAGTGGAGGGGTGAATAGTGTTTTCTAACCGATGTTGATCTTTTTTATTTTATTTCAATATTAATATTAAATCACAGATTAATAACACATAATTATACTAATAATCAATCACAGTTGCAATCTATAAAAATAACAAGTAAAGTAAGAATTAGAGAGATGATACCTATGGCTGTCAATGAGTACCCGAAAAATCCTAAATCTATCCGTATCCATATCCAAAATTAGAAAAATCATCCAATATCCAGAAAATGGACACGGATGCGGATATGGCTATTCCATATCTGATAGTTACTCATCCGATTTTTAGCAAGATTATAGTTATTCTTTTATGCATTTAGTACATAAAATGATTGTCTTTACTATTTTATCCAGGTAAAAAAGTTTAATATGCATATAAAAATCAATAGTTGTCGATTAAAATTATTTTTCTTAGTGTATTTATTATTTTTAATATTTTTAATACTTAAATGGATTTATAACAAATACAAATTTTGCATTTATTGGTTTAGATTTATTGATTGTGAACTGTTCAAAGAATATTCGATAAATATTCAATATCCGTTTGCATCCACGGATACAAATATCTGATATCGTAAAATGATTTTGGATATGTATACGGATATGGCACTATCCGTATCCGAAAGTATCCGTTTACAGGCCTAATGACACCAGGGATTTTATACTAGTTTGGATCTCTCCTACATCTAGTCCTATACAATTGCTTGTACATATTTCTTTACAAATGCCAAACTTTAATCGGGCAGAAGCCAAATCCAAATACAGTCTCGATTTTGAGGCTACGAGACACACCCTCTTATATTCCGAGTTTAGGGTAAACTCACTTGATTTGAACGGGCTACAAGCACACCTACTAGATTTGAACGAGCCACTAAGCACACCCACTTAATTTGAGCGGGCTACAAGCACAACCAAGTAAACACAAATAGAGTTGATAGTTTTTTCAAAGACAAATTCTTGTACTTTGGATACAATGGATCCAATATCCCCTTGGATAACACTTTTATCTTTGAATTGAGATGGAGAGAGAGAGATGTTTCCAAAACAGTGAGAAAGTTGTATTGAATCGATACAATGTAGTATGAATTGATTCTATATAATTTTTAAGAGAATGGAGTATATTTTTCAAGAGAATTTTCAAGAGATTGAGGAGTGGGAAGAAGTAAGTAACTAGTTATGAAAAAATTCATTTGCACTCTCCTTTATATAGTAAATTAACAGATGTGGTCCATTCGTGAAGAGTTGTGTCGAATAGGCACTTCTATTCAAAATTTAAAAAATGACCTAATGGTCCATATGTTGACATACAAGAACCATGTATGTCGATGTACCTTAAGGAATTTTGAAAATACTTTTCTTTTAAATTATTTTGAAAATCCTATACTTTGTAAGATAATTTGAACATAGTTTATTAATATTTTGAACTCTAGAAAACTTTTATAAAATATACTTTGAAATTTAAATAATTTATTTATTATTTAAAATATCAAAGATAAAAAATTTGAGATAGAGATCAGAAATTGCTATCAAAGACTTTAACAATATATACTAATGACTCTATACACTAAATTATAACCTTGAGGTCTTCATTTCTTTTTCATTGAACTCATGAGTCTTCATATCTTTAACTTGAGTCTTTATACTATACAGCCTTCGGTTCAACACCTATGTAATATTCTGCACTGTGTATTATATAACTTAGCAAAACATTAGTATCTATATTTTTAAATGGTTTTATATGGTTGTTGTTATAAAAATCAATAATTGGGGTATTAATAGTAGGATAGGTTGGTGTTGATTTCTACTTCGGGAAATATAAGCAAGAAACACCATTGTGGGTTTTACTTATGATTGTATACTAGGAGATGATTAAAATATGTTTGTTAAGCCTATTATTATACTACACTCTGATAGATATTAAGTTATGACTAAGTACATCCTATCAAATCTTACCCGATCACTTTATAAGTTATGTTAACATTATATTGATGGAAGTAAGCCAGCACACTGTGGATAAATGGATGAATTTCAAAAAGTCCATTTTAGCTCTTATTGGGCATACAAAGTCTAAATTATTTTAGGTCCAATGTAAATAATTTTAAATAAAATCAATATTTTATTTAATTAGTTTATATAAAGGATTCGATTTGTTTATTTAATATATATAATGCATATATGTATCATACACATCTGTGTGTACAGTGCATACGCAACGAATAGGAAGTGTACATGGTATAATGTACCCATATATAAATGCTAGGATTTACACCACAATGGGCACATTTTGCCTTTATATGCATATTTGTTGTCCATGATTTACAAGATATATATGTATATATTAAATTTTGTTTTTATTTAATAAAATAAATCATTTTGACAAAGTCAATAATTTTAAAACTCAAAATTATTTTCGATATATCTAATTTGTTTACTTAGTAAAACAGTTTCAAAAAACTAGATCTATATCTATAAATTAAAAGTAAAATGTATATATATAATAAATTTATGTATTTATATTATATACATATATTTATGTATTTAATTTTACAATAAAATAACTATTAAATTAAATATATTAAACGTATTAAAATTGCCTTATGGCAATTTTTTAAAATTCAATGTGAAATAAAATAAGAACATAATTTTATAAAAATAAAATTATCAATTTATAAATATATATAAGTATTAATAAATATATTACTTTAAACCATATACTAATTTATGTTTGTAAGTAATCTAAAATTATGTTTAAAATATATTTATTTTGCTACCGAAAAGATTTTGATACATAATATAATTTAAAATGATTTTTTAATATAGATAAATATGTATACGCGTATTTATATTTACTCACATTTGTATATATTCAAACAAATTTAAATTACTTAAATAAAGTATTAATGTTTTAAAATTAAAATAAAATAATGTTCATAAAAGGCATACATCATAAAAAATATTATTATTATTGCTGGAACAAAGATGTAATATATAGATGATGATGATATTTCAAGATCTATACATACACAAACGCGCGCGCACATACATACAACACACACACACATATAACAATGTAATAGTATATTGATAATGGGACAACATCTATGCATATAAATTTGTTCAGACATCATTATAAATCTGTACTAACATAGTAGAATATAAATCGTAAATAATGAATTATACCTAATAGGATATAGCCTTTGTATGCACTTTGATTGATCGAACAACTCCTAGATTCGTCTAGAATCCCCTCTGGGTTGCTGCAAAGATTTGGAGTACCATGAATTATAGTATAAATTATACTACTATGAAAGAACCCTAAGGCTACTATAACACTAGAGGGGGGTGAATAGTATTTTATAGCTTATACAGAACTTTTTTAAATAGTTTCAATATTTAAATAAAAATACAGATAATTAACACACACACACACACATATATATATATATATATATATTAGCAGGCAATCATGGATATATATAAATGTAGTAAAATAAAGTAAAAGCAAGGGAAATGACATAAGGAGTTTTATACTGGTTCAGACTAAACAATCCTATATTCAGTCCTGTACAGTATTGTACAGATCTTCGTTCAAATGCCGACTTTAATCAGGTAGCAAGCAAACCAGAATGCAATCTTGATTTTAAGGCAACAAAATACACCATTCTAACTTTCCTAGCTCAGGGTAGACTCTCTTGATTTAATCGAGCAACAAGATCACCCACTTAATTTAAACAGGTAATAAGTACACCTACTTGATTTGAATGGGCAACAAGTACACCCTCTTGATTTGAATGGGCAACAAGCACATCCATACAAATAGTAGTAGAGAGTTGTTGATTTTAAATAGAACAAGTTGTACTTTTGGTACAAAATATCTTATAGCCCTTTGATAGCGGTTTGATCTATAAATTGCTGAGAGAATACTTCCAAGTTAGTGATTAGATTATAGAGAATGAGTGTAGTAAAGTGAAGATTGAATTTGAAGAGTATGGAAAGTGGATTTCGTGAAATATATAATGAGAATTTAGAGTAAGAAG
Source organism: Allium fistulosum (assembly GCA_030737815.1). NCBI lineage: Eukaryota > Viridiplantae > Streptophyta > Magnoliopsida > Asparagales > Amaryllidaceae > Allium > Allium fistulosum. The sequence continues at coordinate 1,114,199,938 of CM060904.1, forward strand.
AATAGGAAGAAAGTAGGTATAAAAATTCGTTTTCCAATCCCCTTGATATAGTGTTTGAAGGGACATGTCTATTCGCAAAAAGATGGAGTAAAAAATCACAACTATTCAAAATTCAAAAGACATCTCTTCAACGGTACATATGTCGACATACATTTGTATGTTTGATTAAACAACAATATGTTTAAAATATTATAAAATTCTGGCATTTTGTCAAATCATTTAAAAATAGTTTTTAAATACTTTTAATATATAAAACTCTTGTAAAATATTTGTAGAAATATATTTTGAAAATAAAACAAATATTTTGTTAAGAGAGTATTAGAAGAAAAGAAAGTTGTTATTAAAGGACTTTAACAAATTAATCTAATCTCTATTAACTATAATATATAGTCTTGATCTCTTCACGTCTTTATCTTTAAACTCTTGAGTCTTCAATTATCTTGATTATCTTTGAATCTTAATCTATAATCTCTTTACTAATTAGTCTTCAAACTAGATTATCCTGTACTTGTATAAACCTATGTAATATCCTGCAAAATATTCTATACAACTTGGAAAAACATCAGTACCAATATATATAGTTGTTGTCATCAAAATCCATATACGTGGTCTTAATAATCTCCCTCTTATTGATGATGACAACCATGTAAATATATTTATTATAAACTATAATGTAACCCCCTAAATTGGTTAACTCCCCATATTTTTAATAACTTCCCCTTAGTATATGCAAATATTATATTTTATATTTTTCTCCCACTTTTTCATCAACAAAAATAGGTAAAGAAAAATAAAATCCCCCGAAATATGACATATTAAATATTATGAAATGTGATAATGTTGTATACATAATCAATACTAATTCCAAAATAATATTTCTGAGAAATAACAATATATAATTACATATGTTTAAACTATACACTCAAGGCATATTAGGGCTGTCAATTTCCTACACGACCCGAAACCCGCACGGAAATTAGCAGGTTAACCCGACCCGTTAATTTGGCGGGTCATTTTCGGGTCAACCCGAATTTGATCCGTTTATAAACGGGTGGGTTTCGGGTTGACCCGCTAACCCGAAATTGACCCGTTACCAACCCGTTTATACTTATATAGGTTGACCCGACCCGTATACGACCCGACCCGTTTATGACCCGTTTGTACCTTATACAGGTTATACGGGTTGACCCGACCCGTTTACGACCCGTTCCGACCCGTTTACGACCCAATTATACCTTATACGGGTTGACCCGACCCGTTTACGACCCATTTACACCTTATACGGGTTGACCCAACCCATTTACGACCCGACCCGATCTGACCCGTTTATAATCGGGTTACACGGGTCGGGTCGGGTCAACCCGTCTATAAATGGGTCGGGTTCAGGTTGAGCTTTACTGACCCGTTTAATAAACGGGTTGACCCGACCCATTTAAAATCAACCCGAACCCGACTTGACCCGACCCAAACCCGACTCGACCCGACCCATTGACAGCCCTAAGGCATATCATCCATGTTAAATAATTTATTTAGAACAAACCGTACCATTTATCAAATGAAGCCAAATATACAAATACAAACCAAACCAGGCAGTCAAACTAAAGCAACCTTATAAGTTCAAACCAAACAAACACATACCCATAACACTTCTTACATTTTCAAATTAATGTTTTGTTTTAATGATTGGTAATTTTTGAATGGAGCAATTCAGACAGTGAAGACAAAAATTTCCTTTTCATTCCACTAAATTGCCATTAATGTCATAATTGACTTCTCCTATGCAATGAACGCCATCTTCATCTACATCCTCATCATCATCATCATCCTCTTCTTCTTCATTTTCTGCTTCATCACCTTGATTCATAGGGTTTTGAATTGCAAGATTTATTTGAGTATCTCCCTTTTCAATGATTGTTCGATTGGCTTGATTATCCAATAGACGTTTCTGCAAAATTCCTCAACATTCTCACTTGCTTCTCTTATCCGTTTTTTAATCGAATGCATTACTTCAATTTCAGTTTGCATTGTGAGAACATGTTTTAATTCTTTTTCAATATTGCCTGGTATAGAGAACTGAAGTCACGAAATAGGCTTGATTCTTCTCTTAGACATTTGGAGTTGGATGGATCTATTTTTATTCAATTAATTTTGAGTTTTCATAAGGAAGAAGATAAGGAAGTGGGTCTAGAGTAGAAATACAGTGGTTAAATAATTGGTTTGTCGACATATATAAGGTAATTTTGTTTTTCAATTTTCTATCTATTTTAAAATTTATTATTTCTAGATTTCTTTATAAAACATATTCCAAGTTTTCTTCTTAATTTGGTGAAAGTATTTTGCGCTAATGGTTTAGTTAAAATATCAGCTATTCGATTTTCTATATTTATAAATTCTAGTGTAATAATTCCTTTGTTTACGTTGTCTCTTCGGAAATGATGTATTATACCTATATATTTTGTCCTAGCATGATGTGTTAGATTTTTAGATAGATTTAATAGGCTAGTATTGTCATAATATATTAGTGATTGTTTTAAATTTAAATCGAAATCTCTTAGATTCTATTGCATATAGATAACCTGTGAACATGCTAATGCTGTTGATATATATATATATGCTGCCTCTGTTGTGGATATCCAGCATAATCAGCATTACTCTTTGATATTAAGTCTAAAGAATCTTCTTTTTGATAGAAGAGGCTATAGTCTAATGTATTGTGAACATATCTTAACGTGCGATTTACAGCTTTATGATGTGTCTCCTTAGGTTGTGACTGATATCTTGCACATAAACATACATTATGCATGATATCGGGTCTACTAGTTATGATATAGAGTAAAGATCGTATCATAACTCTATATAGTTTTGGATCACACTACAAGAAAACCTACTTTTAGTGGCACTTATTGCTAGCGTTTGTAAGCTAAGTGCTACAGTAGATATTTCATTTTATTTTTTAACGCGGTAGGCGCTAGGAAATTTTTTGGTTCCTCCATCAAAAAATTTTAGGAAAATTTTTAAGTACCACGTCTCTAATTTTCATACCCCTCTTGTTTCCACTTCACAAAGTTCTCATCGGCTCTAAATCACCATCTTCAACCTCTTGTTACTCCACCTTCGAACAAAAACCATCGTTAGTAAAGTATATATCAAACTTCAAAATACATAGCCAAAAGAGGAGAAACACATCGGTGATCGATTCCAAATCGCTACTCAAAATAAGGCGAAGATGGCACACGATGCGACTGGTGACTCCAAACTTCGATCGATTGTGGGCTGGTGGCGACTTTAGCACAACACACAATGCGACAGCACTCCAAATCAGGCGGTTGCGGTGACTTTAACCAATCACTATGAGAGATTTAGACGATGACTCGATTGTTGACTTCTTGGAAAAGTACTAATTTTGGTTTGGCAATTGACAATTAACATCATGACATATTTAATTTGTTATAGTCTTGGACATTTGGGATGAACTGACATGCAAATAAAATTTACTGTAGCTATAACTTATAAATCACTGATTTGATTTTTATGCATATGCTCAGATTTGCATTGTAGCTTATTTTTCACATAATGTTTGTACGTAGAACTAGATCGAGACATGATTTGTTGACTAACTTTTAATTACATTATTTTAGGCTACAATGCAATATGTTAAAATTTATTTTCACCTTGGCTCAATCTCTACTACATCTTTATTGTACTTTGTGGTAACCATGAGTTGATTAAGATTTCAGACTGTGCATGCATAGAAGGCGTTCGATCAATTTTTTGAAAAAAGCCGAACTTTGTAAGGTATATGATTTCATGTATACAGTCATATTACTTGGAAGGTATTTAAGCTAATTAATCTTTTGTAATTTTTTCATCATTCGATCATTAGTACCCATTTTGTATGGAATATCTTATGGTGGTGGTTTTGTTATAAGCAGACCACTAGCTGCATCTCTTGCTAAAATGCAAGATAAATCCTTACATAGACATCCAGCACTCTACGGAAGTGATGATTGGATTTAAGCATGGATGGCTGAACTAGGTGTGCCCGTAACTAAACATTCTAGCTTTCATCAGTTTGATGTTTATGGTAGTTTTCCTGGTTTACTTATTGTAGTGAAAAATAAGATTTTTGGGCAGTGGAAGCAGAACGCCCAATAATCTAGTCTGTGGAAAATCTCAACAATTCCAATTCAACAAAGATAATAAAATGAAAATCAAAGAGCGCAAATTATAGATAAAAGAAGAATGGGAAGAACTCATCGATATAACGAGGTTCGGCTATGCCTATGTCCTCGGACCCAACAACCTTTATTATTTCTTTACTTCAAGCGAGAGTACAACATGAGAAGAAAATAAATCACTCAATATAAAATTTTCACCCTACAGTAGATACAGAAATAAGGATCTTATTGAAGATATTTTATGGAGAACTCTCTAATCATCTTTTGTTGAAAAGATATACAAATGTCTTCATATATATAGGTGGAAAGATGAGGACTACCTTGAAGATGATGATAAAGTCTTTTTGGATTTAGTTGATTTGATTTCAGTACAAATTTAGCATATTGGTATTTGTTTCCACGTATATCCTTATTTGGCAGATTTCTCAAATCAATTAATATATCTTATGACATTAATTAATTATCTTCCTATTTGTTTCTCATACTTGGTTGATTGCGGAAATCGATTAATATCTTCTTTCTTTTAATATTTGGAATCAATTTAAATCGTCCAAATTTAACACTCCACCTCGATTTAAATATATCAATCAATCAACTAAACTGGCTGTTGGGTCAGTGCCCCATGGCGCTAAGTAGCTCATACCACACTAATCAAGTTTGAGCAATGCTCAAACTTGTCCTTTGGAACTGACTTTATTAACATATCAGCTGGATTGTCTTTTATATGTATCTTCGATAGCTTTATCTTATTTCTCTCTTCTTCAAGCATGAGAAAGAAACTCCTAACATCAGTGTGTTTTATCCGTGAGATCTAGGCTTGATTCTCAACAAGATGAATGGTGCTTTGACTATCTGAAAACAACTCCACCGTCTTCTGCATTATTGATAAATCCTCCAAAAGCTGCAATAAATACAATCCTTGCCCGGTCGCTTCCACAACAGAAATAAGCTCTACCTCTGTAGTTGATAAAGCTACAATGGATTGTAGCTTGGATCGTCAAGAAATCGAGCCTATGCCAAGTGTATAAACATAGCTAAAGTTGATTTCCTACCATCTCTATCCCCAGCATAATCTGAATCACAATAACGTCTTAGAGTTATGTCACTACCTCCAAACAATAAGCCAATATTAGAAGTGCCTCTCAGAAATTGTGGAATTCAGTTTATTGCTTGCCTCTACTAACAACACTAACTGCATGAGGTAAATCAGGCCTGGTGCATACCATAGCATACATATGGCTTCCAACTGCACTAGAGTAAGAAATATTAACCATATCCCTTTTATCTTCATATGATGTGAGACATACATCTATGGATAGTTGAACTTGAGAGCCTAATGGAGTAACCATTGGTTTAGCATTCTCCCTAACAAATCGAGATAGGACTTTCTCAATATACTGAGTTTGATTGAGCCTCAAAACTCTTTGCTTTCTATTCCTCTAAATATCCATCCCCAAAAATCTCTGTGCCTTTTCCAAATCTTTCATATCAAACTCCTTGCAGAGCTCCGTCTTCAATTCTGAAATTCTAGTCATTATCTTAGAAGCTATCAACATATCATCAACATAAAGTAATAAATATATGATGTCTTCATTGCACTTCTTAAAATAGATGCTTTTGTCCTTAAAGCTTCTAGAGTAACCATGTGCGATCATAAACTTGTCAAATTTCTTATACCACTATTTAGAAGACTATATTAAGCCATAAATAGGTTTGTTAAAGTTATAAACATGACTGGGCCTGCTACTGTCAATGAACCCCTCTAGCTGTTGTAGGTAAATGTCCCCCTCAAGGTCACCATGCAAGAATGCTATCTTGACATCTAATTGCTCCAACTCCATGTCCAAGTGGGCAACCGATGCCAAGAATGCGAATGAAAGTGCGTCTGACAACTGGAGAGAAAATATCATGGGACTCCACACCTTTCCTCTGAACATAACTCTTCGCCACTAATCTCGCCTTATACTTCAAGTCACTGTTGCCTTCGTCTTTCACCTTATAGATCCATCCAATTGTGCTCTTGTCAGAGGGAAGTGGCACTAAATCCCAAGTGTGATTTTTGTGCAAAGACTCAATTTCCTCCTCCATAACTACTAACCAATTGGAACTATTAACTAAAACTAATGATATCTCTATAGTCTCTAGGCTCATCAAGAAATATGCTTAAGGCATAGGCTGCCATGTCATCAAAGTCAATGTCTTCAATGCTTAATCTCACAAAATCATCAAGCTATCTAAGTCTTTTCCTCTCTCTGATTGGTCGAGTTTGAATTTGAGTTTCATATTGAGATTGATCCTTTGTCCTCTCCTCATCAACCACGGTGTCATTGGAAACACCATTTTTACTTGTATGGAAGTCTGATGATCTACTTTATGTTTAATACCCTGAATTCGTCCTCTCGACATCATCATTAACTAAAGAAGAAGGATCCAGCTTTAACATAGCCATTTCATCAAATGTAACATGCCTGCTAGTAAGCGTAGGAGGACACCATAACCTACAACCCTTAACTCCTCTCCTATAGCCAAGAAAAATACAGTTGCACGATCTTAGATCCAATTTCGCTTTACTCTCATGTATATAAGCTAGATAACCAAACACTATGAGAAAGGAATCTAAAACAAACTCTCCCTTCCATACTTCTTCAGGAATCTTCATATCTATGGTGGTAAAAGGTGTACGGTTGATGAGGAAAACCATCGTAGATAATGCTTCTGACCAAAATCTCTTCTTTAATCCAGCAATCGCACATAAGCAATGATTTCTTTCTAAGTAAGTCTGATTCATCCTATCTACAAACCCATTTGACTGAGGGTCCCATAGTGTGGTATAGTGCCTTTTGATTCCCTCAGACTCAAAAATTTTGTTGAATTTTTGAGAAATGAATTTACCACCATTATCTGAATGAAGAACCTTCACTTTCTTTCCCGTCTATTTCTTAACAAGAGATTTCCAACTATGAAACCTATCAAAAGTTTCATCCTTGGACTTCATAAAGTAAACCCATACCTTTCTAGAAAAATCATCAACAAATGAAACAAAATATTGACTCCTCTAAAAGACATACATGGTTCGGGTCCCCAAACATCAGTGTGAGCATACTCCAAAACATCTTTAGAATTATGCTCTACAATGCTGAAAGAAACCTTTGTCTACTTTCCAAGTACGCATCCCTCACTTCCAAATTGTGCATCAACAAAGCCAAGTTTTGAATGATGAATACCGTTAATCAAACTTCACTTTCTCAACACTTCCAAATTACGCTCTCCAATGTGTCCCATATGAAAATGCCACAATTCGGTAGAATCAGAATCTACAGAATCAACAACCGAAGAAGACTCCACAACAACAGTGACACCCTTCAGTAAACATAGATTTCCAGATTTTACCCCTTTCACCACTATAGATGATCCATTTGTAATTTTCAATGACTTTTTCTATTACACACTTCAAGCCAAGGTTGCACAACGCTCCAAAGGAGATCAAACTACGCCTCAAATTAGGCACATGCCTGACATCGCATAAAGTACGAACAAAACCATCAAATATCCTGATCTTCACCGTCCAATACTAATCATGCGACAAGTAACATTATTTTCCATGAGAACCTCTCCTCCCTCAAACTGGCGATAAGTGGAAAAAGAGTGTCTATCAGGTACATATGATAGGATAATCCAGAGTCAATAATCCATATAGTACTCTTCATAAAAGTGGCAAAAGCTGCAAAAATGCTAGGATCACTCTATATATTTGATGTCTCTGCTGTAGAAGCTGAAGCCTTTTTAGTAACGACTTTTATTATTCTCCAACTTGGGGGCAACTTGCAATATAATGTCCATGCCTTATATAATAATGACAAACTCCCTTCGAAGCTCCCCTTGATTGAGATCTTAAATTAGCTCTATCTTCACTATATTTGGGTCTTCTCTTACTTCTTTCCCTTTGCATAGTAAGGCCTTCGGAATCATTCTCCGTGCTCATGTTTGCTAACTTTCCCCTCAACATCTTGTTATGCAAATGTCTTCGCATCCTACAAGCCAATAGAAGAGCATCCATAGATCATAAAGTTAACAAAAGTGTTATACTCCATAGGCAAAGAACATATAACAATGACAGCTTGCGCTTCATCCTCAATTTTTACTGCAGCTGCTCGAAGGTTCATAAAAAGTGTGTTCAGGGCATCCGCGTGAGCTAATACACCGGTTTCAGGCTTTATCTTGAACGAGTAAAGTTGTTGTTGTAGGATGATGCGGTTGATGGGAGACTTGATGTAGAACTTTTTCTGAAGAGCATCCCATAATTTCTTAGTAGTTTTCACATGAGAAAACTCACTAAGTACTTCATCGGAAAAGATAAGCTGGATGGTAGTAACAGTATCCTCTTTCAATTCCTCAATCTCTTCAGGTGCTAATTTCTTCAGTTTCTTTAGATCTGAGACAACCTTAAAAATCCTCTCTTTCTTCAACTCCACGACCATCTTCATCTTCCATGTACCAAAATCTCCATTTCCATCAAATCTAGCGACTGCATAATTTGTAGAACTTATATCAGTGCTATTCTTTGTAGAATTAGACATACCTGAAATAGTCTTCAAATAGAACAACAAGCTCTATTACCAAGCTGTAGTGAAAAATAAGAGTGCTGGCAGGGGAAGCAGAACACCTAATGATCTAGTCTGTGGACAATCTCAACAATTCTAATTCAACAGAGAGAATTAAAAGAAAATCTAAGAGCGCAAATTATAAATAAAAGACAGAAATGAAAGAACACACCGATATAACGATGTTTGGCTATGCCTATGTCCTCGGACCTAACAATCTTTATTATTTATTCACTTTAAGAGAGAGACATCATGAGAAGAATATAAACCATTCAATATAAATTTCTCACCCCCAATACATACAGAAATAGAGATCTTATTGAAGATATTTTGTGGAGAACTCTTTTTTCATCTTTTGTTGAAAAGATGGACAAATATCTTCATATATATAGGTGGAAGGATGAAGACTGCCTTGGAGATAAGGATAAATCTTTTCAGATTTACTTGATTTGATTTCAACACAAATTTAGCATATTGGTATTTGTTTCCACATATATACTTATTTGATTGATTCCTCAAATTAATTAATATGTCTTCTGACATTAATTGATTATCCTCCTAATTGTTTCCCATATTTGACTGATTGCGGGAATCAATTAATATCTTCTCTCTTTTAATATTTGAAATAGATTTACATCATTCAAATTTAACAACTTACAAGTTATCCTACTGTGCCATTGGTTTCTTTACATCATTTAGATGTGGTTGACCCAATTTTTTCAAATGATTCGTGTGTAAATTCTATTAAATGATTATTTTATGGTCCTGTTAGTTTAGATTCAGTTGGAGTAATGCAGTAATCAATTTGTTATGATTCTGAAAATAAGTGAACTATTTTTGTTTCTTACGGCTTGCTTTGTTGTTGAGATTGTGAGAGGGAAGATGTTGCCTAGAGAAATGAAAAAGCCTGCATGGACATTTTTGAATTGGTATAGAAGAGAGGATTCAAAGATTATTCATTTAACACGAGGCCGGTTGTAAGAAATCCTTGTCGAAAACCTTATGTTTATTATATGTCATCATCAAGATATGATGCTAAGTTGGAAACTACGGTTACCAAGTATGTTTTACATAAGGGAACACATATGTTATGCAAGTGAAAATAATGGAGCCTTCTGCAATTGTGGATCAGATCTTTATGTACAAGAAACCCAATTTGGGTCTTTGGATAAGGTATGTTTCATCATCTTTTATTCATTGATATATTATTGTAAAACTATGACTTTAGAAGGCTACGTTAACATATAAAATTACAACGTTTCATAAATTTAATGTTTAGGATGGTAAGGTGATTTCTTATTAAGGTAACTTAATATTTGAATAATGTTAATTGATTACATTTTCACCAACAATATAAAACAATCTAACGGGCACTTGGTTGAGCAAATACTATAATGTTAATTTTTCTTGCATGTGAGATGAAAAATGGTTGAGCGTCAAATTGAAAATGAGAGATAAGAAGTGAAACTTATAGCTAAGTGGTTAAATACAAAGTTAGGTACTGAGTTGAAAAGTGAGAGGTGTGCCCTGTTGGAATTCTGATTAGGACATAAACTTTATGATTATCTAGATCAGGATGCCTGTTAATTATACGTACATTGTCATTGTTTATGAGTTTCCTTTCTTGGGTATTAGATAACTAAAATGCTTGCATACAACTTTTTTATGCATTTTTCATAATAAGGCATCTTTAAGTTTCTTCTTCGTATTTTTTACTTAAAAGGGCAAAAATCCACTTTCAACGTAAAGATTGTTATATTGGACTATAATTATTTTTGTTGGCTTTACATGCAAATATTGAGTATAAATAATATCACTGATTACAGATTATATCTGAAGAATGTATGTTGCTTCTTCAATTGGATGACCAAAATATTTTTCCACTTTTTAGTACAAAAAGAAGCAAAGGTATATATGTTGTAAATCTAGCCCTTTAAATCATTCATAGGTTGACTCTCTATATTGATTGATGATGTTTTTGGTGACATAATAAACAACTGGTATTTTGTTATTATGACACACTCATAGACCTATAAAACTATTAAGTATGAAATGTACATGATATGTCATTATTATTAGTTCTAGTAGAAAAAATTTAACTAAGTTTTATAAGAATTAACAAAGTTTATAAAAATTAACTATGTTTATACTAATAATAATAATAACATAATGCTAAAAGGCCCGGAATTGAGGGCCAAAAATGGTGCGGGAATCATCGTGGACACAAAAAGAAACATGGCACCCTGAATTTCACCATCCGATTAAACATTCCCACTTTTCGCACATTCAAATTTGGGGCCTTATAGCAGCATCCAAAAAATAAATAATAATAGTAAACAATAGTTTGAATAAATTAAAGTTTTATAAAAATGAAATACATTTATAAAAGTTAACTAAGTATTATAAAAATTAACAAGTTTGTAATAACAAGAACAACAACAACAAACTATGTTTGATAAAAATTAAGTAAGCTTATAATAATAATAATAATAATAATAATAATAATAATAATAATAATAAACTATAGTTTAATAAAAATTAACTAAGTTTATAATAATAAAAATGAATTAACTAAGTCAACTAAGTTTTATATTGATAACAATAATAACGACAATTAAGTTTATAAAAATTAACCAAGTAAACTAAGTTTTGTACAAACTAAATAAGTTTATAAAAATTAACCAAGTTCATAATAATAGTAATAAATTAACTAAGTTTACAATAATAATAATAATAAATTAACTAAGTTTATGAAAAATTTATAAGTTTGAGATAATTTATAAAAATTAGCCAAGTTAATAAAGTTTAAGTTTGAGATAACTTATAAGTTTAAATTAATTAAATATAAGTTAAGACATTTTAAGTTTTAGTAATTGAGATAATTTATAAATTTGAGTTAATACAAATAAAGTTATAAATAAGTTAACCAAGCTTTATAAAAATTTAACTATTTTTTATAAAAATTAATAAAGTTGTTAAAAATTAACTAAGTTTTATATAATTTAACTAAGTTTTATAAAAATTAAATAAATTTATACAAATTAATTAAGTTTTTTTGGAATTTAATTAAGTAAAGAAGTTTATTATTGGATGGGCAATCTCGTCTAGCACCTAGGAAGGGCTACGATTTTTTTACAATAGACCGTTAGTATGAGAAAAACATAAATAAAGGTAGGATTTTAGAAAGGAACAGTTTGCTGGTTATCAATGTTAATAAGGAAATGATCACGATCTTATAAACAAAAAAAGCAGCAACTTTTGTACTTGTAAAATGGAAAAAATTAGAAACAAAGAAAAACATATTTAAAAAATTTAAAATACAAAAAGAGCTGAGAGTTTCTAAGTTGAAAATTCAGGCAGAATGAAATTTTCTGAGCTAAAACTGAAAACATGGGAAAAACGCATGACATTTTAGACAATAAAAATGCTAAATCTGGGGATCAAACTCAGCACTTCATCCAAACAATCCTAGAGTGCAATGGCCCGCCGATGTTTCCATTTTTGACACATAAATCTTTTACATATTATTGAATTACCATACATCTTATATACCGCCCTTCCGATGGTGTATAAGTATGGTTTGCATGCCAAACCGGGCCTGGTTAGCATGCTTATAAATGAGTTGCTTCTACATCTTTGTATCTCCAACACCTCAGAAAGCTCACGTACCCTATATTTAGCTTTCTATTGCAAGAAAGTTGTGGTTGCTGTGTCACACTTTAAATAGTGATATCACAACAAATCTAATTATTAACCAAGTTACAGCTTGCCTTGTGGCATCTAAGTTTTTCTTTACATGGTAGGGACATTTTTCATACGTTGATGTGAATACATATACGTTCTTTTTATATAGATGAAACAATCCCTACTACAAATCTGTTTATTCCTTATTCTTTTTGTTATGTGTTGCAAATTACCTTATTTCGAAACTGATAATTAAGTTGATGTGATAGTGTATATCAATCATTTATTTTTCACTTGGTTTTTTGTGTACAGGTTCCCAGTGGCACCATGAGAGATTCTTTCCTTGTCAATGTTGTTGCTTTTTAAAATGACTTTCTCATATGTTGGTTTTGAACAGTAGCCAAAGAAATTTCTCAGTCCAAAGTTACTTCTTTTGAACGTTGAACTAGAACTGAAGTAAGAAAAAAAATGCTATGATCAGGTAGTTAACTATGCCTTACATGTTACACATACTCATGTGTTGTATGCGATTTTTAACCTTGTTTTATTTACCATTTAGATTGTCCAATCCATTGCAATACCAATCAATAGTTGATGTTGAGTGGAATATCATTTATGATAAACTAGATAAGTGTGTCTAAAGTGGACCGAAAATTATTCTCTCAAGATTGGCAATTGGCGACCTTGCAACTTAGGTTGGAAATTTGTCTTTTGATAACTTTAGAGTATATTGATATTTGGGCACCACATACCCGACATTCTGTTTGCTTATGCCGATACTGATAATTTTGCATCTTTTGCAATAAAATGCATATCATGAGTATTTATGCTTGCATAGTTATGTTGGCATTTATGTTTGTATATTGGCATGGTAACGTTACATGACCGTGGCATCAGTCAAGCGTGTGTGTGGAGGGGGGAGGGTATATAATGACAAAGTTATAACAACTTTATCTGTACTCAAATGACAGTCATTTACTTTATAAATAGGTTAAATAGCTTGTAAATGATATGATCCTAGTTTTTTTTTCTGTCAGTTTTATTTGATAATATCCATTATATATACACATATTTAATTTAAGTTTGACATGTCTAAATGTTTTTTTATTTGCTTCAGTATTTCGCAGATCGAGATATCTTTTGTGCTGGTAGAGTAGCTGAAGAAGATTTGAAAGTGTGGCTGCTGCTACTGGTGGAACTCTGTAGACTTATGTTAACAATACCATTGATGATGTTTTCTCCAACTTTTTCTTTTTGTTTGTTTCTATATTGGAAGAATAAGTCATATAACTAACCATTCATGTACAACGTTTTATGAAAAGGGAACTTTTGGCTCACATCCCTCTCTTTTAAATAAATTAGGCCCACATCCCTCCATACTTTAAAATAAAAATTGCATCACTATTTCTGTGTCCAGGCAACTATTCACTGTCATAAACAAGTTCAATTGAAATATTAAAAATGTGATATCTTTAAGTAGATTTATTAGATTTCAATTTCGTTTTCACCATTAAATCATAAATTTTATTATCTTTCTATTAAGATCTATATATAATATATTTTGACAAATTTTTTAATTAACTACCGCAAATATTTTCCCAAGCAAAATATTTGGCCCTAGGCAAATATTTGCTCGATGTTTTGTTGCAACAACATCATCATTACAAAATGTCGCAGTTCAGATTCTGGTTTCAGCCGAATCATGCTTTGCATTCTGTTCCAGCTTTCCATTCTTCACTTTCAACTCACATATTTCAAGCCTCATGCTTCAGGGCTCGATCACTTTCAACTTAGTCAATCGCTGCCTTGCTTTTTCCTATTTCTACCTCACTTTGTACATGCAGTGCAAATTATTATGCATGTGCAATTAGTTTCAACATGTTACATTTATCCACTCGGAAGGATCATGCAACATAGCTACTTCCCGTGTCATTTATACCTCCATGTTGCAAATGCAACATGCCTTCTTGCAAGCAATCCCTATGTATTTTTCATGTGTCATGCCCCTTCATGCTGCTCCTCCATATCAAGCATAGAATTATCACACAACTCCATACTACACAGCTCTTTACTTCAACTATAATCCAAAGAAGCATTTGCAACAACTCTTCATATCTACGGTGGCAGACCTTGACAATTCTATAGCATCTTTATGATCTTCTTAGCGCCTTCACACAGCATCACCAAAATCATACCCTACCCATTTCGCTTGCTTAGTCCTTTGCCTATTTCAACAACTAAATTTGCCAGAAAAATATTTGCTTGGGTAAATATTTGCCCCTGTAAATACAAAAAATGCCAAAACATATTATATATGGATCTTAATAGAAAGATAATAAAATTTATTATTTAAGATGAACAAAATTGAAATCCGATAAATCTACCGATAGATATCACGTTTGTAATATTGCAAGTTAATTTTTCATTATAGCGGATATTTAGCTGGGCGTGTGGTATAAATTTTATAGACAAATTTTTTAATGTTGAATTCAGACAGGAGAAACTTATATTAAGTTTAAAAATAGGGACGTTTCCCTAATTTCCACTTATGAAAAACCATTTTGAAAATGTTCCCCACTAGCAATGTAGCTTTCTTCAATTCAAGAACAGAGTTAAGTTATCTAGAGATTTCTCACTAATTTTACAAATAGCTTCTAGTGAAGTTATTTGGGAGCGTCGGTTTCTAATGTACAATTAAGTCATTTTGTGCTTTAGACACTTATTTTAACGACCTAGAATTTAATCACTTTAAATATAGATATTTAAATATATATTTTTAATTAATTAATGAATTTTATAACTCAAAATAAAACTGTTTTAAACTATAACTATTGATGTTGAAATAGTTATCAAATTTTGTTTACAAAAATAACGAGTTCAAAGAAAAATAGAAAATGTGACAAAAATCGTTTTCTGAATTTTCGACTTTTCAGTGTTGAAAAGTTATCGAAAACGTTGTGAACGTTTGAGTAATAGATACACACATTTTATATATAAGTTAGAGTACATTTTAATATATGTATATGTTTATTTAAGTTATTTAAATATGATATGATATCTTATGAAAACTAAACAAGTTAAAGAATATATATGTAAAAATAAGTGACAGAAAGTGTCATTTCCATAAAAACATTAAGTACACTTGTATTTATTTCATTTTGGCTCAGAAAAGATAGAGGGGGACAAGGGAAAACGTGGAAAAAGGGGAGGGGAAGCATTGTTAGTGAGGTGGCAAGTTAAGAGAGGAGGGTAAGTATCTTAAGGTCATTTTGGTAATTCAGTTTATCCATGTGTATATATACTTATTTCCTAATTTCTTTATCATTTCTCTCATTTCATTTCCACTTTGAAAACCTTCTCTAAGTTTTAAAGTACTTCCATTGCTTCCAAAATAAATTCTAGTGTTTAAAAATCATAGTTTTATTCACTTTGAAATTTCCAAATCCTTGTTTAAGCTTCTCCTTTCTTTCGTACAACTTTAACTTCACAAAACAAGCCCGTACACACCCCCACACAACTTTGGCCAAACCTATATCCCACCCTAGCTGAACCATATTTCCATTTCAAGTCACCAAAAACTCCATTTTTCTAAAGGAAAACAAAGATCTAGGACGTGTACGAGATTTAGCTTAAGTTCGATTTATTTCGTCAACTTTTGGTGAGTAAAGTTCTCACCTTTTTACTAAGATTTTAAAACATACATTATTGCTTAACTTGTTGTAAATATGATGTATGTTTGGGTGAAATAATTGTTGGTTTGTATGAATGTATAAGTGCTTGGATTATGGTGATGTTTGGTTATGATTTATATGTGTTTATGTGCCATGATTTGAAATTAGATTTGAAATGAAGTCTAATGTTTATATTAGTTACAAGTCTAAATCTTGGCTTATGTTAATGTTTGTGATGTGAATATAATATTATGGTCTTGATCCATGATGAAGTTACCACTTTTGCTCGTTTAAGCGACATGTAATCCCTTATATAAAAGCTTTGAATTTGGATTTTAAATAAAAAAATATTTTTAAGTTAAACTTGTTTAGTTCCAAAACATGCCTTTATGTTTAACAAAGTGGTAAAGTTTTCAAGAGTTAAAGTTATAAAGATTTAGAGAAAAAATTTCAAGTTATTTTTGAAAATTACGGGTCGTATAGCGATAGTCGCTATAAGTGTAGTTCGTGAAAACGAGTTGTTTCCGAATCTAAAAGTGTTTTCACTTAGGAATCCTTTTTGGAAATGCTTTCAAACATAATTTAAGTTTTAAGAAGTAATTATTAATTAATTAATTAAGGTAATTAGTATTTAATCATTAATTAACAAAGGTAATTAGTACTTAACTGTTAATTAAGTAAATTAATTATAATTAGTCAACTAATTAAAATTTAATTATTATCTAATTATTAATAAGGGATTGATTATTATTTAATTATTCATCTAAGATTAATTGATAATTAATTATTTATTTAAAAGAGTGTTTAATTATTGATTAATTACCGATTAAGTTATATTTAATTAATATTTTAATTAGGACTTAATTAAGATTTAATTATTATTTAATAAGGGTTTAATTAAATATTTAATTAAAAAAATAAGGGTTTTAAATCGCTTTGTTTCTAAAATATCGGGTTTGTTTAAAACTGTTTTTTTTTTGAAAAATGTTTTAAATTAAGGGATTTCTTTATCGATTACCTTTAAGTAACCTCGAATAAATATGAACCAATGCTAATGTGGTGACACATTTATGGAAGTAAGTCATCCTACGGTTAGCACTAAAAGCCGATGAGTAGGCCGATCCTCTTTCTATGAGATCCAAAATTTATTTCTAGGCGAGGGATAGAGTAAGGTCGAAATATCGGAAACGTGATAGATATAGGAGGTTTAATTTCTATCAATGGGTCATGTTTAAATTAAGAATATGGTTATCCATATGCAAACTCTATATAATTGCCCTAAGTAGTGAATTGTCCGCTATTTATAACTTGACCTGTTTTAACTCAGGAAGTATGTTTAAATTAAGAACCAGAATTGAGTTAGCCAGAAATTACTGTTTAGTTTAGAGACACCGGTTTTGGATAATATATCCGAACCACTTCAAACTAATAGTGTTCACGATGGATCTTTATAAAGTATGCTATGGAGTTGTACTATTCTACCCGATGGTGATTCAAAAATAGAAGATAGTAATTATTGAATATTTATTTAATCCCAGAACAATTTGTATGGATGAATGCTATCATTGCATTAATTGCTTGAAGGGTACTGTTAGCATTCCTAGATGGTCTACTATGAGGAAAAATAAAGCATAACCTTAAGCTTCGCAACTATAAATGACTAAAATCAAGGGATATGCAGCAGGGCTAAGTGGGTCGCACCATTAGGGTATGGTCATCCCTTTCTAGAATTGATATCATTCCTTTATATTATGCTTTAGATCCATTATGGTTGTTGATCATAACCTAGGTATGATCGTATTCGATACTATCCAGTAAGGGGTAGGTCGGTCCTGTGTTGGCAGGGAGCCCATATGTGGCTCTCGGTGCATTTTATCTAGAGATGCACTATGATAGGTGGTACTCGGGTGCCTTGTCATTGATGGAATCCATTTTCCAATATGTGCCTTTACGGACTTAGTTGTATACTGTAACGACCCGTAATTTTCGATAATTAAAAATTGTAAATTTAATAAGGTTTTATGACTTAATGTTGGAAGGAATAAAAATTTGTGATTTAATAATAAACATATAACTGGGAAAAAGGGTAATAGTATAAATTTAAGGTAATTGATAACTGATTTAAATGTAATTCCAATTAATTGAAATGATTAAAAAGTTATAATTGGTTATAGATTGTAAATTAATTGTAATAATATGTGTATTAATTGATAATTGGATTTACAGAATAATTGATAGTTAAATGTTGATTAATCAATGAAATAGTATGTAACTAATTGTAATTGAATAAAATTAGTGTTGTAGTAGCAATTATAACACTTGTTGTGGATAATAAACTTATAAGATGTGACTAAAAGTTAATGGTGACAATTATTATATGTTACCTATTTATTTAGCCTGTTAAATCGAAATTGAAATCAATTGCAATTAATTCACTTAATTAGTGTAGTTAATGTAGATTAAATTGATAGTTGTAGAATATTAATTTAGTAAGATGTAACCAATGTAAATTTAATTCATAATATGATAATTGATTGAATAAAAAGAATTGAAATCAAGTTTGATCAATTTATTGGAAATTTAAGCTATAATAAATGGATTTATTGCAATTAAATGTAATTAAATACTATGTTAATGAAAACTAAGATGATAATTGTAGAAGGTTAGTGTAACAAGATATAAACAATGTTAACTATGTCTGTAGAGTAATAATTGTTAGAATAAAAGTCTGAAATCAAATTTAAAACAATTTCTTGGAATTTAATTTTAATTAATTAGATTTAATTACAGTTGAAAGTGAACATTGTAATTAGTGAAATGTTAAACACTGAATTTGATATGCAAATTGCTTTAAGTGATTTTGAATGTCTAAATAATCAAAAATGATAAAAATTGTTAATTATAAGATGTGAAATTAAAAAGTGATTTATTCGATTTAATATTAATTTATTTTATTAATGTAAAAATAGCCATTTTGCCCACTGTTTGTACCAAAAATTGGGCACAACACTCTTCGGGTGTGTTTGAAGAGATACAATGAAGAATATAAATGGAAAAAGAGGAAAATCTAACAAACACATCAATGATAAACAAGAAAAATGCACTGAAAACACACAGATTTAGAGTGGTTCGGCGTATGGCCTACGTCCACTATGAAATGACTGATTTTTATTGATTTTGCTTGCTGTTTACAACGAGTTACAACAGTAAAATTCAAGTACAATAGTGATTTCGGCAAAGTCTGGATGTAGAAGAGCCAAAAGGTCCCTTTTCAGCAGGTCCTGGGCTGCTATTTATAGGCGTAGGAAGCAAATGTCTTGCCCAGATCTCGGAAGACCTCTTCTCTCACATGGGTGGGCCCACATGATCGGTCCCCAGTCGTTTGGAATCGATCCGTGATCGATACGAATGGATTTCGCATCGATCAATATCTAGTCCAATCGACTCGAGATCGATCATGAGCATTCTTGAGGTTGCACGCAAGCTCCTGTGAAAATTTAGTGGTATTTGTACTTGTAGATCTTGAGTTATGATCGATGCAAGTTAGAATTTGTTGAAGGCTGCTGAAATCGCATCACTTCTGTTAGCATTGTTCTGTTCGCACCGATCAGTTCACATCGCTCCCAGGCACGTGCTTGCTAGGTGATGTGGTGCTAACTTTTAGGATCGATCCACTTTTCATGCCGAGTGACCGAGTCTTCCACTTGGATGTGCCTCGTTCGTATCGACCTAGGATATTCCCTGCATATCGCTTTATAACACTCAACTTCGCATCGATCCCTCGCACCCAACTTCGTATCGATCCTTTATAGTTTGCTTCGTATCGATACGAACTTACGTCCTTCGTATCGATAGTTCAGAGGCCAATTCACATCGCTTATTGATTGGGTTCGTATCGATGGGTGGTGTTGATTTCGTACCGATCTGTGACCGATCGATATGAAGCATGTTTGACAATGGATCGATACGAAATGGACTCTCGTGTCACTGCCGATGGATATGAAGCGGGTGGACGTGAATGGATACGAAGTGGGTTTGCCTAGATGGATACGAAGAGAGGCTTGTCTCCCGATGGATATGAAATGGACCGATGCGAAATAGGCAAAACGATGGATACGAATGAGTGGATTTCCTTGGTTTGCATCGATCGTAACTTGAGCATACAAACTCTGATTGACTTGAAATTTGGAACGTTGGCTTTCATGGCTTTGCTTGTCATGCCATATCAATTATAGCTTGATCCGGACTCGGACAAAATTTACCAGCATCCATAGCGAACCTGGGTACATCCGTTCTTCAGGATGATCTATCTTTAATTTCCATTCAACTTCTTGGTGTCACGGCCTTGCCAAAAGGCGGGATAACAGCCACTGTCTCGGATTTCAACAAAACCAGTTTTATCGGATACATAATGTTAAATTATTGTAAGTTTTCAAGTTTTGTAGCGATCAGACTTGTCGTTCGATCATACGGACTCGAAACGCCTAGAAATCAATTTAATTGAAATCAATTTGAAATAAGCTAGTTTTAAGCTAACTTCTTCATACGATGGAATTAGGACTTGAAACCTATTCCATTGAGTTTAAAACTATTGAAAACAACTATTTTAATATATGGGATTACCCATTTTCGTTCCGGAGACGAAACGGGCTTTTCTGGTCGTTTATCGTTCAACTTTCAAATCGATCTAGTCCATTCGGTTCTATTTCTGATCTACCTATATATATCCCATTATAAACCCTAGATATTTCTTATTCCATTATTCTGTACGTACATTTCCCGTCTACCTCCTTTTTTTCAATGGTAGAACATATTCAAATTCCCAAACCCTCAATTCACTTTCAAAACCAAATCGAAAAGTCAAATTCTTCAAACCCTATCATATTATATATCGATTCGAAGCTCTCGATGAGCGTAAGCTATATCTGCAGTTGGTTTTTCGATTTGAGTATCTGCGTGTCCTGAATTCGATGGTTTATTTACGGCCGTCCATTGGGTAGGGGTTTGATAGTACGGTGGATCTACGTCTTTAGGCCGATCAGAGGGCATGGGGGTGTTGCTGTAGTCGAGTAGTTTGCATCTGGGGTGTCGTTCGTCGTCAGGTCATCAAAGTTCAGCAGAAAAGGTGAATATAGGCGGCGGCGATGCGCTTTGATTGGGACCACCTGACGTGGTCGCGCCACCATGGCTAGGCGCGGCTAAAGGAGGGGAGAGCGGCGCAGTTTTCTGATTGATGTCATAGTGGTCGGAGCGGCAGCGATATTTGCTGGTATGGTGGCAGCTGGAGCATGTTTGTGTAGGGTTCGAACGAACGAAGGTTGAGCTGGCTAGGGTTTGCGCGTTTAATAATAGGTGACGTGTAATTGTTTTTTATTTAATTTAAATTTGAAATCTATATCTTCTAATCGACATAACTTTTGCATACGAGGTCCGATTCACACGCGGTTTTTTTCGTTAGGATCGTATAGAAATTCGAATATTTTGACGCTGGTTTGGACGAATTCTAAGACTGTTTGAATTTGGGCCCTAAATTGGATTTTAAATTGATTTAAAATCGAAGGTGAGTGTTTTGACCCACTCATAACTACTAGACAATCTTATGTTAGTTAAATTAAATTTATGATGTGATTAGGAATTAATTAATTGATGTTTGGTATGTTTAAATTGTCATTCTAGTTAAATTTGATTTTTATTGCATTTAATCATCATTTAATTTAATATTGAATTTAAATTGTCAATTTAATACCTGTTATTGATTATCAGTTATCTATTAATGTTTATTGATCGATTTGGATGATGATTATGATGGATATTTGATTGTTGATATTGGATGACTGGATGATTGTATTTTTATGGTTATAAACTGCAAGTTCCCTATGGGTTGAAATGATACATACCCGAATGATCTATAGATTAGGGAAAAATCAGTATGGGTTGAAATGATAGACTCGAGCGATTTTATGGATTTTATTTAATATGGGATTGTGGTTTGAAATGATATATAATCGTAAAATTTTAAATTGCGGATTGAAATGATAAATATCCATATCACTTGACCCTAGGGTAGAAAATTATATACGAACACTAGATTGGTTAAATTAAGTGATTTTTGAATCTTTAAATTTTTGAATTCAGTTAACTAGTATTTTGAAATAGAAATTTGATTTATATAAAATGAATTATTTTCGGTAGTTCAAGCATAAATGTTGAAATTGGAATTGATTTAATGAATTGTTCAAAGGATTTAAATTGGAATTTCAAAGTTGAAGTGTCAAATATAAATAAATTTATCGAAAATTGAGTTATTGGAAATGTTTGGATAAAACCTTGAAATCTATTTTAAATTAATTTAAACTATTTTAATCAATTAAAACTATTTTAATCAATTAAAACTATTTTAATTTATTTTAATCTATTATAACTTATTTAATCCAAGTTAATCTATTTTACATATTTTAAACTAATTAAATTTATTTAATCTATTTTAAATCTATTTAATATAATTTAAATCTATTTAATCTATTTTAAATTTATTTAATCTTTTTAAAAATCTACTTAATATAATTTAAATTTATTTAATCTATAATTAATCTATTTAAATCATTTTAAATCTAATTAAATCTATTAAATCTATATTTAATCTATTTAAATCAATTTAAATCTAGTTAAATCAAATTTAAATCTATTTAAACTATTTTACTATTTAAACTACTTTAATCTGTTTAAACTATTTTTAAACTATTAAAAACTATTTATGATTATCTAAACTATTTTCTAAAATTGCAGACTGCGTAAAGTTGAAGTAATTATGTTTAAATCCTTGATGACGGTACAACCTAAGTTGGAATTTGGAATTGATACCCTTTTGTGAAATAACATATTTGAGTAAATACGATGATTTTGGAGCTTGAATTTAATTAACCTATCTCATCGATAAATTAAAAAGTGAATATGATTTTAGTAGTAAATACGTGTTTTAAAGTGAATATAGTTTTGAAAGTGAATATGATTCGAAAGAGATATGATTTGAAATCGAATATGATATTTTAATATAAATTGTGAATTGACCTTCTTGAAATGTAAAAGAACCATCTAGTGTGAAATAAGCATTTGGTTGTTAAAGAGACCGAGATCGGTTATATTGTTATACTCTCTGCCAACACCGAATACTACTTTAACAACTGTGTACGTGGTGGAGGTTCCAGAAACAAAGTAGGATGGTTTGGTGAACGATTCTGTATGAGGTATTTTTGTGACCTTGACTCTCGTGAGTCAGCTTTATGTGGCTAAAACAGGAGCTACGCCGGGCCAAGTGAGGTCATTCCTCCTATCGGGCACATTTCTTCGATACCATTCTATTACTTTGTGATTGATTTGGTGGCCACCCCTTGATTTTGATTTGGGAGTGTGTTTCTAGGTGGGTGGTAGTAGCTGTTATGCATTACCACTAGTCCGGATCCGCAATTGGTATATCTACCCTGGGCATTGCCTCGAGTACCTTGTCGCATGCCTTATCGCGCCTTCTACGAGTTTGGTTTGTACCATACCTATGGAGTGCCCTCTAATAGCCCTCCAGTTTACGGAGGAATTACGGTACTGTATAGACTATGGGAATATATAAAAATTTGTTAAGGGGGATATGGGTAACGCCTTAACGCTATTTTAATACTTTACTTTACTGTAGACATATTATAATAGCGTATTCTACTACATAGTAGATTGTTTAACGGATCCTTAAGAGATGGTAATCCCGAACATCTTTTAAGTTATTGCACTCACGTTAGACAATAGATAGGAGATGTCAAAACCCGTAAACATCTTTAACGCCATTACACCCATATTTATTTACTGTTGATTTAACTTACATAAGATCTTTTAGTTCTGATTTGCGTACATCCGTTCTTCAGGATGATATGTCTTTTCGTTCCATTCAACTTCTTGGTGTCACGGCCTTGCCAAAAGGCAGGATAACATTTGCCCCCCAAAGTATGTCTTGTAAGGATATGACGTGCTTTGAAATGCTGCAATCTTCATTCTGAAATGGTCTTATTTGATTCGTTGGGTAGTCGTTGTCTTCCCGTCGAAAGATGTAACATTTGATTGATCTTTAGTAATATAAATAACGAATTGTTGACTGCCAATCGTTGTACTACGCACTATTGTAACTGAGTATTGAATGATAGCAAACTGTTGTTTGTTGTTGTAATTGTTGCCAAATGAGCATTCAATTCCTGTGAATTTTAAAAATTGCATGTTAGACTGTCATACATGTACGTATGTTAGCCTCACTCCCATTAACGTTCGCACGTTCACGAGTCGTTGTCAGTTTTTTTTTGTATCGAATTTCATACCGATCCTCTCTTGAATCAATGCGAAATTCAAGTTGTAATAACGTTTGACGGTTGTTTTGGAGTTTCTCTTCGTATCGATCTTCTACTGGATCGAGTTTAAATGTTTGAATGCGCTTTTCGTATCGATGGCCATCGATACGAACATGATGGTTTCTTTAGGATGCTTTGTGTCAATGGATACGAAGCTTTTATGTTCCTAGAACAGGTGGATATGAAAATGACACTTTGTATCGAGGGAGTTGAGTAGTGTAAATGAGACTCCTTTATATGTTTTATATCGATGAAATTCACACAGATGGATACGAAATAAACGTTTTGTATCGATGGAGTCACGCGGTCCTAGTGAAAACTTGTTGCTCCTTTTGTATCGATGCGTCTTCATGGGTTCGAACAGTTCACATGAGCTTTTGTCTTTGTTGCTTGTTGTATCGATTCAAATGGGTTTCCATGTATCGTTTGTATCGATAGGTCACTGATGGATACAAACGAAGGCATTCTGGATCGATGGCAGATAGATACGAGCAGTTGCGCTTGGGACAGATATGTGTGGATGGATAGGAACGAGCTTTCGTATCGATGACATTGAGGACCATCTTAACCAGTCACTTTAACTGGGAGACGAATCGTTTTTTGCTTTTATCTCGTGTCCATATAAATACTTTTCATACTTAGCCAAATTTTCATCTGCCTTCTCTTTTGCTCTGGCTTTCGTATCGATAGAAGAACCGAGAAAAGAAAACTACCTTCATCCCCAAATTAACACAACTCTTTAATCCCTCGATCAAACCTTTAAATTAGGTAATTGATTAATAACTTTGCACTGGAAATGACGAGACTCGAGTTTAACTGCTAATCCATTCATATCCACGGCCGATTCTGGCAATGAGGAGGCCGGAAATGGGTTGGAGTAAGGTCGTGGAGGGTTGGAATGGCATTTGTGTTGTTTGGAGAAGAAGGAGTGCAGAGGGATACGAAGGAAGGACCTATATTGATGATGGATGATGGGTGAGTTCGTACCGATCGGGATATGACAAAACTTCATATCCGATGAATGAATCTCTTTGTATTGATAGTCGGTGGGTATTCGTGTTGATCAACTAATGTTGGTCATTCGTATCAATACGTAGAGATCGATACGAATCCTGGACCTGGCGATCGATACGAATCAGAGGACTTCGATCGATACAAATTGATCTCTGGATGACCGATACGAAATGTTGTTCCATGATCGATACGAATTGATCCTTGGTGACCGATCCAAGTATAAATCATGATGGATGTGAAACCTTAGTTTAATCGAATATTTGACTCCGGCGAGCTTCTGCCTTGCATAATTGGACTCAACCGTTTCACTGCATATTTGACCGCCCTTCGAAGCTTGTCGATGGAACTGTAACTTGACAAACTTGACGAACTTTAACTTGGGTCGTTCCCTGAAGTCTGGATAGCACGGTTGTGACGGTCAGCGATGACGGTCACATCCGATTGAATCTCGAAGTCTTGTCGGTTAGACATTTTCCCAAATTCTGTAGGATTTCCTAAGTATTATGTAGTATCGCACCGCACAACACATTCATGCATTTCACTTTGGGAAACACACGGGCTTATTATCATCTAATGATGATTTTTACTGAGTTGATTAGCTATGGAACCCGGGAGTTCACAGCAGTAGGAGGCTCAAAGTTCACTTCCTTTGGTAACAAAGATGCCGGCCATCGCGGCCGAAGTAATAATTCCAGCTCCAGATGAGCTGCCAGGAGCAGTCTTTATTGTGAATCCCCAAGATTATGTACCATCCAATGTCTCTGAGGATATGTTGGGAAGAATCTACCTGAGGCACGGGCTATCATTGGATGATGTCCTGCTACCAGGGCCGGATGACAGGCTACACTCTCCCTAGAGGGATTCACTGCTTTTAACAGACATTCGTGCACAGTTGGAACACTTCCTCCATTTAACCAATATATTCGAGAAGTGTTAGCTTTCTTTGGAATCGCTCCGTCACAGTTACATCCAAATGGATATGCATTGCTGAACAGTCTATTCATTGTTTTCATGGAGCATCTCTTTCGACCCCCGACTCCGGAAGATGTCAGATTCTTGTTCAATGTCAAGAGTTGGGGAGATAATCCTTCATTCACGTTCCTAGAGGCAGTTAGGAATTGCTAAGTGGTGACCGGATCTTGGACTAGGCTTAGCTACATCAAGACGGAGTGGTTCTACGTTCGGTGCCCCCTAGGGTTTGCCAGATGGTGGTTAGTCAAACATAAGTGTCGCAATTTTTCTAGTAGCTAACGAGATAGTTGTAATCGATGCTGAGTCTAACATATTCTTTCCTTTACAGCCGCAATTTCACGACCCGAAGGTTCCCACTTTAAAGAAATAGTATGGATTCTTCAGGAGATGCCGGGTGAGATGAGAGAAATTGACTTAGTGCTAACAGATAAAAATTTGAGGATTGTTGGGCTAATTGATCAAAACCAGAGCATAAGACTTGAGGGATCACATAGGGAAGCCCCGACGAGGTGGGTGAAGCATAAAGCACTCGGGGTTGTAATAGCTGAGGAGGGCGATGAAGAAGATGTGCCCACTGAAGACGAGTCTGTAGCCGGGCCCCTAGATAGTTCTTGAGATTTAGAGAGAAGGAGGAAAGGCAAGGCAGTTGCCCATAAGCGTCATAAGTCTTCAAGATGGAAATCCATGGTCGTGTCCTAGCCAGCCTTCGGTTTTAGAATTTTGGAGGCTCCTTCCTCACAAATGGAGAATCCTTTCGAAGGACTCGCCGACATTCCAATTCCGGACTATGTGTCGCTCCAACACGACACCGGATTGGAAGGGCTTCAAAGTGCTTTAGATTTAAGCGAGTCACTTCCTACGAGTGTGGCTGACATAACCGGTTAGTCGGGGGGTTTAGCACATGCATACATACACTTTCATGGCACCGCATGATTTCCAATCATAAGTTGTTTATTTCTGGAGATTATTAACTCTGCTTCTCTTTTTATTTTACAGATACGATGACTAGGCGAGAATCTATGCTAGGAAGCCTTCGCTCGGCATGCCAATCATCTAGTTCATATTATGAGTCCCACAGAAGGGAAGCCGATAGAGACCGCGATCGTGGTTATTCTAGCCAGGAGTGTTATGAAAGGGAGAGGGATAGAGATGAGAATATAGACATCGATCCCGATCACGCTCTCCACCTCCTCGAGCTCCAACACAACCCTCCGGTCATGGGAAACAACCCTTGGAGCCTCCCTGCCAAAAACCGTCTTCTCAAGTTCCAAGGTCCGATTCACAACGCCGTAGGACCGAGGCTGAAACTCCCATTATCACTAAGCAAGCTGTCAACGAGCCTACTAGGGAAGGAGCGATCAAGATCGCCCTGTTGAAAAAAGACTTTCCAAACATTTGTTTCGACGGCTTCATCTTCCCTCCGCATTTGAAGAGAATTCCAATTGAGGCGGAACAAACTATGCATAATTACATCCACGATGTTTACAGCCAATATAGGGAGTGGATGAAGACTGCGGATAAAGCATCAGCGGTGGCCTTTGAGCGGCAAAAGTAATCAAAAAATTAGAAGCCGATCTTGCTCAAAAGGACCACATAATACAAGTGCTTAACAATGAGGCTGAATCTTCCAGGAAGTCGTAAATAGAGGTCAACAAGAAAGCCGACGAGGCAAATCAGTCTATGGAAAGGATGCGACAGACGCATTTTGCCTTGGTTGAGGAGATGGGTCATTGAAACACCACTGTTATGGATAAAAGGGACGCTGCACTGAAGGAGCTTGAGGAGCTTAAGGCCAAGTTTTCCGAAATTGTCAAGGAGAAAGATGATGCAAATAAAGCGGCCCAGGAAGCGTGTGAACAAGCTATGGTGCTCCAGGATGAGGGAGATGCGGCAGCACTTAAAATTCAGGAAGCCGAGGCCAAGATTGAGAGCGAAGTGAGGATGGCAGAGACCAGGTTGGAGGCCGATATCGAAGAACACCAACATTTTAAAGCACCGAAACTTAACCTGGCTCGATAACCATTACACTTATATAGCGCCTGGGGCTGCTTGGTGGATGACAAGAAGGCATAACACCAATTTGAAGCAATTGATGAATTCGAACTGGAGAACCGGGTGCTGAGTGAAGATGAAAGAAAAGTTCTCCATGATATCACGATCACATACGAAAAGGAGAAATTTGGCACTCAGCATTCGGAAGTTGGAGAGGGTTCTGGTGTTGAGCACCACGATGCGGGTTCTGAAATTCTTGTGCCAACTCAACCTGAATCTACATCTGCGGTTGATCCTTAGTCTGTTCCTGCATATAATCCTGATCAACCGTGGTTATCTCCAATTCACGAGCACATCACTGAAGCTGCTCCAATTCCGCCTACAAGTCATTCTGAGGAAGGTATTCTGAACATCTCCTATGCTCATTCAAAGCGGGAAGCGTTACTTGAATTAATCACCAATAACTTTTTCTTTGTCTCTATTCAGTGATAGGAGCTACATCTTCCGCGCCTTCTGCAACCCAAGAGTCGTATCACAAGTAGGAGGCCATCATAACAGAAGCGACCACTACAACGGCTATTGCGCCAACCAATGGAGCAGATGGGAGCACACTCAGTTTTGATGAACAGATGACGGAGGAACTGCTCGGTCATCACAGTGACCCTTTTGTTGATCTTCCATTTGTTATGGGCGGAGGTGCACCAGTGACCAGCTCTTCGAGCCCAACTGCTAACGTCCCCGGCGATGCTCAAACAATTCACGAAGAGGAGATAATAACCGAAATTAACGCCGAGATGGAAGCAGCTGCGCTTGCTAGTAGCTTTGGAGGTGGAATGGCAAGACCTGGCCCAGCCCCTTTGCAGATGATTTCTCCCGGTGGTACCATTGTCGACACCGGTGTGCCTCCTGCTCCTGCCAATATCAATCCTACTCCCCGACTCTGCCTTCAGGAAGCATTCCAATCCATGTGAGTTCGGAGGAGGAGGTTACCATAATGCCCCTAGTTGGAGATCAACCGCCAAAAGGCAGGGCTCAAAGAGGACGCCAAGTGGCAGTTCCAGTGAGTCGACTCCGAAGAAGAAGCTGAGGAAAATGAGAGAATAGACATGTCTTCTCAGTTCATTTTTGGTAGATAGATAGGAATCTACTTTTGCTTTTTGTAAGCCGTGTATAGATGCAGGTTTGGCTCCTGCTAGTAGGATTTTTGGAATAATTTTGTACTTATCCTTCTTTTTCGAAGTATAGTTGAAATAAAATTCCATTTTGTC
This sequence comes from Allium fistulosum, assembly GCA_030737815.1. Taxonomy (NCBI): domain Eukaryota; kingdom Viridiplantae; phylum Streptophyta; class Magnoliopsida; order Asparagales; family Amaryllidaceae; genus Allium; species Allium fistulosum. The sequence continues at coordinate 1,114,229,699 of CM060904.1, forward strand.
TTCGGCTCAGTTTGTGTTCATTTGCTTAAGTGTTTCAGTGTTTGAACTTCAAGTCATGGTATTTATGAAGTTTTAGTCTTTGAATTTGGACCCGGGTTTAGTCGCTAAGTTTCAGAGTTATGGCTTCGGGCCGCGATCGAGCGTTAAGTCGAATTCCGATATCGCACTATCTCAATCAGTGGCTGGCACTTAAGTTCTGCCTCCAGTTTCGAGGATAAGTTGAAAAGATTGGTTAACAATCGTTGTTTGTCTTTAATACATCGAGCTTAACTTCGTTGAAGCAAGACTGAAACAAGACGAGTTCAGGTGGTCAAATCACACTCGCTCATCTATCGGTGATCACATCCACACTCTGGGGATTGCACTTGTAGATCGGCGGTCAGTCACACCCGCTTAAGGTTTGGAGATACATCCGCACTCCGGGGACTTAAGTTATTTTATGGGCGATCAGTCACACCCGTTTGATACTCAGAACTTTGTCCGCACTTTGGGGACTTAGATTGATTCGTAGGTGGTCAGTCACACCTACTTTGCACTCATGCTTCGACCTGCACTATGGGGGCCTGGAATTGTCCTTCGGGTGGTCGTTTCACACCTGGCTTGTGTTTATACTCCAATCCGCACTATGGGGATTTAGAGTTAGTCGATGTTTATACTCAGGTTCGCACTCTGGAAATCCGGAGTTAGTTGATGGGTGGTCAATCACACCCATTTGGTATTTATGTTTATACTCTAGTTTGCACTCTGGGAATCTGGAGTTGGTCAACAGATGGTTGGTCACATCTGTTTAGGCTTTAGGATTTTGTTCGCACTTCTGGAACGACGGATCTATCTGGATCGTGGATGGTCGACTCACATCCACCCTGAGTTAACAAGTGAGGTCGTTAGATGGACGGTCCATCCTCCTCGAACTTGGTTTGAATACGGGCGAAGTCGTTAGGTGGACGGATCCACCCTCTTCGAAACCGCATTTATAAGTTTATACTCCAGTTTGCACTCTGGGAATCTGGAGTTAGTTAGAGGATTATCGTGTATCAATCCTTTTTTGGCTTCAGTGTGATGGCTTGTCCCCGAGCTCGAGTTTCACTTAGTGAGTGACCGGTCGTATCACAGTCACTCCCTATTTGAATAAATCCCATCGTATGGTGGAACTTAGCTCTTCGTGCATAGTGATGGTCATATGACACATTTCAAATAAATCACAGCTCTGGCTCGAAGAGATTGCATTTTATTGCTTAAATAAGAAAATACAGCAAAGTCAGTTGCTTTATTACAAGTTCAAATTTCGAAATACATAAACAAATTGCAAATGAAAAGTAGACTGAATAAATAAACAGAGCCTGTTATGTGTAGTAGCGACGAAGACTCTCGCTGTTCCAGGCTCTTGGCAGAGTAAGATCGCCAATGGTCAATAATTTAAATGTGCCATCTCCGAGCTTTTGTTCGATGACATATGACCCTTCCCATGTTGGCTTCATATGTGAAGGAATCGGATAAATTATCTTAAGGATGAGATCACCGAGTTCGAAGGTTCGGGGTTGGACCATGGCATTGTATAATCGGGCGACTCGACTTCGGTATGCGGTTTCCCTCAAATTAGCCTCTTCTCGCCTCTCATCCAATAAATCCAGAGATTCAGCAAGTAAAATAGCATTTGTTTTCGGATCATAATATGTCACATTATGAGAAGGTACTTCCATCTCGACTGGAATAACGACTTCTGAGCCGTAGGAGAGAAAGAATGGAGTATGGCCGGTTGTAGATCCGTGGGTTGTCCGATAAGCCCATAAAGCCATAGGGAGTTCATCGACCCATTTACCCCCGGCCTTTTCCAGTCGTTTCTTCAGAATAGATTTTATAACTTTATTAACAGCTTTAACCTCTCCATTCGCTTGAGGGTGTGCAACTGCGAAGAACTTCTTCTAGATATGGAATCGTTGACAGAAGTTCTTAAATTTAACACTGTCAAATTGGGCTCCGTTGTCAGTGACGATGGTATATGGGAGACCAAATCGACAGATAATGTTGCATACTACAAAGTTGATCACTTTCTTCGTTGTGATTGTAGCAAGGGGTTCAGCTTTCGCCCACTTGGTAAAGTAATCAACTGCGACGATGGCGTACTTCACACCACCTTTGGCTAGAGGTAGAGAACCAATAATATCAATGCCCCATACTACAAACGGCCATGGACTGACCATCTAAGTTATTTCCGTAGGTGGAGCTCTAGAAATTCGAGCATGTTTTTGACATTTGTCACATTTTCTAGCGTAGTCTGATGCATCACGATTTATAGTCGGCCAATAGTATCCATATCAGAGCACTTTCTTGGCAAGAGCTTGCCCCCCGGTGTGATCGCCACATTCTCCTTCGTGCACATAATGCAATACTCGTTTGATTTCATCGTGAGCGATGCATCGGAGTAAAGGAACATAGTACCCTCTTTTATACATGACTCCATTCTGAATAGTGAACCGCGAAGCTTTTCGAAGAACTTGTCTCTTTTCCCTCCTGCTCTCTGGCAGAGTCCCATTCTCGAGATAGTTTCTGAACGGAGTCATCCATGACTCCTTGTCGGGAATGACCTCAAATACCCAATCTGTTTCCATCTGATCGATGCTCGGGGAAGATAATTTTTTCCACGGGAACGATTCCCATTTACTGTGGCTCACCTGTATTGGCTAACTTTGCTAACGAATTGGCTTTCTGATTGTGCTCTCGAGGTATACTGTAGATGGCATAATAATCAAACTGATTCAATATCTCCTGAACCTAAGCAAGGTAAGTAGCCAGTCTTCAACCTTTGGCTTGGTACTCCCCCCGAACTTGACACACGACCAATTGCGAATCATAATAAATATCCACAGCAATGATTCTTAAATCCCTGGCAAGTCTCAATCCAACAAGCAGGGCTTCGTATTCGGCTTCGTTGTTAGTCGCATGAAAGTCAAATTTTAAAGCATAGCATATAGATCGGCCTTCAGGAGTTTTCAGTACAACTCCGGCGCCTGAGCAACGGTCATTTGATGCACCATCAGTATGCAGCTTCCAAATATACTTAGGAGATTCACTGGTTTCAGGCAAGTCCTTCAGGATAGTGAATTAAGTGATGAAGTCTGCTAGGACTTGTCCTTGGATAGCTCGCCTTGGAGTGTAAGTAATGTCAAATTGACTTAGCTCGATATTCCACTTGAGTAGCCCACCAGACGTCTCAGGCCGCGTAAGGACCTGTCGTAACGGCTGGTCGGTGTAGATGGTGATAGGATAAGCCTGGAAATATGGACGAAGCTTCCTTGAGGCAATGATAAGACAATAAGCCAACTTTTCCAGCTTCGGATAATTTCTCTCTGCTCCCATTAGTCATTTACTAATGTAATAGACCGGCCGTTGTATCCGGTCTTCCTCCCGAATTAGGGCAACACTGAGTGCATTTTTCGACACCGCCATGTAGATGTATAATCTCTCCTGATCAATGGGCTTCGACAGAATAGGTGGTGTGGAAAGGTGTTGAATTAATGCTCGGAATGCACCCTCACATTCCGTAGTCCATTCAAAGTTTCGTTTCCCTTTTCTGATCAGGTCGAAGAAGGGAATGCATTTGTCAATGGATTTTGAAATGAACCTGCTCGGTGCTGCTACTTTCCCGTTGAGGCTTTGGACTTGCTTTATAGTTCTTGAAGTTTCAAGATTTCTGATCGCCTAGATTTTCTCAGGGTTGGCTTCAATTCCTCGAGCATTGACGATAAATCCAAGGAACTTTCCAGAAGCGACTCCGAAGTGACACTTCAACGGGTTGAGTTTCATTCTATATTCTCGGAGGATGTTGAACATCGATTCCAGGTCTCTGATATGATCAGTGGAGAATCATGACTTCACAAGCATGTCATCCACATATACCTCCATGGATTTCCCGATCTGGTTAGTGAACATTCGATTAACTAACCGTTGGTAAGTTGCCTCAGCGTTCTTGAGTCCGAACGACATGACTTTGTAGCAGTAAAGTCCCAAATCGGTGACGAAACTGGTATGCTCCTGATCGGGCAAGTGCATGGGTATTTGACTGTAGCCAGAATATGCATCCATGAAGGATAAGAGTTCATGTCCAGCTGTTGAGTCTACGAGCTGATCGATTCGGGGAAGTGGAAAACTGTCCTTAGGACAAGCTTTATTCAAGTCTGAGTAATCAACACATGTTCTCCATTTCCTGTTTGGCTTTCGAACAATTACAGGATTTGACACCCATTCCGGATATAATGCATCTCGGATAAACCCATTCGATTTGAGTTTTTCTCCCTCTTCCTTAAGGGCGGCAGATCTCTCTGGATCCATACCACGCCTTTTTTGCTTGACCGAGACATGCCGTGGGTCAATATTCAATGTGTGGCTCGCGATGTCCGGGTAGATTCCACACATGTCAGAATGTGTCTAGGCAAACACATCGAGGTTTGCCCGGAGAAATTCAACCAATTCCTCCTACATCTGTTGGCTTAGCTGGGATCCAATCTTTATCATTTTAGAATCATCACAATCGTCGATTGGAACATCGATCGTCAGGTCGGCCGGGGAAGCTTGACTGTCTTTATTTTCGTCTTCACTTTCAGTATCTCTCGGATCAAGATCCCTTGGGAATTGGTTGGAGTGCCTGGGCCTAGGCCTAGGCGCTAGCTGTTAATTTTTCGCAAAGCGGACACAGAGAGATTCCTCTACGCCCTTTCCTTTTTCTTTTCGCTGCGCCTCTCGTAGCTCAGCAACATAACAGGCTTATCCAGCAGCCTGGTCTCCCTGAACAACTCCGACTCCGTTGTCGATAGGGAATTTTAAAGTCAGGCACCAAGGGGCAATAGCAGCCCTGAACTCAGCTAGGGCCTATCGGCCCAAAAAGGCATTGTATGGCGAGTCTATGTCCAATACAACAAACTATAATATCCGGACTCTCCAGCGTTCTCCAATTCCCAACTCCACTGGTAGCTCCACCATCCCAATGGGTATAGTCGCACTTCCATTGAAGCCATGGATGCGGGACTAACAAGGCTTCAAATCTTTCCCCTCCATTTTCATCTCATCATAAGCTCGCTTAAACAATATATTCACCGAACTTCCACTGTCCACTAGGATCCTCTTTATCCAAGCAGGACCTATTTGAGATGAAATGACAAGTGGATCAATGGTTGGGGCTTCGACTCTGTCGGCAACCCTGTCTCGAAACACGATGTCGTCAGTCATCGTTTTCTGTTGTTTGGCTGGAGCCCCATCTTCCAAATTACTACAACATTCGAGGCCCGCATGCCGGATAGACCTGGCATACGACTCCATTTCCCTCCAGCTCCGATCTGCTGGATGTGGACCACCACTAACAGTATTAATCACTAACCTCCCGCCGGTACGAGCGGGTTCCTCCGGTCTCGCCTGATTTGGTATCTGGTTTTGATTTGATGGGCCCGCATCTCCAGACTGCGGCGCCCACACAAACAGCTCCAACTTTCTCTCTCGTACCAACTTTTCAATAATGTCCTGTAAATGACGGCACTCATTCATATTATGGCCATAGCTATCGTGAAATCTACAAAACTTTCCTGTCTGAATCTATTTTTCCGATGAATACTTCAAAGCAGGTTTCTTATACTAGATAGTATTGCAGGTCTGCAAGTACACATTCTCCAACGACGTATTCAAAGGGGTACAATTGTCAAACATAGAAGCCCTACGTCGCGGCCCACGATTCTGATCCTGTTTCCTGTTTTGATTTCCATCGCCTTTCTGTTGATTCTTTTTATTCTATATATTCAATTGCACCTTTCCAGAACTCTCTCCAGTTTGTTTAACAGCAACATTGCTTTGGATTCCTTCCACACTGGGACCTAGGTCATCCTTTTCCTAGACTGTTTTGCATCCTCCCTTCTCAAGAATTGGGCTGCCTTGGAATAGAAACGGTCCAATGATGTAGGGGGTTTTCCGGCCAACTAGTTACCGAATTCGAAATCGGGATCGATCCCCTTAGTTAGTGCCATCAAAATTGGGTTATCATTGGGATTACTAATCTCAGCGCATGCTGCGTGAAACCTCTCCAGATAGCATCTAAGTGTCTCTCCAAGAGCTTAAGTGACACTAGGCAAGGTATTAACATCTTTCAGCCTTGTGACATGCATGCGAAACTGTTCAACAAACTTTGTTGCCAACTGATCAAAACACGAGTTAGATCGAGGTGGTAAACGAGTAAACCACATAGTTGCTATGCCCTCTAGGGAAATCAGGAAGCTTCGGCACTTGACTGCATCATCGGCTCATGCAGCGTTCATCAACCAATTGTACTTTAAGATATGTTGATTAGGATTAGAGTTCCCTTCATAAACGGGCAAAGTTGGCATCCTGAATCGCCGAGGTGGTTCAGCATAAATTATGTCATCAGGGAAAGGGGTATGACTCTAGGAGATTCTCTAGTCGTCGTTAATAAGGCCCTAACCTTCGCGGATCATCTGACGGATCATTGTCGGGATATCCAGCATTTGGATGTTCTAGGCATGCTGAGCCAAGGTGTGGTCGGGTTCCACAATGCGAGGAGGGGCCGGTCGCGGTCGATGGTCCATGTCTCGCCTCCTTGGTTCTATGTCTTCATGGACATAAGGCTCAGGAGTATGATAGCGTTGGCGGTGGTTTGGATCCATTCAGTTCTGAGCATCAACTCCCAATTTAGTAGCGTGGTAGTGCGGTTGTCAGTAATGTGATATGGGGTAGCACCTCCTTGGGAGGAGGGTCTGGTCTGATGGCTATTTGATGGACCAACTCTCGGTTGCCTAAGATTCAAGGTGCGCTGATGCCCAGTAGCCTATGTGTAACTTCCGTCCAGCCGTGGGCGCGTGGATCTATGATTAAAGTCAAAAGAGGCTGAACTTTCAGTGGATGAATAGGAAGCCTGATCCCTTGTAGATCTCCTTCATCTTTGACGGTTTAGTTGATTGGTCAATTCCGCGTTGGCATGGAGTTGCTGAGTAAGTTGTTGAAGACTCTGTGTCAGCTCTTGCATTAGCAGTAGGAATTCTTCCCTGGTGATAGGGCCTTGCAGATCTGAAGGTCCGACGACATTCTGATCGGCAAGAGGAAGTTGCGCGGGGTTCTGTCTGTCCCGTCCTCCTGGATCTGTAGCTGTTGAAGTAGTCCTGGTGTTAAGCATGGTGGATAGCGAAGCTCTCTCTTAGACTTGGTACAAATCTGAATAAGATGGAAGAACTTCTGAACTTGAAATCTGGATCTTCTCCTCAGATTTTCACAATCCAATATCGGTAGTAGATCCAACGAGCAGGAGAAAAGATGGGTTTTCTCAGTGAAAGCACCAAAGTGTTTGTACCGAAATTGGGCACAACACACTTCAGGTTTGTTTGAAGAGATACAATGAAGAATATAAATGGAAAACGAGGAAGATCTAACAAACACACCAATGATAAACAAGAAAAACGCACTAAAAACACACAGATTTAGAGTGGTTCAGCGTATGGCCTACGTCCACTATGAAATGGCTGATTTTCATTGATTTTGCTTGCTGTTTACAATGAGTTACAACAGTAAAATTCGAGTACAATAGTGATTTCGGCAGAGTCTGGAAGTAGAAGAGCCAAAATGTCCCTTTTCAGCAGGTCCTGGGTTGCTATTTATAGGCATAGGCAGCAAATATCTCGCCCAGACCTTGGAAGACCTCATCCCTCATGTGGGTGGGCCCACGTGAGAGATCCCCAGTCATTTGGAATCAATCCGTGATCGATACGAATGGATTTCACATCGATCAAGATCTTTCCCAATCGAGTCAAGATCGATCATGAACATTCCTGAGGTTGCACGCAAGTTCCTGTGAAAATTTGGTGGCATTTGGACTTGTAGATCTTGAGTTCTGATCGATCCAAGTTTGAATTTGTTGAGGCTGCTGAAATCGCATCGCTTCTGTTAACATTGTTCTGTTCACATCGATCAGTTCGCATCACTCCCAAGCACATGCTTGCTAGGTGACGTGGCGCTAACTATTAGGATCGATCCACTTTTCATGCCGAGTGACCGAGCCTTCCACTTGGATGTGCCTCATTCGTATCAACCCAGGATATTCCCTGCGTATCGCTTTATAACAATCAACTTCTCGATCCCTCACACCCAACTTCGTATCGATCCTTTACAGTTTGCTTCATGTCGATACGAACTTACGTTCTTCATATCGATAGTTCAGAGGCCAATTCACATCGCTTATTGATTGGGTTCGTATCGATGGGTAGTGTTGATTTCGTATCGATTTGTGGCCGATGTATACGAAGCATGTTTGATAGTAGATCGATACGAAATGGACTCTCATGTCACTGCCGATGGATAAAAGTGGGTGGACGTGAATGGATATGAAGTGGGTTTGCCTGGATGGATACGAAGAGAGGCTTGTCTCTCGATGGATATGAAATGGACCGATGCGAAATAGGCGGAACGATGGATACGAATGAGTGGATTTCCTTGGTTTGCATCGATCGTAACTTGACCGTACAAACTCCAATTGACTTGAAATTTGGAATGTTGGCTTTCATGGCTTTGCTTGTTGTGTCATATCAATTATAGCTTGATCCGGACTCGGACAAAATTTACCAGCATCCATAGCGAACCTGCGTACATCCATTCTTCGGGATGATCTGTCTTTAATTTCCATTCAACTTCTTGGTGTCACGGCCTTGCCAAAAGGCGGGATTATAGCCACTATCTCAAATTTCGACGAAACTAGTTTCATCGAATACGTAACGATAAATTATTGTATGTTTTCAAGTTTCATAGCGATCGGACTTGTCGTTCGATCATACGGACTCGAAACGCCTATAAATCAATTTGAAATAAGCTGGTTTTAAGCTAACTTCTTCATACGATGGAATTAGGACTTGAAACCTATTCCATTGAGTTTAAAACTATCGAAAACATCTATTTTGATATATGGGACTACCCAGTTTTGTTCCGGAGACGAAAAGGGCTTTTCGGGTCGTTTATCGTTCAACTTTCAAATCGATCTAGTCTATTCGGTTCTATTTCTGATCTACCTATATATAACCCATTATAAACCCTAGCTATTTCTTATTCCATTATTCAGTACGTACATTTCCTGCCTACCTCCTTCTTTTCAATGGCAGAACATATTCAAATTCCCAAATCCTCAATCCAATTTCAAAACCAAATCAAAAACTCAAATTCCTCAAACCCTGTCATATTATATATCGATTCGAAGCTCTCGATGAGTGTAAGCTATATATACAGTTGGTTTTTTGATTTGAGTCTCTGTGTGTCCATAATTTGATGGCTTTTTTACGGTCGTCCATTGGGTAGGGGTTTGATCGTATGGTGGACCTACGTCTTTAGGCTAATCAGAGGGCATGGGGGTGTCGTTCGTCGTCAGGTCATCAAAGTTCATCAGAAAAGGTGAATATAGGGGGCGGCGACACGCTTTGATTGGGACCACCTGACGTGGTCGCGCCACCATGGCCAGGCACGGCTGAAGGAGTGGAGAGCGACGCAGTTTTCTGATCGATGTCATAGTGGTCGGAGCGGCGGCGATATTTGCTGGTATGGTGGCGGCTGGAGCATGTTTGTGTAGGATTCGAACGAACAAAAGGTTGAGCAGGCTAGGGTTTGCGCGTTTAATAATAGGTGACGTGTAATTGTTTTTATTTAATTTAAATTTGAAATTTATATCTTCTAATCGACATAACTTTTTCGTACGACGTCCGATTCACGCGCGGTTTGTTTCGTTAGGATCATATAGAAATTCCGTATATTTTAACGTTGGTTTAGACGAATTCTGAGACTGTTTGAATTTGGGCCCTAAATTGGATTTTAAATCGATTTAAAATCAAAGGTGAGTGTTTTGACCCACTCACAACTACTATACTATCTTATGTTAGTTAAATTAAATTTATGATGTGATTAGGAATTAATTAATTGATGTTTGGTATGTTTAAATTGTCATTCTAGTTAAATTTGACTTTTATTGCATTTAATCATCATTTAATTTAATATTGAATTTAAATTGTCAATTTAATACCTGTTATTAATTATCAGTTATCTATTGATGTTTATTGATCGATTTGGATGATGATTGTGATGGATGTTTGATTATTGATATTGGATGACTAGATGATTGTATTTTTATGGTTATAAACTGTAAGTTCCCTATGGGTTGAAATGATACATACCCGAATGATCTATAGATTAGGGAAAAATCGGTATGGGTTGAAATGATAGACTCGAGCGATTTTATGGATTTTATTTAATTCGGGATTGCGGTTCGAAATGATATATAATCGTAAAAATTTAAATTGCGGATTGAAATGATAAATATCCATATCACTTGACGCTAGGGTAGAAAATTATATATGGACGCCAGATTGGTTAAATTAAGTGATTTTTGAATCTTTAAATTTTTGAATTCAGTTAACTAGTATTTTGAAATATAAATTTGATTTATATAAACTGAAATATTTTCAGAAGTTCAAGCATAAATGTTGAAATTGGAATTGATTTAATGAATTGTTCAAAGGATTTAAATTGGAATTTCAAAGTTGAAGTGTCAAATATAAATAAATTTATCGAAAATTGAGTTATTGGAAATGTTTGGATATAACCTTGAAATCTATTTTAAATTAATTTAAACTATTTTAATCAATTAAAACTATTTTAATTTATTTTAATCTATTATAACCTATTTAATCAAAGTTAATCTATTTTACCTATTTTAAACTAATTAAATTTATTTAATCTATTTTAAATCTATGTAATATAATTTAAATCTATTTAATCTATTTTAAATTTATTTAATCTATTTAAAAATCTACTTAATATAATTTAACTTTATTTAATCTATAATTAATCTATTTAAATCATTTTAAATCTAATTAAATCTTTTAAATCTATATCTAATCTATTTAAATCAATTTAAATCTAGTTAAATCAAATTTAAATCTATTTAAACTATTTTACTATTTAAACTACTTTAATTTATTTAAACTATTAAAAACTATTTATAACTATCTAAACTATTTTCTAAAATTGTAGACTGTGTAAAGTTGAAGTAATTATGTTTAAATCCTCGATGACGATACAACCTAAGTTGGAATTTGAGTAAATACGATGATTTTGGAACTAGAATTTAATTAACCTATCTCATCGATAAATTCAAAAGTGAATATGATTTTAGAAGTAAATACGTGTTTTAAAGTGAATATAGTTTTGAAAGTGAATATGATTCGAAAGAGATATGATTTGAAATCGAATATGATATTTTAATATAAATTGTGAATTGACCTTCTTGAAATGTAAAAGAACCATCCGGTGTGAAATAAGCATTTGGTTGTTAAAGAGACCGAGATCGGATATTGTTATACACTATGCCAATACTGAAAACTACTTTAACAATTGTGTACGTGGTGAAGGTTCCAGAAACAAAGTAGGATGGTTTGGTGAATGATTCTGTATGAGGTATTTTTGTGACCCTGACTCCCGTAAGTCAGCTTGATGTGGCTAAAACAGGAGCTACGCCGGGCCAAGTGAGGTCATTCCTCCTATTGGGCACATTTCTTCGATACCATTCTATTACTTTGTGATTGATTTGGTGGCCACCCCTTGATTTTGATTTGGGAGTGTGTTCCGAGGTGGGCGGTAGTAGCTGCTATGCATTACCACCAGTCCGGATCCGCAATTGGTATATTTACCCTGGGCATTGCCTCGAGTGCCTTGTCTCATGCCTTATCGCGCCTTCTACGAGTTTGGTTTGTACCATACCTATGGAGTGCCCTCTGATAGCCCTCCAGTTTACAGAGGAATTACGGTACTGTATAGACTATTGGAATATATAAAAATGTGTTAAGGGGGATATGGGTAATGCCTTAATGCTATTTTAATACTATACTTTACTATAGACATATTATAATAGCGTATTGTACTACATAGTAGATAGTTTAACGGATCCTTAAGAGATGGTAATCCCGAACATCTTTTAAGTTATTGCACTCACGTTAGACACTGGATAGGAGATGTCAAAACCCGTAAACATCTCTGACGCCATTACACTCATATTTATTTATTGTTGATTTAACTTACATAAGATCTTTTAGTTCTGACTCGAGTGTTTTGTCTTTTCAATTCGCTCGGATTAGTTTGAGCTTTTCAGCGTATCGAAGACTACCTTCTGGAGGATGAAGATGAAAATTTGTACTATTATTATTTATTCCACTGCATCATGTTGTTCCGCTGCATTTATTTATTAATTATTGTTGTTGTATGTAACTCTGATCTGTATTATAAAAGTATAATCAATATATTTGTAAACAGCTTCATGAATTGTTTAATTGCTTATTATATTTTGTCATTCCGCTACGAGATTCTGTATTTGTTTTCTTTCTCCTCTTTTTCTTATTTGCCCCATAACAATCTGCCCTTTTGAATGGTTTGAGTCTGACATGTGTGTCTGCTTAAAATGTCCAAAAAGGCAGGTCGTTACATATACCTATTATGCTAGAATTTAATATATGTAACAATTTCGGCTATGTTTCCATATTTACTTTAAACCTAGACATTATGATAATATCAGAGAATTTTATGTAAAACTGTTTTGGTTAACGTAAGGTAAAAACCCATCCGTGTTTATGTGCGGCGTGGTCTTACGAGATACCTTTGATTTGAAAGATTTTTTTATAAGTTAAAATTTATACTTTAATTACACCAGACCCATGTCTGACCTTGAGTTTTATTTCTTTCCCTTAAACTCTTTGGTACTCAAAGTTTCATGAGTAGCTAAGTAGTCTTGTTTCTTTGGAACATTTTGGAAAGTAGTATGGAGTAGGAGCTATCATCATCACCTAGTAGTTGTCCATATTTCCGCTATGTCTTGTATATTGTGTATTAGCAATTTGGGCGGGCTGATATAGCTGTTCTTGTTGGGAATAGTACTTGTTGTAATTTTGATGTAATATTTTTGAGTAACCATATATACTATTCTGCGGTGATGTATCTGTGTCGTTGTGAGAAAAATCTGTGTTTGTTTCCTTGTCCTTTTGTTTTCTTTACCCCACGACTTGTCTTTTAAACACAAGATGATCTCCACTTGAATACTGAGGATGTATTAAGTGTCGTCTTTAGTGTGAGAAAGGTAAATCATTACACTTGGTATCAGAGCTTAGGTTGAGCGAACACCTAGGCCTTGGTTGGAGTCGACTCATTAGAGATAGGGTTCGTAGTACCTTAGAATGAGTTCAGTCTTTGAGTGTGCATATTCGTATATTTCTGATCAACATTTACATGTTTGGTTTTATGCTCTTTTTCCCTAAGATAATCTTGTCTACATATCCTAAAGATATCTTTCTTTATTCAGGTAGTAAGAATAGGTACGAGAAAGGGATAAGGAAGAGGAAATGGTGACACAACAACCACCAATGGAAGAACCCCAAATGATAGAAGGGTAGAGTAGCTGTTGAGGTAGTAGCTCCAACGTAGCCTCGAGTAAACTTTGCAGCTCTTTGCAAGGATTTCACAAAAATAGAAGGAAAATCTTTCAAGGGTACAAAATCCATCACTGAAATAAGCTTGGCTATAGTCATGTGAGAAGATTTTCGAAGGCTTGGACATTTCTGATGATCAGAAACGCTTCTTGGCGTAATGGCAGTGGCAGGAGGGTGCAACGGCCTGGTGGGATTCTATCACCGTAAATGTTCCCGAAGATGAGTTCTCATGGGCTATATTCAAAGAAGTATTCAAAGACCAGTTCATGCTAGTTGCGGGGAAAACTTGTTTATATAGAGTTTCATGGATCTAAAGCAGGAAGACTTGTCATGGCGGAAAATGAGACGAAGTTTAATGAGTTATCTCGTTTTGGCCTTTGACTTATTGACACCCGGTTATAGAAAAATGAAATGTTCATGTTTGGTATGAGAGAAGAGTTCTATGAAAAGATGACCGCTCATGTAAAGGAATCATTTGTAGATTTGGTGGACATGACTTTAAGGTATGAAGTGCTTTTAAAGAAGAACCCATCAGCAACAGCAGAACCATCCAATGGTGGTACCAATAACTCATAAAAAAGGAAGTTTAATCCAAATTGGAAGAAGATAGGTAAAGGAAAGCCGGGAAGCAAGGTATAGGAGAAATGGTACGAGAATATTATTTGTCAAAATTGTAATCAAAAGGGTTGCGCTCCAAAAAAATTTAAGAATCAAAAGGCAGAATCTATCACTCAGATGGTTCAAAAGACACTTTGCTACAATTTCCAACAGTCGGGTTACATTGTGAAGGACTTCCCATTGCTAAAAAGGGGACAACAAGTTAAAGTTTATGCAATCAAGAGCGAACCCTCAACTTTCGAAAATGTTGAGAGGCAGGTAGTCTTGGAAGGTACATTACTCATTGATGGTGTTTTTGTTAGAGTTTTGTTTTATACCGGGGCTTCCATAGCTTTATATCTCTTGATTTGGTTAGAAAATTGCAACTCTCTCCTAAAATCGTAGAAACCCCTATCTGCGTGTCAAATCCCATAGGAGGCGTAACTAATATATGTATGGTTTGTAAAGATGTATGAGCTTCGTATCTTACCTACCATTTTTCTTGTAACCTGTTTGTTCTAGATTTCAAGGGGTTTGATATTTTACTCGGTATGGATTGGCTAGCGGAGAATAGAGCTATCTTAGATTATGTTGGAAGGACAATATCTTTAGTAACCAAATTGGGAAGTTTGGTAGTGGTGCCTTATGATGAGCCTATCAAATTATTGCATAGTTTCTTATATACCTTAGAATCATCCCAAGAAGGGCTAGGGTTTATATTAGTGGTTAAAGATTTCCCTGATATTTTTGAGCCAGTTAATAGTTTACCTCCCCATTGCAAAATTGAATTTTGTATTGATCTAGTTCCCGGTGCGAGACCTGTTATTCAACCTATGGTTTGGGTGCATTACTGATGCAACATAGGAAGGTTATAGCCTATGCAATTAGACAGTTAAAGCCTCACGAGAAGAATTATGCAACGCATGACTTGGAGCTGTTAGCCGTAGTAGCATTACTTGCTGGGTAAGAACCCTTCTTTCCTCTTTTTTTATTTCTAATTTTTAGGGATCCTAGTTAGTAATTTCCTTCTTTAAATAGGTGAAAAGTTCGAGCTCTTCACGGATCATAAGTCCCTGAAGTATCTTTTCACTCAAAAGGATCTAAACCTGAGGCAATAACGATGTTTGGAGTTCCTAGTAGCTTACGAGTTGAATATTCTCTATACGCTAGAAAAAGAAAATGTAGTGGCAGATGCTCTAAGTAGTAATGCATTTTTGACCCTCTTGGAAGTTACATTGACACTATTGGAATAGATTGCTAGTAAGCAAAAGGAAGATAGGCACTTAATGAAGATCATCAATGATGTTGAGGAGAGGTAGTGTGCAAGTTTTAAGATCAATAATCGAGGCGTTTTGTGTATGAATGGGCGGATCTACATCACTAGTGCCGATGGCCTTAGATAAGATGTTTTATCGAAAAGTCATCGATCCAAATATAATATCCATCCAGGTTGTTTCTAAGATGCATCGAGATATGAAACGAGTGTTTTGGTGGAAAAGAATAAAGAGGGATGTCTCAATTTATGTTAGCAGATCCTTGATCTGTCAACAGATAAAGGGCGATCACCAGAAGACGACTAGTTTACTTCAACCTTCAGAAATCCTAAATTGGAAATGGGAGATGATATCAATGGATTTTATCGATAGTCTACCCATAACAAGAAGGGAAAATGAAGGAGTGTGGGTTATTGTGGATCGACTAACGAAGACTGCTCATTTTATTTCAGTAATTGACAAGGACTGCAGCCTCTTTGGCCAAAATTTATATGAGGGAGATTGTTAGATTGCATAGGGTCCCAGTGAGTATAGTAAGTGATCAAGATCCTATCTTTACTAGTTAGGTTTGGGAGGCATTGCAAGTAGCTTTAGGATTAAAGCTAAGCTTAAGCATAGCATACTACTCCTACAGAAAGGGTAAACCGGATTCTTGAAGACCTCTTGAAAGCATGTATTCTAGATTTTGGAGGATCGTGGGAAGATAACCTTCACTTAGTGGAATTCTCCTACAATAATAGTTATCAAGCGAGCATCGGCATGGCACCCTACGAAGCCCTATATGGACGTCCATGCAAGTTACCAGTATGTTGGGTTAAAACTGGAGATCGACAAGTACTTAGACCAGATATGATCCGAGAAGCTACTTAAAAGTTTGCAGTGATAAAAAAAGGAAGATGGAAGCTTAGGATTTACAAAAGAGTTATCCTAATAAAAAGAGAAGGGATTTGGAATTTGAAGTCGGAGACTCTGTGTTTGTGAAGATTTCCCTTATTATAGGAGTCGTTCGATTCGGAAGGGCTGGAAACTTAGCACTTAGGTATATTGGACCTTTTAAAGTTATTAAAAGGATTATACCACTCGCCTATAAAGTTGAGTTGCCAAAAAGGTCATCAGGGGTCCATAATGTTTTCCACGTGTCCCATTAGAGAAAATTTATTCATGACCCTTCGTTGATTGTAGAATCGTCGATTCAAGATGATTTGGAGATAGAACCAAACCTGACAGTGATTAGACATCTATTGCATATTTTAGATCAAGATGAGAAGAGATTATGCAATAAGGTGGTGAAGTTAGTAAAGATTCAGTGGAGCAAGGATCCCCAAGATTGTACTTGGGAGACGATGGATCATATAAGGGAAGCCTACCCAAAATTAATGTTAGGATAATCATTGTTTGTATATATAGGGTATGCATTAATGTGTTATGGATGATTAGTGTATGTCCTTTATATAGAATCCATGATATATAAGATATGACCTTTTAAGCTAGTATGAGTTATCTCTTTGTTTGCTAATTTCAAGACGAAATTCTTTTAAGGAGGAAGAGTGTAACGACCCAGAATTTAATCACTTTAAATATAGAAATTTAAATATATTTTTAATTTTTAATTATTAATTGATGAATTTTAGTACTCAAAATAAAATCTTTTAAATAATAACTAATGATGTTGAAATAGATTGCAAAATTTGTTTACAAAAATAATGAGTTCAAAGAAAAATAGAAAATGTGACCTAAAATCGTTTTCTGAATTTTCGACTTTTTGGTGTATAAAAGTTATCGAAAAACATTATGCACGTATGAGTAATAGATACACACATTTTACATATAAGTTAGAGTACGTTTTAGTATATGTATATTTTTATTTAAGTTATTTAAATATGATATGACATCTTATGAAAATTAAATAAGTTAAAGAATATATATGTAAAAATAAGTGACATAAGGTATCATTTCCATAAAAACATTAAGTACACTTGTGTTTATTTCACGTTGGCTCAACAAAGAGAGAGGGGAACAAAGGAAAACATGGAAAAAGGGGTGGGGAAGCATGGATGGTGAGGTGG
Source organism: Allium fistulosum (assembly GCA_030737815.1). Classification (NCBI taxonomy): domain Eukaryota; kingdom Viridiplantae; phylum Streptophyta; class Magnoliopsida; order Asparagales; family Amaryllidaceae; genus Allium; species Allium fistulosum. Next base: position 1,114,247,132 of record CM060904.1, read on the forward strand.
CAAGCTAAGAGAGGAGAGTGTGTACCTTAAGGTCATTTTGGTAATTTAATTTATCCATATGTATATATACTCATTTCCTAATTTCTTTATCATTTTTCTCATTTCATTTCCACTTCGAAAACTCTCTCTATGTTCTAAAATACTTCCATGGCTTTCAAAATAAATTCTAGTGTTTAAAAATCATAGTTTTATTCACTTTGAAATTTCCAAATCCTTGTTTAAGCTTCTCCTTTCTTTCCTACAACTCCAACTTCACAAAACAATCCCATACACACCCCCATACCACTTTTGGCCGAACCTATATCCCACCCTAACCGAACCATATTTCCATTTCAAGTCACCAAAAACTCCATTTTTCCAAAGGCAAGCGAAGATCTAGGATGTGTACGAGTTTTAGCTTAAGTTCGGTTTATTTCATTAACTTTGGCGAGTAAAGTTCTCACATTTTTACTAAGATTTTAAAACATATATTATTGCTTAACCTATTTTATATATGATGTGTGTTTGGGTGAAATAATTGTTGATTTGTATGAATGTATAAGTTCTTGGATTATAGTGATGTTTGGTTATGATTTATATGTGCTTATGTGCCATGATTTGAAATTAGACTTGAAATGGTCTAATGTTTATATTAGTTAGAAGTTGAGATCTTGGCATATGTTAGTGCTTATGATGTGAATATAATATTATGGTCTTGAATCCATGATGTATGCTAAGAAAGTTAACACTTTTTCTCATTTAAGCGACATGTAATCCCTTTTATAAAAGCTTTGAACTAGGATTTTAAATTAAAAAATAATTTTAAGTTAAACTTGTTTAGTTCCAAAACACGCCTTTATGTTTCACAATGTGGTAAAGTTTTCAAGTGTTAAAGTTTTAAAGATCTAGAGAACAAAATTTCAAGTTTTTTTTGAAAATTACGGGTCGTATAGTGATAGTCACTACTAACCCTAGAAATGGATCAACACCCTAGGTTGAGCGTGAATGCACCAGCCATGTTCTTGCAAAGCAATAATATAGAAAATAAATGTAAAAGATTAGATGTAGTAAAAGACAAGAATATTTTTATAGCGGTTCGGCTGTTTATGAAGCCTATGTCCACATTATAACTTTTTATTAACTGACTGCTGTTACAAGTTGAATCAGATTACAATATGAGTGAATAGATCTAGTCACTAGTACAAGAGTTCATTGGAGAATCACAGTGAACCCCTGGATCACTGTTTTAAGAGGAGAAGAGTGAAGAATAGTTCTTGTAGAGTTCTAGTAGCCAGTCCAAAAGATCATGTTTATGTTGTAGGTAGGATTGTATTTATAGAGGTTGGAGAGCTATTGGGCTAGGCCGCTTTGCCAAGAGCTTGCATCTGAAGGTATGAAGATTCTCCCAAAGTTTCATAGTGAGACGATCTAATATGATGGATCGCTAGCGATCCATAGGGCTGAAAGTGACTATAGATCGTGTAATATGGAATAGTACAAGAGCAGTGCGGAATAATAGAATAATTAACAGATAATAGTAAATAATAAACGAGCACACCAGGAATTTTTATACTGGTTCGAACTTCCCGTTCTACGTCCAGTCCCAGACACCTTCTGGAATTTCAACTAACAACAACCCTCACTTAACCCGGAGGAACATGTCTATACAACCCTGAGCAGCCGAACAGGGACCTGAGCAACAGAACAAGATTTCGCCTTAACAGCCGAAGAGGACTTCACTTTGCCCGAGCAGCAGAACGGGACTTATACAGAACAACATTTCTTGACACTATGTGTTCTTGAGTAACACGAATTTGTCAATTATAGTACACCTTCCTATAATCTTCTCCTTTATGATATATATGTGAATGCGTGAAGAATAAGGAAGTAATAAAGAGAATTTGAATGATGTTGAAAGCACAAGTGTATTAGAATCAAGAATTCAGAGAGTAGAATAATAATCAATTGAATTGTTAATGAAACTTGATTCTAATGTGTTTATATAGATAGCAAATAGTTGCAATTGTTCGTGAAGAGTTATCATCAAGAGTTATGATCATATCTGTTGGATTAAAGTTTGCAACTCTTCACAAATGAAAGTGCCTTTTCAAAAAACTAGCCATTGTAAACATTCAGACTTCTGAATTTAAAATTTCAGACTTCTGAAACGCAATGGATTTAGACCAGAAAGAAAATAGGCAAAAAAATTGCCAGATTCAGACGTCTGAACTATCCAATTCAGACGTCTGAATATTGTATTTTACAACATTCAAATTTCCAGATTCAGACATCTGAATTGGATCATTCAGACGTCTGAATGTAACATGAAAATCAGATTTTGCCTTAAAACAAAATGTATGCCAATGCACTGATAATGAGATGTAGCATATATCATATAGGAGAGATTTTAACAAATTTTAACTTCTAGACAAGGACTCGAAGCAATCTTATATAAATTTATACTTAGTCGAATCTCGTCATAGATAATCCCTGCAAAAACAAGTTAGTATATACATGATTATATAGTTGTCATAGTCAAAATATCGTATTTACGAAATACCGTAAACACGAAGTTTCAACATTCTCCCCCTTTTTGACGATGACAACTATGTAGGATTATAGTATTCAACATGATCAAAGAGAAGCAGGAAATACAAATACTCCCCCTTAATATAAACTCCCCCTGTCGATAGGAAATATTTCTCCCCCTTTGACATCGACAAAAAAATGATGCATATCATAGATGTTACATAACTCAGACAAGAGTAGGAGAGCAAATAACTAACAGAATCATCATAAGGTCCATATAACAGATAGGTAGAAGCATATAGTTTAGTTACAACCCAAAAACACATAATTGGAGTACTAAAAAAGTTCATAGCAAATCATTAGAACAGAAAATCATGATTCAAACCAAAAAAATAGTTATGAAATAAAAGATCCATACCACCACCAATTAAAAAGATGCACTAGGTTCACCTTAATTACTATCGTCATCATCATCTTCATTATTATTAGTACCAGAGCTTGAAGACCATTGAAAGGGTGTGGGATCAAAAGCCTCAGTAGAAGTAGAAGTGGAGCAACCAATACGTTCCCAGATTTTATTAAGGAAACCACGAATGGAGTTAAATTTCCGATTGGTTTGCTTTTCGAATCGATCAATCTTGGTTTTTAGCTTAGCTTGATTTTTAGATATTGTAACCAAGGCTTGTTTCGATGTGGATTCGAGAGAAAGAACTTCTATGTCATCATTGTCATGCTCGGAAACTTGTGGAGCACTGTGTCGTTGAGGTTGGTGGGGTTGAGGTCTATTTTGATCTCGGTTTGTGATCCATTCTTGAAAAGAGATAAAGTCAAGGTTTTGTGGATGCTTAGGAAAGTTCATAAGACCTAAAGTTTTGGATCCTAGCTCCTTTATAGGTGAAAATTATGAATTCGGAAAGGTTAATCCATAATTTCTAAGAATTTTCATTATATAGGCACCATACTGAAAAGTTTTATAACGGTGGCGACGATTAACATCCATAAATTCCTCAAGAATAACACGACCCAATCTATTGATTGTCCGGAATAGATGGCATAAAGAGCTTGGAAGTTGCGTTTATTTACAACTTCATAACTTCCGGTTCTTGGTAAAACGGAGCGAATTAGAGCTCGATGAAGAATACGAGCTTGTGGCCGCAGTTGGACAGAAGTAAGCCTAGTGATATCATCGGAACGAAATTTATGAGAGACTTCATCTCTTTGATCCAAAGAGAGTGAAGCTTCAATATTATCCAAATCTGTTCCGGAGGAAGGACATTGTAAGATATCTCCAAGACGAACTAATGGAAGATAGATTTTGACACCACATACCCAAGTCCAAACACAATCCTCTCTATTATGAGGATGATGATGGTCCAAATTCATGTTAGCAAAGAATAGTTTGACTAAAAGATGATTTATCTTAATATTATTTGCAAAGAAAGATAATAGAGTTTCTAACCCACTTGAGCGAGCTATTTGTTGAATTCTATAGGGTCCAAATTCATCAAATTTGACAAAAGCTCATGGGAAGAAACTAGATCTATCCATTTGAGAAAATCTTTTCTTAGCTTCATCATTCCATAGCCATTGATCTACATTTGGTGTAGATGAAGAGGTTGAAGCCCTTGGACGTTTTGATCTTAGAGCCATTTGAGAGTTTTTGTGATAAAAATGAAGAGTATGGAGTTTCTTTTTGATAAAAATGGGGTTTTTGTAAAACTGGTTCGGATGAAGAAGTAGGTTGAAGAGGAAGATGAAGGATTTTAATATGGTTGGTGGGTGGAAAAATTAGAAATAACCCTTGAATTTTGAATTGTCAGTACGATTCAGACGTCTGGTTTTTCGATTTCAGACGTCTGAAATTGCAAATTTTAAAACAGAAGAAAACTAGTGTATTTTAAGGGTATTTCAGACGCCTGAAATAGTGAGTTCAGACGTTTGGATCTGAAAAGGGAAAAATAATCTTGACAATATTCAGACGTCTGAACTCATTATTTCAAACGGCTGAATTTGATTAAAAATGCACAGTTTGTATAAACAACTATAGTACTTAAATTTTATTAAGAACAAGATGTTTATATCAAACATAAATGAAACAAAACAAAAAAATACATAATATAGAGATATACAACAATAAATAATAATAAATTAACTTGATGAAGAAGGCGATTTTTTGGGAGTTTTAAACTCGTCTGGTTCAATCTTCAGTTTTCCCTTCCCTTTAGATGATTCTAAAGAATGTCGGATACTACCACGCTCCCATGAGTTAGGTGAAACAGGAGGATGTGGTGGTGTACAATATGAAGTTGGTTGATGAACATTTGAACGAGATACACCATAAAATTTAAAACCCAGATTCTCCAGAAAGCTAAGCCGTTGCGAGTTAACTTTCGATTCGTAATACATTTCTCGTTGAATTCCCATCGATTCTTGTTGATAACGATGAATTTCATCTATTTTTTGTTTAGTTCGAGGTGAACCGAAAAACAAAAAACGTCTAGCCTTTTTCTTTTCTGGAGTGTGACCGGTATGATTGTTTGGAGAAACATGTCGGGCAGGTGTACGAGTAGGGGTTGGAGATGGTAAGTTCGAAGAATATGCAGAGGAAGGTGTAGAAAAATCTTCAGAGGAATATTCAGAAGGTTCCTCAGAAGAGTAACCGTTTGAAGCCATGGTATAGAAGAATATTGTAAAGAAGTGCACAAAATCCATAGTTAAAAAAATATAGGCCAGAATGAGTGAGACAAAAACAACTGAGAAGTGGAAAATATATAAGAATTAAGAGATAAAAATAGTACTATATTTTGAGGCTAAACAAGAAAGAAGCATAGATTGACGGTAGTAGCTTATGAAAAGATAGGTTTCAGAGAAAAATTCAAAGCTAAAAATAGTCACCAAGAGAATGAACAAACAATAGACTACTTAAAAAAATAACAGACAACAAAAAGTATATAATATATCGAAAAAAATGAATATAGGTATCCAAAAAAAATAACTATAAATCTTTAAACGAGACGATTCGAAGTTCTCGTCTTAATTTGATAAACACATTTTCAAGAAGTGGTTTAGTGAAGATATCAGCCAATTGATTCTCAGATGAGACAAAATCTAAATTTATCAAACCTTTTTCAATACAATCACGAAGAAAATGATGACGTATATCAATATGTTTGGTTCGTGAATGATTGACAGGATTTTTTGATAAATTAATGGCACTTGAATTATCACAATATATTGTTGAATTTGAAAGGTTTATATCGAAATCTCTAAGTGTCTGTTGCATGTAAATTACTTGAGCACAAGCTAATGCTGCAAAGATATATTATGCTTCAGAAGTAGAGAGTGAAACACAGTTCTGTTTCTTACAAAACCAAGATACTAACGATTTTCCAATAAAATGGCACGTACCGCTAGTACTTTTTCTATCTGTTCAAGATCCACCAAAATCAGCATCACTAAATGATACTAATTCGAAAGGACACTCTTTTGGATAGAATAAACCAAAGTCTTTGGTATTACTAAGATAACGTAATATACGTTTGACTGCTCTTAAGTGAGATTCTTTTGGATTAGCTTGAAATCGAGCACATAAACAGACGCTCATCAAAATATCTGGACAACTAGCTGTTAAATATAATAATGATCCAATCATACTTCAGTATAATTTTTGGTCAATACTCTTGCAATTTTCATCTCTATCAAGATGGGTAGTTGTACTCATAGGAGTTGGTTTGGCAGAGGTATTTTCCATTCCGAAGCGTTTGATTAAATTATTACAATATTTTTCTTGATTAATAAATATACCATTTGATAATTGTTTAATTTGTAAACCAAGAAAGTATGATAGTTCGCCCATATGTGACATTTCAAATTCTTTTGTCATAATATCTGAAAATTCTTTACATAAATTTTCAGTAGTAGATCCAAAAAAATATCATCAACATATATTTGAATGACTAAAATATCTTGTTTAGTTCTTTTAATAAAAAGAGTTTGATCAACCTTTCCAATATCAAAACCAGAATCTATATGATATCTTTTAAGACGATCATACCAAGCACGGGGTGCTTGTTTTAAACCGTATAAAGCTTTCTTGAGTTTGTAGACATGGTCTGGAAATTTTTCATGAGCAAATAGAAAAGGTTGTTCAACATAAACATTTTCTTTTATATAACCATTTAGAAAAGCACTTTTAACATCCATTTGATACAGTTTGATGTTATGAAAACATGCAAAGGCCAATAAGATTCGTATTGCTTCTAGTCTAGCGACCGGTGCAAACGTTTCTTCATAGTCAATTCCCTCTTCTTGATTGTATCCTTGTGCTACTAATCTAGCTTTATTTCTAGTAATATTTCCTTGTTCATCAGCTTTATTTTTGAAAACCCATTTAGTACCGATGACTGATTGGTCACTAGGCCTTGGAACTAAATCCCAAAGTTCATTTCGTTCGAATTGATTTAATTCTTCTTGCATAGCAATGATCCAATAATCATCAGTTGATGCTTCCTTAATATTTTTAGGTTCTATTGAAGAGAGAAAGGCTACATGACCCATTTGATTAATTTGACCTCTTGTTCTAACATTTGAATTAATTTCTCCAATAATGTTTTGAATAGGATGATCCCTCAAAACTCTTGGTGGAGATCTTATTTCATTATGAACAATGTTATCATGTTGAATCAAATTATCAACTTGATTTATGTCATAACCAATGTTTTCATCATCATCAGAAAGAGATTTGATGCTTGTTTTTGTGATTATCTCATCATCATCAAAAGAATATTTAGATATAATATTGTCATCAAAAGATACATGAAGAGTTTCTTCAATAATTTTTGACCTTTTATTGAAAATTCGATAAGCTTTGCTTCGTTCCGAGTATCCTAAGAATATTCCTTCGTCGGATTTGGAATCAAATTTGCCAAGCTGATCTTTAGTATTTAAAATAAAACATTTTGAGCCAAATGTTCTAAAATAAGAAATATTTGGTTTTCTACCATTTAGAAGTTCATATGAGGTGTGCTTTGTTAGTGGTCGAATGGAAAGACGATTCAAAACATAACAAGCAGTTGCTACAGCTTCTGCCCAGAACTGTTTTGATAATGTGCTACCATTTAATAAAGTTCTTGCACATTCTTGTAATGTTCTATTCTTTCTTTCTACAACACCATTTTGTTGTGGTGTTCTAGGGAAAGAAAAATTATGATAAATACCCTTTTTATCACAATAATGTTCAAAAGCTTAATTTTCGAACTCACCTCCGTGATCACTTCTAATAGCTTTAATTTTTAAATCCTTAAGATTTTGAATTCTTTTTGCAAAAATTTTGAAATTTTCAAAAGTATCATTTTTATTTTTCAAAAATATAGTCCAGGTATATCTTGAAAAATCATCTACAATTACAAACACATATCTATTGTGATTAATAGATTGAACCTGAGTTGGACCAAATAGATCTAAGTGTAATAACTCCAATGGTTGCATTGTAGAAATAATTTTCTTAGATTTGAAAGATGATTTTGATAATTTCCCAAGTTGACAAGCATCACAAAGATTATCTACTTTGAAATTCATTTTTGGTAAACCCCTTACTAGATTATTTTTAGATAATTTAGATATGGCTCTAAAATTTATATGACAAAATCTGTTGTGCCATAACCAAGGATCATTTTCTTTGGCTAGTAAGCATATATTTGAATTATAATTTATATTCGTGTTTAAAACATAAATGTTTTTATCTCTAAAACCTTCAAAAATAAGATTGTTATTGTGATCAGAAATGCTACATTTATCTTCAGAAAAATTGATTTTAAATCCCTTGTCACACAATTGGCTAATACTTAATAGATTATGTTTTAAATTCTTAACTAATAAAACATTAGAGATAAGAGGTAAATTAGATGTACCGACATTGCTCACATCGCCTTAGCCGATGATGTATCCCTTTGAATTATCTCCAAAGGTGACAGAACCTCCATTTGAGTAGACGATATTTGTTAGCATTTCCTTGTTTCCTGTCATATGTTTTGAGCATCCACTGTCTAGTATCCATTTTCCTCTTTTATTTGGTGGTACCTACAAAAAATATAAGTAAAGACATTGGTACCCACCTTTTCATTAGGGTCCTAAAAGTTGGGTCTTAGGAAACCAAACCCAAGAGGATTCAGTATTCCCTTTATAAATATAGTTTTTATTTTTATGCACAGATTCAATGAAGGAATTTATATGTCTCTTCCTAATCAAAATATTGTTTGTTTTAGGAATCCATATTTTTATGTTTTTTATGTTGGTTTTCCTCTTTGAATGTTCCTTATAAGGTATAGTTTTAGAAATATTTCTCCTTTTATTTTCTTTTGTAGATGGAGCTTGTGATTTCTTAACATAACCTAATCCATTTTTATTAGATGCCGATTGAGAACTTTCAATAATTCTAGACAAGTTTTCTCTACCTTTATTGAAATTTGAAACATTCTTGGTGTGTCTAGCTTAGTTCTAATACCGGTGTTTTCTAACTCTATCATTTTGATTTTTGTTTTAAGCTCGTGATTTTCAGAGGTTAGAGTATCATTCTTAACTTTCTGAGTTTCTATTTCTTGACTTAATAGTGCTAAATGAGAATTATTAGAAGATGATTCTTGAATTTTCTCAAGTTCTTCTTCTAATATTTTCTTTTCATCTTTTAACATATCTCTTTCAAATTCTGCTCTATTTTGATTTTCTAAAGCTTCTTTATATTTTCTTTTGAGATTTTTTAAAGTGTCAAGAAGTTCAGAATTAATTTCAATCATATCATCAAAAGTTAGATCACTAACCTCATTCTCCTTTGCCATAAAGCAAACATTTGCTTGCTCATTTTCGCTGTCACTGCTATTATCAGAGGATGAAGAATCTGAATCATCCCATGTAACTGAGAATGCCCTTTTCTTGAATTTGTCCTTCTTATTTTTGTTATTGAATGATTTTTTTTGATCTGGACAATCTTTCTGAAAATGACCTTTCTTATGGCGGTTATAATATTCTAATACAGAAGTTGACGGTTTGTTCAAAAACCGTTTGTTATTATTTTTGTTCTCTTTTCTGTATTTCAAAAACTTTTTAAAGTTTTTGGCTATAAAAGCTAAGTCTTCTTCATCTGAATCTGATTCTTCTTCCTTTTCAGCATGGAAAGCCACATTCTTTTTGTCTTGAGCCTGTACTCTTTTAGCCTGCATATTAACTTCATAGGACATTAAATTTCCTATTAACTCTTCTGGTTTCATGGTGGAAAGATCATTGGCTTCTTCAATAGCTAAGACCTTTCTTTACCAATCATCAGTTAAAGAGTTTAATAGTTTTGAGATAATATCAAAATCCGTAAATGTTTGTCCTAGTCCTAGTAATGAATGATAGATATCTTGAAATCTAGAGTACATATCATTTATGGACTCATCCTGCTTCATTCTGAAATTTTGAAAATGACTTTTGAGCATGGATATTTTACTTTGCTTGACTTTGTTAGTACCTTCATGTGTGACTTTAAGAGTTCTCCAGATTTCATAAGCAGTTTTGCACATACTAATTCTAATAAATTCATTTCTATCTAAGGCACAAAATAGCATGTTCATGGCTTTAGCATTAGCAGTGGCTTCTGCCTTTTGAGCAGTAGTCCATTCTGCATAAGTAGTAGTGAGTGTAGTGTATTATGTTTGTGTAACATTCCATGAATCAAAACTATTTGCTTGCATATAAATACGCATTTGTGTAGCCCAATAGTTGTAATTCATGCCATTGAATAGTGGTGGTCGTCCAGTAGATTGACCTTCTACAAAACTAGTGTTAGTGACAGTGCTAGTACTGGTGTTATTTTCCATATTAGCAAAGTATCAGATAACTTTGTAACGGTTATAAGATGCCTTGCTCTGATACCAAATGAAAGTGACTATAGATCGTGTAATATGGAATAGTACAAGTGCAGTGCGGAATAATAGAATAATTAGCAGATAATAGTAAATAATAAACGAGCACACCAGGAATTTTTATACTGGTTCGAACTTCCCGTTCTACATCCAGTCCCAGACACCTTCTGGAATTTCAACTAACAACAACCCTCACTTAACTCGGAGGAACAGGTTTATACAACCCTGAGAAGCCAAACAGGGACGTGAGCAATAGAACAGGATTTCGCCTCAACAGCCAAAGAGGACTTCACTTTGCCCGAGCAGCAGAACGGGACTTATACAGAACAATATTTCTTGACACTATGTGTTCTTGAGTAACACGAATTTGTCAATTATAGTACACCCTTCCTATAATCTTCTCCTTTATGATATATATGTGAATGCGTGAAGAATAAGGAAGTAATAAAGAGAATTTGAATGATGTTGAAAGCACAAGTGTATTAGAATCAAGAATTCAGAGAGTAGAATAATAATCAATTGAATTGTTAATGAAAACTTGATTCTAATGTGTTTATATAGATAACAAATAGTTGAAATCGTTCGTGAAGAGTTATCATCAAGAGTTATGATCATATCTGTTGGATTAAAGTTTGCAACTCTTCACGAATGAAAGTGCCTTTTCAAAAAACTAGCCGTTGTAAACATTCAGACTTCTGAATTTAAAATTTCAGACTTCTGAAACGCAACGGATTTAGACCAGAAAGAAAATAGGCAAAAAATTGCCAGATTCAGACGTCTGAACTATCCAATTCAGACGTCTGAATATTGTATTTTACAACATTCAAATTTCCAGATTCAGACGTCTGAATTGGATCATTCAGATGTCTGAATGTAACATGAAAATCAGATTTTGCCTTAAAACAAAATGTATGCCAATGCACTGATAATGAGATGTAGCATATATCATATAGGAGAGATTTTAACAAATTTTAACTTCTAGACAAGGACTCGAAGCAATCTTATATAAATTTATACTTAGTCGAATCTCGTCATAGATAATCCCTGCAAAAACAAGTTAGTATATACATGATTGTATAGTTGTCATAGTCAAAATATCGTATTTACGAAATACCGTAAACACGAAGTTTCAACAAGGGCAAGGATCGCTAGCGATCTATGCAATTAGGTTATTTTTAGCTCATTTCGATTGGATCTTTTTCCTTGCCTTATGTAGGCACTCTCCATGCAATTTCATGAGTAGATGCCTTGTTTTGATGACGATTCGTGTACAGATTGCACTGAGCTATTACTAGAACCAAATGAATGCCCAATTCTCGAACAAGCTTGCTTGGAATATCATGAAACTTCGTAGATAACCCTAAAAAACAAATTAAATCATGATGCAAGAAGAATGATTGTCCCACGAGCAATATCCATGGATCGCTAGCGATCCATCCCCTTAGGCTACTTTTGTTTTTGTCTTTTGATCCTTTCTTGATTCCTTCTCCTGGTTCTTTTGGTTGATTCTCGAGTTGTTTCGTCCTACCGTAAATGTTCTTGTTCCTTTTGAATTATACTAGGTTAAAAACCGAGTTAACATTTACCCACCAGAGTATGTCTTCGTTAGAAACAAGGCATGCTCTTGAAGTAATTGCTTTTGAGTTTCCTTTTAGTGAGGTTCAATTGATTGCGTTGAGGCCGTCTTGCGAATTTGGCTTTGGCTATCCAACCATCTGTTAAGTTCTGATGTGAATTGTCGTTGCTCATAACAATGAATCAATTTCGATCCCATAACTTTCCATATGCTTGCAAATAACACGTGGATCATTCTTGGCAAGTTTGGAGAAATTTGGTTACAATTTGATGGATCACTAGCGATCCATAGCCCATGGATCGCTAGCGATCCAAAGACTTAGCAGAATTTTTTTTGCGCAATCTCCTATTTAAACTAACACGAGCCAACTTTCCACCATTCTACACTTTCACTTGCAAGCCGAGGCTGTTACCTTGCGACCTGATCCAAAATCTTCAAACCCTAATTTTGCTTCCACCATCGCCGCCACTACTTTCCACCGCCGAGCTTCTTGCCATCGACCCCACCAGACATCGCCTTCGCCTTGACCTAACCCTTAGCTTTTGAAACTTTACCCACTTGGATCGCCCCGACCTTACCTACTTGGATCGCCACCGCTTATCTGACTTGGGTTGTTAATAACCTAAGCTCAACCGTGTTCTCCTTTTGACTTTTGACTAGAGGTGCGTATTGTAGATTTTGGCATTTGTTTAGTGATTTGGTGATGAAGTTGTGTTGGTGACGGATGCAATGGAGAATTCAAGTTGATTGTGATTTTATGGAAGAAGATAGTAAATCGAGTCTTGAGTTCTTCATGGAACAAAGCTCAGGTCTTGCCCTGGTGCTTGACATGTTTTGCTATCTTTGTTTATAGAATCAGGATTAACTTGCATCGAGTCAAACCATTGATTCGGTACGACGTCTTGCGGGTTGATTTTAGTTTTTTTGGGAGATGATAATAACTTAGGGTAGCGTCTTGTATGCAGCTCATGCTGTTATCCCTTTCTAGGAAACTAAAATTGACTTATGTTGAGAATTCTTTGCTTAATTCAGACCAATTGATCTACAGTTGCTCACTTTGGATTGGTCCTATCATTGCACAGTCGATGTACCTAGAATAGGAAGAGCTTTCCGTGTCACTTCAGACAGCGGATTCGTTATCGATCATTGGTCGATAACGGTTAAGTGTAGGAGAAATACCTTTAATGAATGATAGAAAATGTCTTTTCTCTCTTCACTGCGAGTGAACTATCAACACAGGATAGAATGTTTGTAGTGTTCATGAAACCGAACCCATCCTACATATATAACACTCTGCACTTGCACCAGTCAACACTTGAAACCCAATGTGTCGGCACAAATCGATATTTTTTCAGAGTTCAAGTGTTAAGCGTAGAGGGACTTAAAAATATAATTACCTAACCATGTTAGATACAAGTTCTGTTGTATAGAATGAAGCACCCATCATCCCGCTGTAAATCCAATAGAGGAAGTCAAGCACTCTCAAAAGCCGAATCAACATCAGTTGCACCTTCAAAAATGGTTTCAGTAGTGCCTAATTCCTCGGTACTACCAGCTGAATACGGTCAATTGGTTTCAGTTGGTCCGTTTGTAGATCGAACTCCTCCAAACTTTAGAGTTCTATTTAGCCCTCCGGAGAGAGCTTCCTCCGTAATCTCGACTAAATTTCTACATAACATTTATTTACATCATGGCATTCCAGATGATGACGTACGCCTTCATTTGAAAAATGAGTTTGCACATATGCCACCTTCGGAGTACACCGCTTGCCACCGGTACTTGTGCTTGAATGGAGCAGTGCCCCCTTTTAATTACTTCTTGAGAGAAACCCTTCTAAACTTAGGAATTGCTCTATTTCAAATTCACCCCAATGGATATGCGATTTTGACTTGCCTTCACGTTTTTTATGCGGACGTTCAATCGTGCCCTAAGCTTGGATGAGTTGATATATTTTCTCTCATTCAAGAAGAGAGACGAATGTCCATCCCTCGTGATCATCGAGGCTCAAAGAAACTGCAAAATCGTGCTACAACTTCAAAGTAACCTATCCCAATTCAAGACCCAATATTTTTCGTTAGGTGCCCTGAGGGATTTAATCGTCTTTGGATGACGGGGGGTAAGTCTTCTCTTTTACTCGTTGAGATTTAATACATTGCTGCGGGATTTTTGATAGATTGAATACTCCTTGTAGTTATTCCAAGACCGAACAAAGATGATCACTCGATCCAATCTTCCATACTCTGAAGGCTGTAGACGCCAAAGAGAGATCAGTCAAGTTTTTGCTAACAGATGAGAATTTGCTTCGGTACGGGTAGTTGCATCCCAGGAGATCTTCCGAAGCCTTTGAAGTTCCGTCTCCTTCCTATTCCATAATTCGACCACGCTCCACTTCTTTATCACATGGCTCCAAAGAGGGTGATCTTCAAGAAGGAGAAGGTCCGTCTGATTGGCCAATCGAAGAAATTCATGAAGGAAGAGGTGTTACGACCGAAGCCAGTTGCCCGATTAGGATGCCCTCAATCGCGAAGGAGGGAGAAGAAGAGTTCAAGCAGCGTGAGGACAAGGCTGTGGTGACAATGGAAAATGAGGAGGGTGAAATTGAGAACATCAGTAGCTAGGATTCCTCCTCTAATGATGATGAATTTGATGCAAGTTCTGGTGATAGAAACTTCGAATCGTGCGATGAAACCTTGAGAATGAGTCCTATTCTCTCGGATTCCCCTCCCCAAGAGATTCGTGATAAAGATGCTCCCCCAGCAGCCAAGCGACTTCATGGTTCTCCGCCTAAGGAAACCAATATTAGCTTGGGGATTTGAGCAACATTTATGTAGACGTCGATGAACTCATGGGAGAAGGTTTGAAGTTCGAGGGATTGTTTCCTCGCCCCGGTCACGCTGTGTCTAGAGTTAGCCCGATTCCAACTGTGATGACCTCCCAATCCGGTTTGTGAAGTCCTTTTAGGCCGCCCATGACATGTTACACATTTCACTAGGGGCACGTTCACTTACATGTGCATTATTTAGTTTCATTTCCTGTCGCTAAAGTTGTTTAATTTTTTATATCAAGTACTATGAGAGGCCATGGACTTTACGAGGACCTTGAACAATTTACTAAAGCACAATGCTGGTCAAGATGGACTTTAAGCCACCATCAGCCCCGAGAAACCGAGGAAGAGTGAAGAAGGAGGAAAGATTTGGAAGCCGAAGTTCGTCATCAGGACGACATGGAATGAGGTAAAGTTTATAGGAGTAGTTATGAGAAGAGAAAAACTCCCAATGATCGGGAAGAGGCATCCAAGAAGTCAAAGGTAGATCGTGGTTCTCATCCTTCCAAGCACCAAGCATTTTCCTTAGCTTCAGTCACTGTTGGAATTGAAGTTTCGACTTCCACTATTCAAGTTTCACCTTCATCTCAAGCCCCGTCAACTCACATAGTGCCTGTTTCTGGTTCTTCACGTCCCCATAGGAGGCCGGCTTACATTCTGCCATCCGGTGCCCCAAAACTCAAAGCTGCGCTCCCCAGATGGTTTCTAAAGGGAGTTAAATTTGATCATGACCTGCACCCAATCCGTAAAGATTCTCCCCAGATGGTTTCAAAGCGATTTGAATCAAGGTAAAGGATGGGAGAAGTTATGCAAGCAATTGGCAGAACCAACCGTAACAACTACCAAGAGATCCGTTCCTTCGAAAAAGGACGATTATGAGAGGATGTTAACGGAACGTGATGCCAGAATCGAGCAATTGACAAAGGAAAGGGATGCTTCACTTCGAGAGAGTAAGAGCAACGCCAGCTTGATGGAGGAATTGAAAGAGGCTCACAAAAATAAAATCATGTCACGAGATGAAATCAAGTAGGCTCATGTTGACGAGGTTAAGCTGAAAGAAGAGCTTGAAGCTCATGACGAGATCATCGAAGCTCAAAAGAAAACTATTGCTGGTCATAACAAAGCCATTGAAGCCTATAAAAAGGCAATTGCTGATTATGAGGGAATGATGGAATCCCATGACAAGACCATTTCAGATCAGACCCAAATGATTGCTTCGCTCTAGGAAATAGTCATGCAGCTTAATGCTGAGAAGACCCAAGTTAAAGGTGAGAAGGCCACCATGACAGTGGACTACTTAGAGTTGTAGGATACTTTCTAAAGGAAAATGGAGAAGATGGATGACACCATCTTGAATTTCTATGTTAACTCCTTGCTGCATCAGGGAAGCTCAACTATCTGGGCCCTAAATTCCCACGCACTCTTATTGTGGTTATGGAAGAAGTTCTGGCCCATTTCCAAGAGAACAGGGATGTATACATCGAGCAAGAGTTGAAGGATGTCTATCTCAACGAAAAGTTGAAGAAGGCTTTGGTAGAGGGTCGGGAGATCATTCGAATTGAGAGGGAACGAAAGGCCCCCAATGCTGGTGCAACTATTACTGCTAAATCGCAATCAGAGCCTTTCATTTCCAGGCCCGACGAATCATCAAAATAGCCTCGCGATCAGTTAGGAACTATTCCGAGTTCAGCCGGTGCCGCCTTGTTATCTACTCCTCCAGGTGCTGCCTCGGAAGCCTCGGGTAATCCTGGAACTTCTCAAAAAAATCGTGCAGCCATCCAAAGAAGGAGAAGGTGGGGAGCATGAGATTGAAATTCTTGGCTACTCTTCTGATGCAGGTATCCTTCTAGTTTCCCCCGAGTTTGAGAATTTTCAGCTCACGCCACAAGAACAAGACAAATTGAATGCTTTCATTTTTGATCTTATAGGTCCATCTTCTTTGCCTACCGACCTGCCGATCTCTTTGGTCCCTGGACCTGCTACTATTTCAACTGCCTTGACGCTTGTTTCTATAACCGCTTTGATTGCTACGCCCGTGTTTGGCTCACAACCAAGGCCGGAATTTGAGAATATTGCTGTGACATTCCCCTACTTGGAGGCCCAAACTAACGACTACGGATGGTGCAGTCATCCATAGTTATTAATCTTCGGCGACCAAATACAGCGGTGCTAGATTCATTAATACACATATCACCAGAATATGGAAAATTTTAACAATCCAAAAACATATTTCCACATTACATTCAAAATATTTCATGTTCATTATGTAATCACAAAATGTTAGCTACATTCAGCAAAATATAATTATTACACATACACCAAGAACGACATATGAAGATGCCCCCTTGGTTGATCAGAGTATATAATAAGGCTAATAAATCTTCCTTTACATCCAAATACACAACGGAAAAATATAACTCTAAATAACTCACTGCCTCCTACATGCCTCCGGAAGCTTTATTCGTCAAAGAAGAGAACCTGAGAACCTTAAATCTCAAACTACTCAAAATCAATTGAGTACCAGAGAGTTTAAGGGGAAAACAAAAACTTCGAGTCAAACATAAGCCTGGTATGAATATAATCTAACATCTGAATCCTTTTTGATATTTAGTGAGACCACGCCGCTTAGCGGAATGGGTTTTCCCCTCACTAGTATCCTAAAACCTTTATAAAACCATGTACTATGCTCCCGCATCCACAACGGTTAAAACATACATTTTCAAAATATTACGATGATACGCATACTTAAAACAATTAGGATTTTCCCTTCCCAGTTTAATCTGACGCCATGTCCTAATTATAGTTCCTAGGGTCACTACTAACCTGATTAGTTTCCATGGGTTTACCAATAACCTTGTTATAGTTAATGGACACCATGCCGTATTCATAGTTTTCATGGGATCCTAAGAACCTATAGGCTCCTTTCAATTAACTTAATTAATTCATGGATCCCCCTAAACCTATTAGTCATTCCAATAACTAATCACCTTATCCTAGTTTTCTTAGGTTGACTAGGAACCTATGGATTTATCTAGCAACTCACTTCACATCTAGTTTTCATGGGTTGACTAGGAACCTACTAATACTTCCATTAGCCACTTTCTTGTCCTAGTTTTCATAGGTTTACTAAGAACCTATTGACTGATGTCAAATCTTAATCCAGATATAGTTTTCATGGGTTCATAACAAATCAACTAGCCCGTGCTAACTGTCCTTAATACATAGTTTTCATGGGTTAACTATGAACCTGTTGGTTTCCTCCAATAACTACTTTATCATAGTTTTTATGGGTTTACTATGAACCTTTTGGTTACCTCCAATAACTGTAAAGTTTAGGCATCCTATATTTTTGGTCACCCTAACTCCTTGGATGCAATTCTACTCATTCAGAAGTTTAAGCAATTTATATTCACTATTGAGTTAACCTAGCTAGTTCTTCTACCCATTTTCCCCCAAAGTACAGTTATGGGTTATCATGTGAATTTTTTCATATTTGAAGAAGAAAAACAACAATTTAACAATACCACTCCTGTGGGTATAAGGTCCTTGAAATACATTTCATAAAACATAGTTAACACCTTTAACTTATATTTTTATCAAGGCAATACTTCTTCAAAATCTCATACTTAAAGTCATTACAAAACTCCTTTATATAAGCCGTTGGTTTTCCTTTAAAAATTGTCGAAAGCTTCTACTTTCAACCCTTCGAAAGATTTGCTTTCGACCCCTTCGAAAGCATAAATCACATCATTTAAAACAATAGGCTCCAGCCCTTTTAATACTTTAAAACACTTCTTTCGAAACCTTTCGACCTTGTTAAAGTACCATTAAATAAGAGTGGAAGCATAACTTCAAAACCACTTGAAAGTAAACCTTTTGAAAGCATTGGAAATCATACCTTTCGAAACCATTGGGACTCAAACCTTTTGAAGCCATTGAAAATCAAACCTTTCGAAACCATTGAAACTTAAACCTTTCGAAGCCATTGAAAATCAATCCTTTCAAAGACATTAGGTTTATACTTAAAAATATTACTTTGGGTCATAAGTTAAAGTATCTCTTTCAAAACCGCTCTTTATTTTATAAAATATTGGGGAAGACGGTTGAACCATTCGACAACGTCGAAAGCTTCTACTTTCGACCCCTTAGGAAGGTTTGGGAAGCAGCTCGTATTTATAATAACAGTTGAACCTTTCAAAACCGTAGCTTTTGACCTTGTCGAAAGCAAGCATAGCCTTCGACCTTGTCGAAAGCTCTTTTAAAATAGGCAAGTGATATTCTTTTTCAAATCAAAGTAAACTAAGGGACCATCTCCTTCGAAAGCAACCCTTCGACACCTTACCTTTCGACTTGGTCCAATTCACTACATACCACTTGAATGATATAATGTGCATTGCTTTCGACTTGTTGGCCAATGAAGTCGAAAGGTCTTGGTCGATAGGTCTAAGTCGAAAGGTTTCCCAAAGAAGGCGGAACCACCTTTTTTGGGTAAAAGCTATTTTTTCCAAAATAAGTAAACTTTTTGTAACAAACTTGCCTACTTGTAAATATTTGATTGGCTTTCACAACTTTTAAATAATCTGGATAATATTTGCCGCATTTTCTCAAATCTAAAATCAAATTAACATTTGACAAATAAGCCCTTCCTTTTATAAAAATAATTAAATCATTTAGGTCCTCCTTTCGAAATAATTTAATTTCCATACTAAATCACTTAGTAAAAATTCCAGAAATTCACTTTAATCATGTTATCTGACATATCAAAATTTCAGACCCAAATTCTTAATATATTTACCAAAATAAATTTATAAACTTAGCCATATTTTCCTTTGAAAATTCATAACCAATTCTCTACGGCTTGGAAAATTGTGAAAATTGAAACGCAACTCCAAAATCATATTTCCATAACATAAAATTTTCCCATGGCATTTAAAAATCATTTAATCTCGGTTTTACCCTAAAACCGTGTATATCTCCTTTTTAAACAACCTTGATTAATCCATATAAATCACAAATCAAGCATATCATCATTCAATATATCATAAAAACAAATTTACCCTTAAATTCAAACCCATACGATTATAAAACCAAAATAGAGATGTAGAAATTATTATTCACCTTAGATTGGATAAGGAAACTGGTGATTGGTTGAGATTGATTTCTTCTAGCTTGAATCCTAAGCTTGAATTTGATTTTCTCTTCTCTTCTTTCTTCCTAATGGTCGGCCTTGCTTTCTTACGGTTATAAATTTTTGTTAGAGATAAAAATGAATGTGTATGACTAAGGAGAATGGTATAAGGGTGGAAAATATAGGCGGCTATTTACCCTAATGCCCTTATGTTTAATTACTTAACCATTTATAAGTTCATTTAGTTAAATAAGCACGACCACTAAATTTTATTAATCAACCTCAATCTCCTTATTTACACTATTCTATTTAATTTATTCTAATTAATTCTCCGGAATAATGTTATCCTTAAAATTAGGGGTGTTATAGGCTCCCCTCCTTAAAGAATTTCGTCCTCGAAATTCAGTAAGGACTAACTAGCAAACATAGCAATCATCTGTAACGTCTCCTAACAACCATACTAGCCTACCTAACTAGCAACCAATCTATATAGATCTAATATAAACATACCATCAAAGCAGATCAGGATAAGCCTATCGAATCGTGTCCTCGGTCTCCCAAGTACAGTCCTTTTCGTTGTCGCTCCACTGAACTTTCACCAACTTAACTGTCTTGGTCCTCAATCTCTTCTCATCTCTCGCTACAACCCGAATTAGTTGTCTAAAAAAAGTCAAATCAGGCTTTACTACCAAATCTTCCAACTCTGTCTAAGGAATAGTGCACAAACTTGCGAAGATGAGACACATGGAATACATTATGTACACTTGCCAAACTGCTCGGCAACTCCACTCTGTATGCAAGCTTTCCAATCTTTTCTATAATCTGAAACGGACCAACATACCTCAGGGCCAACTTTCCCCACTTCCCAAATCGTACCACACCCTTCATTGGTGATACCTTAATGAAAACAATGTCCCCCACTAAGAACTCTAGGTCTTTACGCCTCTTATCTGCATAACTCTTCTGCCTGGATTGAGCTTCCTTCATCCATCCTCGGATTAACTCAATCTTTTCTGACGCCTGTCTAACCAAATCCGGACCTAAGACTAATTTGTCTCCAATCTCTAACCAACAAGCTCGCGATTTGCATGGCCTTCCATACAAAGCTTCAAAAGGCGCCATTCTTATACTAGTCTGATAACTATTATTATAGGAAAACTCAATCAAATGTAGGTGATCCTCCCAAGATCCACCAAAGTCCAATACACAAGCTCTCAATAAATCTTTGACTACCTTATTGACTCTCTCAGTCTGCCCATCTGTCTGTGGGTGATATGCTGTACTCATCTTGAGCTTAGTACCTAATACCTCTTATAGACTCCTCCAAACTTCGCTTGCGAATAACGCGTCTCTGTCGCTGATTATGCTAATAGGAATCCCATGAAGTCTAACAATGTCCTTCATGAAGAACTTAGCCAAAACAGGTGTCGTCCTAGTTGAATTTACCGGAATGAAATTGGCACTCTTGGTCAACATGTCCACAATAACACATATGCTTTCATTTCCTTTTCTTGACCTTGGCAACCCGTCTATAAAATCTATCGATATCGAATGCCATTTCTAGACTGGAATATCTAAAGGCTGAAGTAACCCACTAGGCTTCTGATGTTCGGTCTTCACTTATTGACAGTTAATACACTACCTAACCCACAAGTTAACATCCCTTTTCGTGCCTTCCCAATAAAAGCCCCTTTTCATATCTTGATACATCTTGGTTCCTCCAGGATGAATCGTAAACTTCGATCGATGACATTCCTCTAGAACTTCTCTCCTTAAGTTCTCCACATCTGGAACACATAATCGTCCCTACTTTCTCAACCATCCTCTTTGGTCAAGACTAAAAAATTTCAAATCATTGACCCCGGTTCCAACTTCTAAACAAGATATCATGTTAGTACCTTGACTAGAACTAGCAGTAGACCTCAACTGCACACGACAACTGGCTAAAGCTTCTAGATCCTTCCATTCCTCCAACATCGCTAACACCACGTTCTTATGTTTTCTACAGAGAGCATCTGCTACCTTATTTCCTTTCCCAAGAGTATATTCTATGCCAAAATCATAAGCAGCCAAAAACTCCATCCATCTCTGCTGCCTCATATTCAACTCCTTCTGAGAGAATAAATACTTTAATGACTTATGATCAGTAAACAACTCAAATCTCTCTCCCAAAAGATAATGCCTCCAAATCTTCAAGGCAAAAATTACCGCAGCCAACTCCAAGTCATGAGTCGGATATCTAACTTCATGTGGTCTAAGCTGCCTAGATGCATAAGCAATAACCTTGCCCCTTTGCATCAATTTTGCTCCCAATCCAGTACCACATGCATCAGTGTATACCACCAATCCTTAGTTACCATCTGGGACTACTAATACTGGCGCATTGGTTAACAAATGCTTTAACTTAATGAACCCTTCCTCACATTTTTCCGACCAAACAAACTTCACATCCTTCTTGGTCAACTTAGTCAAAGGTGCTGCTATCCATGAGAAATCCGTAATGAATCTTCGTTAATAGCCAGCAAGTCCAAGAAAACTTTTAATTTCGGTCACCGTTTCTGGTTTCTTCCAATTGTTCACACCTTCGATCTTATCTGGATCGACTGACAATCCCTTCTCTGAATCCACATGACCAAGAAACTTAACCTCTTTCTTCCAAAATGACACTTAGAAAACTTTTCCTTCAGCTGATTCTGCCTCAGCATCTCCAAACTACTCTAAGATGAATCTCATGCTCTCTTTCATCTCTAGAGTACACCAAAATGTTATCTATAAATACTAATACGAACCTATCCAATTGCTCTCAGAAAACACGGTTCATCAAATCAATGAAGAAAGCAGGCGCATTTGTCAAGCCAAATGGCATCACCAACCACTCATACGAACCATACCTAGTCCAAAATGTCGTTAAAGGAATGCTATCCTCTGCCACTCTCAACTGATGGAACCCCATTGTCAAATCCAATTGGAAAAATACTCTGTCTCCACTCAACTGGTCAAACAGATCATCTATCCTCGGCAAAGGGTACCTATTCTTGATCGTCCTTTCGTTTAACTTACGATAGTCGATGCACATCCTTAACGACCTATCTGGTTTCTTCACGAACACCGTGGCCGTTCCCCAAGGCGAACTACTCGGTCTAATAAAATTCCCTTCCATGAGATCCACCAGTTGCACCTTCAATTCCTTTATCTCCATCGATGTCATTTTGCTAGGTAGTCTACTGACATTCAGCTCCCGGTACAAGGTCTATCCGAAACTCTACAGCTTGTTTCGGTGGTAATCCAATAACCAGCTCAAAAATATATGCAAACTCTCTAGCGACACGAACCTGACTAAAGTGTCCTTCAACTTCCATGGTACTCAATAAATCATAGACACTCTTACTAGAATTCTCCACCGAGAAAATGATTCGGTTATGACTATCTGGGTGCCTCAATGATATTTCTCGATCCTAGCAAAATATCCTAGCCTCATACTTACCCAACCAATCCATACCCAAAATAATCCCGAAATCAAAGACATATAAACTACATGCAAACTTATGACCTAACAAATCAAGTTCTAACTGGTCACATCTCATCCCAAGAGTTGCATGTCCTCCTATTGGATTTGCAACCCTTAAGGAAGTAACAATGTATGTGGTTTTTATACATAACCTATCAACCAAATACTGAGATATAAATAAATGTGATGCACCGGTATCAAAAAGTACCGTAATTGGTATACTCTGAATCAAAAGCGTACCTTCCATCATAGTTTTCCCTTTCTCTACTGTAGTAGATCTAGAAGAAGATGGTGGTCCACTAGCAAACATCTTCCCTCTGCCTGCCCTGACTGGCTCTGGACACTGGTTCTTATAATGCCCAACTTGGTCACAGTTGAAGAATTTCACATTCTTCTTCTCTGCGGGCTTCTTTCCTTCACCAGATCTGCACTTGTGGGCATAATGGCCCTTCTTATCACACTTATAACACACAAAATCATCCTTTTCCTTCTTAGCAGCCTCCCCTTTCTGGGATCCTTTCTTCTTAAAGAATTTCCTTTTCCTTCCCTGAGGACCCTGGGACTCAACTGGCTTCTCCCTAGCTGAAAAAACAAGCATCTCCTCATGGAGGACGACCAACTCCACCATCACATAATAAGGTTCTCTAATATGAGTCATAGCTATTCTGCCTCGTTCTGGTCTCAATCCTCTAACGAATCTCTCATTTCTTCTTATATCAGTGTCAACCAAAGCATAACCATATCGAGATAGCTCATCAAACTTGGCAGCATACTCGATCACAGACATCCCTCCTTGGACAAGATCCATGAACTTCCTCATCAATGCCGATTTGGCTACCTCCGACAAGAACCTCCGTTCGAACCTCCTTCTAAAATCAACCCAAGTCGGCTCTTCCTCTGGAACTCCGACCGTCACACTGTTCCACCAGTGAAGCGCTAACCCTTGCAACTATCTAGAGGCTGGCCTTCTCTTCTCTCCATCCTCCAAGCCTAAATCTATAAAGATCCTTTCATAGTTCAATAGCCAGTTCTCAGCTTCAACTGCATCCTCCGTTCCAACAGACGGCTTCCCACCTAGACTGGTATAGTCTCCGCTTAGCTTGGCATAGTTATAACCAGCTGGAACTACAGGATTAGCTCCTCCAACATTACTAGCAGCTCCTGCTTACAAAAGATTAACCAACAACTGAATACTATCCCCGCATCTACTGGTGGATTTCCAGCACCAAGATTGGCCTTAGCATTTTGGTTAGCATTAGCCTATCGACCTTGGTTTCTCCGAGTATTTGGTCGAGCATTTCCGTTGGTTGTGCTGCTTCCTCCACCTAGATTTCCTCTTCCATTTCCTGCTTCCATATTCTCTTTCTCATAAATATGCATACGAGCGTTAGTAAGATACAGAAGAACGATCTAAGAAAGAGCGGAACACGTACTTAGATATATACCTATATATCAAATACAAGTACGTTACTATAGCATTAACCCAAGCCCCGATCATATTTTTAAATTCATTGGATTATGTTTCAAAAGCTTTTAGGTTTAAATTTTCTTTTAAAGTTTCATAAACCTATGCTCTGATACCAACTTGTAACATCCCCCTACTTGGAGGCCTAAAACTAATGGCTACGGATGCCGCAGTCATCCATAGTTATTAATCTTCGGTGATCAAATACAACGGTGCTAGATTCATTGATACATAGATCACAAGAATATGGAAAATTTTAACAATCCAAAAACATATTTCCACATTCCATTCAAAACATTTCATGTTCATTACATAATCCCAAAATGTTAGCTACGTTCAGCAAAATATAATTATTACACATACGACAAGAGCGATATATGAAGATGCCCCTCTTTGTTGATCAGAGTATATAATAAGGCCAATAAATCTTCCTTTACATCCAAATACACAGCGGAAAAAGATAACTCTAAATAACTAACTGCCTCTTACACGCCTTCGGAAGCTTTATTCGTTAAAAAAGAGAACCTGAGAACCTTAAATCTCAAACTACTCAAAATCAATTGAGTACCCGAGAGTTTAAAGGGAAAACAAAAACTTCGAGTCAGACATAAGCCTGGTATGAATAAAATCTAGCATCTCAATCCTTTTATTCAAGCTTTCCATTCAAGGTTTGTAACTCCTTATTCCTTAGGGCTACGACTTCCCGTAGAGCAGTAATTTGTTTGATATTTGCTTCGATGCCTTTGGTGCTTACAATGAACCCTAAGAACTTTCCAGAGGCTACTCCAAAGTGACACTTAAGTGGATTGAGTTTCATTCCATATTTGCAAAGTATTTCAAACATTTTGGGGAGGTTTTCCATGTGATTTGTAGCTACATGCGATTTAACCAACATATCGTCTACATAAACTTCCATGGCCTTCTCGATTTGCTATTTTAACATATCGTTCGCCATTCGTAGGTAGGTTGCCCCAGCATTCTTTAAGCCGAATGACATTACTTTATAGCAGTATAATCCCATATCAGTGATGAAACTGGTATTTTCCTGGTCAGGTTCATGATTCATGAACTGGTTGTACCCCGAGTAAGCATCCATAAATGAAAGTAGTTTATGTCCAGCTGTCCCGTCCACAAGTTGGTCGATTCTAGGCAGATGAAAGTTGTCTTTTGGGCAAGCTTTGTTTAGGTCCGAATAGTCGATACAGGTTCGCCATTTTTCATTGGACTTCTTGACTAAGATCGGGTTGGATACCCATTCGGGGTATGTTGCACCACGAATAAAACCATTCGCCATCAGCTCATCCACTTCTTCTCCAATGCTTTAGATCATTCGGGTTCTAGGCTGCGTCTCTTCTGCTTCACTGGTGTATACTTGGGATCAATATTAAGTGTGTGGCATGCATTCTCCGGTGAGACTTTGCACATATCAGAATGTTTCCAAGCGAATACATCTAGGTTAACGCGAAGGAATTTAATGAGTTCTAATTGCACTTTGTCTCCAAGATGTGATCCAATCTTCAGGACCCGTGTTGGGTCATCCATGTAGATTAGGACAAACACCGTCAGTTCTGCCGGTGCTGCCCAATCCTCCCCTGAACTCTTCTTTCTAGGATCCAAAGCCTTATCGAATCAGCTATGGTCCCCAAGCCAGGGGCGGCTCTGTAGTTGCAATTCGGTAGGTTCACAATATGGAGAGTTCTCCCCCACATTCTTCCCTTTTCCTTTTCTCCTAGACTCACGTAGTTCCACGATGTAGCACTCTCTAGCAGCACTTTGGTCTCCTTTAGTCATCCCAACGCCATTATCTATCAGAAATTTCATGGTTAGACACCACTAAGCTAATGCAATCCTGTAATCTACCAGAGTGGGCCAACTCAAGAAAGCATTGTAGGCGGATATTTCATCTACAATCACAAAAGTTTGGATGAGGACGACTCTTTGGTCACCTTCTCCGAGTTCTATGGGTACGATTGTTCCAACAGGCTATTTAGGTTCACCGTTGAATCCCTGGATTTTCGTTGGGCAAGCGGATACGTCCTTCATATTGAACTTCATTTGATCATATGTGCATTTGAAAAGGATATTCACAGTACTCCAACTGTCTACCAATGCCTGTTGGACCACAGTTGGTCTGATTCCTACTGTCACGACCATGAGGTCAAGGGTCGGAGCTTCTATTCATTCAATATCTCAATTCTAGAACACTATGTCATCGTTCAAGGTCCTCTGCTGCTTGGAAGGAGTTCCGTCTTCGAGCACAAAACATGAATCTTTCGAAGCCTGTCTTAATGAGCTCGCATACCACTCCATTTCTCCCTAACTCTTATCCGCGGGATGAGGTCCTCCAGATATTGTTTCGATAATAAGTCTCTGGTCAGTCCATCTAGATGCCTCTTTGCTGGTTCCAGTTTGGTTTCCTCGATCTCTAGGAGCTTGGAGTGCTACGGGCTGGTTAGGATTTTGCGACTTCCTCACATACTGTTAAAGCTTGTTTTCCTAAATCAGTACTTCAGTCAGGTTCTTCAAGTGACGGCACTCATTTGTGTTATGACCCTGTGTTTCATGGAGATGGCAGTACTTTCCCGAGCACTTTTGATGTTCAGTCGCTTCCTTTTTAGGCGGCTTCTTGTACTCCTCCATCCCTTGTGTCGCAAGGTAGATGTTCTCTGGAGTATCATTGAGCGGGGTGTAGTCTTCGGGCCTGAAGTCTTTAAGCCGCTTGGTACTTCCATTTTGCTTGTTGAAATTCCGATTCTTTCTTTTTTGATTCCGGTCCTTTCCCGCGTTTCCTATGGAGGTACCGGAGGTATTTGCGTCTTGGTTTGTCGCCATACTATTCTGCCTAATGTTGGTTGGTTTCAGGTTAGCAGGTCTTCCTTCTAGCTCTTCTGCTTCTTCCAATCTCAACTACTAGCTCAACTTTCGATTAAAGTCCTTCCTGGTGGTTGGTTGCTTCATTTTGATCCATTTTGCCGAATTCAGCGTCGGGATGGATAGCGCGAACCGGAGCCATGAAGGCCATATCTTCGTTTGGATCACTTACTTCAGTGACCATGGTGTTAAACCGACTCATGAAGGATTTCAAAGATTTATTTCGTCCCTGGAATAGGCCTGTTAAGGATATCCCGTCTTTTGGTTGCACTGTGTGAAGCCTAAACTGATTAAGGAACTTCATTGCTAATTCACCGAAAGTGGAGATGGATTTAGGTGGGAGCCTAGTGAACCACATGGAAGTGATTCATTCCAGAAAGATTGGAAAACATCTACATCAAACAGCATTCAAAGCATTTGTTCCATCCATGTACCAACTGTACTTATAGAAGTGCAGCTTTGGGTCCTTAGTTCCATCGTAGGGCGGGATAGTTGGCATAGTGAACTTTTTAGGATATCGTTCATTCAGAATGTCATCAGTGAAGGGAGTCCAGCTTGGAGTGGATCCATGTTTCATCATCTCTCCTATTCTTACTTTCGTCCATTAGGTTCTTGACCGTGTTCGTGATATATGCCTTAGATATCCGGTAATCCGTGGGTTGACTATCAGTGACTGTACCAAATGTTTGATTTTGCAAGCGGTCTCGGTTATTGGGCTGAAGCCTAGGCTCTCCTATCTTCGAGAGAGCCACTCCCTCAGAGTTCCGTTCACTTATGGTCAGTCGTATGGGGGCTGTTTGGACCTCTCTGCTGGTATTTAGCACGTTAGTGTTCTCTTTCAACTTGTCGTTGTCAAGTTGTTCTCCATCTTCAGAGTTAGAGAGATCCAATGCTATATCTTCTCGTGGAGTTTTCATCCCCAGATTCAAGTTTATGGCGGGCTGCTTTGTAGTTGGTGGAGTGCTTACATTTCCTTCTATGGTGATTCCTACAGCTCCACCTACAACTCCCTTTTGCTGCTATGTTATGTTTCTCCTGTTTAGGCCAGAAAAAGGTTTGCTTGTTCCATGACGACCACGGGCTCCGGCATGGTTCTTGGAGTAGCAATGATTGTAAGGTCAAGAAGGCATTCAATTTATCCATAAGAGCTTTCTGACTGTTTTCCATCTTCTGATTAATTTCATCAACCATCTTATTTAATTCATCTCTAGTGACAACTTCATGCTGAATAGAAGATCCCGACACCTGATATCCTATATTTGCATAGAATTTGGTCTGGCTAATGGGTTATTGGCGTCATTGACTTCAACTTAATGAGGATTGGTTTCCTCTCTGGCTATTACAGCTCCTATGGATCTTCAGGAAGTAGTTCTCTTTCTTCCCGATGCCATTGATTCTGAAAAGCTGATTTTCTAAGCAACGGATTGGGGATCTAACTTCTGAACCTGTCTGATCCAAAGTAGATAGCTAGATCTAAGCTTGAGTTCAATTCTCAGCGAAAGCACCAAAATGTTAACCCAAAAAATGGATCAACACCCTTGGTTGAGCGTGAAAGCACCAGCCCTGTTCTTGTAGAGCAATAATATAAAAAAATATGTAAAAGAGAAGAAGTAGTAAAAAGACAAGAAGATTTTTATAGTGGTTCGGTTGTTTATGAAGCCTACGTCCACTTGATAACTTTTTATTAACTGACTATTGTTACAAGTTGAATAAGATTACAATATGATTGAATCTCCTAAGTTAGATCAAGTCACCAGTATAAGAGTTCACTAGAGAATCATAGTGAACCCCCTAGATGACTGTTGTGAGGGAGGAGAAGAGTGAAGAATAGTTCCTGCAGAGTTCTAGCAACCAATGCAGAAGATCCTGTTTATGTTGCAGGTAGGATTGTATTTATATGGGTTGGAGAGCTATTGGGCTAGGCCGCTTTGCCAGGAGCTTGAATCTGAAGGTACGAAGATTCTCCCAAAGTTTTATAGCGAGACGACCTAATATGATGGATCGCTAGCGATCCATAGGGCATGGATCGCTAGAACTCCATGCAGTTAGGTTACTTTTAGCTCGTTTCAATTGAATCTTGTTCCTTGCCTTATGTAGGCACTCTCCATGCAATTTCATGACTAAATGCCTTGTTTTGATGATGATTCGTGTATAGATTGCACTGAGCTATTTCTAGAATCAGATGAAGCCCAATTCTCGAACTAGCTTGCTTGGAATATCATAAATCTTTGTAGCCAACCCTAAAAATGTATTAAATCATGATGCAAGAAGAATGTTTGTCCCACGAGCAATACCCATGGATCACTAGCGATCCATGGGTTATAGATCGCTAGCGATCCATCCCTTTAGGCTACTTTTGTTTTTTTGTCTCTTGAGCCTTTCTTAGTTCCTTCTCCTGGTTTATTTGGTTGATTCTTAAGTTGTTTCGTCCTACCGTAAGCGTTATAGTTCCCTTTGAATAACATTGGGTTAGAAACCCGATTTACAGTCGCTATAAATACAATTCGTGAAAATGAACTATTTCTGAATCTAAAAGTGTTATTCACTTAGGAATCCTTTTTGGAAAATGTTTCCAAACATAATTTAAGTTTAAAGAAGTAAATATTTATTTAATTATTTATTATTTATTTATTTATTTATATAATTAATGATTATTAATTAATTAATAAAGGTAATTAGTACTTAATCATTAATTAACAAAAGTAATTAGTACTTAAGTGTTAATTAGGTAAGTTAATTATAATTAGTTAACTAATTAAAAGTTAATTATTATTTAATTATTAATTAGGGATAAATTATTATTTAATTATTTATCTAGGATTAATTAATAATTAATTAATTATTTTTAAGAGGGTTTAATTATTAATTAATTACCAATTAAGTTAATTTAATTAAGATTTATTATTATTTAATATAAGGGTTTAATTTATTATTCAATTAAAAAAATAAGGGTTTTATACCGCTTTATTTCTAAAATATGTTTTGTTTAAAACTGTTTTTTTTTGAAATTGTTTTAAATCAAAGGATTTTTTTATCGACTACCCTTAAGTAACCTCAAACAAATATAAACTAATGCTAATGTGGTGACACATTTATGCGAAGTAAGTCATCCCTTAGTTAGCACTAAAAGCCGATGAGTAGGCTGATCTTATACCTATAAGATCTAGAATTTATTTCTAGGCAAGGGAAAGAGTAAGGTCGAAATATCAAAAACGTGATAGATATAGGAGATATAATTTCTATCAATGGGTCATGTTTAAATTAAGTGTATGGTTATCCATAAGAAAACTCTGTATAATTACCCTAAGTAGCGGATTGTCCGCTATTTATAACTTGACCTATTTTAACTCATGAGTATGTTTTGTATATTCGAGTTCCCTAGTGAGGACTCAAATACTTGTTGCATACTTCCAAAGAACCGAAATTGAGTTAGCTAGAAATTACCATTTATTTTGGAGACACCGGTTTCGGATAAGTATGACTTATCCGAACCACTTCAAACTAATAACGTTCGCGATGAATGGTTATGAAGTATGCTATGGAGCTGTACTATTCTTCCTGAGGGTGATTCCAAAATGGAAGATAGTAATTGTTGAATGTTTGTTCGATCCCAAAACAACTTGTATGGTTGAATGCTATCATTGCATTAATTGCTTGGGGGCAATGTTAGCATTCCAAGATGGTCTACCAGGAGGAATGGTAAATCCTAACCTTAAGCTTCACAACTGGAAATGACTAAAATCAGGAGATATGCATTATAGCTAAGTGGGTCGCACTCATTAGGGTATGGTCATCCCTTTCTAGAGTTGATTCATTTATATTATGCTTCTAATCCATTGTGGTTGCTGATTATAACCTAGGTATGATCATATTCGGTACTATCAGTAAGGAGTAGGCTGGTCCTGTGTTGGCAGGGAGTCCATGTGTGGCTCTTGGTGCATTTTATCTAGAGGTACACTACGACAGGTGGTACCCCGATGCCTTGACATTGATGGAATCCATTTTCGAATATGTGCCTTTACGGAATTAGTTGTATATCTATTACGTTGGAATTTAATTAATGTAACAATTTCGACTATATTTCCATATTTATTTTAAACCTAGACATTATGATAATATCAAAGGATTTTATATAAAAATGTTTTGGTCATCGTAAGTGAAAAACTTGCCCGTGTTTATGTGCGGCATTGTCTTACGAGATACCTTTGGTTTGAAAGATTTTTTTATAAGTTAAAATTTATACTTTACTCACACTGGACCCATGTCTAATCCGGAGTTTTATTTATTTCCCTTAAACTCTTGGGTACTCAAATTTTATGAGTAGCCAAGTACAGGTTTCTTTGGAGCATTTTGAAAAGTAGTATGGAGTAGGATCTTTTATCATCACCTAGTAGTTATCCATATTTCCGCTATGTCTTGTATATTATGTATTAGCAGTTTGGGCGGGCTGATATAGCTATTCTTGTTGGAATAGTACTTGTTGTAACTTAGATGTAATATTTTGGAGTAACCATATGTACTATTCTGCGATGATTTATATGTAACTCTGTCATTGTGAGAAAAATCTATGTTTGTTTCCTTGTTCTTTTATTTTCTTTACCCTACGACCTGTCTTTCAAACACTTAGATGATTGGCACATGAATACCGAGGATATATTAAGTGTCTCCTTTAGGTGTAAGAAAGGCATATCGTTATACTTATAGTGTTTGTGCAATAACAAAGATCATTTGTAGGAAGGTTATGCTAACGTCACGTCAGTTTTTTGGCTCAGTCACCAATTTTCCTTATGCTAAACATTTATAGGTAATAAGGTGTCATGAAGTTTTTAAAGAACATCAATTAGGGCATGAGAGGTTTAATATATTCAATGGCTGCCCATCTGGTCAAACTGTAACTATTTTATTAAAAATTACCAGTAGACAAGTTTATTATAAGAATTAATCCAATTTTATAAATATTTAACTATATTAACTAGGTCTTGTAAAAATTATATAAATTTAATAAAAGTTTAACTAAGGATGTTTTAATACTTTAAATATGTAAAACACTTTCATATTCATTTGTTGATTGTTAAACTTGTCTACATGTAATTAGCTTTTTTGTAGTAAAGACTAGCTGCAGCAAAAAAAGCAAAGAATTTGGGGTAATCAGGCAATGAACATGGCTCTAATTTATATTTATACTATATTATTATTAGTGAGTTCAATTTCTAGCTCACACAGACATCCTTGAAATTTGGCAACCGAACAGTCTCCGATTTTGCTCAACCACTCTTCGATTTTTAAACTCAGCCGTCGTTGCTATCATATTTCATTTCTCTACTATTGTTGCTCTCCCCTTCTTCCCTCTTCATATAACCTAAATAATAAAATCCCCTCAATTTGTGCCTTTTTGCTCTGTCGTCGTCGACTTTCCCTCCTACCACCATCGCCAGCCCAATTGACTTCGAATCATCGCCAGAACAACTAACAACCGCCTTCGCATCTCTGTCCTTTTGATTTTTCTCATCCATTCTTCGGCAGTGGCCATCTACTCCCGTCGATGTATGAGTGGAGGACAACGGTTCATCGACGGGGTGTCTTCAAAGTTGCTAGCACGTGATTGATTTAGGATTAGATCGGCAAGTACTTAAACCCTAGCACTATTTTTTCTTCTGAGTGTTTGCTTTATTTTCACATACTTATAACCGAGTGAAGATAATTAGTCTGTTATTCTTTCAAATTGTGGTAGAACAATGATGGTAAAACCGAGGTAAAACATGAAGGAGTTCATTGAATAGACCAGCTCAATAATGATGAGAGACAGATAATTTGTAACCGTTCATTCATATTCGAGTATTTTTCTGCATGATTTTATTTCAGTTATTGTGCTATTATTTGTTTTCATATGGAATTATTGTCATTTGGTTAACTGTATATGAAGATGCATCAGTGAGTTTCTACAAATAAACTTATAAGGAGTTGGAGACAACCAAAATGAATCGATAGATTTAGAAAATTTAATAATATCTTTTCTAATGGATTTTTTAAATACTTTTAATTTGAACATCTTTCCTTTAGCTTAGGCTGTAACATGTTAGGCTAATGATATAATGTAAGAGTTGTATCTTCATTTATGAGTTGATGAGTATCAAGCTAAAGAAATAAGTTTACCATGCATAAATGATTTTTTTAGTCCTTTTCATTTATTGACAAATAGTAAATTTGAAATGAAGTTAGAAATACTGCATTCAAAACTACAACAGCTGTAGAACTTTTGATATGATAAGCAATTTCATAAGCAGTAGCTACTCCTATAATATGACTCCAGTTTGTTTCAGTCTTCAATCTTTGTTATTTATATTCATATATTTATTTTAAGCAAGCCAAATTTATTTTGATTTAAATTGAGTTTTTTGGATGAACCCTACTGTATTCCAAGATAGGATTTAGCTGTTCATAAATCAAGTAGTGACTCCAAATATGTATATTAGTTGTCTTATTTTCAGGTTGGTTTATTTGAATGGTAAAAGTGCTCAATGAAAAAAATTGATTTGAATCACTAATTAAACACAAGTTTATTACAACTTATGTAGGTTAATAATGTTACTAATCATAAACATTCTTATGAATTGTGATAGAATCATGATGGTGAAACCAACGTACAACTTAGAAATTTCAAATTTTAGACCGACTCAGTATGACGAGTGATTGTTAATATGAAGAAAATCGTTCATAACTAGGTATTTTTTATATAAAATTTTTTTTTCTTTTACTTATCTCATTGTTAATTGCTTCTTTCATGGAATTACTATTCATTTTGTTAAGTTCACATGAAGATGCATTAGTCAGCTTTTGCAAAAAAAAATTTGGAAATTTTGAGATAATCAAGGTGAATTGATAATTTTAGAAAATTTATTAATATTGATTTTAATAAATTTTGTCTTAGTAATTTAAACATTATTGATTCAAGTTAGTCTTAGCATGTCAGGTTGAAGATATAATGTAAAAGATATATCTTTGTTTATGACTTGATAAGTATTAGGCTAAATAAATAAAATTTCCATGAATAAATGATATTTCAGGTATTTTCATTCATTGATAAACAATAAATTCTAAATACGAATAAAATTTGTGCATTTAATTCAAAAACGATAAAACTATCAATTTTTTTCCCAATATCTCTGTTTGGTTGGCAACAAAACTACTGAATATACCATTAGAAATATTGAATACCATTTAACATCTAAATTGTTTGGCAAAAATAACAAAATTGTGTTATAAATTTTGGCTAGCTAATCTGCCTTCAACAAATTGGCTGAATTTGTTTGAACACATTTTTTGGATAATAGTATGAAAAAAGTCTTAAAATACTTTTGTGCTGTTAATATTATACCACATATTGTTCTAATTATGTAGGCTTATGTTTGGTTAAATTAGTCTACTTACAGTCCAATATTGTATGCATTTTTATATTTCACGAAAGAGTGGGAGCATTTTCAACAAGGTAGATTTTATGTCTTTGTAATTAGTATTTATTGTACTTTATCATCTTAAGTATTTATGCTTCAATCACTACATTTGACTTTGTTTCAGATTCCAATTCACCTTCCTTGCTATTCTTTTTATATTTTTTGGTTGAAAAGTTAGTTTATGTTCTGTTATTGACACTATTTTGTTTCAAGTTGTGCACCAATTTGTTTTATAAGATGCGTATAAGTTTTGGATTAATTTTTATACAAGTTTTGCTTCGTCTAAATTTTAGTTTATTATTTACAGTTGTTCCCATAAGGTTGTGTTTTAGTTATATTATGAATCAGAAAGCTCATGATATTTCTATTTTGTACCTTGGTAAATAAATCCAACACCATAAAAGGTTAATGTTTAATATCTGACTTCATCAAGTTGGAATAATTTTAAGGTATATGATTTTAACTTTTCTCTCACAGTAATTTAAATTGCTACGGGTCAGCTCTGCTGTCAATGAAATACATGCATGTTGCACCATGACCTTTATGTTTGATGAATTTCACAAAAGAAATTTAACATGAGGTTATTTCTTTCTGGATCTGTAAAAAAATATTAAATTTTATGTGCAGGCGACTTCTTGGAGGAGCTATACAGAAGTTCTCAATCATGACCCCAAAACGTAATATTTTCCATAGCTAAAATATTTTGGGCACTTATAATTCTTTATAAACGAATTCAGTTCTTGATAAAAAGTCATACACGTTATCGTGTGTTTATAGATTTGACGTATTAAAAAATAAGCATAATCTAAAACTATGATTACTCATGGTAAGTTAGTTTACTTGAAATCAGTAAATAAGATACAAGTTGCAAACATGTTTTTCGGATAACTAAAGCTTCCCATTTGTAATTTTCAAAACATTTCTTTTTGCATCTGTGACCAAATCAGTTGTTTTACTACAAATTAATAGTTTACTATAAAGGTATAGATATAAATAGAACCATCCAATCTACCTTTATGTATCCTTTGGTTAACATAGTGTGTTGACATCAAACCATACACCAGAGTGTGTTATACCATGACAACGCCATATATTTATTGTTAATTTATATTATTGGTGAAAAATTTCATTGGTTTCAAATAAATACTTACTATGATAGTAGCGAAATTAAGTAAGAAACCACGTCTAACTATCCCTTGATGCAACCTTATTAAGATTGTAGTTTAAAGAAGCAAGGCAAGTATTTTACAAAAGGGGCTTTGCACTGAAGGTCCCTATTTTTAACGTTGTTGTAAGAAAAGTCCTTGTGATAATAAATATGTAAATTAAGTCCCTGTTTTTTTAAATCAGAAAGCGCAAAGTATCTTGCGCTTTTCTTATAGAAAGTGCAAGTTAACTTGTGCTTTTCGAAAATTTAATTTTTTTTGAAAAGTTCAAAATTTTCAAAAAAAATTCAAAATCAAAAAGCGCAAACTAGCTTGCGCTTTCTTGATAAAAAGTGCAAGTTAACTTGCGCTTTTCAAAAATTTCAAAATTTTCAAAAATTTTGAAATTTCAAAAATTTCAAAATCAGAAAGCGCAAACTAGCTTCTTTCCATCAAGAAAGCGCAAGTTAACTTGCATTTTTGAAAATTTTCAAAATTTTCAAAAAAAGTATTCAAAATAAAAGCGCAAACTAGCTTACGCTTTTTAAAATTTTCAAAAGTTTTAAAATTTTCAAAATTTTCAAAAAAAAAATTCATAGTCAAAAGTTGCAAGTTAGCTTGCATTTTCTATCAAAAAAATGCAAAACACCTTGCGTTTTCAATTTTTCAAAAAATAGGGACTAAATTTACATATTCATATCTACAGGGACTTTTCTTATAACAACATCAAAAATAGGGACCTGTAACACTTTTCTTGTTTACAAAATTTAGTCAAAATTTTGAAAATAATAAGGTGAACATAAATTCTATTGCAAACACATGACTTTTGTCCGTGTTAATATTAATGAACCATTTGTGAATTGCTGCCGACTTTTTGCTCCTACATGTAGTTCAACAGTATGTTTGTGTTTATACAACTTACATGGATATATTGCAGTATGCTTTAGACAACCAACATACTTGCTCTGTAATTCAAAACAAATTATCGTATGCGTACTTTGATAAATAAATTTTTTGTATGCAATTCTAATGACACCAACTGAATATTAATAAAATTTATTTTCTACATTATGGTATACATGATTTGCCGAATCCAACTACAAATAAAATTGACCATTTAAATTGTATGACCTTTAATTGAATGAATTTTACTATTCACTATAACAAGCAATCACAAATGATAATTTTGTTTTTCTTCATAAAGCGTGTATGCAACATGAAAAGAATGTCCTTTCACATTTCAACATCTTCTATCTCTATATCACTTGCGAATACCTTTATGAGTTTTGTTCCAGGACTCACAATCAGAACCACTAAGAATCGAGTCAAATAGACCGGGAGCAATAGACCTAAATGGCCCTTTTAGTGCTGAAATCTTGAATGTTTGATCAAAACCAGAGTTTGTTAATATACCATACTCAAATATGGAGTAGCATATATTCAATAATATATTCCTTATTTAGTGAAACCCTTTATTCATATGATAATATATTTTCATCAAAGTTATTTTTAATAATTTTTTTATGAACATGTTCCTTATATATCGATATAAATAGATTTCTTTGACGCGTTGGAATTTAGAGGAACAAATTTGAGGTTGTATAATTATTTTAATTTAGAAAGCTTGCACCATTCACCAATACGCTTTAGTATTTTATTTCATTTTTACCGATCATTTCTATTGCTTTAGAGTTGTTTTTTTATTATATTTATTTCCACCTTACTAGCTTTAGCCGAATCTCAAATCTTTTGCATGAATGATGTTACAAATTTCTCTTATCTTACCCCACAACAATAGTTATAATAATTTTGAATTGTTTATGCGAATTTATAAAATCAATTAAATCAAATTGTTTTGACATACTTACATTCAGGTTGTTTTAACATCATTTTTGGAGGATAGTAAACGTTTCATCATACATGTTTATATTGTACTTCTTGGAGGAGTTCCACGGATTATGAGTTATAGATCTTTGAAATTGTATTTATGGTGGCCATGGAGGAGAAACCTTATATGAAGATTTCTTGCCCATACATAAATAAGAAAATTTATTTATTTCTAGACTTGGATTTTTTAATCTATTAAAAAAAAGACATGGAGTTTAATTTGATACACACACATAATTAGTTTTACCATCGAAGTTAAACATCGAAGCATGTTCTAAAACATATTGTAATATGCTAAATTATTTGGTAATATGTTTCTTTATATGTACGATTGTAATTTTTTATCATTTAGATAACTAGCATAACTTAATTTTCATACCTAGCTAATATAACCCCTGTTGTAGTAACCCAAGTTTTTGTTGCCTGCTGCTTACTTGCCTAGATATTATAGTCCATGTAAGAAATTATACAACCAAAGAAATTCCAGTCCCTATTGGTTTAGACTTGAATAACAATGAAGAAGATGAAGAAATATGTGTTGTGAAAGATTAGTGCTTCCTATTTTTGGTCAGTAAAATAAAGAATTAAATTCAAACATAATTTAAATAATAAATTTATCTTACAGTTGTATTAGTTATAAATAATGGGGTAGTCTAAAATATTATGATGTTATGGTTTTTCAATTTGAACACTTACACTTTCAGGATTGAAATAAAGATAAAAGGTCAAGGTTGTGAAAAGAACCTTGCTAGCACAATTGTGCTTGAAGACACTTGCAACTCATATTGTATATCGAATGATGATTCTCTATTTTACTTGCCCAAGTTGTTGTCTTGCAATATCATCTCTGATTTCTTTATTCAACTACGTCCATTGTGGAGCGCAATAATGTTTTTAGCATATTTTATCTACGGTAACTTTTGTTGAATCAATTTAAGGGTTTGTGCTTAAATTAGAGGTTTTCTCCTCCTAGGTTAAATTCCAAGTTCATCTTCATCCATTGAATGTCATAGATCAACTATAATAACTATACATGTTTCTGGCACATGTTTAGTCATATGTTCCTATAATAGGTCCAAAGGTATTAGGTGAATTAAGATTGTTTATATTTTTATATTATCTGCACAGAGCTATGGATTGAAATATTCATGTTATTTTCCTACTAAAGGTTTTTTATTTATTTTGGCGAATATTATAAATGTGTTATCTAATCAAGAAATCCCTTTTTTGTCAAAATCGGACTATTCCTTTAGGCGTTATTAAATCTTTGAATTTTTTTGGTACTCGGTCGCTTTATACTGATACTATTATAAGTTTGCGTACTTATAACAATCATTTTTCTTTATTTTCTACTTACTACTACTTCAAATTTGGTATATTTACCTTGGATAATGTAGCTAAGAATGGTTCAGCTACCATGACTCAAGCTAGCAAATGGTGTAAGTATATTTACAATAATTTCATACATATATTGTAATTAATTGGGTATTTTACATAAAAATAAAGGGAGAGGACATATGGTATATCACATCTTCCAATAAAAGTTGTCAAAATTTAAACTTACTTTTAAAATGCATTTTGATCTTAATAATATTGTACATAGCTAACATCGTATGCGTTTCAGCTTGCATATTGGCACATATAAGTAGGTTTGCTGTGACATGTATGAAAATGGACATGCTATCATAATTTTTTCTACTATATTAGTTTAAATTTATTTACATTCATAATTCTAAATATGCCAATAAGACGAACCCCTTTTCATGGTTTCTACTAATGCATATCATGTTAGAGTTAACTAATGGCAATGTTAAATTTTGGACATAACATAATTTACTTACCCACGTGGGTTTCAAGTTGTCCACTTATGGTCACAATACGCTATTTAGGCATCACTTTGGCCACATGAGATTTTGATACCTTACTACATATATGTATACACATACATATATACACATACATATGCGCGCGCATGCGCACACACATGTATATATAAACACAATACACACAAGCGTGTGTAGCAAGGGGGTTAAAAAATATACATAAGCTTATTTTCTACAATAACTACTTAAGGAAGTGCATTATTGGTTAGTCAAGTTGGGAACAACTTGATATACTAATGGGAAATATACAAATGGGCAATATGCAATGACAGAGAAATAGTCTGCTATGATAAAAATAAGAATGAATTTCTTGATATTAAGTTTCATATGTACATTTCGTTACAATATGAATATTGATACTTTTCGACTATGGCTTTGTGAAATTATAATAAGCTTTGTATAATTGTAACAACATTATTTCATGGCAAGCTTCAAACTTTTTCATGGAAGAGTTGCAATTTAAAATTCACTATTCGACTGATAGTTGAAGGACTACTGTCCAAATGCAAAACTCCTCTATCCTAACAAATTCCAATTATCTAGGTTGGTTGGCAAAATCTCAACTTACATTTGCCACTAATATATAAGCAACCACTCTTCCCATGATCTGTTTCTTGCAAATGCAAATCATTTGCTGAGCAATTAGTTTACCTTTACAGTGAATGCATTTGCATATTTGTTATCTGTCAATAAATGACATCTGACAAGTTAGCCCCATATATGCTTCCATAATGGAAGGATTACATTTCAACTTCTTCTTCAAGGAGCTTAATTTTAATAATTTTCGCATTATAAGCATCACTTTACTATTGATTTTGTCGTAGGGAATCTGATCTAATATCGGTATATTTATTTTGAAAAAATTTATGGCTGTTTCATATGCCTGTTACAATATTGCTAGCTTGAGAAGAATATTTTATGATGACTTGCAATAGAGTGATATTTATCTGAAACTTTACAATAGTTTTTGGGGTCATGTTGTACTTTGTAGTCAAAGGATGCTACTGTGCAACCAACCTTGAGGCATGCTTATCAGCTAAGATTGGTATACATAGAGTCAATACATTTGGAATATTTTCTATTGATAAACTAGAAAACTAATCGATTTCAACACTTTCTGGATCTACATTTTTTTATTACAGAAGTATAATATCTTCTTATATAATATATTACAGTGAGGTTCAAATATGGTAGCCTGAAATTTCTAATGTAGGAGGGCTTATTATTTTTCATTC
Source organism: Allium fistulosum (assembly GCA_030737815.1). Taxonomy (NCBI): domain Eukaryota; kingdom Viridiplantae; phylum Streptophyta; class Magnoliopsida; order Asparagales; family Amaryllidaceae; genus Allium; species Allium fistulosum. The sequence continues at coordinate 1,114,288,511 of CM060904.1, forward strand.
TATGCTACATTATTTCCAGCCACTCCTCCAAACTTCCAACCACCGCTTACTTCTGTTTATATCAAATTTATTTTCAACCTGTTCATTAATTGTATCCAGGAAGGCTTGACTTTATTTTCCATTTACAATGTTTTTGTTATGGTATTCCTTTCTTCAACAAATATTTATTTTAAGAGGCATAATCAAACACTGAATGTAGAAATACATGTAATTTTTTAGACTGTTTTAATTCAGTTTTTCCAATTTCTTAGGACTTATACTGCAGCACAAATTGACCATTGCACGAAGTGAGTTATGAGGACTTACAAATGAATCAACCGATGCATGGTGGCTGAAGCATTTTTCCAATTATTCCATTATTTAATACTGAAAAAGTGAACAGTTATCTTTTCTTATATTGTACTGCCTACAGTTGAAATAACAGTACCTGCTTGGTCTGTAGTTTATTTTGAAAATGCTATCAACTTCAACTAACGTAATTTGTTTTATTCCACCTACTTGGTCCATAAATTACCGTCTCTGCCTGTTCTCAAATGAATCGTACTCATTCATGCACGCGTTTCATTTATAACATCCCGTTACAGGTTTACACAACCACATGTTCACCTTTACTTGCTGGTGCATTTATGTTACTTGCTAAGTTAACAGCGTTTCAATTCGTAAGTTTCCCAAACTACTCCAACATTCAAAACATTACTATGTGCTACAACATAGCATAATAGTATACATTATATAAGTTTCAAATATAAGTAATTTAAGTTTCAATTCTATGAAATTATTGCAACGTCAATAAATAGAATGGTATACAATATTTCCAATGCAACTTATTAACGACAATCCGTGTGCGTAGCACGGGTTCACACTAGTTATACTATTAAAGATGAGTTAATAATTCTTTATTATCATCATCTCTCACATTCTTATTTTCTCTACTTGACATGTGGCGGTTTATGTCCTTTCATTTCCATTTTTAGTAAAAATTCAATAGTATGTTATGAAAAGGAGTTGAGGCTTTTAATTTTCAACTTTATATATTTCCTTTATTTGGAATAATGCATGGTGACATACGTCAATTATGTCGATAATTAAATTCTAAGAACGTGAAAAGGTTTTTTCTATTCTTTTTGTATTTGTTACATATTACAAAGAAATATCTATTTTTGTTTATTCACTTTTTCATTCCTTTTCCTTTTCTCTTCACATGATTTTATTATTTCTACTTTGTTTCCCTTTTATTTTCTCCCTACCCATAATCATTGTCTTTACTTTCTTCCAAATTTATTTTCTCTAAACTAAAAATTCTACTCTTAATTAAAAGCACATCCAAATTCATGCCTTAAAATTATATCTTAGATTCCTTCCTTATTATTTTATGTCGTATAAATAAAACTTAATTCCAATATTGACCTTCCACATCTTCCCTTTCAAATTTGATCTCTATATCCCAAAATTTATTTTAGCAAGACCCCAGGGGTCTTCCTCGAAAGTTCCATGCAAAGGGGGCAACAATTTGATAAGATCATTTCGAGTTAAATTTCACCATGTTCTAGGCAAGATGAGGTTACAATGGAGGCAGCGACAAACGTGCTTTCTCAGCTTTATGTTTGCTAACCAGATTTCTATGATTTTTATTTGTAAGTTTCTTATTTGATATTAATACATTAATACATTTATTTGTACTAATTGTTTTGTTTAAACAGAGTATTCTAAATTTATAGTATTTGTAGGTATATAATATTTAGTGTTTCTTAATATTGTATTTTATAAATATTTACTACTAATTTACATGATTAAATTAATTGTACTAAATTTATTAATTAATTCGACCGACTAGATAGAATGTGGAAAATAGATTGATTTGATTGACTAACATCATGATATTATGGCACTAAATTTGTAACCTTTAAAACTTATTGGAATTGAATTGATTAATTGGATTGATTATACAACTTTTGTAATATTGTGGAATATTAGTATTTATAAGAACATTTTTTTACTGATAAGTATCATTGTTCCAGTTGTTAAGTGCTTCGACTCTAGTGTGAGAGGTCACAAGTTCGAAACTTGTGTAGCATGATTCGAACATATATTGACATGTGATATGTGATTTGTTGTATATAAAGTACCATTTCAAAAATAGAACATTTTATTAAACATAGGAAAAGAATAATTTGACTGATTAAATTTTACTATGCTAAATTTATATTATTTCATTATATATGGCATTTATTCGAGTATCCCAATATCTGTAATTGGAATATAAAAAAATATAAAGGATTGTGATACATATCATAATTGGTAAAAGAAAGATCTCAATAAGTGTATTAGACAAGTAAACAAATTTATATGGATAAGGAAATGTGAGTTGTGACACTTTGTTTTTGATTCCATCATTTTCCATTTTCTCTAAATGCGTTACATATCACCCACTTCATATAATTGTATTTTATGTTTTTTTATTTGTCTTTGTGTCTTTTACAAAATCTTATCCTTTCATGTATATATCTCTATTTATTTATCCCTTCAAATATATGGTAATCCACCCAAATTGAATTCAAATTTCTCTATTAATAAACTAATATATTCTAATAGATGAAAGGTCCAATATCCATAAATATTAACCTATTTTCATTCTTTCACAAAGAATAATAACATTAATTTATCAATTAATGTTTTATGCATCTCAACTTTAACATAAAAATCTAAAAACTTCGAACGTATTTAAAAAAATTAATCAACATTGATCGTTTCTTTATGGTTCCATTTCTTACCAAAATTACTTAACCTCTTTCCATATATTTTGTTTTAGTTCCTATTTGTTTTTCACATTCTACATAATGTAAATTTGCTTAATTTTCCATTCTAAAATTAATAACAGTAGAATATGGCCCATTTCTATATTTTTTTCTATTATTTATTATTGCCTTTTTTATTTTTATCTAAATTGTCTTAGGTTTTAGATTGAAATAATGGATGAGTAAAAGATTAAAAGATTAAATTTAAATGATTTTTTGATGGTGTAGTAATTTATCTCTACTTCTCCACCTCAAGATTTATTGTTACAAAATTAAAAATAAATTTGATTATTTTGCATTATTTTTACTAATCACCTTCCTGTATTTTAGTTCTAATTATGATATGAAATTACATTCTAAAGTATATAAACATATCGAGTTTTCCTTTCTAAATTTATTAAATATAGAATGACTTATAACTCATTTCATTTGATTAAGTTTTTACTCAAGACTGGCTTCTTTCATTGGTACCTTAATTTTTGTAAGTTTTAGATTGAATTATTGTTATAAAAATCTCAAACTCTATTAAATATCTATCTATTTCCATGTCTTACTCAGTCCTACCTCATTTTCCTTAATTCAATGGCTGTGAAATGTTATTCTACGGTAGAGAATACCAAATTAATCCAGCAATTAATGTTATATGCATCTCTTACTATAACAAAAAAAGCTCAAAAACCTCTTTGTTTTACAAAAGAACCTGAATCAACATTACTCACTTTTTGACTTTTCATTTTGTACTAAATTAAATTAAACTTCTTTCATATATTTAATTTTATTCTGATTTGAGTTTTACATTATGAGTAATGTAATTGTGTTAACTTTTTATACTAATACCGATTTGAGTTTACATTCCGAATATATGTTTTATGCATCTCATTGAAATAAGCTTGAAAAATATCACAACTTATGTGATTCTCTAAGTAACTTTATTTAGTATTGAATTTACATGGTAGGTATTCTTAAATCTGTTACACGAACCGCCATTAATTTACAAACATTTATGAATATTAAATTAATTTTATTACTAGGATAGTGTTAAGTTATATTAAAAACCTTTTAGTTCCCTAGGTATTTTAAAAAAAATTCATTGTCATAATATACAAATATTTATATCACAGTATATTGAGTCGTCTACATTTCGATATTATAGCTACAAACTAAAGGATATGTTCATATTGATTACTTATTCGAAACTAATTGTATTATAATATCAATGTTAGAGCGATAAATTCTTATCGTAATTAGTAATGTATTAAAGAACAATTTGCAACATCATGTAATATCTATAATTCTATTTTTTTTATGATTATTCTCCTAGTTAATATAATTATGAATTTATTTTGCTTCATTTTATTTGTAGAAGGTTGTTAGGTTTGTTAATACACTTGTATCATAGAATCTTTAATTGTTTGGTAAAATATATTGCAGGTTAAATAACATTTTTTCGAGAGAAATGTGTGATCCTCTAAATTAGAGGAGAGCACACATGGTTAAATGACATTTTTTTATTCTCAACTTTTGTATCTAATGTGAATTTCATTTGATTTTTGTTCTATTAGCATGATTGTGAATTTTTCCTATCCATTTTATTTTGAAGAAAATTGTTTATTTATTGATATATAGATACCAAACGATTTTTAAGTTTTTTGTATAGTTAGTTAATGGTAAAGTTGTTCCTTTTCCATTCTTAAACATATGTACATAAGAAAATCAAGCTATGGAAAAAAGTGAAATAAAAGAATTCAAGTGATAGATTTCATACCATATTTTGGGAAAATGTATGAATGCACAAGTCACTCTTTTCTTTTGGCTCCCATAGACTACTTTAGTTTAGTTGTAAGATGTATTTTATAAACTTATAATTCTTACTTGAATGTTTTATGTGAACTTACTTGACCAAAACATATTTTATGTGAATCTAATATTATCTATCTTAATCAATCTATGATTTAATATATTTTTCTATGGTGTTATTTAATAGATTATGAATATCATTAGTAAATTTCCATTGAATGCATGGTTATTACTGATTTTTTTGGATATCTCACAAAATTATATGGAATTAACAGTGATTTCTTAAAAAGTGGGTTAGATGTTATATTGTTTTGAATTAATGCATTTTAGATATGTTTATAGATAATTATGGATTAAAAATTTACTTAATTGTAACGTTTATAAGAAAAAATAAATTGGAAGGATCATATCAAACTATATTGCCATATAAAATGAATTGCTTGCTTTTAGATTATCTAATTTGAATTTGGACTACTAAGAGAACTAATAATAGTTAATTCATTTTTATAGAATTTAATAAGATGATCAACTGCATATTAATCCTTTTTAATACTTAAATTAGATACCACTTTTATTTAAATATACATTTGATTTTGTATTAGGTCAAAATTAATTTTAAGTTCGCTTAATTACATATTTTCCCAGTAATGATTTTATTAAATCATGTTGTGTTATTTATATTAATATTATCTGCATTTTTTGGAAATTTAATATAGAAGATGCATAATTTAGTTAATTTAAATTTTAATAACAATTATGTTTCTTAGTTTGATTGCTGATGGTATCAAAAATGAATATTATCGTATTTTATTGAACAAATATGACAATTAATGGTAATTAATTCATTCTCTAATTTAAATTGGGCTCCACCTAGAAAGAAATAAGTAATAATAATCGAGTCAATTATGCTTATTTCACCAGTTAGTTTCAACTTAAATTTGTATAATAAATATATTTATCATAATTACACCTATTTCATATAATAATAAATGTGTGTTAATATTATATGGTACCCAATTTATGTTGATTAGTATTGAATTTTTTATACATATCAATAATCATCTACAATCTGGAATCAATTTAATATCATTTATTACACATTTTAAATTATGTTAAACATATTCACCATTTTAAATTTTATTTAGAATAAATACAATTAATTAGATTTAATTATATTTTTAAATATCTAATTCATTTGTAATTTGGATTAAAGTATTATAAATGATATTACTATGGAGTTGATAGAATGGAATTAATTATTAACAATTTCATTTAGGAAATTGACATTTTTAGTAATGTTATGCTCCCAAATTAGGAATAACCTATAGTTGATCGTTTTTGTTATATAACGCCATTATCTCCAAAAATATGAGTTATATATTGTGCGATTTGAAATTATTAAAACATATTTATCATTTGAGGTTTGTTAGTAGAGTTTGAAAAAAAACAATCCTATAAAATACAATCCAAAGGCACATATTCACCTACATGTAACTAAAAACAGTTTAAAAATATTCAGTTAAAAAATCACGTAACCTCGTTTGCGTATAACAGGTTTGCACTAGTTGTTATATATATTATAACATTTTGTTAGTACTAGTTGTGTAAATTGGTTTATAAATGGTTATGGATTTTACGTGGCTTTGCTCATTTTATCAAAAAATTATTATCGAAAATGGTTATGGATATTATATTTGATTATGTGATTAACGTGTTTGTTTAGTTGTTTGACTATGATGATTATGTGATTGATTGATTACTGGTTTGAATATGATGGTTATGTAATTGATTATTGGTTTTAATATGAATATTATGTGAGTGATTGCTGAAAATGTTACAAGCCATGAAATGGTAGAGTGTGAAGTCTGTTGCAAAACAGTCAATAACTTTTGGCATTTTAAAAACGTAATAGAAGTAAATATAAACCGCTATAAAAATATATTGTAGCAAAGTACAATCGCTACAAAAAAGTATAGTAGCAAAAAAACCACAATAGATAACCAAAGAAGGAGCAAGTAGAAACGCTACTAAAAATGTTAATTTGGTAGCTGTAACAACCCGCACCTCTTGACATGCCCAAAATACCCATCAAAAGACATGGATTGTCGGTTTATATCAGTAAAGAAATAAACTATCTAATCTAAACGTCATCATAGCAGAAGCATAATATTAGATATAATGACAATCTCAGAAATAATAGTAATAAGAATCTCAGAAGTATCAAAAATATCCAATCTCAATGTATCATTGTACCGTAGTCTTAGAAAATCATCAGTACATATCAAATATCAGAGTATCATAAAATAATCCCTTATAAGCAAAGTACTAAATAAGAAAATGTACCAATCGAAAATACGTGATAAAAGATAAGTAGAGCTAGACTCCAAGTACGATAATCTGATGGCAGCAATGGACCTATCAACGACTACTCTGTCCACTTGTGGTGGGGAAAAATGAAATGGATCAAACAGGTGAATGATAACAAGACTAACAAGGAAATTATATATAACTGACTCCAAGTCTACTCTATGTGATATAGAGTGTATACAGTGTCCGTGAACCTAAGGTCACATGCCTAACGTCATAAATCAACAATCTGACAACATGGGGAATTACAATAGATCGCAAACGATCGCCTAATAGTTAGGGAACAACAGGCTATCCCACTTTAACTCATACTAGGACTAGAGAGGAAGAACGCATATGTAAACTCGCATAGTGACTCATCAAATGCATCTATGCTCAACCCCTTGATCTTTGTAGCAAAATACATCTTACGCACCATCGGGAGTTATTATGCCTAACTCCTACCAGTACTGGATATAACCTAGCTTTAAGCGCCATAAGCCCATATGAGCACAACAAACAAAAGATTGAAAATGCAATCACAACAAACAAGAGACCAATAATCCCAGTCCCAGCACATAAGTGCACCTTTAGCCATCTAAACGACACACCATACCCAAATTCACGATATGGAAAAAGTGAATTAAATTTGCAACTCATAATAAAAGACATCAATGTCCACCAGCCAAATAGTCTAAAGGATAACAAGGTCCACAAATCTAAAGGCACAAGGCCACTAAACAGTCTAATAAGTCCAAAAGTTGCATACATCAGTCGACTTATGTCAGTCTTAGGTCGATTGCCTACAAGCTATAGCACAAGGCCCAAACAGTTTACTTAGTCCAAAACAACATACGATAGTCGCCTATGTCAATTTTAGGCCGGTTGCCTACAAGCTAACATCTTCATTTTACTTATTTTATAATTCATATTTTATTTAATTACTTTTATTTGCCAAAAGATATTACAGCTAATCATCACGCCACTAATCATTATGCTTCAAAAAAAATGAAATCTAATCATTGTGCAGACTAATCATTACGTTTCTAGGATATTAGATCTAATCATTATGCAGTCTAATCATTATGTTTCTATAATATTAGATCTAATCATTACGCAATTTTCACATTATTTAAATCCTCAATTTAGCAGTATAAAACCATATTTTTAGCATTGGATTTAGGATTCTACAATTTGCATATGTCAATTGCAGTTAGAGAAAAAGATTCACTGTTTCAGATTCTGGATTTACAATTTCAATAGATTAAATATAGAAATTATAGTCTAATCCGAATAGGGTAGAAATTAGAATCAATTAATTTAATAATCTTGTTAATATATGTGCCCACTTACCACTGTCCTAAGCTCTAGGTTTACTCCAATGCCGTATGCTTTTTTCCTCAATCTCCTCTTAGACTGCTTTTCTAGTTGTAAGATTCTCTTATTTTTAATTTTAGCTTGAGATTCGGAAGAGAATTAGAGTTTAGAAATTGATTTAGAAAATCAGGATTTAGGGTTTTATTTTGACAAAGCTTCGCTAGGAAGAAGAAGGTTAGGTTTAGGCTAACCACTAGCTATGAATATATAGAGCAACGCCCTCAGCCAACACCATTAGATCAGAGCCCTAACCGATCTCCATCGCTCTCCAAAGCCTTGGCAGGCACAAAAGAATCTGGGATGAATGAACAATGCGGTCGAAACATCGTGACCTTTGGTTTTACCCAAGGTTAGGTCGACCGCCCATGGGCTTGGTCGATCACCTATGGGCTTAGTCGACTGCCTACAGTCAACCTGGCCCATGTCGGGTCGACCGCCACATGGTTAATTATTTATTATTATTTTATATTTTTGTTTCTTTTTCTATTAAAATTTCACATTTATTCGAATCTTTATAACTTTTTCATTTTAGCTCGGATTTCAACAAGTTATATATGAAAATTGTCAAACAAATTACTGCGGACACAAAGGTGCAAGTCCCATAGTCAAATTCGGATGTTTGTGAAAATTATTCTTTTAGGTTAATTCTTAACTTTTAATTATATTTTCTTATTTAATTCTGGAAAATTCTAGGGTGTTACAGTAGCAATTAATAAGCGGTACAGAAATACACTTTTGTAGTGTTTCTAAAACACTGCAATACGTCATGTTTTGGCAGCGTTTCCTACAATGCTACAAAAAGTTTCATACTTCTAGTAACATGTCATCTCGGAGCGTTTACCAAAATGCCACTAAAAGTTTGGGTAACGTTTTTTCAATGCTAGAAAAGGACTTTTCTGGTGTAGTCAACGTCTTTTGAATTGTCTTCTTTATTCAGTTTCTAGTTGCTGTGGGTGTTGGTCTACCGCTTGTGTAACAACCCAAATTTTAGCCTTTTGATTTTAAATATTTAATTAATTTTAAATATTTAAATAATTGGAATTTTGAATTTAATAACTTATAATTCAAATATTGGGAATGTTTATATATTTGAATTGTGAATTAAATCTTAATTCAATGGATTTAATAATTTCGTTTAACTCCTTTTAACTAATAAGTAATACTGATAAATTCAACTTGTAAATTTATTTACAAAGATACACTACGCCATAAATGGCCTACTGCAACACAAAAAAAATGTTGGCTCAGGCCCGAAAAATGTTGCCATAGGTCTATGGCAACACTTTTAGGGTGATGCAATTTTTGCCGTTGCCTTAGACCTCAAAGGCAACATTTTGACTATCTAAGGCAACATAAGTAATATTGTTGCAATAGAACCCTATTTGGGTCTATGGCAACACCCATAGGTATCTGTAGCAACATTCCAAAATGTTGCTATAGATATGAACTTTTTGAATTTGTGGGGCCCACAATGTAGAGCATATTTGATTTTTTAATAAAAATAAATATTTTATTTAATAAAATGCTATTGCACAGAATTTGATATTTAAACAGTAATTTATTTAAATAAATATTTTATTTCAACATTTGAAATAGTACAAATTCCAGACTCCACTATTTTACAATTCAATGATATATAACACTGATATTCACATATACAGATATTCCTCACTACATCACTCAGTTCACTCATTACATATGCAGTTTCAATTTATACAGACATCGACACTGACAAATATATGCCGAGCCGAAGGCGAGCCGATTGCCGAGCCGAAGGCGAGCCGAGTGCCGAGCCGAAGGCAAGCCGAGAAGCGGGTCCGGGCGCAGCGCCGGAGGGGGTCCGGGGCACCGCAGTCCCGGCGGGGATTCATCCGATTTCGGAAGATCGATCCTTCTTTGAAACCTGTCTTCAAGCTCATGCACATTTGATTTGACTCTGTCTTCAAGCTTATATCCAGCTGTCCATTCTTCAATACCTGTCACATATAATTCAAAAGCAGTAATCTGGAAAATAAAATTTAACTCGAACAGAAAATGAAAATGTTTTTGTTATATTATTTGCCTCAGGTATTTGGGTTGTTTCTTTTCATAAGTGCATAAGCCAAACATGAATGCAACACATGGATACAAGGCAGTATGGAAGACAGCAAGCAACAGTTCAGGAAAAAATGCACAAAGGAGAAGCCAAGTGCACAAAGTAGTACTCAACACAGCAAGCAACATAACATGACCAAGAAATGCATGTACATGGATGAACATACATGCATCATAAGGCTTGGTACAAGAAACTACTCAAGTGCAACTACTCAAGTGCAAGTTCATACTCAAGTGCAGCCAGATATGTAGACAAGCCAAAAAAACGGACACGGCACAAGGTCAAACCCGAGTCATCGACTGGATTCAACTCAGGGCCAAGCAACCAACAAAACAAACAAGAACCAGGTTCAGCAAAATATAGACAAGCCATTGCAAGAAACACAGTAGTACACATAGGCAGCCCATCAAGCAAAAACAGTGAATGCATCAGGCATGTACAAGAGAAACCTAGGTAGTAACATGATATACAGAGGACTTGGAGCATCAGTTCATGTTAAAGAACAAGGTTAGCATGGTACCAGTTCAGTCCAGACCAAGCAAAACCAACAAAGCTCAACACACATATGTTTGTATTCATCATTGCAATCCAACATACCAGATTTCTCAAAGTCCAACAGAAAGATTAAACTCGAGACTATAGGAAATAAAGCCTATAAATAAATCCCAATTCATCATCGGCAAAAGCGTGCGAGTGTAACCAAAATCAAGAATATTCAAGTAAACCAGAAGGCAGAAAACATACCAAATAATATCACATCGCACGCGACGACGAAGTCAAAGCAATTCGAGCAATCAATCAAGGAGAACGAAGGAGCAAGCTACCAGGAACGTTTCTCACACTAGATTCGATCAATCAGAGCATCAAAGCAATTAGAATCGCGTGCCCTAGTTTTCACCGAAACCAATTCGACTACCCCCTACCACTCTGACATCAGGCCCCAACCACGAAATTGCGACCAAATCAGTAACTCCCTGAACCATCGCAATCCCACAACCTTACCTCGAATCACCAGAATCGCCAAAAACCTGAACAAAATCGCAAATCCGGAAGTAGTGAGGAAAACTGACGCAAGGCGAAAGAAAATAACGGAAATTGATATGGCCGACAAGGGATAAAAGCAAAGCCAGTTATTCTCCAGATCGAAGAAACAAGGAGGAGCAGTGTCATTTTTTTTAAAGTCGGCGGAATAAAAATTAGGGATTGGAAAATTGGGGGTGAGAAACGAAAGCGGATGAGTGAAAAGTAAAGCGGGAAATGGAAATTGGTAAGGTGTGGATCGATGGTGTGAATCGACGGTTGAGATTTTATTTTAAATGGTGGTGTGGATCGCTGAGGTGTAATTTTTTTTTAATTTTTTAATCTGAAAACATCTATGGCAACACTATATAAAAATGTTGCATCGTGTTACACTTGTTTAGCTAGAGCAACACATTTCTATGGCTAAGGTAACACCAAAAATACAACGTTGCAGTAGGACCAAAATTCTATAGCTATCGCAACATTTTAGCTGGCAACACCTTGCAAAAATGTTGCAGAAGGTCATTTATGGCGTAGTGATAAATAGATTGGATAAATATCGATAGTTAAATATAAAACGATATTTAAATCTGTGAAATCAGCTTTTCGGGGCACTGTCTCGATTTCGACGAAACCGGTTTCATTGAATCCATAATAGTGAATTATAATATACCGTAAAACTTTACGGCGATCAAACGTATCGTTTGGTCGTGCGAGTTTGAAATGCGTAAAAATTAATTTTGGAAATTTAATATAATAATTGGGTTAAAAAAGCTATCTTCTGCATACGATCAAATTAGGGCTCGAGACTAGTTCCATTGTATTCGGAATAGGGGTATAACATATAGACTGCCAGTGAGCAGGCTTTGATTATAGTTCGTGAATATTAGAGTGTGAATAGTGTCAGGGCATGCCTATATAAGGACCTTATCTTCACTCTTTTTAGCCAAACCCTAGGGGAAACATTGGCCGCCTTTTTCATATGACCAAATACAACGATCCACGATCGTTGGAGCCAAACGAAGCCGATTTGGACCTTGCCTCTAACTACAAAGACTTTCATCGTGATGAGACATAGACATCGACCAGTTGGATTATTGTTTGGCGAAGCATGGAGGACGAGAATGGACTGCGTTCCAAGTGGCTTAGGGGTTCAATTTAGCTTGGCGGTGAGGCAGAGGAGGTTGACACTAGGATTGAGGGCAAGGGGAAGACCGGCTGTAACGAACCGGGATTTTTGACCTTCGAATAATCAACACTAATACGTTCACTGTATTACATGCCGAGAAATCGAATGCCGAAAAACTCGATTGTTTGGGAAAAGGAAAGAAGGGAGAAGATAAGAAGAAACTAAACAACACAAAATCTCACAATGGAACGAATAATCTATAATATACATCAATCTTTACACAAAACAAACTTTAATGTATGTATATTTAAAACATCAATCAGAGTATACTAACGTATTCAGCCTGGATAGTTATAACAGCCTGCCCTTAGAATTGCTGATATACACAATAATGAATACATCGGAAAATAACTATCTACGTGAATATGTCTTTGGCCTCCAACTCATCTCCTGAAGCTGCAAAGCATCCTAACTAATCTGTAATATACTTGGTCTGAACCGAGCATTATAATAAAATAACACCCGAGTCAGTTTGGAAAACCAACTTGAGAAAACACACACCAACTTGAGAAAACACACACCAACTTGATTTTAAAGTTATATAGAAATCTTTGAAATCAAAAGGTATCTCGTAAGACCAAGCCGCATATAAACATGGACGGGTTTTTACCTTACGATAACCAAAACATTTTCTATAGAAGATCCATTTATATTATAATAATGTCTAGGGTCAAAGTAAAATATGAATATAGCTGAAATGCTTGCATCTCACATTCCAACATATTTGGTATACAACTAAAATTGTAAGGCTCGTATTGAAGATTGAATTCCATACTATGACAAGGTAAGGAACTACCTTCCGAAGGTAAATCTCTAGATAAATGCACCAGGGTCTGACAAGAACATCTTGTACCCCTGCCACATATGACTGGCCTACCACTTGACTAGTAGTACCGAATGTAATCATCCCTCCGTTAATGGGCCCCGAAGCATACAATGAGAGATAATAACTGATCTAGATTTGGAATGACCATACCCTACTTTGGAGCTACCCAACTTTACCCTGCTGCATGCCCGATTTTTGTCATTTCCCGGTTGGTGAGGCCTGAAGCTACGATTACCTTTCAAGAACCTTTACACTTAGAATGCTCATTGCCCTCCAATGACAATGTGCTGATTGCATTCATCCATACAAGTCCGTTCTGGGTCTGAACGAAACTGAAGTAACTATTCCTACTACATCCATTATGGAATCACCCTCAGGATTAGTAACGATTAGCCCTTGCATTTCACATCTTTATTTTCGATTCCATGCTTTTCACGATGCCTTCACTTCGAAACGCATTCGTTGGATCGAAGTGGTTTTCGGATAACATATCTGATCCCAGTCTCTTTGAACAAACGTACGATAATTTCTGGGAAACTTAACCCCGGTTATTTAGGAAATAAATAGTCAAAAATAAGATCAGAGATCACCTCCTAACCGTTAGTGGACATATTTCCTTACCATTGTCCTAGGAGAACGAAATGAGATTTATACGCACAGTACAGCATCATTGGATGACTATGCCATATAACCCACGTGTTTCTACTAGATATTTCCAAAGTTACGTTTAGGTCCAATCTTAATAGTCAGTTATTTAACTATCGAATAACAAACATTCAATCAGGAATTTATTTCATAGGGAAGCCAACATTGGTTAAGCATATAAGTGACCACTAGCCTCGTTTTATAAACTTTTACCAATATAAACCACTTGTAAATTTCTTGTATAGGAATACTTTGACAAGATATATCCACTAATTCCTATATTTTCAGTACTTAGAAATATCTGTATACTTATCTCAATAGTATAAGTATATTTACAAAACTTAGAAAAATTCTCTTTTCATTCGACTCCCAATCATTTATAAATTTCCTTACAATTCTCCAAACCATTTATAAATCATTTTATAAACCTTCCAAGAACCATTTATAATCCTTTCTAAAAGTTCAATCCCTTATAAACTTCTTATACATTTCAAAATCAATTATAAAACCTTTATGAAACCATAAACCATTTATAAAAACTTCCTTTATAAATCGATAAACCTGTTTCTAAAATTCGTTTATAAATATCTAACTATTTCTAAACTCTTTCTCTTTGCAAATAACCCTTCCTTAAGTCTTCAATCCATTTTATAAATTTCTTTATAAAATGCAAGTCTTTAATTCTATTTATAGTCTCAGAAACATTAATAAATAATTAAAATCATTTTCTTCAAACAATATCATATAATAATAATTATTAACAATGAACATTATAAATAAAAGTAAATCATTAACTTTATTTATCTTAAAATAATAATTAATCATTCCAAAATATTCTTTAAGAAATAATAATAATTAATTAATCTTTACCATATTATAAATAATAATAATCTATTTCAAAACCTTATTAATAAATCCTTATTATTAATTCCAACCCATAATTATTCTTAAATAATTAATCTTTCAATTTATTAACCTTTTTATAAATTCTTAGAATACATTAACTATAACCAAATAACTTTTAAATAATATTAAAATAATTAGATAATTTTAAAATAACATAAATATGATTATATAACTTTAAAACAAATTTAATATAATTAAATAACTTTTAAAAGAATATTATTATAATTAAATAACCTTAAATTAATATTTATAATTTAATAACTTAAAAACAACATTACTATATTTAATTAACTTAAAAACAATATTAGTATATTTAATTAACTTGCATAATCCTTAAACAATATATTTCCGAAACCCAATTCCATATTTAAAAAAACGTTTCTTGTCTCAAAACTCAATTCCGTCTTAATGGCAATTTATAATAATTTGAGGCTAATAGCCATCCAACACTTAACCACTATCGATATTGATTTTCTTATCACTACTGGGTTTCGTTTTCAAACATATAACAACGTTATAGCCATAGTATCCACAATCAGGTTCAATATTGAATAATCCATATAAAAGAAATATTACTGCAACAATTCAATAATAGTGAGGAATCTCATTGGATCCCTCCAACCTATTTCCTTCTGCATCACAAATGTTATATAATCATAAAATATAAATCAACCGCTTCGAGGCGGGATTCATATACAAAGGGTCATCCGCTCTTACACGGGAATGTAATAGGGTCTCATCCGCTCCAAGGGCGGGAACATATCCAACTAACAATATAATTTAGTATATTATCCAAACAATCAACAACAATCAGAATAAATATCCAGACATCCACTAAATAATATTTATTGACTATATAAATTTTCTGATTAGCCAAAAAGGTGAGATTAACTCACCATTATTCCAGTCGTCACTGGGATGTTCTGGATTCTGTCTAAATCGAACAATGCTCGATTCAACGTGAAACTTCTACAAGCTCCAATTGTCACCAAATCAATTCCATTTCGTAGCGATTTTCAATATGAAGCAAACGCGACTGACCGCGTTCGATTTAGACCTAGAACGATCAAGATATTTAATTTACAAATTATAGCATTAAAAAAATTAACTCCTTAATCACGTCATTACTTTAATGCTAAACCTCATTTAATTAAGCCGCTTAATCCCTCACTCTTCTTTCCGTTCGACACATCCAGGCAGCAACCCACTATGGCGCGACTATAACCATCACTTGCCGCCTCCTCCGGCCACCAGCCATGGCCGCTTCATCGCCTGAACACCCCCCCGGCCTCGAGACGACCTCCCTCTCCACCGACTCCCTCTCATTTGACTTCGTGAATTCCCAAACCCGAAACCCCTTCAACTTCCTCTAAATCTATCGTCCGACTACCTGGGGCTTCACTCCGACCATCGACGAACTACCCTAGACTCCCTCTACCCTTCCTCTTCACAAGTCATCGCCCAAAACCTACCCATTCGACGGAATTTGGTCAAACCCATTCGTCGTTCCTCTAGCGATTTCCACCTCCACGCCCTACTAACGCCCATCTCCACCTTTAAATGAGTTGAACTCCTCCCCATGATCAATTGCGCAGTTGAACTCGAGGCCTGAAACATCACCAATTGGTCCCCATTGCTCGTGGCCGTTCGATTTGGAGGGGATATGATTTCAAATTTTCTTTTTAAAACATCGATCCTCATTCTTTCTGGAGATGGCTATATAACAGGGAGATAACGTGATGGGGGTACGACTTTGTACGAGTAGGTATGGTCTGATAGGAATGGACATTGCTATGTGGTCAAGTTGAGGCTGATGTGTGTGTGTGTGTGTGTATATTATTTAAATCTAAATATCTAGCTATAAAATTTCGAACCTCGATCGAGACGTGCCACCTAGCATTCTATATGTTATACCCCTATTCCGAACACAATGGAACTAGTCTCGAGCCCTACTACGATCGTATGGAGAAAATAACTTTTTGAACCTAATTATTATATTAAATTTTCAGTATTAATTTCAACGCGTTTCGATCTCGCACAGCCAAACGGTACATCTAATTGCCATGAAATTTGAAGGTGTATTATAATTCATTATTACGGACCTAATGACATAGGTTTCGTCAAAATACGAGACCATGCCCTTGAAGGCTATTTTTATATGTTATTTAAAACGAGTTATTTTCAGAATCAGTTAAATCACTTTTAAATCCAATTTAAAAGTTTATTATCTTCATTTTTATTAAATAGAAATTTAATATGCCTTTAAATCATTTTTATTCAACTTAAAATCCAAGATTCAATTATTTAAACAATCTTCAATTATTAAATTTAACAATTAAACTACCCAATAATTTGCTATATTTGAAATTCGAGTTATTGAATCTATAAAATTAACTTTCCAATATTTAAAATCAATTAAATATTCGAAAATCAAACGACTGAAATTCTAGGTAGTTACACCGGCGTTCGCGAGGGTGGTAGCGCGGTGGCATCTTAAAGGCCGTGGAGGTGGCAGTAAGTTGCGATCTCGGTCGTGTGTTTTATGGGTCATGTTCGAGATTGAGGGAAGGTAATTAACGATAATCATTATTATTTGATTTACGTTAATCAAGTTTAAATAAATCGAGATATTAATTAATCTATATGTTTTACATACAAGTTCGGATTCGGGTGAAATTTGTTGCGTTGGATTCGTATCGGAGCCGTCTACGTTATGTAGGTAGATTTAATGAGATTGGAGCTCGTTGGAATTTATGCTAAAATCGAACGGCCGTTTGGTTTTAGTCCACCACCAGAACGTTTCGACGGAAACAAAAATCAATGTTAGTTTAACCCACATTCAATTTTATTATATCATATTTATGATGTTATAAACGATTATTGATTGCTTGGATGTTAGCTAAATTGTTTGATTGATTGTTTTATTGAATTTCCATTTGGAAAATGGATGACATATTAATTTGATCGTTATGAACCCATATGATTGTATATATATTATCCATAACCATTGTTTTGTAGGGAGAATCTATAGAGTGGCCCTGAGGGGTTTCTCACCAATAATTAGTTATTTACATCATTATGCTGCTATATTGATAGTTAATTGAAATAAATCTTGAAATTCCATTTTATTTGTTAAGTGTTGTTATAGCGATTTTGCTATATTGTCATTTATTAATTTTCATCCCCAAAACCCTATCGTATGTTTTTGAACTTGAACTTGCGTTTTCACTAAACAAAATGTTAAAATTCATTAATTATTTGTATTAATGATAATTTAAATTAATTAATCAGTTTAACTAATGATTTTTAAATTAATTAACCAATTTAATTAATGATGATTAAATTGGGTTTATCTTTTGATTTATTGGAATTAAATTTAATTAAATCATTTTAATTAATGATTCTAAACTTTTATTAATCATTTTAATTAATGGTTGTTTAAATTTAAATAATGTTTTAACTAATGATATTTTGAATTTAGTTAAAATCGTTTTAATAAATAATCTTTTATAGTTAAATAAATCATATTAACAAATGATGTTTTAATTAATCATTTTAACTAATGAAGTTTGAATTTATTTAATCTAATTGGTTTATGATTATTTAAACTTAATTAATTGTTTAATTAATGGCATTTAAAATTTATTTATCATTTTAATTAATGATGTTTGAGATGAATTATTCATTTCAACTAATGATCATTAGAATTTAATAAATCTTCTTAAATAATGATATTTAAAGTTAATTAATTGATTTAATAAAAGTGACTAAAGTAAATTAACTTATATTATTAATAAAGATTTCTAAAGTTAATTTACCAATGATATAAAGTGTTTGGAAATAATTAACTATTTAAAGTTAACAGATTTTAAAAAGAGAATATAACTGTGATTTATTATCTTTCAAGCTAATTAATATTGTTTTAAATTCAAAAAGGTATTTAAATTTCTTTATAATATTTTAGGATAATAAGTATTGTTTTAAATTTATAAATAATGGTTTATAAATGAGAAAAGTCCTTTAAAAGGAATTATTTATAAATAAAGCTAAGTGTAAATTGTTTTTGGGTTTATAGTAAACAATGTTTTAACGACATTTGTTTTTAACCCATGTTTTAATACACTTGGTATTATAAATTTTGTCTCATAAAAGAACATTTTTAAAAGGGTATTTGTGAAAGTGTATTACCAATACTGTAATATGGAAATCAAGCACAAGTTCAGTTTAAAAAGTTAAAGTTCGATTTCGGTTATGGAAAAGTAGTTCTGTAATCGATATCGCTTATATGGAAAGGACCTAGTCAATCTTTTAATGCTAAACATTGAGGCTTGGACCTGTTTCTATCTCGAAGGTTAAAAATTTCGTTAAGGCGATAACTAGAGGTAACTCTACCTCAACTTGCCTTGCTTCATTTTCAACCGAGGGATAACATTGGTTTATAATCAACGAGTAGTGATAAATATATGATATTTAATTTCCATATATGATAATTTTAATTATTCCTGATAGTTGATTTATTAATTGTCGAATTCGGCTTTCTTCATGGTGTATCGTTACCTTAAAAACAATTTTCTACTCTTTGAGCTTTGTTATCCTTTGTCAAAAATGACTAAACCAAAAGCGCAAAAGGGGGCAAGCTGTGTGGGGTTGCTCCCATTAGGGTATTTCACATCTCATCTAGAATTTTGTGTACCATCACATGAAAAATGGTTAGGATTTTTAGATGTGAAATATTCGGATTCTCGGTAAGGTTGGCGGGATCCGGCTTGGAGATCCCGAGAAGTGTCGCACAAAATGTGATCGAGCTCAGAAGTATATTACTAGAGGTATACTTCAAGTAGGGTGCACCTTCCATGTCATTTATTGGAAAATTTTCTTTCCTTATTTTGATTAGAATCCTTGAATCTATTTATCTTTAAATTGCCACAAGGGGAGTCAACCACTCTTCACGGCGTTTAAGTGTTTATTTAGTCCATTCTATCAAGTTTGGACTGTTACTTTATTTAGTCCATTCTATCAAGTCAAGACTGTTACCTTATTTTGTCCATTCTATCAAGTTTGGTATGTCACCTTATTTTGTCCGTTTAATCAAGTTTGGACTGTTTCCTTGTTTGATCCATTCTGTCCAGTTTGGATTTTACTCGGGCTATTTCCATTATTTCAAGTCTGGTTTTAATATTACTTATGCTCATTCTTATTTGGATTTGATTTCTGATGTTTATTTCTGCTCTTTCTTGTATGGATGTTATTCTTGTGAGGTAAAAACCCGTTCCGTATTAGCGGTGTGGTCTCATAGAACTTTTATATGTTTCCCATTATTTGAGTTATCTCACGCTGGTATTTCTAGGCTGATCTGGGTGTTTTTTGTAATTATAATGCTTAGGTCAGACCGGGTATTTTCTCAAGTTGTCTTTGGTGTCATGGAGATCTTGAAGGGAGCTGGAGATTCACCCATTGTAATGTTTCATTTTCCGCTATATTATATAGTATCCCTATCAGCATTTGTAAGGTCAAGGTTTTCTAACTGTCTAGCCGATAAGGTTTGTTTTTAACTCTGATATACTCTATATTTTTGGAGTGACAGTTTCTACTGTCCTTGTTATATTATATTTTATCGGTTCCGCCGTGAGATTCTGTAGGATCATTTTCACCCTAGAGGGGGGGGGGTTGAATAGGGTGATACTAATAATAATAAAAATTAATGCAGAAATAAAATAATAACAAAAAATAATGCAGTAGAGATCACACACAGATTTACCCAACTTCGGCAATAACCTGCCTACGTGCTGCCCCTAAGGTTTCTACTAGAAATTAAGTAGTTAGACGCTTACAAACACAAGTAAACTTGCGACACCCACTAACTTGACTAACCTAACTCTAAGCTCAAAACAATGCTACAACTCAGCCACTGAGTTGCGAATTCTCAAACTACGCCCCGTAGTGTGTATCTTGTTACACAATTAGAAAGTCATACAATTTAAAAAATGAAAATAAAACTAAAACAAAATAAAACCAAAACCTTATTATTTTAAACTAAAGCCCAATATTAAATAGAAGACCGGCCCAAAAATACATAAATGAAAACCGTTCCCCATTTTTCTGATGTGTAAAAACTTCGGCGGTTCTTTCTTTCTTCCTCTTCAAATATTAGGGTTTTCGAAAAATTGAAGCTTCGCTTGAAAATTGATCGATCGAAACACGCTTTCATTTGATTGGATTTGTCAACAGATTCTCTAGCCTTGATAGTTCGCGGTGGCTTCAATTTGTGTCGAGCTCGACTGATGTGAAAGTGGTATGTGATTTGTCCCCTTTTACGATTTTGATTATTGCTTGACTTGATTCGAGTTTTGGATTGATTCGTGATTTATTTGCTTGCTCTTTGATTTTGCTTGGACTCAAATGAGAATTTTCCAATGATGAATTTGGGTTAAATAGGGAATGAAACCCTAAAATCATGTTCGTATATGTTGTTTTGAATTCTTCATTTATCTACTTGGCCATTTGATTTTTTCTTGAACGTTTGTAATAAATCTGACTTGTTCATATAATCATCAGTTGAATATTGCTTGAATAGTTTGAATCGGTTCCTTCTTTTGCTCCTACGACTTTGGCATTTTGAATTTTGAGCTGATCTGGACTTTGACTTGTTCAATCGTTCAATTCTTTGCTGGCATTCAATTTTCGATTTCCTTTTGAAACTGTTCCTTCACTTTGGTCGAACTACTACAGATCATTACTCTTGTAAACTGCTTCACTGTTTTATTGTGTTTTCTCAATGTATATACATACATATATGTATGTATATATGTGTGTGATTAATGCATGTATATATGTCACCGCGCTTATGACCATTCATGTATGTCACCCTATGTTGCATGTTTGTTTCCTCTGATTCACGTGCACTGGCTTGATGTACATGTTGAAATTCGTGTGTGGTCTCATTGAAGTCTTGCTCTATACCTTGCTTTTGTTCATGCCTAAGTTTTCATTTGAGTCTTCATGTTGCATTGTTGAAACTGAGCTTGTTGTTGTGTGCTCTGACCAGTCTGGGTTCAATGATGACCTTGTCTGTTTGCATGTTGGATTCCATGTTCACAATTGTGTTGTTCACTTGAGTCTAATTGTATGTTGATCTGGTTCACTTCAGTTTTGTATTGTTCGAAGTTTGGTTCCTTGCAATTGCTTCGAGCCAGTTCATGGTTTGCTTGTGAATCTACTCTAGGTTCTGACATTGTTGTATGTGTGTGTTCATGTCTTCATACTTGTATATTATGGTGTGTGTGTTCATGTGACCTTGTATTTGAACCTGCTTGCCTCTGAACTTTGTTTTCATGTTCATCTAGTGTTGCACTTGACCATATGTGCTTGATTCCTTTGTATATTGAACCGGTTGTCTGCATTTCAGTATACTGGTCTGGTTTTGAACTTGTTCCACTGGTTGTTGTTTTGCACTACACAATAACACTGGTCTGGTTTAGGTTGCCTCTGAACCTGCATTTGCTTGTTGATTTTGAAATTCATACACATATTCATGTATTTACATGCATACATATGCATGTATATATGTGTAATTGTGTAATACATGTGATGTATCCATTTATACTCGATTTGTACATGTGTGCATTTGCACTAGTCTATGAGATGGAATTAGGAAACGACCTTGTGATATTCGCAGTGATACACTGTGAATATTACAAGTTGTTCGTGCACATATATTTGGTCCCTGTCAGAAAATATGAAAAGAAACAACCTAAACGCCTAAGGCAAAAATAAATTTTAAATTCAATTTAAATTTTGCAATTTAAATTTGTTTCTTTTTCCAGTTTACTACGCTATTTATTTAACAGGTATAATAGATGGCTGGATACAAGCTGGAGCTAGTCATGATCAAATGTATGAGTGTTGAGTGAATTATGTTGCGAGGTGTAATATGTATGAAAAACTGTAAAGTGAAAATGTGTTGTAATCGAAGTTGTAATGCAGTTGAAAATGTGGTGAGAGCTCAAGTTTGTACTATTTGAATTTGTAATAAAATATTTTTTTGAATAAAATATTTGTTTGAATATGAATTCTGAGTTATTTATTTTATTCAACAAATATTTATTTAATTATGTGGAAAAATAAAATAGTACAACAACAAATACATTTAAACGAATATATATGTTTATTATCATCAAACAAAAATCATACACTAGCATATTCTACAATCTCCCCTTTTGATGATAACAAACATATATTAAGATTTTGACTTTATTAAATGTATTTGGTCTTGATAAATTCAATTAGCTCCCCCTATTTGAATGCTTCCCTTGCAACAAAGCTCCCCCTTCATATATGCATGAAAATAATAAAAAAAATATGCAAATAAAAAATGATAAACAATAAAATGAACCTAGATGGGAATATGCAAACAAAACATTTGAACTTATTTGCCAAAATCTTACCTTCTCTCTCCCCCTTTTGTTATCAACAAAAGAGTAATAGTGTTAGAAAAATAGAGATAAAGTGATAGACATTAATACAACATTAATACCTAATCTAGTATAAATCTTAAATTTCAATAAAAAATCAAACAAAAATCATAAATACTCTGTTAGGCGCATATTCCTTATTAGAAGTATAGTGGTGATGTCAGTAATTTAAACCATATAATTGTGTCTATTTGTGGTATATTTATAACAGGAATTCGAATACTTACTAATCATGCATAACTGTTAGGACTTTTAAATGAGATTAGTAGTATTCCCAATTTTTATTAACAAAAATGAATTTCAAGCATCTTCTAACCACACATAACTGTGAGGACTTTTAAATTGGATTAGAATCAACTCGTCTATTTAATAATCAATTTTGATATGTGTTCCATACATGCATAACCGTGAGAACTTTTAAATGAGCATGAAAGCACATAATCAAAGATTCCAAGTAGTTCACCCAAGCATAACTGAGGACTTTTAAATGAGAGTGAATACTTTTGGATGATTTTATTGCTAATTAATTAAAAAAATGAATAATTTCCTGTTTAAATACCACATTTTGACATACTATATTGGATTTTGATGAGTGATGGTCGTTAGAAATATGATAGAAATAGAGATGGCCATGGAATTTTTACCAACCAAAGTTATTACAAATTTTGTTTAAATTTTTAAGGAAATTTACTAAATATACCGTCTTAAATCGTAATATATGATTAATATCAACACTCATCACTTTTTTTGGTTACTATTTATCTTTTTAATAGGGAATCAGATGAGTTAATGTAGGCATTTAAGATCAAATTCAAGAATATAAAATCAAATTTCTAAAATGCCTAAACTGAGACGTAGTCTACAAAAACTATTTTCTGGAAGGGGTTTTGTAAAAATATCTACCAATTGAGAATCAGTTGAGATGGAATTTATGCAGATATTTTCTTTGGAAATATGATTTTTAATGAAATGATGTCTAACATCTATATGCTTGGCGCGAGAATGATGTACAGGATTATTTGTGAGATCAATTGCACTTTTGCTATCACACATAAGTGGGACTCGTTTAAAATTTAAACCATAGTCTTGCAAAGTTTGTATCATCCATAAAATTTGAGCAGAGCAACTGCTTAGAGCAATATACTCTGCCTCAGTGGTAGATAATGCAATACAATTTTGTTTTCGACTTGACCATGCAACTAATGAATGTCCCAACATAAAACACATTCCACTAGTACTTTTTCTATCAACTAGACTACCAGCATAATCCGCATCTGAATACCCTTTTAACTCAAAGTTATAATTAGTTGGATACCATAGACCAAAACGTGGGGTGTGCAACGGATACCTTATAATCCTTTTTACAACTTTTAAATGGGATTCTTTTGGATTTGATTGAAACCGTGCACATAAACAAACAGTGAACATAATGTCAGGTCTAGAAGCGGTAAGATAAAGAAGTGATCCAATCATAACTCAATATTTCTTTTGATCAACTACCTTACCTTTTTCATCCTTGTCAAGTTTAATTGTTGTGCTCATGGGAGTTTTTGTAGGTTTAGCATCTTTCAATCCAAATTTGTTGACAAGCTCTTTGATATATTTTGTTTGAGAAATGAATGTACCTTTTTCGCTTTGTTTGATTTGAAATCCTAAAAAGAATTTCAACTCTCCTACCAAGCTCATTTCAAACTTCTCCTGCATAACTTGTTCAAATTTCTCATACAACAAGTTGTTAGTGGCACCATAAATAATGTCATCAACATATATTTGAAAAATCAAAAGATCATCATTTTCATGCAATAGAAATAATGTGGTGTCTACACAACCCTTTTTGAACCCATTTTCAAGGAGATAAGTGCTAAGACTTTCATACTGTTTGTACCAAAATTGGGCACAACACTCTTCGAAAGCGTTTGAAGAGATAAAATGAAGAAAGTAAATGTAAAAAGAGGATTATCTAACAAACACTCCTGATAATAATCATAAGAATAGCAGAGAAACGCAAATATTTAGAGTGGTTCGGCGTGTTGCCTACGTCCACTATGAAACGATTCACTTTTATTGATTTTTACTTGCTGGTTACAACAGATTACAATAGTAAATTTCAATTACAACAGTGATTTTCGAGTGCAACAGTGATTTCGACAGAGTTTGGACGTCGAAGAGCCAAAAAGTCCTTTTTCTGTAGGTCCTGGGCTGCTATTTATAGGCGTAGGTTGCAAATATCTCGCTCAAATCTCGGGAGACCTCTTCTTGCATGTGGGTGGGCCACGCGATCGATCCCATGTGGTTCGCACTCGATCTGTGATCGATACGAATGAGCTTTGTATCGATCAATATTTCGTCCAATTGAGTCGGGATCGATCATGAACGTTGTTGAGGATGTACGCAAGCTTCTGTGAAAATTTGGTAGCATTTGGGCTTGTAGATTGTGAGTTATGATCGATGCAAGTTTATACTTTTCGAAGGTTGTCTCCTTCGTATCGATGCCATTCGTATCGATGATTTCGCATCGATGATTATGCACGTGATGCCGATTGATGTGGCGCTTGTTTTTAGGATTGATCCACATTTCATGTCGAACGATCGAGTCTTTCCTACGGATACGCCTTGTTCGTATCAACCCGGGTTAGCCTTGTTTGCATCGATCCACTGCTCTGTTCGTATCGATCATAGCAAGCTACTTCGTATCGACGATTGAAGGCCTCTTCGTATCCATTCTTGTGTATGATCTTCGTATCGATTCTCTGGATACAACTTCGTATCGATGGCTTTTGTGTGTTTCCATCAATCACTGTGGACCACTTCGTATCGATGGAAAGCTTTGAGGTCGGATTGTTCCATCAGCTGACCGATACGAAGATGGCAGCAGTTGACCAGGTAGATTAGGAATGACGCTACTGGTTGATGGATATAAAGAGAATGGTGGCCCGATGGATACGAAGCGATAATTTTTTACGGATACGAACAACAGATAACTGATGGATACGAAGTGATGCTCATTGATGGGTACAAACCGTTGAGGCTTGATGGATGCGAAGTGCATGGATACGAAATTAGCATGCTTTCCATGAAACTTGATCGATCCATAACTCGAGCATACAAACTCCAATTGACTTGAAATTTGGAATGTTAGCTTTCATTGCTTTGCTTGTCTTGTCAGATCAATTGTAGCTTGATCCGGACTCGGACAAAATTTATTGACATCCATAGTGAGCCTGCATATAACCGATCTTCGGGACGGACTGTCCTCGGTTTCGAGTTAAGTTCTTGGTGTCACGGCCTTGCCAAAAGGCGGGATAACACATACCAAGCTCTAGGGGCTTGTTTTAATCCATATAGTGCTTTCTTAAGTTTATATACATGGTTAGGGTATTCATGACTTTCAAAACCTTTAGGTTGTTCAACAAATACATCTTCTTTCAAAATTCCATTAAGAAAAGCACTTTTAATGTCCATTTTTCTTAGTTTAAATCCTTTATAACAAGCAACAGCTAAAAATATCCTAATGGATTCTAGTCTCGCTACTGGTGCAAAATTTTCATCAAAATCAATTCCTTCAATTTGATTATAACCTTTAGCAACTAACCTAGCACTATTCCTAATCACATTCCAGATTCATCAAATTTATTTTTAAAAATCCAATTTGTTCCTACAACTGGATAATCATTAGGTCTAGGTGCTAGAGTCCAAACATCATTTCGTTTAAATTGATTTAGCTCTTCTTGCATAGCCATAAACCAACTCTAATCATTGAGAGCTGTATCTATGTCTTTGGGTTCAATTTCTGAAATAAATCCACTGTATAGACACAAATCACATAAATTTCTAAAGGAGGAACGAGTTTGAATACCTACGATAGGATTTACTATTACCAATTCTGGAGGATGATCTGCTTTGAATTTCAGTCTCTCTGGATCCAGATTTCTTTGGACTTCTTTCGTGGTTGTAGTTTCTTTTGGATTTCACTTTCATCTTTTTCGTTCTCCTCTTCGACGATGCTTTTGATTATTTCCTTGCTTTGACCATCAATGCCTTCATCAAATTTCTCATTGATTACTCCATGATTGTAACAACCCAAAATTTAAGGAGGAATTAATAGATATTATAAGTGAAAAGAAATAGTGTTTATAATTAGAATTCGTTCGAAATTAATATTGAAATTAATTGGCAGTAGATTTATTGAGATGTTTCAATTAGAAAGGGAAAAAGGAATTAAATTGTAATGATTGAGTTTAATATAAGAACTTGCATTTGTGTCAAAATGGAATGAACATTTTAAATAAAAATAAATGCATGTTTTAAGATAAATAAAATAAACTTCTCATTTTTGAATATATGTATGATTTTATAAACAGGAGTTTGTTTTGTTACAAAAGAAAAAAAAAGTATAACAGTGTATTTAAAAAGAAGGCATCCACTTTTATAAATTTAGATGACGATGTTCAAATGAGATGGGTTATTGTAAATGAGAGAAAATGTAACCATATATTTATAAAAAGAAGGCATTTAATAAAATAAACGTTATATTTTGAAAAGAAAAGGCAAGGGTGTATTATGGAAAGATTACATTTCTTATAAAAATATAAGGTATGTTATTTCTTTGTTAGTAAAGAATAAGGGTTAGTTTGATTTTTAAACATAACATTAATACCAATCAATTAATGTAATTGATTGCTCCATTTAAAGGTAAAGAATTAGATTACTAATTAATACACAACATATATACACATTTGTGGACATATGTTATTTATCTAATTACAACAGATGTGAATATGAAAAAAAATGTAGACATAACAATTCACATGTTATTTAATGAATTCAGATTTGAATATATAGAATATTTACATAACAATTCACATGTTATTCATCCAATTAATTCAAACGTGAATATGTACAATACCGGCATAAGAATTTCTAGTTATTTATTAATTTATTTTAGACATAAACATGGATAAATATTGACATGTTAATTTACTTATTTCAGATGTAAACATAGAAATATATTGATATGTTGTTTATTTATTTATTTCAGACGCAAACATGTAAATTAAATGAGATGTTGAAAACTGAAATGAAACATGCGAATAAAGAGAGACGCATGGAAATTCAAAATGAAATAAAACGTCACAAATTATAAATTAATTGAGGAGAAGAAAACGTTATTTATAGTTTGTGTATTATTGAGGGTGTAATTAATTAAATTAAATATAAGATAAGGCGTTGATAAGGCGCATTGTAAGATTTGACACAGCAATGAGTCAGCAGAAGTTTGTAGAGATTCTAATCTACGGTTGAAAGCACACCTAAAACACTATAAATAGAACCTAAAATAACCTAGGTTTTCACTCTAAAATCAAAACCTAGCCTTCATTTCTCTCTCTCAAATATTTACCTACATTCTTCAATTATAAAATAAAATTATATTTATAAATACATTCAAATAAAAGGTGGAGATTGTACAAATTAGAGGAGATTTCTAGAGAATTTTGGTTGCTGTAAAAAAAAGGATTCTAGCTTTTGTCTTAGGTGAGTGATTGTAATTATTTTAAGATTTTTTAACTAATTTAAAATAATAGGGTTTCCAATAGTTGTAGTTTTACTACGATTTTTGGAATGATCTTTTTAGCAGTTTTATTTACAATTTTTAGAATTATTTTCAGTGTATTTCTTTCTAGCTATTCTTTTTAGTTAATTTTAGATATTTCTGTTAATTATAGCTTTTCCATTTATTTATAGTTTATTTAAAGTATTTTAATCTATTTACTGTTATTTATGTGTTATTTAAATCTTCTTCCTACGCCTTGGATTTTCTTCTATTTTCAGTTTTCTTTTATTTCTCCTTCTTCTTCGCGTATGGATTAGAATAGAATTAACGCGAAATTGGATTAAATTATAAGAATTCTGAAATAATGAAAGATAAGAAGTAAATTATAAAGACTGTAATAAAATGGAACTAAGACTGAAATTATGCCTAATTATGATATTAATAGGACTGAATTAAAGAGATTGACCTATTTATAATTATGAGATGTAAATTATAAAGACCATAATGGACTGAAATTATGCCTAATTATGACGTTAATTGGACGAATTAAAAAGATAATTGGCATAGTTATAATTTAGAATTATAACTGAAAAAAGGAAAAGATGAAAAAGGCTTATTTTCACACTTAGACCTTGGGTTAAGTAATAAGCATAATTATAACGTAGGTTATAATAAGAAAAAGAACAGAATAAGGCTTATTTTAAGACTAAGGATAAATTAATAAGCATGGATAATAGAAAAAAATGTAAAGGCTTATTTAAATAATTTATCTAAGTTAATAAGCAAAGATGAAAGTAGGACCTATACCAAATAGCATTCCCTATTAGACAAAATGGTTGTCTCACATTAGCTTGAAGCGAGACGAGGGCACGCTTATGCTAAGAATGGTAGTAATTGGTCAAATAGAAGTCCAAATCACGGGAGATTTGGATAAGGGGCGCAACTAGATATTGTTTGGATGAAGGGCCAGTACCAACAGCATTTCCCCTATTTTTCTATGGACATACGGTGATCTCGCATTAGCCTAAAGTGAGATGAGGGGCACGCTTATGCTGGAAGTTAGAGGTAATAAGAAGACCCAATAGGTGGAGCAAAAGGTAGGATGGGCATGTTGGCAGTTACGCATGTGACTTCCATTCAGGTGCTTCGTAATAGCTATGAGTTCCAAGCGCTTAGTATGGGTGTCTTTGTCGACACCATTTCCTTCTGTGTAGAGAGCTATATATGTCGTCCGGATCCACAGTGGTTGCTTTGAGCATCTTTCGTAGATACCATTGGCTACTGTGTAGGGAGTTATATAGCGGCTAGTCCGTAGTAAAGTCTATGGAGTAGCAGGCCGATCGAAAAGGGTAGAATTAGGGTTACATCCTAATTATAGGATTAGGAATTCAGCCTAATCAAAGCAAAAATCGAGGACAAGTGCAAGCAATCAAAGTTAACCTATCTTATAAATTGAGCGATATTTAATCGTACTTATTTCCGGTTTATCTCTTTCCTATTTCCTTTGTTACCCTTATTTATGCTAGAACTATTGTAGAGTCCATTACTTTTATCTTGCTTAAAGAATCTAGTAATTACTATCATTCACCAGACTTTTAGTCTGACACACTCCTCTATTTTCCCCTTTTCCCCCCCATAGGCAATCAACGGAGAAGTCAGTAGATTGTAGTTGCTTGGCGGTTTTCTAGGAGGAGTTCTCTACTATGTATTGGCTTATTATGAGAGATATTATGTACTCTGATTTTGAGACTATGAATTTTTATTTCATAAAACATGATGGGTTTTGAGATATGGATGTTGTATTTGGTATTTGACTTATTTATAAAGCAATTATGAAAGTTTTATTTTAAATAAGTTGTTATTTTAGTTTCCGCTGTTTTTACCTATTTTTGTCTTGTGAATCTTAGTCTCTGTTAGTTTTATTTATACCTACAATGTACCATACCTTTTAATGTGTCCTTTTGGGTATATTAAGGGGTGTGGGGTGCTACATATGGTATCAGAGCCTAAGGTTACAGGATTCCTAAAAAATTGTTTTAAAAATAAAGTATTTTACAAAATAACTTGTTATAAAAAGTATTTTTAGAAAAGAAACTCTTAGAAATAGTTTTAAAGTATAAAAGAGTTTTATAAAAATTCCCTCAAACTCTAGCTCAACCTTCTTTCAATTCTTTCAAGCCTAAGTTTCCTTTTCTTTGCATAGTATGGCTGATTGTTACCGTAGAGCTACGGTACCCGAGGTGCAAGGGCAAGTGCCCAATACAACACCGGTAGGTGGAAATCTATAACGACCCGTATTTTTACGGATCGAAAGATTGTAGAACTATTGTCATTAGGTCGTTAGTGTTGTTAAGTCGACCAGAGTTTAAGTCGTCCAGAGTTAGGTCGTGTAGCAGATTGGGTTATGGAGCGACTTAGTGGCTTAGGTGAGCGACCTAAGGAAGTTGACGACCTAAGGAAGTTGACGACTTAAGGGGTAGACGACTTAAGGGGTTGAGTGAGTTAACGACCTAAGGAAGTTAGGTCGTGGACGAGTTAAGGATAGGTCGTTGAGACCCTGTGTAAAGTGTTAGGTCGTTGAGTCGCTATGCCGTGTTTAGTTAGGTCGTAGACGACCTATGTTAAGTATGCTGGGTGTAGTTAGGTCGCGTAAAGGCTAAGTTGTTAGGTCGCGTGAAGGTGTGTGTTAGGTCAGTACTCCTGTTAGATCGTTAGGTCGGCTATGCGTTAGATCGTTAGGTCGTGTAGCGTTGAGTCGCTAAGCCGCTTATGAGTGTTAGGTCGTAGGTCGCGTAAGGGCTTATGAAGTTAAGTCGTAGTATTTGCTAACTTGTTAGGTCGTGGATGCGCATAGGCTTGGGTCGTTAAGTCGTAGGTCGGGGATAGTTAGGTCATAGACGACTTAAGAGGGCGGACGACCTAAGGATTTCCAGTCTATAAATACACATCCTTGCCTCACTTTTTGGGATCCGGATTTTGAAGCGACGAAGTGCTGCCATTTTGAGAGCTCGAGTTCTACACTTCTTCACTTCTTTTCTCCACTTTAATTTTGTGCTTCCTTCCATCCAAATCGAAGATTCAAGAACTTAGATTGAAGATCTAAAACTATCGAAGAGAGATTTCATTGTTTGAAGCGGAATTTTGGAGAATCGAGCTAGATCCTTCGCTGTCCAGATCTGAAGTGTGTTGCTTTTAAGGTGTTTAGGTGATTCGGTGAGTGGTGGTTATCTCTCACACGGATCCAAAGGAGTATATCGGATTGGTGGCTTGATTTTGTGTTAAAATAGTGATTTCCATGCATTTTCTAAAACTTAAGTATAGATCTATTGTTCATGATGATTTGACATCCATTTTACTACATGTTAACCTATGCAAGTTCATTCATCAAGTTGTAGAAATATTGCTCATGATTCATGCTTGTTAGATTTAGACTCTTTATTTACAAGATTGCCTTTATTGTTATAATTGTTTATTAGATCATGTTTGAATGCTTGATTACTTGGATTAATGATTGACTTGATTGATTGTTATAAATTAGTTGATTGATGATTTGATTTGGACAAGTTGGTCGAAGATGATTCAAAAGTTAAGGGAAAGGCTCTTGAATAAGAAAAGCTGCTCGTGGCATATGACGCGGATGATAAAACTCATATGGATAGATTTGATGATGATGTTGAGATGAGGCTTTGCTATGATGAGATGAAGCGAGGCATGATTTGAGATAGCCTTGGTTTAATCCAGACGGGATCATTCCAAGCATGTTGTTAACTCGGTGAAATGGTTCGAGTTTGAGGATAATGGTTGGCTCGAGAGGGGCTTGAGCTAGTATGAGAATAGTCGTCGAGGAGGATGACTAGAAGGCTGAGATTTCATCGTGTTGAAGGTTCTAGCAGGCTCAAAGCAAGAGTACGCTGGGCAGATTCGATAGTCCCAAAAGACTACAGTTGGTGGTCGAGTACTCTAGGAAGATTCGATAGTCCTAGGCACGGGCTGCGACGACGTGCGGAGTTCTGTCTAGAACCGGGGTTACCGTTAGCCCTTGACGGACGGCTGAAAGAATGTGCCGGTCATTCAATTAATGGTGGTATCGAAGCAATGATAACAGTGATAGCCAAAGTCATGGATGTTTGGTTGTATCGTCATTCGGTCTCAAGAGCAATATTTTCTGGGTGCTTATCTGATCTTGGTTTAGGCCTTGGGGGTTTGTACTTGGAAAACATTGACCTTGACTCGAGTGATAATTGCTTTACTTTAAATGGTTGCTTTACAATGTTTACTTCTGCTTAGCGTGTCTGGGAGCTATCACTGTAGAAAAAGGTGGAGTGGGAGGGTTGGGTTCCTATTCCTTTTACCTTTATGCTCTTTTGGTATGTTGTTAGTTAATTTACCGCTCACTAAGACTGTTGTCTGACTCAAGGTTTTATGTTCAACTCTTATTACCTTGGGCTGTTCATCCATTTTTGGGATGGGCAGACTAGGTAGCAGGTGACAGGTGCTGTTCTTAGCTTCCAACGATGCTGATGACGAAGACGAGCTGGAGGCTTGCATATTATTTTCTTATTATATGTACTGGATGTTCCGCTGCTTGCATATTCTCTGAGTGATATGTAGTGAGGCTGGATGTATTGACTGTACAGATTTTTGTATCAAACTACTATGAGGCTTATTTGATGCGATTCTGTTCTGTGTAGCTTCACTATGTATATTTTTCTCTATTGTATTTTATCTATGCGCTGTGAGTAATACGATAGACTATGCTGTTTTTACCTTACCTCTGACGATCATCCATGGCTGCCTGGCACACTTTTCAGCGCACTATTTCTATGTTTAGTGCATGAGTCATGGGCGGTCGTCACATTTGGTATCAGAGCCTTGGTTAATCGATTTTACCCAACGCTCGCTGACGTAACTACGTATGAGAGACGTAATTGTATTTTGATGGATGATTACTATATATAA
Source organism: Allium fistulosum (assembly GCA_030737815.1). NCBI lineage: Eukaryota > Viridiplantae > Streptophyta > Magnoliopsida > Asparagales > Amaryllidaceae > Allium > Allium fistulosum. The sequence continues at coordinate 1,114,322,488 of CM060904.1, forward strand.
TATAGTAGCTTAGAAGAATTTGAGTCCTTTATGCAGTTGTTTCTCAAGGTGTGCTGATCATTCCTTTTTATAGATATTAAGAATGAGTCGAAGAGGGAGACCAGCTGCTAGGGAAGGCCGTGCTACTGAGGGGGCTGCTGATTATGCTGCTATGTTCGAGGCTATGATGACTTCGATCATGAGAAGGATGCCAGCTTCGGGGCCATCAGTAGATGTTGGAGTTCAAGTTCAAACTCCAAAACCGGTGGATTTTGCTAAGCTGTGTAAAGACTATACTGCTCTTAGAGGAAAGATTTTCTTGGGAACAGAGTCAACCATTGAAGTCCAGAGATGGATAGATGCTTGTAAAAGATCTTTGGTGATTTGGGAATCGAGGATGCAACTAGAAGGAAGCTCGCATCAAGACAGCTTCAAGGGAGAGCTTCTGACTGGTGGAACTCTATCACCATTGATACTTCGGAGGAAGAAATTACTTGGAAGCAATTCCAAGCCAGATTTGAAGCTAAGTTCATTTCTAGAGCTAAGGAATCTGTTCTGTTTAAGAAGTTTGTAGAGCTCAAGCAAGATGGAAGACTAGTTCTTGAGTATGTTTCTGAGTTTGAAGCTTTGTCCAAGTATGCCCGGTCATATATTGAATCTTCATATCAGAAGAACGAGAAGTTTGTGACAGGCTTGGACATTTATCTTGGGAGGCAGTTGGTGGATCATCTAGACGATCCATTTGAGAAGCTTGTGGAGAAAGCTCTCAGGCACGAAAATCTGTTTCCTAAAGAAGGATCTGTTGTTGCCGTGGCCAAGGAAGAGTCTAAACCACAGCAGGGTGGAAACAAGAAGAGGAAGCAGCAGCAGCAAAAGGGTAAGGATGGCCAGAAGAAGCCGAAGGGCGAAGTGACCTGCTACAATTGTTAGCAGAAGGGCCATTTCTCTAGAGATTGCAAGAATCCAAAGGTGCCGGTGAAGTGCCACAACTGTGACAAGCCGGGGCATATTAACAAGAATTGTCCAGAACCGCGAAAGGACAAGCAGATTGTGCAAGCTTATGCCTTGGGGGCTGTTCCATCATCTTCAAAAGCTCCTACTGCAGAAGAGAAAGGAAAGAGTGTGGTGGTTCAAGGTACTCTTTCCATTTGTGGTGTTCCAGTTAGAGTGTTATTCGATACTGGGGCGTCGCATTCTTTTGTTTGTAATGAACTTGTAGGCCAGTTGGGTTTAGAACCAGATATCGTTGATAGACCATTGGTTGTGACTAATCCAGTTGGGGGTTCATCCTGTCTGTGTATGCTATGCCGTGGTTTGGTTGTATCGAGTCATGATTGCTCTTTTGTTTGTGATTGTTTTGTTCTGAACTTTGCGGGGTTCGGAATTATTTTGGGTATGGACTGGCTTAGGAAGTATAAGGCAAAGGTTGATTGTGAAAGGTTGGAGGTGACAGTCGAGAATGTGGAAGGGCGAAGGTTGTGATACGATGTAAGCATGAGGAAGGCGTCTTCATGTATTTGCTGGTTGTTCCACGGGATGGACTGTCATCGGTGCTAATCGCTAATTGATTTGAGGATGTCTTTGATGAGGTCAAAGGGTTACCGCCGCATAGAGAGATCGAGTTTCGTATCGATCTGGTTGAAGGAGCCAGACCTGTTGTGATGCCTCTTAGGCGGATGGCGCCTAGGGAATAGCAGGAGTTGAAGGTGCAGGTTGATGATCTCTTACAAAAAGGATTCATTCGGCGTAGTCTGTCCGAATGGGGTGCACCAGTTGTGTTTGCAACCAAAGCAGATGGATCATTGAGGTTGTGTGTGGATTATCGTGAGCTGAATAAAGTGACTAAGAAGAACAAGTATCCACTGCCAAGAATAGATGACTTGTTCGATCAACTTCACGAAGCTAAGGTGTTTTCTCAGATGGATTTGGCAACGGGATTTCACCAGTTAAGAGTGGCTAAGGATAGTGTGCCGAAGACTGCTTTCAGGACACCATCCGGTTTCTTTGAGTGGCTGGTAATGCCGTTTGGATTGACCAATGCACCAACATATTTTGTGGATCTTATGAATAGAGTGTTCAGAGATCAGTTGAACAAGTTCATACTAGTGTTTGTGGATGATATTTTGATTTATTCCAGAACTGAAGAAGAGCACATGACACACTTGTGTATTGTTTTGGAAATCTTACGGAAACATCAGCTGAAGGCTAAGTTTTTGAAGTGTCACTTCTGGAAGAGTGAAGTGAGGTTCTTAGGCCATATTATCTCTGGAAATGGAATAGCGGTTGATTCCGCTAAGGTGGCAGCAATCCAGGATTGGGTTAGACCTAAGAATACATCTGATGTGAGAAGTTTTATTGGATTAGCAGGATATTATCGCCGATTTATCAAAGACTTTTCCAAGATAGCTGCACCATTAACAGGATTGACGAAAAAGAACCAAGTATTCAGATGGGATGCTAAGTGTGAGCAAGCTTTCAGAATCCTGAAAGAGCGATTGACAAGTGCTCCTGTTTTGACTATTCCAACTGGAAATGATGAGATGGTGGTTTACACCGACGCATGTGGTACTGGACTTGGAGCAGTGCTGAAGCAGAAGGGTAAAGTTGTTGCATATGCAAGTCGACAACTGAAGCTGCATGAAAAGAATTATCCGACTCATGATTTGGAGTTAGCGGCGATTGTATTTGCTTTGAAGATGTGGAGACATTACCTATTGGGAGTTCGATTCGAGTTGTTTACAGATCATAAGTCGTTGAAGTATCTTTTCTTCCAAAAGGATTTGAATCTTAGGCAGCAACGATGGCTAGAGTTTTTGGCATCATATGATTTTAGTATAGCCTATACTCCAGGAAAGGGTAACGCAGTGGCAGATGCGTTAAGTCGAAGACATGCAGGATTGGGAGCCATGTTTTCAGAATGGAAGAGTCTCGAGTATTTGGCTGGATTTGACTTCAGGCCTAGATGTGAATTGGAACCTGAGATGTTGGCAAACTTATCGATAAGACCTACTCTTGTGGAAAGGATTGGCGAGAGCCAAAAGCGAGATGATAAGCTTGTCAAGATTATCCGTGATTTGGAATCTGGATTGGACCCAGAGAAGGATAAAGGATTCGAGGTCGATCGAGAGGGTTAGCTTCGGAAGCAAGGACGACTAGTTGTTCCTGATATAGATGAATTAAGAGATGAAGTTCTGAAGGAAAGTCATCACTCGAAGCTGACAATTCATCCAGGTGGAAATAAGATGTATCGGGATATGAAAAGAACCTATTACTGGGAAGGTATGAAGAAGGATGTTGGAAATTTTATTTCCAAGTGCATGAACTGCCAGTTGGTAAAAGCCGAACAGAAGAAGCCAAGTGGATTGCTTCAGCCATTAGAAGTTCCTACATGGAAGTGGGAGCAAATATCGATGGAGTTTATTGACGGGCTACCTAGAACAAGAACAGGAAATGAAGGGATTTGGGTCATCGTAGATCGTCTGACTAAGAGTGCAAGATTCATTCCTGTTCGATCAACTAGGACTACATCGAAATTGGCTGAGCTATATGTTAAGTGGATAGTTCGATTCCATGGTATTCCGAAAAGTATAGTGAGTGACCGAGACCCATTGTTCACTAGTAGATTTTGGAAGAGCTTCTAGGAAGTTTTGGGAACCGAGTTGTGTTTGAGTACAGCTTATCACCCCCAAACAGATGGTCAGACCGAGAGAGTCAACCGAGTTTTGGAAGATCTCCTCAGGGCATGTGTTTTAGATTTCGGAGGATCATGGGAAGATCATCTTCATTTGGTGGAATTTTCATATAATAACAGTTACCAGTCAAGCATTGGTATGGCACCGTATGAAGCATTGTATGGAAGACCATGTAACTCTCCGACATGTTGGTTAGAAACAGGAGAAAAGTTGATACTTGGGCCAGAAATGATTCGACAGACTTCGGATTGCATAGAGATCATTCAGCAACGAATGAAGGCAGCCCAAGCCCGTCAGAAAAGTTATGCCGATAAGCGTCGTAAGGATTTGGAATTCGACGTAGGTGATATGGTTTTTGTGAAGATTTCTCCACTGAAGAATGTTATTCGATTCGGGAGAAAAGGAAAATTGACTCCGAGATTTGCTGGACCATTCCCGATCATCGAGCGAATTGGAAAGCTCGCCTATAAATTAGAGTTACCAGAAAAGATGGTGGGTGTGCACAATGTTTTTCACATATCATATCTACGGAAGTATGTGCATGACTCGAATACAGTGGTTTCTGCTGATAGCTGTGAAGATTTTGAGATTTATCCAATCGATAAGAGACCTCGTAAGCCGCTTCATATTGTGGAAACTGACACGAAACAGCTTAGGAGGAAGGTAGTTAGGTTGCTCAAGGTACAATGGAGTGATGATGTTAACGACTGTACATGGGAGGTGGAAGAGAGGATGAAGGCAGCTCATCTTGAACTCTTCGAGGTATGGCCATAAGGTGTCATGTCATCTCACCACATTGTAACTTGTTCTAGTTTTAGAATTCTGCATGTTAGGCTAGTAATTGGACACATGGTTTGTTGATTTCTATGGATGGTAGGCATGCATAATAGTTTTTGATTGCCCTTGTTTGTTTGGAATTTCAGGGGCGAAATTCCTAAGGGGGAGAGAATGTAACGACCCATATTTTTATGGATCGAAAGATTGTAGAACTATTGTCATTAGGTCGTTAGTGTTGTTAAGTCGACCAGAGTTTAAGTCGTCCAAAGTTAGGTCGTGTAGCAGATTGGGTTATGGAGCGACTTAGTGGCTTAGGTGAGCGACCTAAGGAAGTTGACAACCTAAGGAAGTTGACGACTTAAGGGGTAGAGGACTTAAGGGGTTGAGCGAGTTAATGACCTAAGGAAGTTAGGTCGTGAACGAGTTAAGGATAGGTCGTTGAGACCCTGTGTAAAGTGTTAGGTCGTTGAGTCGCTATGCCGTGTTTAGTTAGGTCGTAGACGATCTATGTTAAGTATGCTGGGTGTAGTTAGGTCGCGTAAAGGCTAAGTTTTCAGGTCGTGTGAAGGTGTGTGTTAGGTCGGTACTCCTGTTAGATCGTTAGGTCGGCTATGCGTTAGATTGTTAGGTCGTGTAGCATTGAGTCACTAAGCCGCTTATGAGTGTTAGGTCGTAGGTCGCGTAAGGGCTTATGAAGTTAAGTCGTAGTATTTGCTAACTCGTTAGGTCGTGGATGCGCATAGGCTTGGGTCGTTAAGTCGTAGGTCGGGGATAGTTAGGTCGTGGACGACTTAAGAGGGCGGACGACCTAAGGATTTCCAGTCTATAAATACACGTCCTTGCCTCACTTTTTGGGATCCGGATTTTGAAGCGACAAAGTGCTGCCATTTTGAGAGCTCGAGTTCTACACTTCTTCATTTCTTTTCTCCACTTTAATTTTGTGCTTCCTTCCATCCAAATCAAAGATCCAAGAACTTAGATTGAAGATCTACAACCATCGAAGAGAGATTTCATTGTTTGAAGCGGAATTTTGGAGAATCGAGCTAGATCCTTCGCTGTCCAGATCTGAAGTGTGTTGCTTTTAAGGTGTTTAGGTGATTCGGTGAGTGGTGGTTATCTCTCACACGGATCCAAAGGAGTATATCGGATTGGTGGCTTGATTTTGTGTTAAAATAGTGATTTCCATGCATTTTCTAAAACTTAAGTATAGATCTATTGTTCATGATGATTTGACATCCATTTTACTACATGTTAACCTATGCAAGTTCATTCATCAAGTTGTAGAAATATTGCTCATGATTCATGCTTGTTAGATTTAGACTCTTTATTTACAAGATTGCCTTTATTGTTATAATTGTTTATTAGATCATGTTTGAATGCTTGATTACTTGGATTAATGATTGACTTGATTGATTGTTATAAATTAGTTGATTGATGATTTGATTTGGACAAGTTGGTCGAAGATGATTCAAAAGTTAAGGGAAAGGCTCTTGAATAAGAAAAGCTGCTCATGGCATATGACGCGGATGATAAAACTCATATGGATAGATTTGATGATGATGTTGAGATGAGGCTTTGCTATGATGAGATGAAGCGAGGCATGATGTGAGATAGCCTTGGTTTAATCCAGATGGGATCATTCCAAGCATGTTGTTAACTCGGTGAAATGGTTCGAGTTTGAGGATAATGGTTGGCTCGAGAGGGGCTTGAGCTAGTATGAGAATAGTCGTCGTGGAGGATGACTAGAAGGCTGAGATTTCATCATGTTGAAGGTTCTAGCAGGCTCAAAGCAAGAGTACGCTGGGCAGATTCGATAGTCCCAAAAGACTACAGTTGGTGGTCGAGTACTCTAGGAAGATTCGATAGTCCTAGGCACGGGCTGCGACGACGTGCGGAGTTCTGTCTAGAACCGGGGTTACCGTTAGCCCTTGACGGACGGCTGAAAGAATGTGCCGGTCATTCAATTAACGGTGGTATCGAAGCAATGATAACAGTGATAGCCAGAGTCATGGATGTTTGGTTGTATCGTCATTCAGTCTCAAGAGCAATATTTTCTGGGTGCTTATCTGATCTTGGTTTAGGCCTTGGGGGTTTGTACTTGGAAAACATTGACCTTGACTCGAGTGATAATTGCTTTACTTTAAATGGTTGCTTTACAATGTTTACTTCTGCTTAGTGTGTCTAGGGGCTATCACTGTAGAAAGAGGTGGAGTGGGAGGGTTGGGTTCCTATTCCTTTTACCTTTATGCTCTTTTGGTATGTTGTTAGTTAATTTACCGCTCACTAAGACTGTTGTCTGACTCAAGGTTTTATGTTCAACTCTTATTACCTTGGGCTGTTCATCCATTTTTGGGATGGGCAGGCTAGGTAGCAGGTGACAGGTGCTGTTCTTAGCTTCCAACGATGCTGATGACGAAGACGAGCTGGAGGCTTGCATATTATTTTCTTATTATATGTACTGGATGTTCCGCTGCTTGCATATTCTCTGAGTGATATGTAGTGAGGCTGGATGTATTGACTATACATATTTTTGTATCAAACTACTATGAGGCTTATTTGATGCGATTCTGTTCTGTGTAGCTTCACTATGTATATTTTTCTCTATTGTATTTTATCCACGCGATGTGAGTAATACGATAGACTATGTTGTTTTTACCTTACCTCTGACGATTATCCATGGCTGCCTGGCACACTTTTCAGCGCACTATTTCTATGTTTAGTGCAGGAGTCATGGGCGGTCGTCACAAAATCCCTTTAATCCACCTACACCAGCCGATTTGTCTAAGCTATGCAAGGACTTCACTAGCATAGGGGGTGGAACGTTTTCTGGCATGGAGGATTTCGAGGAGACAAGCTAGGTTGGAAGATATGGAGCGAAAGTTTAGGCGGTTAGGTTTGGGGGACCAACAGAGTGGTCAACCTATATCTTGGTAGTTGGAAGAAGAATTTAAGGAGGTTCCTAAAAGCTCTAAGAAGCCATGGTGGAAGGGCAAGAAGGATAAGAGGAAAAGGGAAGGCCCTTAGAAGCGAATCAAGAAAAGTAGGAGATGTAACCGTTGTAGAATGAAAGTCATTACGCAAGAGACTGTAAGAAGGCTGGAATGAAGGGAAGGTGTTTCAATTGTGGACAACCCGGCCATCTTAGTAAGTTTTGTCCTCAGAAGATGGGGCATGGAGCGAGTGCACCTGCAGCGCAGATTCAGGCTTTGGATGCAACACCTTCCAACAGCGGACCGGATCGAGGTAGGAAAATTTGGTTTCTATTTCTGATTTTCCCATTCAGACTCTTTTCGATCCTAGAGCATCACACTCTTTCATCTCTAGTTCTTTGGTAGATTGTTTTCACTTAGACATCTCTTTAGTAGTAGACCCCATTGTTGTTTCAAACCCCATAGGAGGATCGGCACACTTTTCTATGATTTGTAGGGGTTTGAAAATTTTTATACTAGGCGTAGAGTTTGATTGTGACACCTATGTACTAGGATTTTTGGGGTATGAGATTTTCGGGGTATGGGGATGGATTGGTTATCCACTTATGGTGCGATATTAGACTGTGAGAAAGGAGTCGTTAATAGGGGTCAGACATGTTGAGCTTCCTTTATTCCCTTGATTCATCACTATGAGAGCTAGATTGTGTTTCAATCGTTAAAGATTTTCCAAACATTTTGAGGAGGTTCTTTGTACACTTCGCATTCATCGGTTGAAGGCAAAATTCTTCAAGTGTCATTTTTGGAGTAAGGAAGTGCATTTTTTTGGGCATAGAGAAGGTCAACTAATGGAAAGAGTTTGAGAAATAGTTTTGTTTTTTTAGGTTCGGATTAAGGAAATCCAAAGAGAGGTGGGAAAAGGTTGGAGATGTACAACAGATTTAGTTGATAAGAAAAGAAAAAAGCCCATATGTAGATAATTGCAGAAATTATGATTGTTTCATATAAGTTGATTTAATGGTAGTGCCTTAGAGTAAAAATATAAGCATCAAAGAGGAATTGGAGTAAAAGACTTTGGTAAGGAAATGGAATTAACAAAATTTAGGAAGGATACTCCTAGGGCAATGAGAAGAAAACCCACTTTATATCCAGCCCAATAAAATTGTTAGAATTAGAAAAGTTGAAAAGTATAATTGTCAATGGTTTTAAAGTAAATATTTGGTCTTTTTGAAAAATGGCATGAAATTTAAAATTGGTTTTTATATGATATAAATTTTGTTGAAAAGGTGAAATTATTTTTGAAGAATTATAGAGCATATATAGCTCACTAGCTTCTTTGTAAGTAAACAAAGATTTTAAATATAAAAACATAAAGTGTTTTAAGTATCGAAAACATAGGTTACAACATTTATTGTTGTAATAAATGTTTTCGTGAAAAATAAAAGGAGCATAGACTATAACACTATTGTTATAGTAGATGGCTCCCAAGAGCAATGTTTTTACATAATATGTGAGGTTTATTAGTATTTATTTTTAATTAAATTCATACACTAGTATTTTTGGGTTGTAGTAATGGTGCTTTACGCTTTTAACCTATTATTTTTAATTAAACCACTAGTATTTATATACCCAAATAAAGACGTATTTTAAAAGGAAATTTCTAAGAATAGAAATAAAGTAATTTGTTAATACACCTATTATTTAAATAAGTATAAGAAAATATTTATCATAGAAAAGTATAAATTAAACATGCTTTAATCTATTGGAATGAAAAGAATAATGGTATAATTTTCTATGAAACCAATAAAAATGTTTGTGCAAGTCACAAGGAATATATGAAAGAGATGTACAAGGTATGGAAAGCACTATATTTTGTATAGCCTATTTCAAAAATATATAATAAATTCCTTGTAACTCCACATAAACATGAAGTCCTCTTTTAAAAGGTTCATAGAAGATTTTAGCGTTAAGAATATCTCATTAGAGAAAGTAGTTCCAATATCTTAAGGTATGAGGCTATTAGGTATAATAAGAAGATGATTTGAAAAAGGACATTTTAAAAGAAAAATGGTTTGATGAAAAAGTAAATAAGTTTTTGAAAGCAAAAAGCTTAGTAAAAGTTGAATTTAAAAATCCCATTTTTTATAGAAAATTGTAAAGGTCTTTAAAAGAAAATGAGGAATAAATTTTGGATTTAAAAGGTTTCCCCTCTAGGTTTGGGAATTAATGTAAATTCAAAAAGATATAAGGATGCAAGTTCAGAGAAATAAAATATTGAGTAGTCAAGTATTTTTGAACTTAATAGAAACTTAAAAATAACACTTTTTAAAGACAAAGATTTTGGGATTTGATGTTTTAAAAATTTAGAAGCCTTAGTTTTTGAAATGATAAATATCGAACCAAACTTATAAATGTGGAATAGATAGGAATCATTTCCTAGGTATAAAGTGTAAGACTATGAAGGAGACAGCAAGGATTACTTTTAGAAGTAACAATAGAAGTTTCCAAGGAGTGTATAAGACACTAGTAAGAACCTAGGAATGTTGAGCAGACTAAAGAAGAACAATAAAGTGAAATTAATCAAATAGTAAGACACATACGGTTAAGAATGAGTATTCTTGATTTTGGAGGAACTTGGGAAAAGCATCTTTCATTAGTGGAATTCTCATATGAAAGTAGTTTTCAAGCTAGCATTGGAGTGGCACCTTTCGAACCTCTTTATGGAAGACCGCGCAATTCGCCTTCGCGTTGGATAGAGTCTACAGAGGGATTGCCTTGGTTCCGACATAGTTAAGGAGACTTCGGAGAAAATTGGTTTGATTAGGATAAAATTTGTATCTCATATCCGCATTTCTTTGATAGTACTTTTTAGAATTTCCTATTTCCATCTTTATTTTTTAATAGGTTCTTTCCTTTATTATCCTTTGGGAGGGTAGAACTTAGGATTTTACCCATGGATGGTAGGATTTGACGTAAACATGTTAATAGAACATGTTATGAATAATGTATGCTAGTGGTTGCAAGTGTTTGCTAGTGGATGCTAATGGACGCATATACTTACACTAGGCACTATTATCCTTTATGGATCGACATAATTAGGACACTAGAGCATATGGATATGGATGTGTGCGCATTTTTTTTCATGGTTGCTATAAATGGAGGATTATCACATGATTGTTGCATTTGGATGATAATTGTAACATGCATATAGAACTATCAATCATCATTAGGGAATTTGCATTCATTTGGACACATGACACAGACATGATTGCATAAAAGGAGGTCGACTGAATCAGTGGACCGCCTAATCTTTTGCATTAGTTAGGGATATTGACACTACACTATTTGCATAAGTATCATGAATCGCATTAGAAAAAACTAAGGACAATGGATGTAATGGGTGATGAATGAGTAGTTGGTTGTAGAACTTGGATGAAAACATTTATTTCATTCTTCTATCCTTAGAGATTTCGAGGAGGAAATCCCTTAAGGAGGGGAGAATGTAACAACCCGAAATTTAAGGAGGAATTAATAAATAATTATAAGTGAAAAGAAATAGTGTTTATAATTAGAATTCATTTGAAATTAGTATTGAAATTAATTGGCAGTAGATTTATTGAAATGTTTCAATTAGAAAGGGAAAAAGGAATTAAATTGTAATGATTGAGTTTAATATAAGAACTTGTAGTTGTGTCAAAATGGAATGAACATTTTAAATAAAAATAAATGCATGTTTTGAGATAAATAAAATCAACTTCTTATTTTTGAATATATGTATGATTATATAAACAGGGAGTTTGTTTTGTTACAAAAAAAAGGTATAACAGTGTATTTAAAAAGAAGGCATCCACTTTTATAAATTTAGATGACGATGTTCAAATGAGATGGGTTATTGTAAATGAGAGAAAATGTAACCATATATTTATAAAAAGAAGGAATTTAATGAAATAAACGCTATATTTTGAAATGAAAAGACAAGAGTGTATTATGGAAGGATTACATTTCTTACAGAAAATATAAGGTATGTTATTTCTTTGTTAGTAAAGAATAAGGGTTAGTTTGATTTTTAAACATAAAAACATTAATGCCAATCAATTAATTTAATTGATTGCTTCATTTAAAGGTAAAGAATTAGGTTACTAATTAATACACAACATATATACACGTTTGTGGATATATGTTATTTATCTAATTACAACAGATGTGAATATGGAAAAAAAATGTAGACATAACAATTCACATGTTATTTAATGAATTCAGATTTGAATATATGGAATATTGACATATCAATTCACATGTTATTCATCCAATTAATTCAAACGTGATTATGTACAATACTGGCATAAGAATTTCTAGTTATTTATTAATTTATTTTAGACATAAACATGGAGAAATATTGACATGTTAATTTACTTATTTCAGATGTAAACGTGGAAAGATATTGATATGTTGTTTGTTTGTTTATTTTAGACGTAAACATGTAAATTAAATGAGATGTCTGATGCCAACTGTACCGATCACCAGAGAAAGCTCAAAACACCAAAACCGATCAACTCACAATTTCTCTTAAATTACACAATTAAAATTCATGATTTTATTATTAAAACTCCTAGATTTTAATGATGATTCAGATTATATACTCGAAACATTTAATTGTTGAAATCAAAATTTTACAATCTCTGAGTTTTTACTGTAAAATTTCAAATTTCCAGAAATATGCAAACTTATTTTACTTAAAAATAATTTTAAACCTTAGCTTATGTTTAAACAAACATAATTTGTTTGAATCCCTAAGCCTAACAGAGATTAGATGAGAAGAAGTGGAATTTAAATCTAAATTTTAAACTGTGAAACTTAAAACAGAGATGATCACTGATATATCCAAACATACACACAGTATCTTCATTCATGTATTCAGATCTAAAACAAACATGCATACATATTTTCAAACATGCATCACAACATATACATACTGAAGGTGAGTAAATTATTTTAAAAATAGTTTGCTATGGATTTTTACTACCATGCATGAGTTGATATTGGCTTGTATTATAGTTCTTTAGTTTGAATTTATATGAATCAGTATGTATATGTTGGGTGAACTTGTCTATTTATATATATATATATATATGCTAATGTGTTCTCTGTTGATCTGCTGTGAATGCTCTGATACCAACTGTCATCAAATCGAATTCGAGCATCAAGCTCGAACACTGCAGAAAACATCGTCCACAAATCCCATCGCCACCGGCCAACCCAACATCGATGAACCTCGCCGTTCTCACCATCGAACACCACAACCACGAGCTACCTTCTTCCCAAAAGCGAACGCCTCCGGTCCCACCTTCATTTGCTTCCGTTAATTAATTAACTATAATTAATTACATTAAACCTTAATTAATTACAATTAATTAATCTTACTTAAATTAATTACTTTTATTAATCAATCTTGATTAATTTCATTAATTAAATAACTCTTATTAATTAATTAACCTTTTAATTAAATTAAATAATTAACTTGTAATTAATTATCTCATTAATCATAAATAGTAATTAACAATTTGTAATTACTTATCTAAATTAATTAACTTCTTAATTAATTATATTAACCTTGATTAATTAATCTAATTAATTAATCTTTAATTACTTCATTAAGTAATTATTAATCAATTATATTAACAAATAATCCTTAATTAATTACTTTATTAATTAATTTCAAATTTTAATTAATTATTCTTAATAATTAATCTTAAATTAAACACATTTAATTAATCACATTAATTAATTAACTAAAATAAAATTAAGTAATTAACTCTTAATTACTTACATAAGTAATTATCTTCTAATTACTTCCATTAAAAATCTTGATTACCTTCTTAATTAATTACTTAACAAATAATTAATTCCATCATTAAATAATTCTTAATACTTTAATTACTTTCAAAAAAATCTAAATCTCTTTATACAATTCAATATATGCTTTGATCTCAGAAAAAAAATGATCATTACAATGTAATTTAAATTTTAAAAATTGTTTCGAGATTTTATATTAAGTAAATTTTTACAGAGATATAAAAACACAGTGATGATCAGTAAATAAGGAAAAATTAAAACATGTCAATTTCAATTATTGATTTCAAGATCAGATTTGTAATGTTTAATCATGAATTTAGGTAGAGAAATCTTGATTTTTAGATAAGGGATTGATGGGATTATCTGAGATGAGTGATTTTGGGATTTTCGGAAATTGGTGATGACCCGGGTCGTTACATTTGGTATTAATTAATTTGTGTAATTAATTAAGATTTAATTAATTAATATAATTAAAGGATAATTAATCAAAGGTGATTAATTAAGATGAAATTAAAGTGTGCTTTCGGGATGATACGCGAGTGTTTAAAGTATATATCAGGTTTTTAAATTTAAAACTAAAACAAAGTGTTTAAAAGAAATAAGGAAGAAGAAGAAGATGATCTGACTCGGGTGTTACTTTGATGTAATACTCGGTCTTTCTTAACTTAAAACCATCTCGAATTATATAAATTCGAGTCAAAAAGTACTTTTATAAAGTTTTGTGGGTTATTACTTTAATTACAAACAGTTTGAACTCTGACCTATTTAAATTTAAAAATATCTTGAAAAAGTTTAAAAATAGATAAGTAGTTGAAAAATAGTTATTAGTTTGTAAAATAGCTGTAAAATAGTTAAGTAGGTATAAAATAGTTAGATAATTGCAAAAATAGTTTTTAAAATAATGATTAGATATAAGTAACTGAAAAATAGTAATTAGTTTATAAGATAGTTTCAAAATAATTGTAAAATAAGTATAAGATAGTTTGGGGTTTAAGAAGAAAGATTGTATAGTAAATAGTTTGGAAAAATATATTTGTATTAAAACAATTTATTTTGAAAATAATCCAGAGCCAAACTGTTTAATTTCCCAATTCAGGTTGTTTGTTCTAAACTTATTTAATTTTCCCAAAATTAAATTCACTTCAATTTAATCCAAACAACATTTTATTATTAAACACAACAACCATTTATAGCTGTAAAATAGTTAAGTAGGTATAAAATAGTTAGATAATTGCAAAATAGTTTTTAAAATCTACATAATATTATAAAATAGTTTTTATAAAAATAATTTTTTTATATTATGTAGATTTTAAAAACTATTTTGCAATTATCTAACTATTTTATACCTACTTAACTATTTTACAGCTTCAATTACAAACAGATTCCTTTTATTATTTTTTTTGAAATCTTCTATAATTCTTTATAGATTGATATGTGAAATCAATAGAGATGGTTTTAAGTTGAGATTTGAATAAAATTTGTTTAAATTGAATTTGATTTGTTTGAATAAATGGTTGTAACTTTGATGTATTAAAATGTAATTGACTGATACAGCTTTCTTTGTGTAAAGCATATTATTTCATATTATATTTTATCCGCTGCGAATGTGAGAATCTGTGTTTTGGTGTTTCTGTTCCTTCTTCTTCTTCTATCTCTTTCTTCTTTTCTCTAACTATCTGGAATTTTCGAGTTCGAAAATCCCGGGTCGTTACATTTGGTATCAGAGCATCATAATCCCATTTCCTTTAATTTTTAATTAATTAATTAACTCTTAATTAATTATCCTTTATTAATTACATCACTTTAATTAATCACTTTAATTAATTAACTTTTATTTAATTTAAATTCAGGATATTCTTAAAATTTTCAATTCAAGTTGTTCATTCTAAACTCATTTTACTTTTAAAGACTATGGAATTGTTATTTTAAATTGAATAAGTAGTTGTATATATAGATAAGTATTTAATAAATAAAGAAAAGGACTTTTATTTACTTTTAAAATAAATAAAAATATGAAAAATTACTTAAAAGACAAGTGTTAATATTTAAAGCCTTTGTTTTAACATGTGTAAATAAATGATGAACTCTAATGACAAGTGTCCTTATTTATTTTTCATTTTCTTTTATTTTTATAAATCACAAATTTACTTATATATAAACATATGCATTTCTTCATTTCATTTCTTTCTATTTTCTTTTTAAAACCAAGAGAAACTCAAAACCTTTCTCTAATACAAATCTGATCAGTAACCATTTCTCAAACAAAAATACTGTAACGACCTATCGTTAATTTGGATCGATGTGGTATTCGGATATCCAAATCTGCAAACCCGATCCCGGTCTCATCGAAATCCAAAACGTATCTTTTAAGGCCAAGTTGTTTTAAAGTTAAAACAATTCAATTCATTATCTATATTCACATAGATAGATAATTTACAATATCACAATAGTTAATCAACATTATCAATATAATCAGATAATTCATATTACCATCACAATTTAACTAAAACATCCATATCACAGATTAGCACATATCTCATCAGAGAGATTTCAAACAATGCAAAGCATTCCATATTATTTATCCATCCATTTATTATTCTAAATTAATTAACACTTAATTAATTAAATAATTAGAAATTAATTTAAAGATAATCATTTATGAAAATTGTTTAAATGAATTACTTAATGGAAGTAATTAAGAAATTAATTACTCATTGTAATTAATTAAGTTAATTTGATTAGTTAAGTTAATTTGATTAGTTTATGTAACGACCCGGAATTTTTGAACCCGAAAATTCCAAATAGTTAGGAGAAAAAGAAAAGAGATAGAAGAAGAAACAGAACAAGACACAGATTCTCACATTCCCTATCCTAAAAATCATTAAATCCATACCTAAATTCATGTTATCCCATCAATTCAATTTAAATTCCACTTCCATTTAAATTGACACAATACTTCAATTTCCATTGAAATTGATTTAATCCCAATTCAAGTTGAATTAAGCTTAATTCCTTTTCAAATTTAAATCAAATTCCATTTGATTTTTAAACTTATTCAACTTTAATCACAATTCCAATTAATTCAAATCAAATCCAATTTGAACAAATTTTATTCAAATCTGAACTTATATAAATTCGAGTTAAACATTTTAAATGTTGATTTAATTTGAATTAATTGGAATTGTGATTAAAGTTGAATAAGTTTAAAAATCAAATGGAATTTGATTTAAATTTGAAAAGGAATTAAGGTTAATTCAACTTGAATTGGGATTAAATCAATTTCAATGGAAATTGAAGTATTGTGTCAATTTAAATGGAAGTGGAATTTAAATTGAATTGATGGGATAACGTGAATTTAGGTATGGATTTCATGATTTTTAGGATAGGGAATGTGAGAATCTGTGTCTTATTCTGTTTCTTCTTCTGTCTCTTTTCTTTTTCTCCTAACTATTTGGAATTTTCGGTTTCGAAAATTCCGGGTCGTTACATTTGGGTTTAGTCTGTAAGTCAAAATAGAATCAGGGTATCATATACTCAAGCATGCACAAAATTTTCATATACATATATTCCTGCATCCATTTTTAAACCAAATGTAACGACCCGGGTTTTTCGACCTCGAAAATCCCGAATTGTTAAGGAAAGAAAAAGAAAGAGGTAGAAGAAGAAGAAGATCAGAAACATCAACATCTCACATTCGCAGCGGATAAAATATAATAATAAATAATAACAGTTTACAAAACAATATTATATCTGTCGATTACATTTTAATACATCAGAGTTCACATTTATACAGACACTGGATATACACAATTACCAAGTCTCAGATATACAATAATATAACACAGTAGAAACACTCCATACGTTCCTGCCATCCAATTAATTTCCCACTTCCATTTAAATTGACTCAATACTTCAATTTCCATTAAAATTGATTTAATCCCAATTCATTTATTATCTTTATTCTAATAACACTTATTTTCACAAAATATACCCTTCTATTTCAAAATCATTTCAATTCTAATTTACCATTTGAATTTTTAAACTTATTCAACTTAAATCATCTCGAATTATATAAACTCGAGTTAAAATTTTTAAATGTTGATTTTAATTTTAGTTTGGATCCTATTTAAATTTAGCAATAGTTTTTCTAATATATTAAGGTAATTGGTTGTTG
Organism: Allium fistulosum; assembly: GCA_030737815.1. Taxonomy (NCBI): domain Eukaryota; kingdom Viridiplantae; phylum Streptophyta; class Magnoliopsida; order Asparagales; family Amaryllidaceae; genus Allium; species Allium fistulosum. The sequence continues at coordinate 1,114,339,890 of CM060904.1, forward strand.
TATTAATTGAATAAAATTACCTCAATTAATCCACCCTTAAATAAATTACACTTAAGTAATTAATCCTTAATTACTTCCTTTTAATTACTTTCAAAAAGTAATTATCTTCTAATTAATTATATTCAGTAACTATCCATTAATTACTTAATGAAGTAATTAATGGATAGTTACTGAATATAATTAATTAGAAGATAATTACTTTTTGAAAGTAATTAAAAGGAAGTAATTAAGGATTAATTACTTAAGTGTAATTTATTTAAGGGTGGATTAATTAAGGTAATTAATTATTCTTTAATTAATTACCTTTTTATTAATCATTCTTAATTAATTACTTTTTAATTACATTAAGTAATTAGCCTTTAAATAATTATACAAATGAATTAACCTTAACCATTTACAATAATTGTTAGCACCAAAATTGGTCACTAACCTCTTAGAGGAAGATTATGTAGAGATATAAGTGATGAAAACAAATTAAACAGAGAAGAGAATGCTACTTTAAATGCAGAAAGTAAGAACACCAAATTTATAGTGGTTCAGCGTAATTTCCTACGTCCACTTTGAGGTTAAACTTTATTGATCTTCTTGATAGATGATTACAAATACAATTCGTGAATCGAATGCTTGAATGAAGTTGTTAAGTAGAGAAGATGAGTCTCAAAAATGGCAGAGTCTCCCCAGTGTTCTCTCCCAAAAAAGGATCCCTTTTCACTGTGACCCTGCCCCTCTATTTATAGACAAATATGGGCTGGACTTCCCAAGTGGGCTGATGGCCGAACACTCTAGCCCGAGTACAGTGGTCGCTGTATGCCGAGCAAGGTATGCCGAACGCCGCTATGCCGAACCATCCCTTCTATGCCGAACGGTGTGTTTGATGTGTGGGAAGTGCAGAATGGTTGTCTGTTGAAGCCGAACGTGCCTCCATCCGAAGCTCTAAACCGAACAGTGCTCTCTGGCCGGATGACGCATCCTGGCCGAACGAAGCATTCTGTCCGAACGATACACTCATGTTGAGTAGTCGTGTGCGCCGAACGTCGTCTGGATGCCGAGTACTCCTATCGCTGAGTTCTACTGGATGTCGAGCACTACGCCGAGTACTCCTGTTGCCGAGTTCCTCTGAGTACCGAGTGCTCTTGTTGCCGAGTACTATGGATGCTGAGTACTACGCCGAGTACTATGAATGCTGGGTACTATGCCGAGTACTATGAGACGCCGAGTACTACGCCGAGTACTATGAGATGCTGAGTACTACGCCGAGTACTATGAGATGCCGAGCACTAGTTGACGCCGAGTAGTCCAGATGCCGAGTACTATAGATGCCGAGTACCTGCCAATGCCGAGTGCTCATTTGCCTGGTCAAATCTCCAGGAAACACTTGCCCCCCAAAGTGTATTACGTGACCGAACGTGATGCGCTTTAGACCTAGACTAACTTTCCTCGGAGATGCCTTCTCGAGAATATGTGTGACGAGCGTTGTATGGACGTCGAACGATACGTTCGAAGCCGAACAATCCTCATGTGCCGAGTGACACCTCGCTTTGAAGCCGAACGCTAAGACTTTGACCGGTTCCACCGGGTATAGCCCCTTCGACTTCCACCTCTCTTCTCTATAAAACCAGGTCTTTTCCTTCTTCTCCCTTTTACTTTTTTACTTCTGCCGTTCTTTGAAGACTTGCAATTCTATTCAGTCGTCCGGATTTAAAACTTAACTACTCCATCCTAATCTCCAATCTGTAAACTAGGTATTTTTCCTCGCACGATTCAAGTGGATTTCAAACATTGCGTCTTTACTGCCGAACAATGATGCGAGGAGGAATGATTAGGAGTATGTCCACCTATAGGCTTAGTTTCTTCGTGTCGACCCGAAGTTTAAGGGAAGAAAAAAGAATGAAGGTGTTGGAGGAGGTAAGGGTGTTGTTTGGCGTAGCATTGCTCCGGCGTTCATCGTCATGCGTCGGACGGTGGAGTGGAAGGCTGCCGAGCACTACCTTGGCCGACCAAACCCAGGCCGAGCACTCACCAAAATGCCAAACTATAACTTAGTCGAACAAAAACCAGGGCCGAACATTCTCAAATGCCGAACAATCCTTAGGCTGAACACTACTCAAATGTTGACCATATTTAGGACGAAAAATGACTTTAGCCGAACAATGACTTTAGCCGAACAATGATAAATGTCGAACCATACTTAGGCCGAACACTGTAAATTCCGAACGAACAATTGACATGCCGAACAATCATACATGTCGAACCATACTTAGGCCGAACACTGTAAATGCCGAACGAACAATTGACATGCCGAACAATCATACATGTCGAACCATACTTAGGCCGAACAATCCCCTTCGAACAAAACCTAGACCGAACAATACAATTGCCGAACACTACTCAAATGCCGAATCAGTATATATGTTGAACAACTGACATGCCGAACAACATACATGCCGAACCATACTTAGGCCGAACAATCCCCTTCGAACAAAACCTAGACCAAACAATACAATTGCCGATCACTTTATCAATTATTTATTTTCTGAATCTAGAACTGTAATCACCACCAGGCGGGCCTTTCAAGACGGTCAGCGATGACGGTCTTCGAAGGCGACGATTTGCAGCTCATTTTTATATGTTTGAAATCTCTAGATCCTTATTGCTTGTACACGATTGCTTGCACTAGTTCACACATCACGTGGGGGGGAAAGTTCGTGTTGTTAATTCTAACGTTCAACGTCTTTTGAGTATAGTTTCCTCGGGCACTTAGCCGGATTCATTATTTATTGAGGCTGTCAAGAAAGTCTAGCTCCGCCACTATATCTGACAAGCCTGGGCCGTCATCAAGGCGAGAAGCCACTGATACTTCTAATCCGTCGACTCCTCCTGCTCATAATTTAGCACCCGATGCCCTGAAGGCAACGATCCTTCTAGACAATCCGATCGATTCACAAGCTTCGAAGATCAACGAAGCTGCTCTCCGACGGATATGCTCCATTCATGGGATCCCTTTCGCCGACGTGTTAGTCCCTTCGCGACACGATCGTCCCCATCTGCCCCCAGTCGGGTATACCGCCTGTAACAAGTTTATGTGTTGCATGGGCAGCGTGCCTCTGTTTAATTTATTCCTCCGGGATGTACTGCAGTATATCTACATTGCTCCGTCGCAGCTGCACCCGAACGGTCATGCATTTCTATATGGGACCTACTTACTTTTCATGGCCGTCTTCTCCAGACCTCCAACCGCTGGTGATATCAGATACATCTATATGATCAAGAGACGGAAAGACAGTCCTTCCTTTATGTTCCTCGAGCCGTACCACAAATGTCAAATCTTGACAGGGGCATGCAGTAAATTCGCCCTGTACAAACAGGAATGGTTCTATGTGCGCTGCCCTCCTGGTTTTGCGAGGAGATGGGTTGAAGGCAGTAAGTCTCTCTGCTGAGTCACTATTCGCATTTAACCGGAGTCATGTTTTTCCTAACTCTTTGTTTCATCTTTTCAAGTATCAACCCACGTCCGAAAGGCCGAGGATATTCTGAGGCTGTTGAAGCCATTAGAGCTCTTCCTGCCGAGGAACGAGACATCCGAACTATTGTCTCAAATGAATCACTGTCGGAGTTTGACTTGCTAGCCCCTGGTCGTCGGATCAGCCTTTCAGAAGGTGTCACCATTCCCAAACCTCCATCCGGTAAAGGGAAAAAACAGGTCGGATCGTCGTCGCGCCACACTCCCGATACGCACGAAGAAGGTGAGCGCAAAGAAGACGAAGCCCTTGAGACTCAAGGCGAGAACGTGGGTCCCGCTTGGAATCCAGCAGTCGAAGTTCAAGATATTGAGACGTCATCCTCCCCTTTGAAGGGAAAGAAGACGTTAAAATATAAAGTTCATAAGGAGAAAGTTGGTGGCACTTCAAAAGCCATGCCTATCCCGCTTGAGAAAGAGGCTTCCTCACAGCACCTGGAAAGTTCCCTGAGGGGCCTGTCGAACCTGTCTATTCCCGATGACATTCTTAATTACGGGTTTGACGATCCTGAAGCCCTCAAGTTCTCTTCGCCCGCTAAAGGCAACGCGGGAGTTCAACTCCCGACCTAAGGAGACAATACTCCAATTAGCAAAGACAAAAGAACTGGTCCGTCGGGGGAAACACTAGGACACACACACACACATACGCATTCCATCATACACTTCAAGTTCTTTCTTATCTCACGGATTTTTCTTAACTCGTTGTTATCTCCATTCTTTGCAGGTGATATGGGGCGTTCTCACGGACTCGATCGCCTTCATGGCTCTTCCATATTTCATCACTCTGGACGGGACTCTGGCTCAGGCAGACGTAGGGACAAAGACGATTATGAAAATAGAGACAATCGTCCTCGTGAGTCGTCTCACCGTAAGAAGGCATATTCTCAATCTTCGCAGTCCCGTGATCCTCCTCCTCCAACTGTGCCGGATAAAGAGAAATCTTCACATAAGGGTTACCAATCTGATGCTCCTCGAGAACAACACTCCGGTTCATCGAGTACGAGGCAAGTTCGGGAACAACGAAAAAGGGCAGAACTTCCAAAGCCTCCTCCCCCTACTCCCGCGGTTGATCCAACTGTCGCGCAAAAGATGGTCGATCTTAGGGTCAAGTTTCCGAAAATTTGCTTTGACGGTTTGAAGTTCCTCCCGGCTATTCACCATATTCCTGGGCACGTGAAGCAGAGTGTCATTGCCTGCAATAACGATGTCTATGTTCAACATGACGCGTTTGTGCACTTGGTGGAGAAGATCTCGGAGGTGTCCGTTGAGCGTCAACATGAGATTGATCGCCTGAAACTGGAGGCCGGCTGCGACAAAAACATCATCGAGCACCAAGACGTAGAGCTCGCTTCGTACAAGTCGAAGCTGGAAGCCACTGAACAAAGCGCAAAAGATACTGCTGAGGCAGTTACTCGCTTAGAAATGGCTCACAAGAAGGAGCTTGATGAAGCAGTCCAGCGCAGCGGTGCCCAAGCCCTAGAAAAAGACTCTGTCCAAAAAGAGAGGGACGCGCTCATCGTGCAAGTCAGAGAGCTGAAAGAATTACTCTCCAAGGAGAAGGAGGACAAGGTAGCTGCTCAAGAAGAATCACAACGATACTATGATGAAATCGTTGCTACTCGTCTCCTGAAAACGAAGCTCGATGACGAACTTGCTGGGGTTGAGAAAATGAAGAATGAGGCCCGTGAGGAGGGCAAAAGAAAGGCTGCGGAGGAGATTAACTCTCGCCTTGAGGCGGCCGCAGAGGCCGGCAGGGAAGAGGTCAAAAGCATGTTTGACCCGTTGATTGCTGAATATGGAGCCCGCATCCTCATGCATCGCGACTTAACATTCTTGGGCGATGGCTACCTCGAGTCCCTAGCTGAGGCCTGGGAAACTTTGATAAGGATCAGGAAGATCGAGTCGGGCTCCGAAGAGGTTGATGAGGATGTCTTAGTGAAGGAGTTCCTTAGGGGGAATGAGCCATCGGATTTATCCGCAGCATTGGCACTTTATAGCAAAGGCTCTCCCCTTCCAAAAGAGAAAAATGATGAAGCCGGCCCGTCTGGGGCCAATACTACTGCTCCTCATATTGCTGCTCCTCCTGCCGCTCAATCGGTCGGTCGGCCGACACTTGATCCATTCGAGCAGCATGCTGGTTATGACCCCGAAGATCCCGGGCTCGGTGCTCATGTGCTATCCCCTATCCTGGAGGGTGAAACCCCACGCGCCACCGATAGCCAACCGGAACCTGGTAGGAAATTCTTCTTTCTCTAGAAGTCGAAAGATCCTGTCATTTTTCAGCGGTGGTTACTCGTTCTAACGCCCATCCTTTATGTTTTCATGTAGGTTGTTCTGACGTCGAGCCAACTCCGAGGAGCGATGACGCCAATGAGGAGGCAGAGAAAACAAGCGACGCTGTTCATGCGGGAGTAATTCCTGGTCCCGATGCTCAAGTGATTGGGGCGTTAGATGACGATAAGCTTGACACTTCATCTCCTGCCGAAGGGAGTGACGAAATCGAAATCACTGGCACCTCCGAGCATACCTCAAAGGTGAGCATGAAGGATCGCCTCGCCGCAGAGGAGAAGAAAAAGGTCGAGGTAAAAGTTGAACCCGAAATACTGGAACTCACCGACCCTCGGAACAGACCTTTGAAAATCATTCTCCCGGGCAGGTCTAAACCATTGGATGTTCCGTCCCCTATTCCCGACTCCGCTTCTTTGGCAAGCAAGAAATCCAAGAAAAAGCGTGAGGGAGAGGAGTCGTCGGAAAAAACAAAGGAAGATAAGAAGAAGAAAACGAAGAAGTAATCGATGCACTCGTTCGACGAGCTTCTTGCTTAAGTCTTGTCGTTGCTTTTATTTTTTGTGGCTTGCAGTTTGTATAGATAGGTTCTGGATTCTGAATTTTGTAGGAGTAACTGTGTAACCCCATTTTGAACTACTGAATGAAGTTTAGTTTCTTTTTTGTTTGAATGATTCTCTTGCTTTCTTTGGTTTGCTGACTAACTGTAGTCATAACTCCACTTGTTACGAGTTGCATTATCTCGCAGTCCATTTTTGTGTCGTTCAAACATTTCTAGACGTGTCATACTTCTCGTCCCACATCTCTCGAGTACTTGGACTTTTTCCTGAATCCGTGCTCCGGGGATTCGGAGGTTTGAAATCTTTTATACTCTATTCCGCGCTCTGGGGACTTAGAGTACTCCGCTCCGCGCTCTGGGGATTCGGAGATTTGAAATCGTTTATACTCTAGTCCGCGCTCCGGGGACTTAGAGTACTCCGATCCGCGCTCTGGGGATTCGGAGAATTGGAATCGTTTATACTCTAGTTCGCGCTCTGGGGACTTAGGGTACTCCGCTCCGCGCTCTGGGGATTCGGAGATTTGAAATCGTTTATACTCTAGTCCGCGCTCCGGGGACTTAGAGTACTCCGATCCGCGCTCTGGGGATTCAGAGATTTGAAATCGTCTATACTCTAGTCCGCGCTCCGGGGACTTAGAGTACTCCGCTCCGCGCTCTGGGGATTCGGAGATTTGAAATCGTTTATACCCTAGTCCGCGCTCCGGGGACTTAGAGTACTCCGATCCGCGCTCTGGGGATTCGGAGATTTGGAATCGTTTATACTCTAGTCCGCGCTCTGGGGACTTAGAGTACTCCGCTCCGCGCTCTGGGGATTCGGAGATTTGAAATCGTTTATACTCTAGTCCGCGCTCCTGGGACTTAGAGTACTCCGCTCCGCGCTCTGGGGATTCGGAGATTTGAAATCGTTTATACTCTAGTCCGCGCTCCGAGGACTTAGAGTACTCTGATCCGCGCTCTGGGGATTCGGAGATTTGGAATCGTTTATACTCTAGTCCACGCTCTGGGGATTCGGAGATTTGAAATCGTTTATACTCTAGTCCGCGCTCCGGGGACTTAGAGTACTCCGCTCCGCGCTCTGGGGATTCGGAGATTTGAAATCGTTTATACTCTAGTCCGTGCTCCGGGGACTTAGAGTACTCCGCTCCGCGCTTTAGGGATTCAGAGATTTGAAATCGTTTATACTCTAGTCCGCGCTCCTGGGACTTAGAGTACTCTGATCCGCGCTCTGGGGATTCGGAGATTTGAAATCGTTTATACTCTAGTCCGCGCTCCGGGGACTTAGAGTACTCCGCTCCGCGCTCTGGGGATTTGGAGATTTGAAATCGTTTATACTCTAGTCCGCGCTCCGGGGACTTAGAGTACTCCGATCCATGCTCTGGGGATTCGGAGATTTGGAATCGTTTATACTCTAGTCCGCGCTCTGGGGACTTAGAGTACTCCGCTCCGCGCTCTGGGGATTCGGAGATTTGAAATCGTTTATACTCTAGTCCGCGCTCCAAGGACTTAGAGTACTCCGATCCGCGCTCTGGGGATTCGGAGATTTGAAATCGTTTATACTCTAGTCCGCGCTCCGGGGACTTAGAGTACTCCGATCCGCGCTCTGGGGATTCGGAGATTTGGAATCGTTTATACGAGTTTGTATATCGTATATGATAATGTAATTCGTCATCTGATCATGAGATATAGAAACATTAGTGATTCGTAGAAAATACGGCTTCAAGCCTTTATTAATGAAAAACAACTAGACTGCTTGATTACATAGTTAAAAAGAAACTAAGCTAAAACTGAACGAAAACACGTAGGAAATAACAGTTCCTAAAACAAGAAAGAAAACATGCTAAATGTAATAGTGACGCAGATGTTCACTGTTCCATGCTCGGGGGAGCGTCGTGCCATCAACGGTCGCTAGCTTGAATGTTCCCTCTCCAAGCTTCCGTTCAATGGCGTACGGACCTTCCCAGCTGGGATTCATACGTGATGGTACCGGGAAGACTCGTTTCAGAACGAGATCACCCACATCAAAGATCCTTGGGTGGACTCTGCCGTCGTAATAACGCTTGACTCGGTGTCTATGCGTTGCCGCCCTTAATTCAGCTTCTTCACGCTTTTCATCGATGCAGTCCAGTGATTCCAACAAGAGATTCTGATTCGTCTTGGGATCGTAGTATGTCACTCGGTGCGATGGGACTTCAAGTTCCACGGGTATGACGGCTTCAGAGCCGTATGCCAAGGCGAATGGAGTGTGGCCGGTCGCGGACTTGTGAGTAGTTCTATATGCCCATAATGCTGTAGGGAGTTCATCTACCCACTTGCCTCCAACCTTCTCCAGACGCTTCTTCAGTATGGACTTGATTATTTTGTTAACGGCCTCGACTTGTCCGTTAGCTTTCGGGTGCGCAACTGCGGCGAACTTTTTCTCGATGTCGTACTTTAAACAGAACTCTTTGAACTCTCTACTTTCAAATTGCGTCCCGTTGTCCGTAATGATGGTGCGAGGAAGGCCAAAGCGGCATATAATGTTTCGTACAACGAAGTTAACGACTTTCTTAGAGGTGATTGTGGCCAAAGGTTTTGCCTCAGCCCATTTTGTAAAATAGTCGACCGCAACTATCGCGTACTTCACGCCCCCTCTGGATATAGGCAAAGAGCCGATTATGTCGATTCCCCAGATTGCAAATGGCCAGGGACTAACCATTTGTGTGAGTTCCATTGATGGAGTCCTTGGGATTTTCGCATATCTTTGACACTTGTCACGCTTTCTTGCATAGTCTGTGGCGTCCCGGTTTACGGTTGGCCAGTAATATCCATAGCGGAGGATCTTCTTTGCTAGCGTTTGCCCCCCAGTATGGTCGCCGCATTCCCCTTCGTGAACCTCCCTTAAGACCCGCTTTGTCTCATCATGAGCGATGCATTGTAATAATGGAACCTTGAATCCTTTTCGATACATTGACCCATCCTGCATTACATATCGCGCGACCTTTCGAAGGACCTGTCGTCTTTCGTTTTTTTTGTCTGGTAAGGCCCCGGTTGTCAGGTACAGTTTGAATGGGGTTATCCACGATTCCTTCTCGATTTCCATTTCCAACACGTGATTGACTTTCATCTCGTCTATGCTCGGGGCATGCAAGACTTCGACGGGATACAATCCCATTTTCTGTGCATCGCCGGTACTCGCAAACTTAGCCAATAAGTCGGCTTCTTTGTTCTGTTCGCGCGGGACATGTGAAATGTCATAACGCTCAAGATTTGATAGTAGTTCTTGGACCTGAACAAGGTACGGAGCAAGCTTTCGTCCCTTTGATTGGTAGTCTCCCCGCACTTGGTAAACCACCAACTGTGAGTCACAAAAGATTTCAACTGCTCTGATCCCGAGTTCCCCGAGGAGTTTCAAGCCAGCGATGAGTGCTTCATATTCTGCCTCGTTATTTGTGGCTGGGAAATCGAGCTTCAAAGCATAACAGATTGATCGGTTTTCCGGAGTTATAAGAACTACGCCCGCACCGGAGCAACGGTCGTTTGATGCCCCATTAGTGTATAATTTCCATCGAACGGGGGGGATAACGTCGTGACTACCCGGTTCGACGGGCATGGTAAACTCAGCGATAAAGTCTGCTAATGCTTGCCCTTGTACGGCTCTCCATGGCAAGTAGGCGATATCGAATTGGCTTAACTCGATGTTCCATTTTAGTAACCTTCCAGAAGTTTCTGGTCGTTGGAGTACCTGCCGCAGGGGTTGATCGGTATAAACACCGATTGAGTGTGCTTGGAAGTATGGGCGCAGCTTACGTGACGCAATCACCAAGCAATAAGCCAATTTCTCGATGTTAGGGTAATTTCTCTCTGCCCCATCAAACGCTTGCTAACATAATACACCGGCCTCTGGACTCGATCCTCCTCACGAACTAAAGCCGTGCTTATCGCATGCGGGGATACAGCCAAGTATGCGTACAGCATCTCGTGGTTTACTGGTTTTGACAGCATTGGTGGACTCTCCAGATGCCCACCAGTCCCCGAAATGCTTCCTCACAACTAGGCGTCCATTCAAAATTCCTCTTTCCTTTCTTTATTATATCAAAGAACGGGATGCACTTGTCAGTTGCCCTGGATATGAATCGACTTAACGCAGCTACTTTTCCGTTCAAGCTCTGTAACTGCTTTATAGTCCTGGGCACTTGCACGTCTCGAATAGCTTGGATCTTTTCTGGGTTAGCTTCGATTCCTCTAGCATTGACGATGAATCCATAAAACTTCCCCGATGCAACGCCGAAGGAACATTTCAAAGGGTTGATCTTCATCCCATAAAACCTGAGTATGTCGAACATTTCAGCCAAGTCTCGAATGTGGTCGTTTGACCGTCGTGACTTCACGAGCATGTCATCCACATAGACTTCCATCGTTCTACCCAGTTGGTCCTTGAACATTCGATTCACTAAACGCTGGTAAGTCGCTCCTGCGTTCTTCAATCCAAAGGGCATCACTACATAGCAATATAGTCTGACATTTGTAACGAAGCTGGTGTGTTCTTGATCTGGAATATGCATTGGGATTTGGTTGTACCCTGAGTATGCATCCATGAATGATAACAGCTCGTGTCCTGCGGTGGAGTCGACCAACTGATCGATCCTAGGCAACGGGAAACTGTCCTTTGGGTATGCTTTGTTCAAGTCGGAATAATCTACGCAAGTCCTCCATTTCCCATTCGCCTTTTTTACCAGCACGGGGTTGGATACCATTCAGGGTAGAGGGCGTCGCGGATGAACCCATTTGCTTTGAGTTTGTCCACCTCCTCTCCGAGAGCGGCGGACCTCTCCAGATCCATTCCTCTCCTTTTTTGTTTAACTTGAACGTATTTCGGGTCTATGTTCAACATATGACTCGTGATGGCAGGAGAAATCCCACACATATCAGAATGCGTCCAGGCGAAAACATCAAGATTCGCCCGGAGGAAGTCGCTAAGGTCTTCAGTCATCGCGGGGCCAAGCTGTGATCCGATCTTTAGTATTCGCGAAGGGTCGTCTCGGCTAACTGAGATGTCAATCGTTAATTCGGCCGGTGATGCCTTCTCTTCCCTGGGTTTCTCATCGTCGTCTCTCGGATCTATGTCTCTGAAGATCCGAGAACTGTGTCCGAGCCAGGGCTCGGGCACTACTTGTCAATTATCCGTATTAAGGATGCAGACGGGATTGTCCGCAACCTTTCCCTTCTCCCTCCAATGGGCCTCTCGAAGCTCAGCCACATAACAGGAACGACCAGCTACTTGGTCGCCATGAACAATACCTACTCCTTTGTCAGTTGGGAACTTCAAAGTTAAACACCACGGGGCTAACGCTGCCCTAAACTCAGCCAGGGCCGGCCGGCCCAGGAAAACATTATATGGAGAATCCACATCCAAAACTACAAAGGGTAGAATTCGCACTCTCCGACGCTCGCCTTGTCCCAGTTCAACTGGTAACTCGACATACCCCACTGCATCGGTCGCAGCGCCGTTAAAGCCGTGAATACGAGCTTTGGATGGTTTCAAGTCTTTTGTTTCCATTTTCATTTGGTCGTAAGCCTTCTTGAAGATTATGTTGACAGAACTCCCGCAATCAATCAGAATTGTTTTCACATATGCTGGTCCGATCGTCGCAGATATGACCATCGGGTCGATGGTCGGAGCCTCTATCTGATCAGCGTCTCTGTTTCTGAACACTATATCGTCTGTCATTACGCGCTGCTGCTTAGCGTGGGTCCCATCCTCCGCATTCGAACAACACTCAAAATCTGCATGCTTCAGGGAACTTGCATATCGCTCCATCTCTTGCCAATTATTATCTACGGGGTGAGGTCCGTCGATAATTGTATTTATGACTAGTCTACCTACGGGTCGGGCAGGCTCCTCCGGATGACGCGGGGCTGGTGCGCGACCTGGGTTGGACGTTCCCTGTCCTCCGTCCTGTGGATCCTTCACAAATTCTTGCAACTTCTTTTGCCTGATCAATTTCTCGATAGCGTCGTGCAGGTGTCTGCACTCTTCCGTATTGTGCCCATAAGTCTCATGGAAGCGACAATATTTCCCGGTCCGCTTCTGTTCCTCGGTTGATTCTTTTGGACGTGGCTTTCTGTATTGAAAAGTATTGCAGGTGGATAGGTAAATGTTCTCAAGTGGCGCGTTCAGCGGAGTATACTTGCTGTAGCTTGGAATTCTCGACTTCCACTTCCCCGCTTCTCTCTTCTTCCCTTGATTTCTTCCTCCGGACTCCTTAGGCTGCCCAGGCTTATTCTGGACATTGACTTGGACCTTTCCCGAGCTGTCTCCGGACTGTTTCACAGCAACGTTGCTTTTCGTAGACTCTTGGACAGGTCTTGGTGCCTTATCTCGTCTTACCCACCTGGCTTCCTCTCTCCTTATGAATTGGTGTGCCTTTGAGTAGAAACGCTCTAGTGTGGTCGGAGGTTTTCCTGCCAACCAGTCTCCAAATTCAGACTCCGGATCCACACCTCTCATCATAGCCATTAGAATTGCATGATCATTGGGATTACTGACTTCAGTTGCCGCGACATGGAACCTTTGTAAATATTCCTTCAATGACTCCCCGGGACTTTGGATTACACTTGACAGAGACATTACGTCCTTCGGACGAGTAGTGTGTATCCTGAACTGCTCAATAAACTTCTTTGCCAACTCCTCGAAATTGGATACAGACCGCGGAGGAAGTCGGGTAAACCACATAGTAGCGATCCCAGATAGAGTAATTGGAAAGCATCTACACTTGGTGGCATCATTTGCTCTAGCTGAATCCATCATCCATTCGTACCTCATGACATGCTTTCTGGGGTCAGTCTTTCCCTCGTACGCAGGGATAGTTGGCATACTAAACTTTCTTGGGTACGCCGCCTGCAACACAACATCCGTGAACGGAGTGTGACTTCTTGACACTCCCCAATCATCGTTCGATAAGCCCTGATTTTCTTTCATCAATTGCCTGATCATGGCTGTCAGATCTGGTGTCTGTATGGAAGGCGGAAGGTTAGAGTCTGTTCTACGCGCCTGTCCATGCTGATGCCTCCTCTCCTGGCGATCTGCCAATCGTGCGTCTTGAGGTTCGACATCGTTAGCGTTTTGATGATCTGGGCCTCCATCCTCCATTTGTACTCCGGTCCTGAAGTTTCCAGCTCTTGCTTGGTCACGGTCTCCAGCTGTTTGAACAGCAGCTTCTGCTCGTGCAGCTTCAGTCTTGCGGCGTCTGCGCCTGGGAGGTTCATCGGAGGAAGTAGAGCTGTCAGATGAGGAATAAGGAGCGGGATTGCCCCCAGCATTCTGTTGCTGCTGTTGATTGAGCTGTGCCATCAGGTTGGCGTTAGCTTGCATTTGCTCTCCTAGTTGTCTCCTGCTTTCCCTGAGCTCTCTCATCAAGTCGTTGAACTCTATTCTGGTGACAACTGGAGTTTGGTCCTGGGCGGCAATTCCTTCACCCGGAATTGCTGGTTGGTTGCTAGGTCCTGCTTGTTGCACGCTAGCAGTCTCGCGGGCATCCGCATTATGAGAAGCTGACCTGGTACGTGGTCCTTCCATTGTAGAGTTATCGGTATGAACTCTGAGTAGAATCAACGGATGTCCTATCAGTGAGTCAGATCTTCTTGGGGGGATTTGTTCCAGTAGCTTCAAAGCAGATCCTTGAGGTCTGAGAATTCAACTCTCAATGAAAGCACCAAAGTGTTAGCACCAAAATTGGTCACTAACCTCTTAGAGGAAGATTGTGTAGAGATATAAGTGATGAAAACAAATTAAACAGAGAAGAGAATGCTACTTTAAATGCAGAAAGTAAGAACACCAAATTTATAGTGGTTCAGCGTAATTGCCTACGTCCACTTTGAGGTTAAACTTTATTGATCTTCTTGATAGATGATTACAAATACAATTCGTGAATCGAATGCTTGAATGAATTTGTTAAGTAGAGAAGATGAGTCTCAAAAATGGCAGAGTCTCCCCAGTGTTCTCTCCCAAAAAAGGATCCCTTTTCACTGTGACCCTGCCCCTCTATTTATAGACAAATATGGGCTGGACTTCCCAAGTGGGCTGATGGCCGAACACTCTAGCCCGAGTACAGTGGTCGATGTATGCCGAGCAAGGTATGCCGAACGCCGCTATGCCGAACCATCCCTTCTATGCCGAACGGTGTGTTTGATGTATGGGAAGTGCAGAATGGTTGTCTGTTGAAGCCGAACGTGCCTCCATCCGAAGCTCTAAACCGAACAGTGCTCTCTGGCCGGACGACGCATCCTGGCCGAACGAAGCATTCTGTCCGAACGATACAGTCATGTTGAGTAGTCGTGTGCGCCGAACATCATCTGGATGCCGAGTACTCCTATCGCTGAGTTCTACTGGATGTCGAGCAATACGCCGAGTACTCATGTTGCCGAGTTCCTCTAAGTACCGAGTGCTCCTGTTGCCGAGTACTATGGATGCTGAGTACTACGCCGAGTACTATGAATGCTGGGTACTACGCCGAGTACTATGAGACGCTGAGTACTACGCCGAGTACTATGAGATGCTGAGTACTACGCCGAGTACTATGAGATGCCGAGCACTAGTTGATGCCGAGTAGTCCAGATGCCGAGTACTATAGATGCCGAGTACCTGCCAATGCCGAGTGCTCATTTGCCTGGTCAAATCTCCAGGAAACAATAATTAACCTTTAATCAATCTCATTTAGATGATTAATAAATTAAATTTTTAGCAAATCATTTTTAGAATGTAATAAACAGTAAAGATAATATACATATGTTAAAAATCAAAAATCTTAAACTCTGATACCAACTGTTTTTAAAATAGTGAGTAAATTATTTTAAAAACAGTTGAGGTAATGCTCGGGTCAGACCGAGTATTACATATTTTTAGGTAAGGACGTTCTGAAGCTCAGGAGTCGAGCTGGATGGCAGGAATGTATGGAGTGTTTCTACTGTGTTATATTATTGTATATCTGAGACTTGATAATTGTGTATATCCAGTGTCTGTATAAATGTGTAACTCTGATGTATTGAAATGTAATCGACAGATATAATATTGTTTTGTAAACTGTTATTATTTATTATTATATTTTATCCGCTGCGAATGTGAGATGTTGATGTTTCTGATCTTCTTCTTCTTCTTCTTCTATCTCTTTCTTCTTTTTATAACTATCTGGAATTTTCGGGTTCGAAAATTTTCGGGTCGTTACAGTGAAAACTGAAATGAAACATGCGAATAAAGAGAGACGCATGGAAATTTAATATGAAATAAAATGTCACAAATTAGAAATTAATTGAGGAGAAGAAAACGTTATTTATAGTTTGTATATTATTGGGGGTGTAATTAATTAAATTAAATATAAGATAAGGTGCCGACTAGGCGCATTGTAAGATTTGACACAACAATGAGTCAGCAGAAGTTTCTAGAGATTCTAATTTACGGTTGAAAGCACACCTAAAACACTATAAATATGACCTAAACTAACCTAGGTTTTCACTCTAAAATCAAAACCTAGCCTCCTTTCTCTCTCTTTTAAATATTTACCTACATTCTTCATTTATAAAATAAAATTATATTATATATATACATTCAAATAAAAAATGGAGATTGTACAAATTAGAGGAGATTTCTAAAGAATTTTGGTTGTTGTAAAAAAAAGGGATTCTAACTTTTGTCTTAGGTGAGTGATTGTAATTATTTTAAGATCTCTTTAAGTAATTTAAAATAATATGGTTTCCAATAGTTGTAGTTTTACTACGATTTTCTAGGAGTTCTCTACTATGTATTTCTTTTCTTTCTGCTTTTGTTCTTTCTATGTACTGGTTTATTATGAGGGATATTATATACTCTGATTTTGAGACTATGAATTTTTATTTCATAAAACATAATGGGTTTTGAGATATGGATGTTGTATTTGGTATTTGACTTATTTATGAAGCAATTATGAAAGTTTTATTTTAGTTTCCGCTGTTTTTACCTATTTTTGTCTTGTGAATCTTAGTCTCTGTTAGTTATATTTATACCTACAACGCACCACGCCTTTTAGTGTGTCCTTTTGGGTATATTAAGGGGTGTGGGGGTGTTAAAATGATTGTTCTCATCCTTTTGTTGTGTACTCTATAAGCTTTGCTTCTGGACGAGTATCCCATGAACATGCCTTCGTCAGCTTTTGGCTCAAATTTTCCCAGTTGATCACCTGTATTAAGAATAAAACACGGATAGCCAAAATTTTTGAAATATACAATGTTTGGCTTTTTGTTGAACCATAGTTCATATGGTGTTTTCTTAAGAATTGGACTAATCATAACTCTATTCATTACATAACAAGCTGTATTTACTACCTCTGCCCAAAAGGACAAGGGTGTTCATACTCATTTATCATAGGTCTAGCCAACTCTTGTAAGATTCGATTCTTTCTCTCGACTACTCCATTATGTTGTGGAGTATGTGGGGCAGAGAATTCATGTTTAAATCCATTTTCATCACAAAAATTTTCAAATTCTCCACCATGATCACTTCTTAACGAAATAACTTCCTTTTCATTTTGAACTAATTTTGTGAATTTAGTGAAGTAAGAAAATGTTTTTGATTTTTTAACTAAGAGGTATACCCACGTGTATCTAGAGTAATCATCAACTAATATGAAACAATATTTCTTACCAGCTAAACTTGCAATATCGTTAGGTCCAAACAAATCCATATGAACTAGTTTAAGGGCTTTAGAAGTACTTACAGTGTTCTTGGCATGAAACGATGATTTTTTAAGTTTTGCCATAGTACATGCTTTACATAGAGTTTCTATTTTGAAATCATGTGATAGCAAACCTCTTACCAAATCTTTTCTTTTTAATTTGTTTAACAGATTCATGCTAGCATGTCCTAATCGTCTATGACATAAATTTACTTCCACATCCTTAGCTACCAAACATTTTGAAAGAGTGAGATCATCAAAAGATAGAGAGTATATATTACCTTTCCTCTTACCTGCAAATAATGTTTCTTTTGATGATTGGTCAACAATT
Source organism: Allium fistulosum (assembly GCA_030737815.1). NCBI lineage: Eukaryota > Viridiplantae > Streptophyta > Magnoliopsida > Asparagales > Amaryllidaceae > Allium > Allium fistulosum. The sequence continues at coordinate 1,114,357,265 of CM060904.1, forward strand.
TTGCACAAGTCAGAACCAAAAACAACATTCATTCCCTTATCACATAACTGACTAATTGAAATCAAATTATGGTGTAGATTTTCAACATATAATACATCGTTTAAGGTAAACGTACTGTTACCTACTTTACCTTTACCGATAATTTTACATTTATCGTTGTTGCACATTGTGACTCTGTCATCTTTGTGCTTCTCTAGGCTAAGGAATTTTGATTTGTTGCTCGTCATGTGCCTTGAACAGCCAGAATCTAGGTACCACTCTTGTTGTTCCTTAGCCTGCCAACACACCTCGCTTGGCTCGTCATCATCGCTGTTATTTGTTTCTCCTGAAAAGCACAGATTTTCTTTTTCATTCTGACTGTCAGTGCTTGCATCATTATCTTCATTGTACTCACTACTAAGCATGACAAGGCGAGATTCTTTATCTTGGGAGGTTCTTTCATGAGTCACTTCAAGCGTGTGCCAGATTTCCTGCACAGTTAAACAATGTGAGACACAGTTAAATTCAGTTTGATCTAATGAGCAAATAATATAGTTCATAGCATTGGTGTTAGCAGTTTGCAGTTTATTTTCAAGATATGTCCATTGATCCATGGGTTTTTCAATTTCTTGATTATCTACCATTACTGTTGGTGTCCTATATCCTTTTTCAACAATATTCCAAGCATATATGATTTTCAGAAAAAAAATCATTCTATTTTTCCAATATGCATATTCACCATTGAACATGGGTGGTCTAACTATGGACTGACTCTCTACAAAAACATTATTAAATGAAGCCATTTTAAAAATAAAATTTTTGAAACAAAAATTGGTTTTTGTTTCTAGCTCTGATACCACTTGTAGCATCGTTTTCACCCTAAGGGGGTGAATATGGTGATACTAATAACAATAAAAATTAATGCGGATATAAAATAATAACAGAAAATAATGCAGCAGAGATCACACACAGATTTACCCAGCTTCGGCAATAACCAGCCTACGTGCTGCCACCAAGGTTTCTACTAGAAATTAAGTAGCCAGACGCTTACAAACATACGTAAACATGCGACACCCGCTAACTTGACTAACCTAACTCTAAGCTCAAAACCCTGCCACAACTCAACCACTGAGTTGCGAATTCTCAAACTACGCCCCGTAGTTTGTATCTAGTTACACAAATAGAAAGTTATACAATTTAAAAAATGAAAATAAAACTAAAACAAAATAAAACCAAACCCTATTATTTTAAACTAAAGCCCAATATTAAATATAAGACCGGCCCAAAAATAAATAAAGAAAACCGTTCCCCTTTTTTCTTCTGTGTAAAAACTTCAGCCATTCTTTCTTTGTTCCTCTTCAAATATTAGGGTTTTCGAAAAATTGAAGCTTCGCTTTAAAATTGATCGATCGAAATATGCTTTCACTTGATTGGCTTCGTCAATCGATTCTCTAGCCTTGATAGTTCGCGGCGGCATCAATTTGTGTTGAGCTCGACTGATGTGAAAGTGGTATGTGATTTGTCACCTTATTCGATTTTGATTATTGCTCGACTTGATTCGAGTTCTGGATTGGTTCGTGATTTATTTGCTTGCTCTCTGATTTTTCTTTGACTCCAATGAGAATTTTCCGATGATGAATTTGGGTTAAATATGGAACGAAACCTTAAATTATGTTTGTATATTTTGTTTTGAATTCTTCAATTTATCTGCTTGGCCATTTGATTTTTTCTAGAACATTTGTGATAAATCTGACTTGTTCATATAATCATCAGTTGAATATTGCTTGAATAGTTTGAGTCGGTTCCTTCTTCTGCTCCTACGACTTTGGCATTTTGAATTTTGAGATGATCTGGACTTTGACTTGTTCAATCGTTCAATTCTTTGTTGGCATTCAATTTTCGATTTCTTTTCGAAACTGTTCCTTCACTTTGGTCGAACTGCTACAAACCATTTCTCTTGTAAACTGCTTCACTGTTTTAATGTGTTTTCTCCATGTATATACATACATATATGTATGTATATATGTGTGTGATTAATGCATGTATATATGTCACCGTGCTTATGCTCATTCATGTATGTCACCCTATGTTGCATGTTTGTCTCCTCTGATTCATGTGCACTGGCTTGATGTACATGTTGAAATTCGTGTGTAGTCTCATTGAAGTCTTGCTCTTTATCTTGCTTTTGTTCATGCCTGAGTTTTCATTTGAGTCTTCATGTTGTATTGTTGAAACTGAGCTTGTTGTTGTTGTGTGCTCTGACCAGTCTGGGTTCAGTGATGACCTTGTCAGTTTGCATGTTGGATTTCATGTTCACAATTGTGTTGTTCACTTGAGTCTAATTGTATGTTGATCTGGTTCACTTCAGTTTTGTTTGGTTCGAATTTTGGTTCCTTGCAATTGCTTCGAGCCAGTTCATGGTTTGCTTGTGAATCTAGTCTGGGTTCTAACATTGTTGTATGTGTGTGTTCATGTCTTCATACTTGTATATTATGGTGTGTGTGTGTGTGTGTGTTCATGTGGCCTTGTATTTGAACCTGCCTGCCTCTGAACTTTGTTTTCATGTTCATGTAGTGTTGCACTTGACTATATGTGCTTAATTCCTTTGTATATTGAACCGGTTGTCTGCATTTCAGTGTACTGGTCTGGTTTTGAACTTGTTCCACTGGTTTTTGTTTTGCACTACACAATAACACCGGTCTGGTTTGGGTTGCCTCTGAACCTCCATTTGCTCATTGATTTTGAAATTCATGCACATATTCATGTATATACATGCATACATATGCATGTATATATATGTAATTGTGTAGTACATGTGTTGTATCCATTTATACTCTATTTGGTTTCCAATTAAAGTTTGATTTCCAATCGTGAAACTAATTCCCAAATATTAGTTCGAGTGAACTGATTTGGTTCTTCTTTCATGGCAAGAATCCATGAATCACCCATTGATGCTTCTTTTGGATTTATAGGTTTATTAGTTGAAATAAATGCGACATTACTCATCTTATTTAGTTGATTTCTGGTTTTTACAACTGACTCTATACTTCCTAGAATATTTTCCTTCGGATAGACTTTCAAAAAAAATGTTCGTTCATTTGTATTTGAATTTTTGGTATTATTATTTTCATTATTAGTAGTTTCGTTAATTGTAATATCGTTATTCTCCCTAGGATTAATATTTCTTCCTCATTATTAATTACTTTTAAATTTTTATCAAATGAAACGTGTAAAGTTTTTTCAATAGTGTCAGTTCTAGTATTAAAAACTCTACAAGCCTTGCTTCTATTTGAATAACCAATAAATATACGATTATTGCATCTAGCGTCAAAATAATCTAAATTATCTTTTATATTTAGCATAAAACATTTACTGCTAAAAACTTTAAAATAAGATACTTTTTCCTTTTATCAAAAATAATTCACAAGGTGTTTCCTTGGTTAATGGTCTTATTAAAATTCTATTAAAAATATAACATGTTATAACAACTGCTTCAGCCCAAATTTTTTTGGTAAATCACTATCATTTAGTATAGTCCTATCACATTCTTGTGTAGTTCTCTTTTTATGTTCAACAATTCCATTCTGTTGAGGAGTTCAGGTAAAGAAAAGTTATGTGAAATTCCTTTCATATTACAAAAAGTTTCAAAATTTTCATTCTCAAATTCTCCTCCATGATCACTCCTTACCGTTTTAATTTTAACTGACTTTTGATTTTGAATTTTCTTGGTGAAAAATTTAAACATTTCAAATGCTTCACTCTTATATTTTAGAAATATTGTCCAAGTGTATCACGAATAGTCATCTACTATTACAAAAACATACATGTTATGATTTATTGATTGTACTTGTGATGGTCCAGAAAAGTATAAGTGAAGAAGTTCTAAGGGATGTGTAGTCGAAATCATGTCTTTTGATTTGAATGAACTTTTGTGAAGTTTTCCAAGTTGACAAGCGTCACATAGGTTATTGACACTAAAACTCATTTTTTGAAGTCCTCTAACAAGTTCATATCTGACAACTTTGGATAAATGTTTAAAATTTAAATGACCAAATCATCTATGCCAAATCCAAGGGTTACTGGCTTCATCCAAAAGATAGAGATTATTATTAGACACTTCCATGCTCAAAGTGTAAATGTTACATTTCCTAACCCCTTCAAAAATAATTCTATACTCATTATCCTTGATGTGGAAAATGTCTTTTTCAAACTTAATTTTGAAACCCTTATCACACAATTGATTAATACTAAGCATGTTATGTTTTAAATTCCTACCTTGCAAAACATACGAAATAATATGATTTTTAGAGTTACTAACATTGCAAATGCCGATGACGTATCATTTTGAGTTATCTCCAAAATTAACCATTCTTCCATCTTTGCAAACAATTTCTTATACGATATATGATTTCCAGTCATATGCCTTGAGCATCCATTGTATAGTATCCATTTGTCCTTCTTGATTAGTGATGTATAGTTATCAGGTGTATGTTCGCTATTCTCCATATAACATATCTGTTCCTGCAATTTTACTTTATACACTTTCGTATTATCAAATGACTTTTCAATATTATTAGTTCCTAATTTATTTGAGGGTAACTGTAACGACCCAGAATTTTGGACACTTCATATTTAAATATCTGAATTATTTAAATATTTGAATCTTGGATTAAATGTGGTTAAATTGATTTAATAACCATTTTAATCCCTTTTAATTAATACATATTAATGGTAAACTTGTTTTGGAAAAATGTTTACAAAAATAGATATTTTGAAGAAATATTGATAATGTGACCGAAAATCGTTTTATCGATAAACAGCTCTTTATTCAAAAAAAGTTGTTCAAACATTTTTTACATACACTAAAATACATAGGAAATCATTAATAACAGAATAATATTTAGCAATAAACCACTTTCAGGGAATCTTCTAGAAGCTTGAGTGGAGATATCTGTGGAGGAGGGCACTTTGGGAATCCTTAAGGCTTTAGTAAAGGAAGTGGAAAGGTGAGATGATGGGCAAATGGAGGGTGAGCCTTCTTGGTCAGAAATGGAGGGGGAGAATGGAAGGGTATGGTAACCCTTGAAGCCTATATAAACACACACACCCCACTTGAATTCACTTTTACAATTTCTAAGCAAAAATAAACTAGCTCTTCACTCCTCTTTTTTCATAGTTTCCCAAGAACTAATTAATTCAAACCAACTCTAAACTTCACCAAACTCTAGTATATAGTCTAACACAATATAGCAACGCCTTTCATCAACTCAAATTTGGAAAATTTGGAGCATACAACCCACATCGTTGCATGACCGTGAGCAAGATAGGCCATTTGTGCCTATGGCCAAGAGCAAGCAAGGAGGATGGTTGGGCTTGGTGGTTGTTTGGTTTAGGTAGGAAGATGAAAGCTTAGTGGAAGCTTATGCTTGGTTGTTTTCTTGGTTTTAGGTCAGTTAAATCACCACTTAAATGAATATGAAGTGTTTATATTATTGTTTGAAACCATATATACGTTGCTTGACTTTATATTATGATGTTTGATTTTGATTCTTGCTTTGGAAAGCAAATGGCATATGTAAATGATTTGTTTGGACTTGTATGACCTTCTCTGACTTGTTGCATAGCCCTAAAATAAAGCACAAAGATTGGTTGGACTTGGATTAGAATTAGACTTGATTTGGTTATGGTCTTATAGCGATAGTCGCTACAAACGCACTTTGAAAATTTCTTGTGTTTGGCATTTTCTATTAAAATTTGTAAAGAGATCCTTAAGGGTTTCTCGCCATGGTTAGGATGTATTATGTTTACTTCAAAATGATTGGATACTAAAAAGTTTGTTATCATATGGAAAATCGATCACATATTCAAAAATGTCCAAGGTCACAGTCTTACACGCACTTTTATAATGCTATATTTTCCCTAAACCAATTTTTACAGCATTCTGGAAATGCTGTCATTTCTGTTTGAGAGTTTAAATTGTTTTGGAATAACTTTAAATTTAAGTATTTGACTTAAGCATTTGACTTCAATATTTTAAGGGATCTTTTCTAACTTATATTAGAGCATTTTAAATGTGGTTTGGAATTTTATATATTTTTATTAATTACTTATGAATTATTAAAGTAAGTTGTTTATTTTTATAAAAGGACAACATGTGTTTTGAACTTTTGAGTCATTTTTAAAACAAGTATTTTTAAGTAATATTTTAAATGAATGTTTTAAGCCATATTATAAGTATTTTTAAGTATATATAAATTTTTAGAAAATTATTTAATTATTTTATTTAAGTATTAAAAAGCTTTTGTAATATAATATCTTTTAAATTGTTTTTAGAATTTTATTAAATATCTTAGCTTTATAAATAAATTAGTATACATACATACATAGATATATATATATATCAGTTTTAAAGGTTTTCAGTAAACATATAAGTTCTAGAAAAGTAAGTAAGTCTTTTAGAAAAGAATAAAAGGCAGTTCTGAATTATAACACTTGTATTATAATAAATGGTTTTGTAAAGTTAATTTAAAAGAATATTACCTTGTTGACTAAGTGTAGATATACTTGGATCTTTAATTGAATGTTTCTAAAGATAATGACAAGAATGAAATGGTTTTGGTTTTGTTGTGACAATGTATTAATAACATTTGTCTTTAACCCATTCTGATTATACTTAGTAAAGTAATTAGATCTTTAAAAAGAATATTTTAAAGATAATTATAAGTGAAATGGTTTTTGGTTTATAGTAACGATGTTTAATGGAAATTGTTTTAACCCATTAAAGTATACTTGTGCAAATGTGAAATGTTGTTTAAGATTGTTGAATATTCTTATACCATTTGGAATAAGAATATGGATACATTTCTAAGTATTGAAAAGAGTAGAAATGAATAGCAAATTGTAGAAATGAATAGTGAAATAGTAACGTACATGTATATATCTTTTATAAAGGTATTTTAATTATATATGCAAGTATTTACAAAGAAGTTTTAATTAATAAAAGAACTTATTTAATAAAAAAGGATGAGGAGTTGCTTGTGTGATTAATCATGCTTTGTGTGACTTAATCGTGCATGTGTGACTTAATCATGCTATGTGTGACTTAATCATGCTTTTTGTGTTTACTTAGTTATGGAAAGTAATTAACTATACTTAACACTAAAATTCGATGAAGTAGGTTTGTTCTATCTGTGAGATTTAAGGATGATGTTCGAGTAGGGTTTAGAAGCAATAGTGCTCTAACATACCGGCTTCACTCTTGAACGAGGGATAGGGTGAGACAAAAAGCTCAAAGACGTGTTGAGTATAAGAAACTTGATTCCCATAAGCGATCGTTTTTAAACTAGATAATTGACTAGTCAACTATCAAAATTGACCAAAATAACTTAAATATCTAGAAGAAACACGATGGTTATATAGTATAGTTATCTTCGGTGATACAATACTATACGTATAAAATCATCTTGCTCATCTAGGAAAAATGATAAGGAAATCTGTCCAGATAGGAGATGATCTCCAACCTTATGTATTTTTTATTTATTTATAAAAGAACCAGGTTTAAGTTGACTGTAAGTCTATTGATTAGTCTCGTCCGATAAGCGGGGGGTGTGCTTATATGAGATAACTCAAAATCATAACCACTTGAAAACCATATACGTGGTTTATGTTCTAGAAGCGGTTGTAAAGAGAATTGTTATAGAGTTGCATCGTTTATCCTAAGGTTAAGTTCAAGGGAGAGGTCAGCATTAACATTTTGAACGATGCTATCGTGGGGGATTGTCTATCTTGAGGGTGATTCCAAAAGAGAGGACAACATTAGTATTCATTAGAGGACTTATGAATGATTTCATTTGGGGATTCATGGACTATTTGATATGCTAGAATCCATAGAGAGATTCAAGATCTGTTCAAGTGATAAGGACTTGTGTGATGAGATGATGAACGTGAATTCACCATCGGTAAACAAAAAACCATAGTAGGGGGAATAGCCAGAGGGGTTAGCAAACCCAAGAGTATATCGTTCTATATCTAGTGACACTTTTGCAGACGCATGCGAGATGAATAATACTTGAAGCCATGTGATGGAGCATGGCTTAGCTATGGCTTCCCTATGGTATAATTATCTAGAGATATACGATGCTCGAATGGATATCTCTGATTGTTGTGCAGAAGATCCGTCTCCATTTACTAAGGGCGTCTCCATGGAAATCTTACACATATACGAATGTGCCTTAGCGGTATTTATTGTATACCTAATATTTTTGTTATATACACGCAGCATAGCTATTTTCTGATTTGACATTATCTATTATATCACCTTATGTACTAATCATATGGTTTGGTTTCTTTTGAGTGGAAAACTAAACGGTGATTCGTATGGTCTCAAAAGTTACGGTTATATGTTGGATACAAATTTTGAGTTTCTCACACTAGACTTATGTTTGACTTGTGGTTTTATATTTCCCTTATTTCCATGGGTGCTCTTTCGAGTAGTCTGAAAAAACATGTTTTCATTGATGTTTATTGGAGCTCAAGGAGACGAGTTGGATGCATTCACCTACTATAGTATTCTTCTTTCCACTACATTACTGTATTGTACATATCAGCATACATAAGTACAGGTTATTATAATTGTCCAAGCTGATGATAATACTCATGATTGTAACTCTTAAATACTATGTATCTTAGAGTGATAGTTTGTATTGCCTTTTGATATTATATTATGAGATTTTTATGTTATGTTCTCTTCTTCCTTGTTATGTTTCTTTTATTTTTAATTTACCCTAACAATTTATCTTTTTGGCACTTGAGTGCTTGGCACATGAATATCGTGGATGTATTAGTATCGATATTTGGGGGTCGAAAAAGCGTATCGTTACAGCAACATATGGATTTTATAACTTTGTTTTTCTACAAAAGTGTTAAAAAGTGTACTACCTGTGTTACTAGCCATTTATATTTTTCAAAAATCAAATAATGAATTTTTGAAAATGTAATGACCCGTATTTTTACGGATCGAAAGATAGTAAAACAGTTGTCATTAGATCGATAGTATTGATAAGTCGTTCGAAACTTAAGTCGTGTAGTAGCTTAGGTCGTATAGAAGTTTGGGACGACTTAAGAGATTGGAGCGACCTAAGGAGTTTGTTCGTGATAAGACTTAGGTCGTGAAAAAGGTTAGGTCGTGGAGCGACTTAAGGGAGTTGGTGACTTAAGGATTATGGGATAAGTCGTGTAGAAGTTAGGTCGTGTGGTGGCTTAGGTCGAGTGAACGACTTAAGAGTTAGCGGCATAGGGATAGCGACCTAGGGGACTGGGCGAGTTAGCAACTTAAGGAGGATAGGTCGGCAACGACCTAAGGAAGTTGGTGGTAGCAGTTAGCGACCTAGGGGTTGAGTAAGTTAACGACTTAAGGAAGTTAAGTCATGGACGAGTTAAGGTGTTAGGTCGATTGAGCTTGCTATAGCGTGTTTAGTTAAGTCGTAGACGACTTATGTTAGGACGCGTGGGTGCTTAATTCGTTAGGATATTTCTGTAGTAGGCCTGAGTCGTTAAAGTCGTTAAGTCGAAACCCAGTTAAGTCGTTAGGCCACATTTTTGTTAAGTTGTAAGTCGCGCACTTGCGTTGTCATTAAGTCGTTGAGTCGCATGGGTATTTAAGTCGCTAGATCGTGAGTATAATTAGGTCGGCATCCCAGTTAAGTCGTAGGGTTTGCTAGACCGTGTGTGTGTTAGGTCGCAACTTTTTGTTAAGTCGCTAAGCCGAACCTCAGTTAAGTCGTGGGGTTTTAGGTCGTATGTTTTATGAGTCGTAGGTCGTGGGATTTCTTAAGTCGTGGACGACTTAAGGGGGGCGGACGACTTATGGATCAGCCTATAAATACACGTCCATTTCTTCACTTTTTGGGATTCGGATTTTGAAGCGACGAAGTCCTGCCATTTTGAGAGCTCGAGTGCTGCACTTCTTCACTTCTTTTCTCCACTTTAATCTTGTGATTCCTTCCATCCAAATTGAAGATCAAATCGAAGATCCAAGAGCTTAGATTGAAGATCTACATTCTTCGAAGAGAGATTTCATCGTTTGAAGCGGAATTTTGATAGATCGAGTTAGATCCTTCGCTGTCTAGATCTGAAGTGTGTTGCTTTTAAGGTGTTTAGGTGATTTGGTGAGTGGTGGTTATCTCTCACACGGATCCAAAGGAGTATATCGGATTGGTGGCTTGATTTGGTGTTAAAATAGTGATTTCCATGCATTTTCTTAAACTTAAGTATAGATCCATTGTTCATGATGATTTGACATCCATTTTACTACATGTTAATCTATGCAAGTTTATTCATCAAGTTGTAGAGATATTGCTCATGTTTCATGCTTGTTAGATTTGGACTCTTTATTTACAAGATTGCCATTATTGTTATAATTGTTTATTAGATCATGTTTGAATGCTTGATTACTTGGATTAATGATTGACTTGATTGATTGTTATAAATTAGTTGATTGATGATTTGATTTGGACAAGTTAGTCGAAGATGATTCAAAAGCTAAGGGAAAGGCTCTTGAATTGGAAAAGCTGCTCGTGGCATATGTGGCAGATGATGAAGCTCATATGGATAGATTTGATGATGTTGATGTTGAGATGAGGCTTTGCTATGATGAGATGAAGCGAGGCATGATGTGAGATAGCCTTGGTTTAATCCAGATGGGATCATTCCAAGCATGTTGTTAACTCGGTGAAATGGTTCGGGTTTGAGGATAATGGTTTGCTCGAGAGGCGCTTGAGCTAGTATGGAAATAGTCGTCGAGGAGGATGACTAGAAGGCTGAGGTTTCAACGTTATTGAAGGTTCTAGCAGACTCAAAGCAAGAGTACGCTGGGCAGATTCGATAGTCCCTAAAGACTATGATTGTAGTTGAGTACTCTGGGCAGATTCGATAGTCCTAGGCATGGGCTGCGACGACGTGCGGAGTTCTGTCTAGAACCGGGGTTGCCATTAACCCTTAACGGACGGCTGAAAGAATGTGCCGGTCATTCAATTAACGGTGGTATCGAAGCAATGATAACAGTGATAGCCTGAGTCATGGATGTTTGGTTGTACCGTCATTCGGTCTCAAGAGCGATGTTTTCTGGGTGATTATCTGATCTTGGTTTAGGCCTTGGGGGTTTGTACTTGGAAAACACCGACCTTGACTCGAGTGATAATTGCTTTACTTTAATTGTCTGATTGCTATGTTTACTTCTGCTTAGTGTGTCTGGGGGCTATCACTGTAGAAAGAGGTGGAGTGGGAGGGTTGGGTTCCTATTCCTTTTACCTTTATGCTCTTTTGGTATGTTGTTAGTTAATTTACCGCTCACTAAGACTGTTGTCTGACTCAAGGTTTTATGTTCAACTCTTATTACCTTGGGCTGTTCATCCATTTTGGGATGGGCAGACTAGGTAGCAGGTGACAGGTGCTGTTCTTAGTTACCAACGATGCTGATGACGAAGACGAGCTGGAGGCTTGCATATTACTTTCTTACTATATGTACTGGATGTTCCGCTGCTTGTATAATTCTCTGAGTGATATGTAGTGAGGCTTGATGTATTGACTATTGAGATGTTTGTATTCAACTATTATGAAGCTATATTGATGAGATTCTTTTTTTTGTGAAGCTTCACTATATATATTCTCTATTGTATTTTGTCCATGCGCTGTGAGTAATACGATAGATTCTGCTATTTTAAACTTAACCTTGGCAATCGTCCATGGCTGCCTGGCACACCTTACAGCGCACTATATCTATGTTTTAGTGCAGGGGTCATGGGCGGTCGTCACATTTGGTATCAGAGCTTTGGTTAATCGATTTTAGCCAACGCTCGCTGACGTAACTACGTATGAGAGACGTAATTGTATTTTGATGGATGATAACTATATATAATATAGTAGCTTAGAAGGGTTTGAGTCCTTTATGCAGTTGTTTCTCAAGGTGTATTAATCATTCCTTTTTATAGATATTAAGGATGAGTCGAAGAGGGAGACCAGCTGCTAGGGAAGGCCGTGCTACTGAGGGGGCTGCCGATTATGTTGCTTTGTTCGAAGCTATGATGACTTCGATCATGAGAAGGATGCCAGACCCGGGGTCAGCAGTTGAAGTTAGAATTCAAGTTCAAGCTCCAAGACCGGTGGATTTTGCTAAGCTGTGTAAAGACTATACTGCTCTTGGAGGGAAGGTTTTCTTAGGAACAGAGTCAACTATTGAAGTCCAGAGATGGATAGATGCTTGTAGAAGGATCTTTGGTGATTTAGGAATCGAGGATGCAACTAGAAGGAAGCTTGCATCAAGACAGCTTCAAGGAAGAGCTTCTGATTGGTGGAACTCTATCACCATTGATACTCCGGAGGAAGAAATTACTTGGGAGCAATTCCAAGCCAGATTTGAAGCTATGTTCATTTCTACAGCTCAGAAATCTGTTCTGTTTAAGAAGTTTGTGGAGCTCAAGCAAGGTGGAAGACCAGTTCTTGAGTATGTTTCTGAGTTTGAAGCTTTGTCCATGTATGCCAGGTCGTATATTGAATCTTCGTACCAGAAGAACGAGAAGTTTGTGACAGGCTTGGACAGTTATCTTGGGAGGCAGTTGGTGGATCATTTAGACGATCCATTTGAGAAGCTTGTAGAGAAGGCTCTCAGACACGAGAATCTGTTTCCTAAGGAAGGATCTGTTGTTGCTATGGCCAAGGAAGAGTCTAAACCACAGCAGAGTGGAAACAAGAAGAGGAAGCAGCAGCAAAAGGGTAAGGATGGTCAGAAGAAGCCGAAGGGCGAAGTGACCTCTATAATTGTCAGCAGAAGGGCCATTTCTCCAGAGATTGTAAGAATCCGAAGGTGCCGGCGAAGTGCCACAACTGTGACAAGCCGGGGCATATTAAGAAGAATTGTCCAGAACCGCGGAAGGACAAGAAGATTGTGCAAGCTTATGCTTTGGGGGCTGTTCCATCATCTTCAAAAGCTCCTACTGCTGAAGAGAAAGGAAAGAGTGTGGTGGTTCAAGGTACTCTTTCCATATGTGGTGTTCCAGTTAGAGTGTTATTCGATACTGGGGCGTCGCATTCTTTTGTTTGTAATGAACTTGTAGGCCGGTTGGGTTTAGAACCGGATATCGTTGATAGGCCATTGGTTGTGACTAATCCAGTTGGGGGTTCGTCATGTCTGTGTATGCTATGCCGTGGTCTAATTGTATTGAGTCATGATTGCTCTTTTGTTTGTGATTGTTTTGTTCTGAACTTTGCGGGGTTCGAAATTATTTTGGGTATGGACTGGCTTAGGAAGTATGCGGCAAAGGTTGATTGTGAAAGGTTGGAGGTGACAGTCGAGAATGTGGAGGCGCGAAAGGTTGTGATACGATGTAAGCATGAGGAAGGCGTCTTCATGAGCTTCATGTATTCGCTGGTTTTTCCACGGGATGGACTGTCATCGCTGCCAATCGCTAATGGATTTGAGGATGTCTTTGATGAGGTCAAAGGGTTACCGCCGCATAGAGAGATCGAGTTTCGTATCGATCTAGTTGAAGGAGCCAGACCTGTTGTGATGCCTCTTAGGCGGATGGCGCCTAGGGAACAGCAAGAGTTGAGGGTGCAAGTTGATGATCTTTTACAGAAAGGATTCATTCGACGTAGTGTGTCCGAATGGGGTGCACCAGTTGTGTTTGTAACCAAAGCGGATGGATCGTTGAGGTTGTGTGTGGATTGTCGTGAGCTGAATAAAGTGACTAAGAAGAACAAGTATCCATTGCCGAGAATAGATGACTTGTTTGATCAGCTTCACAAAGCTAAGGTGTTTTCTTAGATGGATTTGGCAATGGGATTTCACCAGTTAAGAGTGGCTAAGGATAGTGTGCCGAAGACTGCTTTTAGGACACCATCTGGTTTTTTTGAGTGGCTGGTAATGCCGTTTGGATTGACCAATGCACCATCATATTTTGTGGATCTTATGAATAGAGTGTTCAGAGATCAGTTGAACAAGTTCGTACTAGTGTTCATGGATGATATTTTGATTTATTCTAGAACCGAAGAAGAGCACAAGACGCACTTGCGTATTGTTTTGGAAACCTTACGGAAACATCAGCTGAAGCCTAAGTTTTCGAAGTGTCACTTCTGGAAGAGCGAAGTGAGGTTCTTAGGCCATATTATCTCTGGAAACGGAATAGCGGTTGATCCCGCTAAGGTGGCAGCAATCCAGGATTGGGTTAGACCTAAGAATGCATCTGATGTGAGAAGTTTTCTTGGATTAGCAGGAAATTATCGTGATTTATCAAAGACTTTTCCAAGGTGGCTGCACCATTAACAGGATTGACGAAAAAGAATCAAGTATTCAGATGGGATGCTAAGTGTGAGCAAGCTTTCGGAATCCTGAAAGAGCTATTGACAAGTGCTCCTGTTTTGACTATTCCAAGTGGAAATGATGAGATGGTGGTTTACATCGACGCATGTGGTACTGGACTTGGAGCAGTGCTGATGCAGAAGGGTAAAGTTGTTGCGTATGCAAGTCGACAACTGAAGCCGCATGAAAGGAATTATCCGACTCATGATTTGGAGTTGGCGGCGATTGTATTTGTTCTGAAGATGTGGAGACATTACTTATTGGGAGTTCGATTCGAGTTGTTTACAGATCATAAGTCGTTGAAGTATCTTTTCTCCCAAAAGGATTTGAATCTTAGGCAGCAACGATGGCTAGAGTTTTTGGCATCATATGATTTTGGTATAGCCTATACTCTGGGAAAGGGTAACGCAGTGGCAGATGCGTTAAGTCGAAGACATGCAGGATTGGGAGCCATGTTTTCAGAATGGAAGAGTCTCGAGTATTTAGCTGGATTTGACTTCAGGCCCAGATGTGAATTGGAACCTGAGATGTTGGCAAACTTATCGATAAGACCGACTCTTGTGGAAAGGATTGGCGAGGGCCAAAAGCGAGACGATAAGCTTGTCAAGATTATCTGTGATTTGGAATCTGGATTGGACCCAGAAAAGGATAAAGGATTCGAGGTTGATCGAGAGGGTTGGCTTCGGAAGCAAGGACGACTAGTTGTTCCTGATATAGATGAATTAAGAGATGAAGTTCTGAAGGAAAGTCATCACTCGAAGCTGACAATTCATCCAGGGGGAAATAAGATGTATCAGGATATGAAGAGAACCTATTACTGGGAAGGTATGAAGAAGGATGTTGGAAATTTTATTTCCAAGTGCATGAACTGCCAGTTGGTAAAAGCTGAGCAAAAGAAGCCTAGTGGATTGCTTCAGCCTTTAGAAGTTCCTACATGGAAGTGGGAGCAAATATCGATGGATTTTATCGATGGACTACCTAGAACAAGAACGGGAAATGAAGGGATTTGGGTCATCGTAGATCGTCTGACTAAGAGTGCAAGATTCATTCTTGTTCGATCAACTAGGACTGCATCAAAGTTGGCTGAGCTGTATGTTAAGTGGATAGTTCGATTCCATGGTATTCCGAAGAGTATAGTGAGCGATCGAGACACATTGTTCACTAGTGAATTTTGGAAGAGCTTTCAGGAAGTTTTGGGAACCGAGTTGTGTTCGAGTACAGCTTATCACCCCCAAACAGATGGTCAGACTGAGAGAGTCAACCGAGTTTTGGAAGATCTCCTCAGAGCATGTGTTTTAGATTTCGGAGGATCATGGGAAGATCATCTTCATTTGGTGGAATTTTCGTATAATAACAGTTACCAGTCAAGCATTGGTATGGCACCGTATGAGGCATTGTATGGAAGACCATGTAACTCTCCGACATGTTGGTTCGAAACAGGAGAAAAGTTGATACTTAGGCCAGAAATGATTCGTCAGACTTCAGATTGCATAGAGATCATTCGGCAATGAATGAAGGCAGCCCAAGACCGACAGAAAAGTTATGCCGATAAGCGTCGTAAGGATTTGGAATTCGACGTAGGTGATATGGTTTTTGTAAAGATTTCTCCACTGAAGAATGTTATTCGATTCGGGAGGAAAGGAAAATTGACTCCGAGATTTGTTGGACCATTCCCGATCATCAAGCGAATTGGAAAGCTCTCCTATAAATTGGAGTTACCAGAAAAGATGTCGGGTGTGCACAATGTTTTTCATGTATCGTATCTACGGAAGTATGTGCACGACTCGAATACAGTGGTTTCTACTGATAGCTGTGAAGATTTTGAGATTGATCCAGTTGTTGAGAGACCTCGTAAGCCGCTTCGTGTTGTGGAAACTGACATGAAACAGCTTAGGAGGAAGGTAGTTAGGTTGCTCAAGATACAATGGAGTGATGATGTTAACGACTGTACATGGGAGGTGGAAGAGAGGATGAAGGCAGCTCATCCTGAACTCTTCAAGGTATGGCCATGAGGTGTCGTGTCATCTCACGACATTGTAACTTGTTCTAGTTTTAGAATTCTGCATGCTAGGCTAGAATTGGACGCATGGTTTGTTGATTGCTATGGATGGTAGGCATGCAGAATAGTTTTTGATTGCTCTTGTTTGTTTGGAATTTCGGGGGCGAAATTCCTAAAGGGGAGAGAATGTAACGACCCGTATTTTTATGGATCGAAAGATGGTAAAACAGTTTTCATTAGATCGATAGTATTGATAAGTCGTTCGAAGCTTAAGTCATGTAGTAGCTTAGGTCGTATAGAAGTTTGGGACGACTTAAGAGATTGGAGCGACCTAAGGAGTTTGTTCGTGATAAGACTTAGGTCGTGAAGAAGGTTAGGTCGTGGAGCGACTTAAGGGAGTTGGCGACTTAAGGATTATGGGATAAGTCGTGTAGAAGTTAGGTCGTGTGGTGGCTTAGGTCGAGTGAACGACTTAAGAGTTAGCGGCATAGGGATAGCGACCTAGGGGACTAGGCGAGTTAGCGACTTAAGGAGGATAGGTCGGCAACGACCTAAGGAAGTTGGTGGTAGCAGTTAGCGACCTAGGGGTTGAGTAAGTTAACGACTTAAGGAAGTTAAGTCGTGGACGAGTTAAGGTGTTAGGTCGATTGAGCTTGCTATAGCGTGTTTAGTTAAGTCGTAGACGACTTATGTTAGGACGCGTGGGTGCTTAAGTCGTTAGGACATTTCTGTAGTAGGCCTGAGTCGTTAAAGTCGTTAAGTCGAAACCCAGTTAAGTCGTTAGGCCACATTTTTGTTAAGTCGTAAGTCGCGCACTTGCGTCGTCATTAAGTCGTTGAGTCGCATGGGTATTTAAGTCGCTAGATCGTGAGTATAATTAGGTCGGCATCCCAGTTAAGTCGTAGGGTTTGCAAGACCGTGTGTGTGTTAGGTCGCGACTTTTTGTTAAGTCGCTAAGCCGCACCTCAGTTAAGTCGTGGGGTTTTAGGTTGTAAGTTTTATGAGTCGTAGGTCGTGGGATTTCTTAAGTCGTGGACGACTTAAGGGGGGCGGACGACTTATGGATCAGCCTATAAATACACGTCCATTTCTTCACTTTTTGGGATCCGGATTTTGAAGCGACGAAGTCCTGCCATTTTGAGAGCTCGAGTGCTGCACTTCTTCACTTCTTTTCTCCACTTTAATCTTGTGATTCCTTCCATCCAAATTGAAGATCAAATCGAAGATCCAAGAGCTTAGATTGAAGATCTACATTCTTCGAAGAGAGATTTCATCGTTTGAAGCGGAATTTTGATAGATCGAGTTAGATCCTTCGCTGTCCAGATCTGAAGTGTGTTGCTTTTAAGGTGTTTAGGTGATTTGGTGAGTGGTGGTTATCTCTCACACGAATCCAAAGGAGTATATCGGATTGGTGGCTTGATTTGGTGTTAAAATAGTGATTTCCATGCATTTTCTTAAACTTAAGTATAGATCCATTGTTCATGATGATTTGACATCCATTTTACTACATGTTAATCTATGCAAGTTTATTCATCAAGTTGTAGAGATATTGCTCATGTTTCATGCTTGTTAGATTTGGACTCTTTATTTACAAGATTGCCATTATTGTTATAATTGTTTATTAGATCATGTTTGAATGCTTGATTACTTGGATTAATGATTGACTTGATTGATTGTTATAAATTAGTTGATTGATGATTTGATTTGGACAAGTTAGTCAAAGATGATTCAAAAGCTAAGGGAAAGGCTCTTGAATTGGAAAAGCTGCTCGTGGCATATGTGGCGGATGATGAAGCTCATATGGATATATTTGATGATGTTGATGTTGAGATGAGGCTTTGCTATGATGAGATGAAGCGAGGCATGATGTGAGATAGCCTTAGTTTAATCCAGACGGGATTATTCCAAGCATGTTGTTAACTCGGTGAAATGGTTCGGGTTTGAGGATAATGGTTTGCTCGAGAGGCGCTTGAGCTAGTATGGAAATAGTCGTCGAGGAGGATGACTAGAAGGCTGAGGTTTCATCGTTATTGAAGGTTCTAGCAGACTCAAAGCAAGAGTACGCTGGGCAGATTCGATAGTCCCTAAAGACTATGATTGTAGTCGAGTACTCTGGGCAGATTCGATAGTCCTAGGCATGGGCTGCGACGACGTGTGGAGTTCTGTCTTGAACCGGGGTTGCCATTAACCCTTGACGGACGGCTGAAAGAATGTGCCAGTCATGCAATTAACGGTGGTATCAAAGCAATGATAACAGTGATAGCCAAAGTCATGGATGTTTGGTTGTACCGTCATTCGGTCTCAAGAGCGATGTTTTCTGGGTGCTTATCTGATCTTGGTTTAGGCCTTGGGGGTTTGTACTTGGAAAACACCGACCTTGACTCGAGTGATAATTGTTTTACTTTAATTGTCTGATTGCTATGTTTACTTCTGCTTAGTGTGTATGGGGGCTATCACTGTAGAAAGAGGTGGAGTGGGAGGGTTGGATTCCTATTCCTTTTACCTTTATGCTCTTTTGGTATGTTGTTAGTTAATTTACCGCTCACTAAGACTGTTGTCTGACTCAAGGTTTTATGTTCAACTCTTATTACCTTGGGATGTTCATCCATTTTGGGATGGGCAGACTAGGTAGCAGGTGACAGGTGCTGTTCTTAGTTACCAACGATGCTGATGACGAAGACGAGCTGGAGGCTTGCATATTACTTTCTTACTATATGTACTGGATGTTCCGCTGCTTGTATAATTCTCTGAGTGATATGTAGTGAGGCTTGATGTATTGACTATTGAGATGTTTGTATTCAACTATTATGAAACTATATTGATGAGATTCTTTTTTTTGTGAAGCTTCACTATATATATTCTCTACTGTATTTTGTCCATGCGCTGTGAGTAATACGATAGATTCTGCTGTTTTAAACTTAACCTTGGCAATCGTCCATGGCTGCCTAGCACACCTTACAGCGCACTATATCTATGTTTTAGTGCAGGGGTCATCGGCGGTCGTCACAGAAAACCTAAGGCTTTGGTACTAAATGTGGAAAGAGGTGTAGTGTAAATTATACTAATGTAAATGGATCCTACGGCAACTATAACACAAGAGGGGGGTAAATAGTGTTTTATAACTTATATAGAACTTTTTTAAATAGTTTCAAGATTTAAATCAAAATAAAGATAATCAACATAGACATATATTAACAGACAGTCAGATATATATATATATATATATATATATATACACACACACATATAAATGCTGTAAAAATAAAGTAAAACTAAGAGAGATTAAACTATGAGATTTATATTGGTTCTGATTGACCAATCCTACATCTAGCTTTGTACAGTATCTATACAGATTTCCAAACGCCTACATTAATTAGGTAGAAAGAAAACTAGAATATAATCTTGATTTTAAGGCAATAAGATACGCCCTCTTGACTTTCCAAGCTTAGGGTAGACTCTCTTGATTTAATCGGACAACAAGATCACTCTCTTGATTTAAATGGGCAACAAGTATGCCTACTTGATTTGGACGAGAAACAAGCAAACCCTACTTGATTTAATAGGCAACAAGCACACCTACACAAATAGTAGTGGAGAGTTATTGATTCCAAATAAAAATAGTTGTACTTTGGATACGGAATATCCTATAACCCTTTGATAGCACTTTGATCTTTGAATTGCAGAGAGAATACTTGCAAATCAGTGAGTAGATTATAGAGAATGAAAGTAGTAAAGTAGAGATTGAATTTTATTGAATTTGAAGAGTATAGATAGTGGATTTTGTGAAATATATAATGAAAATTTGGAGTAAGAAGAATAGAGAGAAAGTAGTTATAAGTATTCATTTTCCAATCCCTTTATATAGTATTTGAATGGACATGTCTATTCGCGAAGAGATAGAGCCAAAAATCACAACTATATAAAATTCAAAAGACATCTCTTCAATGGTACATATGTTAACATACATAGGAAGCCTATGTCGACATACATTTATATGTTTTGAAAACAAAATAATACGTTTAAAATGTTATAAATTTTGGTATTTTTTAAAGTGATTTAAAAATAGTTTTTAAAAACTTTTTGATATATAAAACTCTTATAAAATATTTGTACAAATATGTTTTGAAAATAAAATAAGTATTTTGATAAGAGAGTAAGAAAAGAAAGTTGATATTCAAGGATTTTAACAAATTAATCTAATGTCTGTTAACTATAATATATTGTCCAAAACTCTTCATGTCTTTGTCTTTAAACTCACGAGTCTTCAATTATCTTGATCTCTAATCTCTTTATTGACCAATCTTTAAACTCAATTATCCAGTACTTGTATAAACCTGTGTAATATCCTACAAAATATTCTATACAACTTAGGAAAACATCAGTACCTATATTTATATGGTTTTTATCACCAAAATCAATATCCATGGTATTAATAGTTTTAAATTAATTTGATCTAGATTGGTGAAATTGTTGGCCTAGGGATGGAGGTGTACTCAGCTGAAAAATGTAGGTAAGAGATGGAAGAAAAGAAGATACAGAATAATGATCGGTTAAGGTGGCATTTATAAAGAAAGTCAAGGAGAATTATTCTCCTTAATTTTCTAATCCACCTTTTACCAAATACTAGACCCAATATCTAAAATTGAACCCTTCCTTGGTCTATTGGCCATGTATAGGGTAATAAGGGCCCTTAAATGTTCCAAACTCATTTAGCAATTAATCACATTAAAATCCAATTAATGCATATCGATATCGTATATCGATTTGCACATATATAACTTTTATATATGCACCCAATTAATTCCTAATAGCACCAAGAAAACTACTAATAGCAAATACATCAAATAAATAATGAATTGATATCTCATAAGTATTAATTACTTTACAATAATTATGAATTAATTAAATCATGTAATATTTTGGCGTATTCATCAATAAGGTTTTGCGACTCCCAAGTGTAAATTCAGTAAGCAATTAATATCGAATAATTCGAATATTAATGTTCACACGTCGCTTTAGCTAGTGGTCTGACAGTTTAGACAAATTTATCGCTTACACATGTTTTTTGGTAAAATCAAATTTTACTATTTTTAAATAGTATAGGTAGTAACGATTATTTACACCAATTCTCTTCATAAAAAATATATCACTTCAGAACTTATGGAATTTGGTTATGGTCAAAATTCAAAAATCGTCCACATTCAACTTGTTTAGTCCACAGACAAAATCATTGGTTCAATAATAACAATTTATTATTAATCGAACTGCTCTGGCCGAAGACTTTAACTTTGATTTGACTATAATAGACTGTGATACTAAACTCGTACAACCGAGGAGATGAACCATCTATTAAACAGTGCTTCACTTTCAGTGATTTAACTCAGACCCAACTATAGTCATTAGATGGATGTCGTTCCATGATTTAACTATAATCAAAGTGGTGTGTATACATTAAAGTTCAATAGTATTCTCAAGTCGAGAGAACTATGTAATATTGTCACTTCAAGATTCTCTATTTTACCTTTGTTATATTTGGTTAAGTTAGGGGTATGCTTTAGGGTAGATTTTGTAATTTATTATAAATTAATACCTTTATAATAAACTTTCATTCAAAATAAAAGGTGTTTTTCTTTCTATTGTACACTTGTTATAATGTGTTATATTAATTAATTATTTAAGTGAAGTATATTTAATAGAAAATCCAAAAATGGTATGTTTTATGATAGTAGTTACAATATGTTGTAATCATGAGAAATTTATAATAATATAATAAACATGTCATTTTAAATATTCCTAGCCAAGATGCATCGAGACTAGACATTGATACATCCTTTAAGACTAGAGTACGTAATACTCTCCAAATGTTGGGCAGTGTATTATTCGTAGCTATTAGGGGCACCAAGGGTTTACCTACTGATACTGTGCATAACTATGGAATGACTCACTCGATAGTTTTCTATTGGTTAATATAACTAAGGTCAAACAGAAAATACGATTTGACAATATTTCATCGTTCTCTTAACCTGAGAATACTATTGAACTTCATTGTGGACACTCCACTGTGATTATAGTTAAATCGTGGCATGGCATCCATCGAATGTGAGACGATCGTCCTACATCCCCGACACCCAAAAGATCAGGACGGTGCGCTACAGCAGTGCTCAGCTGATGTAAGCGGTCATTTAAAGGTAAAATAAACAACATAACACAGAACTTGTCGTATATCTCATAGCGGATCGAACAAAATATAATAGCAACATCATAGATATAAAACAGACGAGATAGTAAATGACTGAATAGATCACAACATCAGAGTAATAGATCTATATAGTGCAGTGATAGAAATAGAGTCATACATCCAAAAAAACTTACTCACAAAATAAGAGTACCAATAAGCTCCATAGCACTGAACAACAGAAAGAACTAGAGTAAATATAATAATATGAGAAATTGCCTCCTGCTCGCCACCTGAACAGCTACTCGTGTTCACCAAACCTGTCTCTAATCTACTCAATTAAGAGTACCTAGATTAATATGAAGCAATGCATAAAACCCCAGGTCATACAACAGTCTAGTGTGAGCAATAGAAATCTAAAATACTATAAAAAGATAGAATAGGACAACCGTTACACGAAATCATACTAGACCTAGCCCAGCATCTAGAGAGTTAGCATATAAACAATATAAGCTACTATATGACGATCATCATAGGTGTAATGTGGGTGCCAAGGTGCCAAGGGTGTCTAGATATCTATATCGGCAGTATCTACATCATATGAAATCCATAAACTGATGGAAACAAATAAACAAAACATCAATCATCCATCCTCACATTCACTCATTCGGTGCATTGGGTATATGACAACTCACAAACTCCGGGACTAGGCATGTCACTGCACCAATTCGTTCCAATCATCACGAGACTAGATGCAACCCTACATCAATCTATCCTAGAGACTAGCATGTCACCGCATCAATCCATCTCAACACTTGAGACTAAATACATCGTTGTATCAATCCATCTTAATCCTACGAGTATCATCGATCCCCGCCCCTTGGACACACCATCTACAGAGCTTGTCTTGGAACTGTCCACCCAACACCCATCTGAAGTCGTTGCAGTTGGGAACTACTCTAAATGGTCATCATATGTCATAGAGTGTCATCGTGCATCCTGTAACCACCTCTAACAGTTCCCTAAATCCAACTCATTGTAGCCTTCTCTGCCTCCTGGAGTAAAGTTAGCCATTGTTGAAGTCCTTCCTTGAGAAGTAGGATCGCCATCGAAGCAAACCATCAAACGAGCAACCGCACCACCGTCGACGAATTAAACTCCACCAGAGGACTCCTTTCAAACCCCTTGACTTACCTTAGGGGTCGCACCCCTATAGGGTGAAACCTTAAGGGTCAGGTTCAACCCCTATATAGGACCGAACCCTCCCCTGTCGACCCTTATCCCTTAACTCCTTCTTCCTGTATCTCGCGCCATACATTAACTCCATCCGATCCCAAACTTCACATGCTCACTCCAACATATCGCATTACCTCCCATTATCGATTGCACCTCCCTACTATCCATCTTTAGGGGTCATGGCCGACCTCTGTAGGTTGACCCTTCCAAATGAGCCGATCCCTATAATGGTCCATCTTCAGTCGATCGTAACTTGAGCATATGAACTCCAAATGACTTTAAATTTGACGTGCTACTTCCTGGGACTTCCCTTGTTGTCCCCTACTGATCTCTCCCCTATACGATCTGTTCCAAGGGATCATAGTAGACCCTTATAGGGTGACCCTTCCCGGACAGCCCCTTTCTAACTTTCTACGGTGATTTTCACCATTCAATCGGCGCTTGCATCCATTCAAGCATGTTTATAGCAAGCATATAACATGTAAAACACAGAACAACAAGCAAATGGTCGAAACATAGTAAATCAAAGCATATATATAAAGGAATAGCCATATATTCATAGGGTCAACCATGGATCCCTAAAATCACAATTCCACAAACTTAACCCAAATTAATTCAAATTCAAATATGTATCATAATATGAATTAGGATGATTTATAAAGATTTTTAGGGGAATTTAGAAGGTGTTTGTAACCTAATACATGCTGCTTAGTAAGAGAGACTACTAATCACTCACCTTAACCCAAGCTAAGCTCTAGATCTTCTTATGAACAATAGATGCATGGATTCCAATGCACTTGCAACTACAAATCATCAAGCTTTAGGATGGATTTCATTAATCACTTGCTAATGATGAGATTTGTCTAGCTGAAGTAGGGTTTTGGTGGGTTTTTGGGTGAAAAGATGATTAATGGAGGTAAGGATATATTTTGGGAGTTGTGCAAATGAGGAAAGAGAGGTCCCATCAGCTCCTACAGCCCCCACTTACCACTAACTCGAAATGGGTCATGGGCCCATCAACTAAAGACCCTAATTACCCATTTAAGTTGTCTAAAACTAATAAAAACTTCAAACGGCTATATCTCTCAAACTGTAAGTCTGTTTTCCTAAAGTAACCACTCTACGAAAAGGAAAATCATCATCCCGATCCAATGGAAGTGGGTTGAAGACCTAATTCTACTCCTATCAAAAGTTATGGGTAAAAAAAGATTTTACAAGGGAAAAATGGTCATAGACAAATTCAACAAAAAATCTAAGGAAAAGAAATGACCCTAGCAGTCATTTTCCAAAATTATAGAATCATACAACCTCATATGAAAATAATATTAATATTCTACGATCCTCCGATACGTAGAATAAAGGTTGTTATATTCTCCCCCTTTAGGAAATTTCGCCCCCCAAATCCCACAATCAGGCCAATAGGGTCATCCTGCATGCCTAATAGTCATATATAGCATAGGCAACCGTCATGCATCAACCATGCACACATGGCAATAAGGAATAAGGAACTATCTAAGCCTATCCAAGCATGTAGGACACTATACTAAGCCACATACTTAGTGATATCATAAGTGAAAGTAAAAGCGATAAATAAGAAATCTTACCAAATAAAGAGCTCTGGATACGACGTTCTCATGCTCTCCTCGGTCCCCCAAGTGCAATCGCTATCACTGTCACTCCACCGAACCTTACCAGCTCCACCGTCTTCCTCTAAGCTGCTTCGTATCCCATCCAATGATACAAATAGGCCTACAAGTTCATGAAGCCTCCAGCTCAATCTCGATATCGTAAAGTTGATCCGATGTGAT
This sequence comes from Allium fistulosum, assembly GCA_030737815.1. NCBI lineage: Eukaryota > Viridiplantae > Streptophyta > Magnoliopsida > Asparagales > Amaryllidaceae > Allium > Allium fistulosum. Next base: position 1,114,382,815 of record CM060904.1, read on the forward strand.
AGTCACGCCCGAGTCATGCATAAATTTCCGCAGATGAGAAACGTGGAAAACATTGTGCACTCCCGCCATTCTTTGAGGTAAGTCGACTCTATAAGCAAGGTTCCCAATCATCTCTAATATTGGAAAAGGTCCAACAAATCTTATCGCCAACTTTCCTCTACTACCGAATCGAATAACATTCTTCAAAAGGGAAATCTTGACAAATACCATGTCGCCGATAGAGAATTCCAAATCTCGACATCTCTTATCAGCGTAACTCTTCTGTCTATCTTGTGCAGCTTTCATTTTTTGCCGAATCGTTTTAATCTTTTCTGAAGTCTCCCTAACCATCTCTAGCCCAAGTATCAGCTTCTCGCCCACTTCCCATCAATAGGAAGGAGCGTTGCACGATCGACCATATAAAGCTTCAAATGATGCCAAACCGATGCTAGACTGATAACTGTTGTTGTATGTGAATTCAACGAGATGCAAGTGATTGTCCCACGAACCTCCACAGTTTATTATGCAAGCACGCATGAGATCTTCTAAAATACGATTCACTCTCTTAGTTAGGCCATTAGTTTGAGGGTGATAATCTGTGCTAAGGTGCAACTCTATCCCGAATGCCTCCTATAAGCTCTTGCAAAACTCCCAAGTGAACAACGGGTCTCGGTCACTCACAATACTATCTGGCACACTGTGGAATCGTACGATCCATCTCACATACAAGTCGGCCAGTTTGGCTGCCATTCTGCTTAACTTGAGGGGTATAAATTTGGCGTTCTTAGTCGGTCGATGGACTATGACTCAAATGTTATCGTACCCTGCTCGAATCTTCGGCGAGTCCATCGATGAAATCCATATATACTTGCTCTCATTTCCACTCGGGAACTTCTAGCGGTTGCATAAGGCCACTAGGTTTCTTCTACTCTACCTTAACCAACTGACAGTTCATGCATTAAGAGATAAAAGTCCCAATGTCTTTTTTCATCCCCTCCTGTCCCAATGTCTTTTTTCATCCCCTCCTAATAGTACATTTGCCTCATATCACGGTACATCTTCTTACTACAAGGATGAATAGTCAATCTCGAATGATGGCACTCTTAAAGCACCTCATCCCGTAATACATCGACATCGGGAACAAATAATCTCCCATCCTTACGGGCCCAACCATCTCGATCGAGTCCATAACGTCTCAGGGCCTTCTCGATGATCGCCTCAAAATTCTCGTTAAGGTGATTCATGAACTTTTCACCCAAATGATCATCCAAGCCAGTGATGAACTTCTCATTCTTCTTTTCTCGAGTGTCGATGAAGGACATCCCATACTTCTACAAAGCATCGAACTCAGCTACATACTCAGAGATAGTCATGTCTTCTTGCGTCAATTCCATGAATCGATGGAACAGTTCCGACTTCTGGGTGGTCGAAATAAACTTCTCTTCAAATTTAGCCTTGAGCTGATCCCTAGTGAACCGATCCTCTGGAGTAGCAGTTCTCGCAACATCCCACCAATTCATGGCTCGCCCATGTTGTTAACGGGAAACCAATCTCCTCTTCATAGCACCATTAAGTTCAAGATCCTCAAGTATGCGCTCATATGTGTCGAGCCAATCCTGAACTTCCATCACATACTCCGTTCCCCGGAACGGTTTGCCACCAAGACTAGTAAAGTCCTTGCTCAGCTTAGCGAAATAGGCTCTGGGCGCATGCACTGGTACATCACCTTCTGTAGCAACATTTGAAGCGTTTACTTAAGTATCTTGCAGCATGTTCCTAATCATATCATTAAACATAGCCTGCATATCGGGGTTAGCATTCCCCAAACTAGCTCCTTGCGCCACTCCTAAGACAGAGTTCCTTGTGGCATTCCTTGTTTGACGATTCGTTCTTCAATCTGTAATAAGAATGTTCAGTCCCTCTATAAGGAATTCCCCTAAAGTGGTACTCTTGTGTGCAGTGCGACTTCATATACTTTATATACTACTAAATAGTTTTGAAAACCAAAATATATAACAAGTATGTGCTCTCGTATATATATACTCTCGATCCAGTCTAAGCTGAGAACTCCTACCCTCCCTCTGTTGGATCCCAATATCCCTTAGGTTAAACAATGCAACCTAAGCTCTGATACCAAATGTGATGACCGTTCTACGCCGTCGACATTCAAAAACCAGGATGGTACGCCACAACTGTGCTTGGCCGATGTAAGTGGTCATCTAAAGGTAAAATAAACAACATAACACCGAACCATCGTATATCTCACAACGCATCGAACAAAATATAATAGCAACATCATAGGAATAAAACAGGTGAGACAGTAAATGACTGAGTAGATTACAGCATCAGAGTAATAGATCCATACAGTACAATGATAGAAATAGATTCATACATCCCAAACAACTTCTAAATAACTGCCTTACAAAATAAGAGTACTAATAAGCTCCATAGTACTCAACAGCGGAAAGAACTAAAGTAAATATAACAATATGAGAAATAACCTCCTGCTCGCCACCTGAATAGCTACTTGTGCTCACCAAACTTGTCTCTAATCTACTCATTTAGGAGTATATTGAGTTATAAGAAGCAATGCATAAATACCCTAGGTCAGACATCAATCTGGTGTGAGCGATAAAAATCTCAAATACTATAAAAAGATAGAATAGGATAATCGGTACATGAAATCATACCTGACCTGTCCTTACATCCACAGAGTTAGCACATAAACAATATAAGCTACTCTACAATCATCATCATTGGTGTAATGTGGGTGCCAAGGTGGTCTAAATATCTATATCGGCAGTATCTACATCATATGATATCCATAAGGTGACTGAAACAAACAAACAAAACATCCATCATCCATCCTCTCTTTCACTCACTCGGTGCATTGGGTATATGACAACTCACGAACTCGAGGACAAGACATATCACCGCACCAATCCATCCCAATCATCATGAGACTAGATGCATCACTACATCAATCCATCCTGGAGACTAGACACATCACCACGTCAATCCATCTCGACACTCGAGACTAGGTACGTCACTATAGCAATCCATCTCAACCCCATGAGTATCATTGATCCCCTCCCCTTGCACACACCATCCATAACAAAGCTTGTCTTGGAACTGTCCACCCAACTCTCGTCCAAAGTCATCGCGGTTGGGAACTACTCTAGACAGTCGTTGTATGTCATAGAGTGTCATCATGCATCTCGTAACCCGCTTCCAACCTGCCTCCAACAGTTCCCTAAATCTGACTCATCATAGCCTTCTCTGCCTCCCAGAGTAAAGTTAGTCGTTGCTAAAGGCGTTCCTCGAGAAGTAGGATTGCCATCGAACCAAACCATCAAACAAGCAACTGTGCCACCGTCGACGAACCAAACTCCATCAGAGGACTCCATCTAAACCCCTTGGCTGCCTTAGGGTCGCACCCCTATAGGGTGAAACCTTAGGGTTCGGGTTTGACCCCTATATGGAATCGAGCCTTCCCCTGCCGACCCCTATCCATTTACTCCTTCTTCCCGTATCTTACGCCACACACTAACTCCATCTGATCTAAAACTTCACATGCCAACTCCAACACATCTCATCAACTCCCACTATCGATAGCTCCCCATACAATCCAACTCTAGGGGTCGTAGCCGACCCCTATAGGCTGATCCTTCCAAATGTGTCGATCCCTACAATGTCCATCTTCAATCGATCGTAACTTGAGCATACGAACTCCAAATGACTTGAAATTTGACGTGCTACTTCCTGGGATTTCCCTTGTCGTCTCTTATCAATCACACCCCCATATGATATGCTCCATGGGATCGTAGCTGATCCCTACAAGGTGACCCCTCGTGGACAGCCCCTTTCTAACTTTCTACGACTATTTTCGCCATTTGATCAGCATTTGCATCCATTCAAGCATGTTTACAGCAAGCATATAACATGTAAAATATACAACAACAAGCAAATGGTCGAAACATGGTAAAATAAAGCTGATATCTAAGGGAATAGTCATATATTCATAGGCTACAACCATGGGTCCCTAAAATCACAATTCCATAAACTTAACCCAAATTAATCCAAATTCACATATGTGTCATAATATGATTTAAGATGATAATCATATATTTATAGGCTACAACAATGGATCCCTAAAATCACAATTCCACAAACTTAACCCAAATTATTCCAAATTCACATCTGTGTCATAATATGATTTAGGATGATTTATAAAGATTTTTAGGGGAATTTAAAAGGTGTTTATAACCTAATACATGCTGCTTAGTAAGAGAGACTACTAATCACTCACCTTAACCCAAGCTAAGCTCTAGATCTTTTTATGAACAATAGATGTACGGATTCCAATGTGTTTTCAGCAGCAAATCTTCAAGCTTTAGGATGGATTTCACTAATCACTTGCTAATGATGAGATTTGGCTAATTGAAATAAGTTGTTGGTGGGTTTTTGGGTGAAATGATGATTAATGGAGGCAAGGAGCTATTTTGGGAGTTGTACAAATGAGGAAGGGGAGGTCCCATCAGCTCTTACAACCCCCACTTACCCCCAACCCGAAATTGGTCATGGGCCCATCAACTAATGACCTTAATTACCCATTTAAACTGTCTAAAACCAATAAAAATTTCAAACAGCTATATCTCTCGAACTGTAAGTCTGTTTTCTTAATGTGACCATTCTATGGAAAGGAAAATCATCATCTCGGTCCAATGGAAGTGGTTTCAGGACCTAATTCTACTCTATCAAAAGTTATGGGCCAAACAAGATTTTCCAAAGGCAAAATGGTCAAAGAAAAATTCAACAAAAACTCTAAGCAAAAGAAATGGCCCTAGTAGTCATTTTCCAAAATTATAGAATTATACCACCTCATATGAAAATAATATCTATATTCTACTATCCACCGATACGTAGAATACGGGTCGTTACATTCTCCCCACCTTTAGAAAATTTCGCCCATGAAATCCCACAATCAAGTCAATAGGGTCATCCCGCATGCCTAATAATCATATACAAGCATAGGCAACCATCATGCATTAACCATACATAGATAGCAATAAAGAAATGGGAACTATCGAAGCATATCGTAGCATGTAGGATGTTATACTAAAGCATATACTTAATGATATCATAAGTGAAAGTAAAAGCAATAAAGAAGAAATCTTACCAAATAAAGAGCTCTAGATACAACGTCCTTGTGCTCTCCTCGGTCTCCCAAGTGCAATTGATGTCACTGTCACTCCACTAAACCTTTGCCAGCTCCATCATCTTCCTCCCAAGCTTATTCGTATCCTATTCAATGATTCAAATAGGCCTACAAGGTCTCGATGCCTTCGGTTCAATCTCAATATCCTTAAGTTGATCCAGTGCGATAGTCACGCCTGAGTCTTGCTCAAATTTCCGCAGATGAGAAACGTGGAAAACATTATGCACTCCCGCCATTCTTTGAGGTAAGTCGACTCTGTAAGCAAGGTTCCCAATCCTCTTTAATACTAGAAAAGAACCAACAAATCTCGATGCCAACTTTCTTCTACTACCGAACTGAATAACATTCTTCAAAGGAGAAATCTTGATAAATACCATGTCACTGACGGGGAAATCCATATCTCGACGTATCTTATCAGCGTAACTCTTCTGTCTATCTTGAGCAGCTTTCATTTGTTACCAATAATCTCAATCTTTTCTGAAGTCTCCTTAACCATCTCTGGTCCAAGTATCAGATTCTTGCCCGCTTCCCACCAACAAGAAGGAGCATTACACGATCGGCCATATAAAGTTTCAAATGGCATCATACCGATGCTAGACTGATAATTGTTGTTGTATGCGAATTCAATGAGATGCAAGTGATCATCCCACGAACCTCCAAAGTCTAATATGCAAGCAGGTAGGAGATCTTCTAAAATACGTTTCACTCTCTTGATTTGGTCGTCAATTTGAGGGTGATAAGTTATGCTGAGGTGCGACTATGTCCCTAATGCCTCTTGTAAGCTCTTCCAAAACTCATTAGTGAACAACGGGTCTCGGTCACTCAAAATGCTCTTTGGCACACCTTGGATTCGTGCGATCCATCTCACATACAAGTCGGCCAGTTGGGCTGTCGTGCTGCTTGACTTGACGGGTATAAATCCGGTGCTCTTAGTCTGTCAATCCACTATGACCAAAATGCTATCGTACCCAGCTCGAGTCTTCGGCAGTCCATCGATGAAATCCAGCGATACTTGCTCCCATTTCTACTCGGGAACTTCTAGCAGTTGCATAAGGCCACTAGGTTTCTTCTGCTTTGCCTTAACTAACTAATAGTTCATGCATTTAAAGATAAATGACCAAACGTCTTTCTTCATCCCCTCCCAGTAGAAGATCTGCCTCATATCACGGTACATCTTATTACTACTAAGATGAATAGTCAATCTCGAATGATGGCACTCGCGAAGCACCTCATTCCTCAACCCATCGACGCCGGTAACAAATAATCTCCCATCCTTACGAACCCAACTGTCTCGGTCGAGTCTGTACTATCTCAGATCCTCAGACTCTACTCCTGCTTCAATCTTGGAAATGATCTCAGCTAATCGAGCATCACACCTCTGACTAGTACCAATCCGCTTTATAAGAGTAGGTTTGATAGTCAAGCTCGCCAATATTTCTGGCTCTAGCTCGCATCTTGGTCATACTCGGCTATATATTCTAACCGTGTCCACTCTAGGAACATAGCTCCCAAGCTGGCATGTCTCCTACTCAAAGTATCAGCAACTGCACTACCTTTACCCGGTGTATATGCAATATCAAAGTCATAGGAGGCCAAGAACTCTAATCATCTCTGCTGGTAAAGGTAAAGATCCTTCTGTGAAAAGAGGAACTTCAATGATTTATGATCGGTGAACAGCTCGAACCTCTATCCTAAAAGATAGTGCCTCCACATCTTCAGCGCAAACACAATCGCTGCCAACTCTAAATCATAGGTCGGGTATTTCTTCTCGTGTGACTTCAGCTGTCGATTAGAATATGCAAAACCTTGCCCTTCTGCATCAATATTGCACCCAATCCGATACCATATGCTTCCGCATATATAGTCAACTCCTCGCTTTCACTCGGGATAGTTAATATTAGTCCACTCGTCAACTTTTCCTTCAGACTCACAAATGCATGTTCACATTCCGCATCCCAAGTAAAAGTCTGATTCTTTTTCGTCAAATGAGTTAACGGTGTTGTACCTTAGAGAAGTCCTGGATGAATTGTCTATAATATCCGGCTAAACCCAAGAAAATTCTCACATCTATGGTATTTTTGGGTCGAATCCAATCTTGAATGGTTGCAACTTTTGCAGGATCAACAACAATGCCTTGCTCAGAAATGACATGACCCAAAAATCACACTTCTTTCTTCCAAAAACGACATTTAGAATAGTCGGTGCTCTCTCACACCTCCAATACAATCATCAAGTGTGTCTTTTGTTCCTCCTCTGTCCGTGAGTAGACATGAATATCATCGACGAACACAAGCATGAATTTATTTAGCTAATCCCTAAAGATATGGTTCATGAGTACCACAAAATTTGTTGGCGCATTGGTTAGCCCGAACGACATAACCAACCACTCACAGAAACAAGAACGCATAAGGAATGCTGTAATTGGCACACTCTCCTTCGCTACTCTCAGTTGGTGAAACCCCATCACAAGATCCAACTAAGAAAACACTCTAGCACCATGAAGCTGATCAAACAAGTCATCAATACGTGGGATGGGATACTTGTTCTTCTTTGTTACTTTATTCAGCTCACGGTAATCAACACATAATCGAAAGGACTCATCCGCCTTCGTGGTGAATACTATGGGTGCTCCCCACTCAAATATACTCATGCAAAAGAACCCTTTTCGCAAAAGGTCATTCACTTGAACCTCAAGCTCTCTCTGCTCTCTAGGTGTTATACTCCTTAATAGCATCACTATCGGTTTGGCTTCTTTAACTAAATCAATACATTACTCGATCTCTTTGTGTGGCAGAAGTCTGGTCAGTTCCTTAAATATGTTTGAATACTCATTAGAAATAGGTACTGTCGACAACTCATCATGTGGGATATCGAGCGAATATAGAAATCTAACCATAACCCATCGTCCGATAGGCAGCCTAACACTACTTTCAGCCCATCATCCATCGCTATCGTTACCGACGACTTCTCGAAATCCACCACTACTCCGTATCTACTAAGCCAATCCAACCCTAGAATGATACCAAACCCAGCAAAACCCAAAACAAAACAATTACAATCAAAAGAGAATCCATGGTTCGATAAGACCAAACCATGACAAACTATACACAGGCTAGCAGAGCCTTTAACTGGGTTTGTTACAATCAAAGGTCGGTCAACAATTTCGGGTCTTAATCCCAGTCTATCTACCAGGTCACTAGATACGAAGGAATGTGAAGTCTTAGTATCAAATAAAACTCAAATTGGAATGTCATAAACATAAAGCATACCTTGAATAACGATGCACTTTCCCTTCTCTTTCGCCGATGGAGTATTCGATGAAGTCGGAATGGCCCTAATAGCATATGCTTTCACCACCTGCTTCTGCTTAGGCAACTCAGGACTGTTCTTCTTGATATGCCTGGGCTTGTCGCAATTGTAGCACTTCTTTCCCTCAGCTTTGCAGTCTCTACTATAATGACCCTTCTCTCTGCGAGTGTAGCAAATTACTTTAGATTTGACTTTGTTTTGCTGGCCATCTTTATTCAAAAACTGCTTCCGCTTGTTGTTCCCCTTCTTCTTGCCTCCCCAGCCTGATTGCTACTTTGGCACTTCTTTAGGAATGACTCCTTCCACTTCAGATACAAGCTTTCATGTCTCAGGGCCTTCCCGATGATCACCTCAAAAGTATCGTCAAGGTGATTCATGATCATTTTAACCAAATTATCATCCAAGCCAGTGATGAACTTCTCATTCTTCTTTGTCAGGGTGTCAATGAAGGAATCCTATATTTCAATAGAGCATTGAACTCAGCTACATACTCGTAGACAGTTGTGTCCCCCTGCTTCAATTCTGCGAATCGACGGAATAGTTTCGAGCGGCGGGAATAAAATGCTCTTCAAATCTAGCCTTGAACTAATCCTCGAGAGTGGCAGCTCTCACAACATCCTACCAATTCATGATTCACCCTTGTAGTTGACAGGAAGCCAGTCTCCTCTTCATAGCATCATTAAGTTCAAGATTCTCAAATATGCGCTCACAAGTGTTGAGCCAATTCTGAACTTCCATTGCCGAATCCATTCCCTGGAACGGTTTTCCACTAAGACTAGTAAAGTCCTTGCTCAACTTAGCAAAATCGGCTCTAGGCACCTGCACTAGAGCACCACCTTCTATAGCAACATTTGGAGCAGATACTTTATAGCATCATTAAGTTCAAGATCCTCAAATATGCGCTCACAAGTGTTGAGCCAATCCTGAACTTCCATTGCCGACTATGTTCCCTGGAACAGTTTTCCACTAAGACTAGTAAAGTCCTTGCTCAGCTTAGCGAAATCAGCTCTGGGCACCTACACTAGAGCGCCGCCTTCTATAGCAACATTTGAAGCAGCTACTTGAGAATTTTGAAGAATGTTCCTCATCATATCAGTAAACATAGCCTGCATATCACGGTTAGCATTCCCCGAGCCAACTCCTTGATCCACTCCTGAGAAGAAGTTCCAAGTGGCATTCCTTGTTTGACGATTCATTCTTTAATCTGTAATATGGATGATCAGTCCCTCTATAAGGAATTCCTTTAAAGTAGTACTCTTATGTGCAGTGCAACTTCATATACTTTAATACTACTATATAGTTTTGAAAACCAAAATATATAATAAGTATGCGCTCTCGTGTGTGTGTGTGTCTATATATACACACACTCTCGATTTAGTCTAAGGTGAGGACTCCTACCCAATCTCTATTGGATCCCGGTATTCCTTAGGTTAAATAACGCAACCTAAGCTCTGATACTAAATGAGATGACTGTCCTACACCGCGACACCTAAAAGACCAAGATGGTGCGTTGTAATGGTGCTCGGTCGATGTAAGCAGTCGTCTAAAGGTAAAATAAACAACATAACACAGTCGTATATCTCACTACACATCGAACAAAATATAATTGCAACATCATAGATATACAACAGGTGAGATAGCAAATAACCGAATAGATCACAGCATCAAAATAATAGATCCATATAGCACGGTGGTATAAATAGAGTCATACACCCTAAATAACTCCTAAATAACTGTCTCACTAAATAAGAGTATCAATAAGCTCCATGGTACTGAACATTGGAAAGCATTAGAGTAAATATAATAATACGAGAAATAGCTCTCCTACTCACCACCAGAACAGCTGCTCGTGCTCACCAAACCTACCTCTAATCTACTCATTTAAGAGTACCTAGAGTAATAAGAAGCAATGCGTAAAACCCCAGGTCAAACAACACTCTAGTGTGAGCGATAGAAATCTCAAATAATATAAAAAGATAGAATAGGACAATCGATACACGAAATCATACCGACCTATCCCTGCATCCATAGAGTTAGCATGCAAATAATATAAGCTACTCTATGATTATCATCATGGGTGTAATGTGGGTGCCAAGGTGCCAAGGGTGTCTAGATATCTATATCGGTAGTGCCTGCATCATATGATATCCCAAAGGTGGTAGAAACAAACAAACAAAACATCCATCTTCACATTCACTCACTCGGTGCATTGGGTATATGACAACTTGCAAACTCAGGGTCTAGGCATATCACCGCACCAATCCATCCCAATCATCACGAGACTAGATGCATCCCTACATTAATCTATCCCGGAGACTAGACACGTCACCGCGTTAATTCATCTCAACACTCGAGACTAGATGCGTCGCTGTATCAATCCATCTCAACCCCACGAGTATCATCGATCCCCTTTCCTTACATACGCCATCCATAGTAGAACTTTTCTTGGAACTGTCCACTTAACTCCTGTCCAAAGTCATCGTGGTTAGGAACTACTCTAGATAGTCGTTTTATGTCACAGAGTGTCATCGTGCATCCCGTAACCCGCCTCCAACGGTACCTTAAATCCGACTCATCATAGCCTTCTCTGCCTCCCGGTGTAAAGTTAGCCATTGCTGAAGTCGTTCCTCGAGAAGTAGGATTGTCATCAAGCCAAACCATCAAGCGAGCAATTGCGCCACCATCGACGAACCAACTTCCACCAAAGGACTCCTACCGAACCCCTTGACCTACCCTAGGGGCAGCACCCTTATAGGGTGAAACCTTAAGGGTATGGTTTAATCCCTATATGGGGTCAAGCCCTCCACTGCTGACCCCCATCTCTTAACTCTTTCTTCCCGTATCTCGCTCCACATACTAACTCCGTCTGATCCTAAACTTGACATGCCAACTCCAACACGTCTCGTTACTTCCCACTAACGATTGCACCTCCTACACTTCAACTGTAAGGGTCGTAGACAACCCCTATAAGCTGACCCCTCTAAACAAGCCGATCCCTATAATGGTCCATCTTCAGACGATTGTAACTTGAGCATATAAACTCCAACTGACTTTACATTTGACGTTCTGCTTCCTAGGACTTCCCTTGTTATCCGCTACTAAATGCACCCTCATACGATCTGTTCTTAGGGATCATAGCTGACCCTTATAGGGTGACCCCTCCTAGACAGCTCTTTTCTAACTTTCTACGGCTATCTTAGCCATTCGATCGGCGTTTGCATCGATTCAAGCATGTTTACAGTAAGCATATAACATGTAAAACACACAACAACAAGCAAATGGTTGAAACATAGTAAATCAAAGCATAGATCTAAAGGAATAGCCATATATTCATAGTGTACAATCACGGATCCCTAAAATCACAATTCCATAAACTTAACCCAAATTAATCCAAATGCGCATTTGTGTCATAATATGATTTAGGACGATTATAAAGATTTTTAGGGGAATTTTGATGGTGTTTATAGCCTAATACATGCTACTGTTAGGAACTGGAGATAGTGGTTTTGATGACAACAACCTTTGTAACTTATTTTATTATAACTTATATACTAACACTATTGTCTAGATATATATGAATGTTATTATGCAGGATATATATAAAGCAGGTACTAATTATTGAAGATTGTACAGCATAAAGATCAAGAATGAAGAAATCAAGTTTGAAGACTCATGAGTATCAAGATCAATATTTCAAGATAAGTGTCTAGTTTTGTTAAAACTTCATAATAGCATGGAAATCTTCATTCCAAATTTCATTTGGGATGGAACCCATTTCTACCTTCTTATTGGCTTACAAACCCACGACAAGTAGCTTACAAACCTACGACAAGTGGCTTACAAACCCACGAACATCCTGGTTTTGTACAAGTTCTCGAGTCCTGATGTGATGAAATATTCTATAGGAAGAAGCTTGCAAAACTACTTCAAAATGGTTTTTTAAAACGATTTTCAAAACTGTTTTTTTAATGTTTTAGCTTTAAAAATTATCTTTTCAAATGATTTTCAAAAAGATGTTTTAGCCTTAAATTATTCTTTGTTTTTTTAAATAAACTCTTGTTTTAAACTTCGGTTGTTTTTAAACAATCTTCTGATTTTTTAAAATTCTTTTATAATATATATATACTGGAGATTTAAAATCAAATTTATATATACATTCTAAAAATATATTTTTCTACTCTTCTTTATTTTAAATCATAAGAAAATTAGTTTATTTTACTCTAGAATCATTTCATCTTGTTTTCCTTTCAATGCCATTTTCAAAACAAATTTTACATTGTTTTTAACTAAGGGATGTCGACATCATGGGATACCTCATGTCGACATGGTGGCCGTTAAATTCAAAAGTTTCAATTTTCAAAAGAAGTGTTTATTCGTTTAAATCTCTTCACAAATGGTTATGACCGTTACTGGTCTATAAATAGCCTTCACAAACGAATTTTTTAACTAACTATTTTCTTCACTCCTTCTTCTCCACAAATCCATATTCTAAAGTTTTCATATTTTTAAGATCGTGTCGAAATTCTGTCGAATTCTCAAGTGAATCAAATTAGAATCTCATTCTTGTTTGATTCTTTGCCCTCTCTCGAAGATCAAAGTGCTATTCAGAGTTATAGGATCAATTTGTAATCAAAAGTTTATCGATTCTCTCTATAAGGTGTGGTTGTGCTTGGAAATCAATTGGGTGATCATGTGTCCCGTAAATCAAGAGAGTTTGCCCTGGACTCGAAGGCAGGAGGGTACTTCAAGGCCTTTAGAAATTGAGGATTGTAATCTCGACATTGGTATAATAAAAATCTGTATGAGGTGTTTGCCTTGGTGCAGGATTGGACGTAGGGTAACTCCGAACCAGTATAAAATCTGGTGTGTTCTTTCCTTTTACTGCTTTTTATTTACTTTTTGCATCTATGTTTGATTCTGTGATTGTTCTGTGATTAAGTTCTGCATTTTTTTATATCATAATTTTTAAATTAGTCCATATAAGTCTTAGAATCCATTAAACACTATTCACCCCCCCTCTAGTGTTAAATTAGCCTCAAGATCCTTAATCCGCACTCCCTTTCAATTAGTATCAGAGCATAGGTTTTCATAGTTTTCATAATCTGAAACTTAAAAAGTTAAAAACGGCATTTTTAGGAAATTTTGTTAATACTAGTTTGAATTTATGCATTTCATCAAAGTATCATAAGTCTGCATGTAGTTTTTATGAAAAATCAAGTTATCTACCGAATTGGTTTGTTATGCAGGAACAGACATGTTACATGGCTTTTGAAGAATCAACAACCAATGGACAAACTGTGCAAATTGAGAAAGATAAATGGATACTTGATAGTGGCTATTCAAGGCATATGACTGGAAATCCCGAGATACTCAATGACATTATATATCAAGATGGTGGATTGGTCAACTTTGGAGATAACTCAAAAGGACATGTGATTGGCATCGGCAATGTCGGTAATTCTAAAACTCCTCTTATTTCCGATGTTTTACTAGTTAGGAATTTAAAACATAATCTGCTTAGTATAAGTCAACTATGTGATAAAGGATTTAAAATTAAATTTGGAAAAGATAAGTGTCACATCGAAGATAATAAGTCAAATATTATCTTTGAAGGAATTAGGAAGAAAAACATTTACATCCTTAGTATGAAAGTTTCAAATGGTAACTTATGTCATTTGGCTAATACAAGTGACCCTTGGATTTGGCATAAAAGATTTGGTCATTTAAATTTCAAACTGTTATCTAGGTTATCAAAACTTGACTTAGTTAGAGGTCTTCCCAAGTTAAACTTTAAAGTAGATAGTATATGTGATGCTTGCCAATTAGGAAAACTTAAGAAAAGTTCATTTAAATTAAAAGATATGATTTCTACTTCTAAACCTCTAGAATTACTTCATTTAGATTTATTTGGTCCATCTCAAGTCCAATCAATTAATCACGATAAATAGGTTTTTGTAATTGTAGGTGATTATTCTAGATATACTTGGACAATTTTTCTTAAACTTAAAAGTGATGCTTTTGAATTATTTAAGAATTTTGCTAAAATAATTCAAAATCAACTTTCTTTAAAAATAAAAACTATTCGTAGTGATCACAGTGGAGAATTTGAAAATGTAAATTTTGAGAATTTCTGTAATCAAAAAGGAATTGCTCATAATTTCTCTTTTCCAAGAACTCCACAACAAAACGGAGTGGTAGAACGTAAGAATAGAACGATTCAAGAGTGTGATAGAACAATGCTTTTTGTTAATAACTTACCTAAAAACTTTTGGGCTGAAGCAGTCGCTACAGCTTGTTATATATTAAATAGGATTTTAATTACACCATTAACTAATAAAACACCATATGAATTACTTTACAATAAGAAACCCATAGTAGCTTATTTTAAAGTTTTTGGTAGTAATTGTTTTATTCTTAATACAAAATATAATTTAGATAAATTTGAACCTAAATCCGACAAAGGTATCTTTATCGGATATTCTAATAGAAGTAAAGCATTTAGAGTTTATAATTTAAGAACTAACACTATTGAAGAAATAATGCATGTATCTTTTGATGAAAATTTTAAAGATACTGTACAAATAGAAGATGAAGAATATTTTGTAACTTTAAATAATATACCTAATGAAACTAATTGTGAAATCATTCAACCTAATAAAAGAATTAGGCTATTAAAAGATCATCCTGTAGAAAATATACTAGGAAATATTCAATCTATAGTTAAAACAAGAAATCAACTAAATAGTATGAGTAATGTAGCTTTTATATCAACTATTGAACCTAAAAATCCAAAGGAAGCATCATCTGATAATTCATGGATTCTTGCTATGCAAGAAGAGTTGAATCAGTTCACCAGAAATGATGTTTGGGAACTTGTTCCTAGACCTGAGGATAAAAGTATAATTGAAAAAAAATGGGTTTATAAAAATAAAATGAATGAACTTGGTGAGGTCGTGAGAAATAAAGCTCATTTAGTCGTGCAAGGTTATTGTCAAGAAGAAGGAATTGATTATGACGAAACCTTTGCACCCGTAGCAAGACTAGAAGCTATCAGGATTCTACTTGTTTTCGCAAACTACAATAATTTCAAGTTATATCAAATGGATGTTAAAAGTGCTTTTCTAAATGGTTATGTAAAAGAAGATGTTTATGTTGAACAACCTCCACTTTTTGAAGATAATAAATTACCAAATCATGTATATAAACTAAAGAAAGCTTTATATGGTCTGAAACAAGCTCCTAGAGCCTGGTATGAAAAACTAAGATCTTATTTACTACAATCTGGTTTTTAAATTGGTAAAATAGATACAACTCTTTTTATTAAAAGGAACAAAAATGATATTCAATTAGTACAAATATATGTAGATGATATAATATTTGGGTCAACTAATAACATAATGAATAAAGAATTTTCAGATATAATGACTAAAGAATTTGAAATGAGTCATATGGGAGAACTAAGTTTCTTCTTAGGACTTCAAATCAAACAATTAGATAAAGGAATTTTCATTAGTCAAGAAAAATATGCTAAGGATTTAATTAATAAATTTGGATTGACCACTTTTAGTGGGAAACCAACTCCAATGACAACTAATGTAGCTTTAAGTAAAGAAGATAAATCAAAAGATGTTGATCAAAAATTATATAGGGGAATGATTGGTTTGCTGCTTTATATAACAG
This sequence comes from Allium fistulosum, assembly GCA_030737815.1. Taxonomy (NCBI): domain Eukaryota; kingdom Viridiplantae; phylum Streptophyta; class Magnoliopsida; order Asparagales; family Amaryllidaceae; genus Allium; species Allium fistulosum. The sequence goes on from CM060904.1 coordinate 1,114,399,001, forward strand.
CAAGTCATCCTGACATCATGCATAGTGTCTGTCTCTGTGCAAGATACCAATCTCAACCTAAAGAAACCCACTTAAAAGCTGTTAAAAGAATTTTAAGATATGTAAAACATACTTTAGATTATGGTTTATTTTACCCTAAAAATGATGTATTTGATTTAATTTCATATTGTGATGCTGATTACGCTGGTTGTAAATCAGATCGAAAAAGTACAAGTCGAACTTGTCACTTTCTAGGACATTCTCTGGTTTCCTGGTTTAGTAAAAAAGAAAAACACTGTATCCTTGTCAACAACTAAAGCAGAATATATATCTACTGCTTTGGCTTGTTCTCAAGTTATATATATGCAATAAACTTTAAAAGATTTTGGACTAACTATAACTAAATCACCAATTTATTGTGATAATACTAGTGCAATAAACCTATCTAAGAATCCAACTCATCATGCTAGAACAAAACATATTGATATTAGACATCATTTTCTTAGAGATAATATAAGTAAAGAAGTCATAACTCTTGAATATATTAATATTGAGAAACAAATTGCTAATATATTAACCAAACCATTAAATGAACAAAACTTTACTAAATTTAGAAGAGAATTAGGTATATGTTCATTAACTGAAATACCAATTATAAATAATACAATTATAGTTAATAATTAATAAAAATAAAAATTTCTCAAAAATTGAACTGGGCATGTCGACATGACCCATCCCCTTATGTCGACATACATGCCGAGATTTTCAAATTTAAATTTCCCTCTAAAATTAGATATTTGGTTATATATTTATATATTTCGACTTTTACTCCTTTTCTCTGTTCTATTCTCTGTAATAAACTTCTAAAATAATAAATTAATGGCTTCCTCTTTTAATAATGAACCTTCTTCACCCACTTCTCCTCATTCTGGTCCTTTTCAACGTTCCACACATGTACGAGTCATCAAATTACAAAAGAAGATGAAAGATTTGCTTCAAATGATGATGGAAATTCAAGTGAGTCAACTACGAATGGCTAGAGAACAAGATAGGCAAGGCAGAATTCTTCGGAATTTACAAAAATTCCTTATGGATAACCATGCCAATTCCATTATCATCGAAGAATCATCACAAGCCATGGATTCTGAAGAAGAAGAGCCTCTAGAAGAACCACAAGAGGACCAAGAAGAAGAACATCCTCTGCCGAATCCGGATGTTCATATGGACGAAGACAATGGCGTTATTTGCGTTGGAGAGGTCCTTTTTGACACTAATGGGAACTTGGTCGAACAACGTGGAAACTTTTGTCTCCACTATCCAAATTGTTCGGTCCATAAATTACCAATAGTTAAGGGTCCTCGTTAAGCATTTTTCGTTTTTCTCTTTCTTGATTGTATATTGGTTTGTTAATTTGTATATAAGTGTTATCTTAATTAATGTTCTTCTAAAAACAATCCTTGGTGTATAAAATCTTGAATTCCATTTAACTTAGGATGCTATATATCACTCATACATAGTTATTATTCTTATGTCATATGTTTGTTTATCTCATTTTCTATTAAGTTCAAGGTTTATAGGTTATTTTTGTTGATGACAAAGGGGGAGAAGTTATATAAAATAGTAGGCTTGGAGTAAGGGGGAGTTGTTGGTGTAAGGGGGAGTTATGGTATGATCGAAGTGGTAAGTATATTTTATAAGGTTGTCATCATCAAAAAGGGGGAGATTGTTAGGAATTGGAGATAGTGGTTTTGATGATAACAATCTTTGTAACTTATTTTATTATAACTTATATACTAACACTATTGTCTAGATATATATGAATGTTATTATGCAAGATATATATATAAGGCAGGTACTGATTATTGAAGACTGTACAGTATAAAGATCAAGAATCAAGAAATCAAGTTTGAAGACTCATGAGTATCAAGATCAAGATTTCAAGATAAGTGTCTAGTTTTTTTAAAACTTCATAATAGCATGGAATCTTCATTCCAAATTTCATTTGGGATGGAACCCATTTCTACCTTCTTAATGGCTTACAAACCCACGACAAGTAACTTACAAACCTACGACAAGTGGCTTACAAACCCACGAACATCCTGGTTTTGTACAAGTTCTCAAGTCCTGATGTGATGAAATATTCTGCAGGAAGAAGCTTGCAAAACTACTTCAAAATGGTTTTTTAAAATGATTTTCAAAACTGTTTTTTTAAATGTTTTAGCTTTAAAAATTATCTTTTTAAATGATTTTCAAAAAGTTGTTTTAGCCTTAAAATATTCTTTTTTTTGTTTTTAAATAAACTCTTGTTTTAAACTTCGTTTGTTTTTAAACTATCTTCTTATTTTTAAAAATTCTTTTATAATATATATATATATATATATAATTGAGATTTAAAATCAAATTTATATATACATTCTAAAAATATATTTTTCTACTCTTCTTTAATTTAAATCATAGGAAAATTAGTTTATTTTACTCCAGAATCATTTCATCTTGTTTTCCTTTCAATACCATTTTCAAAACAAATTTTACATTGTTTTTAACTAAGGGATGTCGACATCATAGGATACCCCATGTCGACATGGTGGCCGTTAAATTAAAAAGTTTCAATTTTCAAAAGAAGTGTCTATTCGTTTAAATCTCTTCATGAATGGGTATGACCGTTACTGCTCTATAAATAGCCTTCACAAACGAATTTTTTAACTAACTGTTTTCTTATTTTCTTCACTCCTTCTTCTCCACAAATCCATATTCTAAAGTTTTCATATTTTTAAGATCGTGCTGAAATTCTGCCGAATTCTCAAGTGAATCAAATTAGAATCTCATTCTTGTTTGATTCTCTGCCCTCTCTCGAAGATCAAAGTGCTATTCAGAGTTATAGGATCAATTTGTGATCAAAATTTTATCGAGTCTCTCTATATGGTGTGGTTGTGCCTGGAAATCAATTGGGTGATCTTATGTCCCGTAAATCAAAAGAGTTTGCCCCGGACTCGAAGACAGGAGGGTACCTCAAGGCCTTTAGAAATTGAGGATTGTAATCTCGACATTGGTATAATAAAAAACTATACGAGGTGTTTGCCTTGGTGCAGGACTGGACGTAGGGTAACTCCGAACCAATATAAAATCCGGTGTGTTCTTTCCTTTTACTGCTTTTTATTTACTTTCTACATCTGTGTTTGATTATGTGATTGTTCTATGATTAAGTTCTGCATTTGTTTATATCATAATTTTTAAATTAGTCCATATAAGTCTTAGAATCCATTAAACACTATTCACACACACCCCCCTCTAGTGTTAAATTAGCCTTAAGATCCTTAATCCGCACTCCCTTTCAGTTACTTAGTAAGAGAGACTATTAATCACTCATCTTAACCCAAGCTAAGCTTTAGATCTTCTTATGAACAATAGATGCATGGATTCCAATGTGTTTGCAGTAGCAAATCTTCAAGTTTTAGGATGGATTTCACTAATCACTTGCTAATGATGAGATTTGGCTAATTAAAGAAAGGTTTTGGTGGGTTTTTTGATGAAAAGATGATTAATGGAGGTAAGGAGCTATTTTGTGAGTTATGCAAATGACGAAGGAGAGGTCCCATTAGCACCTTAGCCCCCACTGACCCTAAACCCGAAATAGGTCATGAGCCCATCAACAAATGACCCTAATTACCCATTTAAGGTGTCTAAAACCAATAAAATCTTCAAATAGCCATATCTCTCAAACCGAAAGTCCGTTTTTTAATGTGACCACTCTACAAAAAGGAAAATAAACATCTCGATCCACTAGAATTGGTTTCAGGACCTAATTCAACTCCTATCAAAGTTACGAGCAAAACTAGATTTTACCAGGGCTAAACGATCACAGAAAAATTAGACAAAAATTCGGAGGAAAAGAAATGACCCTAGTAGTCATTTCCCAAAATTATAGAATCATATGACCTCATATGAAAATAATATTAATATTCTACTATCCTCTGATACGTAGAATATGAGTTGTTACAGAACGACTATAGTTGGGTCTAAGTTAAAGCATTGAAAGTAAAACACTATTTAATGAAGAATTCATCTCCTCAATTATATGAGGTTGGTATAAGGTCAACTATACTCCGCTCAGTCAAAGTTTCTGGCTAGAGCAGTTTGGTTAATAATAATTATTATTATTGAACTAAAGACTTTGTGTTTGGACTATACAAGTTAAATGTGGATGATGCTGGAATTTTGACCAATACCAAATTTTAGAAGTCCTAATGTGATAGTTTTGACGAAGATAATTGGTTTAAATAATTGTCTCTATCAGGGACCACTTAAAATAGTAAAATTAGATTTTACCAAAACTGCGTAAGCGATAAATTTGACCAAACTGTCACACCACCAGCTAGTGTGATGTGCGAACGTTAATATTCGAATCATCCGATATTAATCTCTAATTGAATTACACCTATGAGTCACACAACTGCAATGTTGAATAGTCTGATTACCATCTGATTTAATTAAATTATAATCATTCTAATTTAATTAATATTTTTGAAGTGTAATTTATAAAATTTATTTGATTTAAATGAATCAGTATTGAAATAGAATGCATATAAAAGTTATATACATACATACATTCACACACACACACATATATATATATATATATGCATATCGATATACGATATAGATGCACATTTGAATTGAATTTAAATGAATAATTACTGATATAGTTTGAAGATGCATGTTTCTGGATGATTGGGGGTCAGGAGGGGGTGATATTTTGATATGTGGGTTTGAAATGGCAGAGAAAGAAGGGGTAAAAAGATTAGAATTAGAACCTCCTTTTCCACTTGTAACAACCCAAAATTTTAACCCGTGATATTAATTCGTTAATTAACTAAATAATAAAATAACTTTGTGAAATTATCAGAATTGAGCCATTGGTGTTGCACCATTGTGTCTGTGGTAATTTTCTGGTAATTTCCATATATAGAACGTCGGAATCTGAGCTAAAATGAATGAGATATGAATTAAAAAAAATAAGCAGAATATATATATAGGCTAGGTCGACCTGGGCACAAGGGTGGTCGACTGCCCGGTCGACCCGCCTGTGTTCAGGAACGAAGAAATTTTTTATTCGTTCCATTCGTTCTATAAGCTTCCTATGACGTGTTTCACATTCTTTATTTCAATCTGGTCCTTCTATTCTTGCATCCGATGGCTCCTACTCGGCCTATGACATGGTTGCATCCTATTCAATCCCCAAATCAAATGGTATGAGATCCACTTCTACCCATATAAATAGAACCCTAGGCCTAACACTTTTTCTCATTCTAAGATTTTCTCCAATTGGGTTCACCTATTCAGGAAGTACCCTAAGCAGAATAATTTTCCAAGGAGGAAATTGTTTTAAATAAAAATATTTAAACAACCCCAAGTGGATCCGTGAAGGTCCAAAGGGAAGAGCTAAGGACCAGAGGTGAGTGATTGTAATTATCTTAAATTTCTTTAAGTAATTTAAAATAATAGGGTTTCAAATAGATGTGGTTTTACTATGATTTTTGGAGTAACCTTTTCAATAATTTATTTACAGTTTTTAGAATTATTTTCAGTTAATTTTAGTTTATTTCTAGCTTTACCATTTATTTACAGTATTTTAGTTTATTTATTGTTATTTATGCGTCATTTACATCTTCTTCTTATGCCTTGGATTTCCTTCTATTTTCAGTTTTCTTTTATTCCTCCTTCTTCTTCTTCGCGTATGGATTAGAATAGAATTAAAGTGAAATTGGATTAAATTATAAGAAATCTGAAATAATGCAATATAAGATGTAAATTATAAAGATTGTAATATAAATGTAATTGGACTGAAATTATGCCTAATTATGATATTAATTGGACTAAATTAAAGAGATTGGCTTACTTATAACTTAGAATTATAACTGAAAAGAATAAAAGAATAAAAGAAGAAAAGAAGCTTATTTTCACACTTAGACCATGGGTTAAGTAATAAGCATGATTATAACGTAGGTTATAATAATAAATATAACATAATAAGGCTTATTTTAAGACTTAGGATAAATTGATAAGCACAGATAGTAAGAACAAGAGTAAAGGCTTATTTAAATAATTTATCTAAGTTAATAAGCAAAGAATTAAAGTAGGACCTATACCAAATAGCATTCCCCTATTATTTTTTATGGGTATGGTGTTTCACATAAACCTGAAGTGAGACGAGGGGCGCGCTTATGCTTGTAGTGGTGGTAATTGGTCAATATAGAGATGTTCAAATCACAGGGGATTTGGACAAGGGCGCTATTAGATATTGTTTGGATGACGGGCCAGTATTGGCAGCATTCCCCTATATTTTCTATGGACACGGTGTTTCACATAATCTTGAAGTGAGACGAGTGGCACGCTTATGCTGAATCGAGGTAATAATACGACCCAATAGGTGGAGCAACAGGTAGCATGAGAATGGTGGCAGTTACGCGTGCGACTTCTATTTCGGTGCTCAGTAATCGCTATTAGTTCCAAGCGCTTAGTATGTGTGTCTTCCGTAGACACCATTGCCTTCTGTGTAGGGAACTATGTATCGTCTAGTCCATAGTGGGTGCTTTCCATATCTTTCATAGCTACCATTGGCTGCTGTGTAGGAAGTTATATAGCGTCTAGTCTACAGTAAGGTCTATGGAGTAGCAGGCCGATCAAATGGTAGAATTAGGATTTCAGCCTAATTATAGAATTAGGAATTCAGCCTAATCAAGCAGCTATCAAAGACAAGTGCAAACAATCAAAGTTGACCTATCTTATCAATTGTAATAGTTTAATCGTATTTTCCAGTTTATCTCTTTCCTATTTCCTTTGTTTCCTTTTGTATATACTAGAACTATTGAAGAGTCTATTACCTTTACTTTGCTTAAAGATTCTAGTAGTTACCATCACTCACAATACTTTTAGTCTGACCTACTCCTCCATTTTCCCTTCCCCCCATAGGCAATCAAGGGAGAGGGCTGTAGATTGCGGTTGCTTGGAGGATTTTGGGAGAAGATCTCTACCATGTATTTCTTTTATTCTAGCTTTAACTCTTTCTGTATACTAGCTTATTATGAGGAATATTATGTACTCTGATTTTGAGACTATGAGTTTTTATTTCATGAGACATTTTGGTTTTTGAGACATGTATGTTATATTTAGTATTTGACTTATTTGGTTTATGAGCAATTATGAAGCTTTTCTTTTATATAAGTATTATTTTAATTTCCGTTGTTTTTACCTGTTTTTGTCTTTTGAATCTTAGTCTATGTTAGTTCCAGTAATACCTACAACGCACCACGCCTTTTAATGTGTCCTATTAGGTATATTAAGGGGTGTGGGGGTTTCACTTGGTATCAGAGCCTAAGGTTATAGGATTCCTAAAATTTGTTTTAAAAATAAAGTATTTTTCGAAATAACTTGTTTTAAAAGTACTTTTCAGAAAAGAACTCTTAGAAATGTTTTTAAGAATAAAAGATTTTTTATAAAAAATCCCCTCATAAGTCCAGTTCAATCTCCCTTTGAATCTTTCCTAAACTATCTCTTACTTTTTGTAGAATGGCTGATGCCCCGAACCTTCCCGAGGGCATTCTAGTACCAGCCTGGTTTCGTAGGTACTTACAATTGATAATTAATTGAATTTTTGAAGACAATTTGTAAAATTAATCGATTTAAGTGATTCGAGTTTCCCCGAACTCAAATAAATTTGGTATAAATCATTTTAAACTTTAAATATTGTATATATATGTATATACGTAAATGTGTATATATGAGTCAATTTGAAATTTTAAATATATGTATATATATTTGATTTAAATTTAAATCGTAAATAAATGGTTTGAAAATAAAGATACAAATTATATAAGATATAAAGTATAAAGTAAATATCTAGATCTTAATAAATCAATACAAAATAATATAACGTAGTAGAACAAACAAAAATAATAAAAGAGAAAAAATATAGAATATATTCAAGTAATAATACAAACAAAGTATATTCATAAGATAATAAAAATAAAAATATAAGTAGACAATAACTATTTGGGTTAGAAATTCATTTGCAATATAACTTAAGAAAGCAAACACATTCAAGTATGAAACAAGTATTCATATATATGAAAGTAAGAAATCAGATAAACAAATATAAATGTAAGCATGTAAACAAATGTATATGAGTAGCTTGTAAAAGAATGAAACGAATATATATATATAAAGAAGCATAAGCTTCCAATGCAAGCCACAACAAATCATATCAGCTGAAATGTGCATAGTTAATAAAACAAGAAACAAAAATTTAAAACATCTTTTGTACAACTATGATAAGTATGAGGACATAGGGTACATATGCATTAAATGCTTTCATCTCTAGCATAAACAAATGGTCAAATTCGAAATGCACCAGCCACCAAAAGATGAAATATCTCTGGTTATGTTGTACAAAATATATATACATTGTTGTACAAACAAATATATCACCTGTACAAAATGAACACACCATGTAACTTGTTTATATCTATCAACCTGTAAACTTCTTTTATCTATCAACTTCTTCATTTTTTTCTTGTTCGTTCATCCAAAACTTGAGAAAATCTGAAGCATATGCAACTGTAAAATTTAAACAAGATTCAATCAAAACAACAACACGAATTAATCAAGGCAGAGATCAAAAGTCAGGCTAGTAATTTTCTCAAACCTGGAAACAAGGAACTTATCCCCTGTTCTCTGTTTTTACAGGTGAGTAACATCACATTTTAAAAGCTTTAAATTGATTTTGGTTGTATGATGAGTTCTAGAATATATGTGTTTTGGTGCGAATATATAAATGTTTGATGAATTTTCTGCATATGTATAGATGTGTGAAAAGGTGTATATGTTTATCTCCTGTAACCTCTCTGTTACCAGTCTTTTCTTTTCTTTTCTTTTTTAGCTCAAGATTTATTCAAAAAAATCATTATCTCATTATCTAATCTAAGTTAGGATATAAGATTCAAACAAAATCTGTTTGATTTGTTAATAGTTAAAGTTTAGAAAATTGTTTAAGTTAAAACTAATGGTATTGTCTCAGGAAATGAAAAATAACAGAGCAATCTCGAAATAAGTCAAATTTTAACTATCATGATTCACGAATTCAGGAATGTGAATCGATTGCTTTAACTAAAACTCGATTTTTGAAACTAAAATTGCAATTTTAAGTGAGGTATTGAAGGAGCAGTTTGGGTTTGACCAGGAAGGGGAAGTTTGGGTTTTTCTGATGATCTGTGTAACTGGAGAGGTCGAGGCTCTTCTGGGTGATGGAGGAGTGATCATAGATGCAAGGAAAAATATTGGAGTGCGGTGCATTTCATCGTGGAAGTTGCAGCAGTAGGATTCTTCTTAGAACCCTAGTTTTAACGAAGCTTGGAAATTTGATCGCCGCGGCCGTTTGAGTTGATCAAGTGTTATGATATTTTGGGGAATGATGGTTGGGTAGTAGATGAAGTCGAGGTCGGAGTGGTAGAATGTTTGGTGGTCGAGGTTGGGAGAACGGCGGCAGTTTTCAGGTTGATGGTGGTTACAGTATACGTTTCCAGATTTGGGTTTTGGGGTCGAATATGATTCTCGATCGAATCGTGTTGTCTGGGTGTTCGCGTAGAGTTGTCGTGGGTGTAGTCGACTGGTCGGAGGCTTCATCGTGGTTTGCCAATGATGGGCGGCGTTGTGCACGTGGTCGTGCACGTTTTCGTGCATACGTACAGATCTGTGTCGTGAAGAATGGGGAAGGAGATAGGAAAACTCGGAGTTGAACACGTGAAACGATGAGTTTTCTCGAAGTAGGTGGGAACGTGGTTTTACTCGGGGTCAAGCTCGGGTGGAACGAGATTTTGCTCGGGTTAGTTTTCAACTTGCTATATAATGTAAAGTAAAGTTTTAATGCAGTAATAAATTGATTTTCAAAGTTAAGGAAGATTTTTAAATATTAATTAAGATGAATACTTATTATTAATTGATTATTTTGGAAAGTAATTAAGAATGATTAATTTACAATTGTAATTAAAGATTGGTAAATTAATGATTAAAGTTAGTTAATCAAGCGATTAATAAATAGTTAATTTAAAAATAATGTGATCAATTAATTAAGATGATTAATTTGAGATAATGAATTTAAGTTAAAGATTAATCATTTAGTTAAAAGAAATTAATTAATATTTAGAGTTAATTAAGTAGTTAGGGATAAACTTATTGTAATTAATTAAGAATAATCAATTTTAAATTGTTAATTACTTAATGAAAGTAATTAAGGTTAATGATTTAAGTTAATTAACCAAGTAATTAAAGAATAATTAATTAAAGGATAATTAATTATGTGATTAACTAATTAAGGTAATAAATTTGACGATGATTAATTTATTAAAGATTAATTAATTAATGTAAGCGGTTAGGAATGATCGCTTATTGAAATTTTATTAATTAAATAGTAATTAATTAATTAAAGGTTAATTTAATTAAGTAAAGACAATTAATTAAATGGTGAATTAAATAATTAAAGGTTAATTATTTAATAATTAAAGGTTGATGAATTATAATTAAAGGATAATTAATTATTATTGGTTAATTGATAAATGATTAAAGAATAATTAAATCAAAATGATTTGTAATTTATCAATGTTAATTTACTAGGATATATGATGCTTTGTGATATATCCTGATTTCTATGTGATGCTGTATGATATGAATTGTTTAATTCAAGCTGTGATGAATGTAATTTATTTATTTATAATGCATTTTTATTATCTATCTGTGATTCTGTGTGTATAGATAAGCGTTATAGATTATACCGCTTATCGATATCCCTATGCTTGAATCTGTGATGATTGATGATGTTGCACTATTAGGTTAAACCCCGGACTACACCATACACACACAAATATGGATTTCACGTGGAAATCGATTAAGTCACAGATGATTTTAAATTTAACGTTTTTGAAATTGAAATTTTAATTTCAATTAATTGTGAAAATGATTTGGGTTAAATGTTAAAGCTTTTGAAAAGGTGTTTTCAAAGATAAAAGTTATTTCGAATAACTTGATTAAGTTTTGAAATTTAAATAATTTGACTTAAATTTGAATTCAATATTTGGAATTGAATTCAATGATTGGAATTTTGATTAAAGATATTATAAATGTGTTTTATATGAATTTAAACCACTTAAAATATTGGTTTGAGAATTTGATTTTAACCCAAGAAGAACCTTAACTCGTATAAATGAATTAGATTTTCCAAAATGAAAACTGTTTGTTTTCAAATGATAAAAGCTTTCATATAAGAAATGAAATTCCAATTTAATTAAAGGAATTTCATGTTTGAAATGAAAAATGGTTTATCCAAGTTACGAATGAATTCTTTTTGAAAGCTATGAATTAAATCTGTTTATTTTTAATAAATTAAAAATGGTGGTTTATTTAAACCATTCGAAATGGAATTGTTTTGAAAGCTATAAGTTAAATCTTTGTTTTAAAGATTTAACTAGTTAATCCAATTGAAAGGGAAATTAATTTGGAAAATATGTGAATGAATCTTTTGTTTAAAAGATTAAAAAGTGGAAATTGTTTAAACCGTTGAAGGTTGTTAAAATGAATCTTTTTGTTTAAAGATTGAAAATGGTAATTTGTTAAACCATTTGGAAGAAATTTTTTGGATAATAAGTTGTGACTTAATTGAAATCCCAATATCCATATGTTTTAAAATATTACGTGCACTATTCGGTTTAGCCAGGAGAGGACCTTTGTGTCACATAACCCATTCCGAATAAGTGATACGTCGTATATGGATAGCATTTAAAGACCGGTGTTGAAGACCGGGTGTTTGCGAAAACGATAGGATAACCTATCGATTGTCTCTGCACTGGGTAGCTCCTGGTATAGAGATTCCCTAAGTGATGGGAAGTCCGATCGGGATTGTGAATATCTGGATTTGCAAGGGCTTCTTTTGAAGTGCCTTCGGTTTTGTTCGAACCCGGAACGGACTTGTATGGTTACATGTCTGACATTACATTTTGAGATATAAAGCTGATTTCTTTCAAATACATTTCTGTTGGTGGCGAAGAATTTATTCTCTTAGCTTAACACCCTTCTCTGAGACGTACGAGCTCAGAGGTTATGTAGTTGAAGGTTATCAACGATATATTCCCAATTTGGTAATGTGACATGTTGAGTGTTGCTGTGTGATGATCATTGTTTGATCATTTGTGATATGATCATTTGTTTGATCATTTATCTTTGTGATCATTACTTTGATCATCTGTTGACCCAAAGCATGGCTTTGTGACAAAGCGTAGCTTTGTGGACGAGACTTCGTCAGACCTCACAACCCGGAAATGGTCGAAACAGGAATATGCGGCAAGGTTATGAGGGTCGCGCCCTTTAGGGTATGTCATTTCCTTCTGGAAAAGGGTGGTATCAGGTATGGAGCCCTGGTATTTAACCTATGTGGATACTCCGATCTCATTTATTATGTGATTGTGTGTTTACTGAGGCCTCGGATAAAGGTCCCAAAGGACCGGGGGATGGCATATTCGTGAGTTACCTGTTATAGGGGTAACTTGGCCTTGTGTTGGCAGAGAGCAGTGTGTCTCTCGGGACGTCCAGCCAGAGGCGATCCCATTCGGCAGTAGGAAAGGAAGTTCCTTAGCCTGACCATTTGTTGGAAATCCATTTCCCAATACGGAACCTGTACGGTTTTAGTTGTAGAACCTGCCATTTACTTATGGTGGCGCCCCACTGTTTAGATGGTAGCTATAGTAGGCATAGTTCGAAATGTCTATGCTGGCTAAGATTAATATTATACCTTCGAAAATGTTTTCCACTATGCACTAATAATAATAACCAATGATTTTGCGTAGTAAGCATCTTTGACTATCATAAGGAGAAATCTCCTCTGATTCTGCGTTTGCATTGTGTGTGTGTGCGGGAGGCCTTATGGTAGTTTCATTTTCCAAAAGCATTGCGGATTCAATGTTTAAAATTCTTTTGTGTTGGTTTTAAAGATAAACTATTTTGTTGCTCACACCAGTCCCACGACTGACTCGGAGTTTATTATTCTCTTCCTAAACTCTTGGCGCTCATAATTTTCCACACGAGCAGTCTAGAGTTGGGTTTCTTAGATATTCAGGTTGAGTAGATTATCTGGAGCTAGTCAGTCCTTGGACGACTGACCTTGCTTTCCGCTAGCTATGGATTAGAGCATTCTATTGGAGATATTCTATCCACTGCTGGTGTTATCTATTTTCTTTCCGCTGCTATTTCTTATATCATATCTCTGATGTATATTGATATATGTTGTATCATTCTGTTGTATCATATTGTATCAGATTTTTGTATCTGTCATTGTATCAATGTTATATATATTGATATATTCTTTTTCTTCCGCTGTGTTGTTGTACTTAATGGTGTTATAAGCTCCGGGGAATCGGATTTGAACGGTCGAATCTGCGGCATTCTAGTACAATGTGAAGTACGGATGTCGATTTTCGAACGCGAAAAATACCTGTCGTTACAGGAGGCTTCTTACTGGTGGGAGGTTGTTGAGTTAGAAGGAAGAGAAGTTTGTTGGAATGGGTTTAGGCAGAGGTTTGAGAGGAAGTTTCTGTCTCAAGAGAAAGAGAGTGTTTAGCTGGATAGGTTTATCAAAGTGAAGAAAGGGAGTTTTTTGGCCAAGGAATACATCAATCAATTCAATGAGCTATCGCGGTTTGGTATGGAATTAGTGAACACGCCGCATAAGAAAGCAATGAAGTTTGAGAAGGGATTGAATCAACCCCTTCAAGGATTATTGTTGACTCACGTACCAATGGGAGCTACTTATGAGTCTTTGGTTGAGATGGTGCTTATGTCGGATGCGGTCAAGGAAGGAGAGTCTAAAGAAGTGGTTATGTCAGAAGGTCCAAAGAAGAAGTGGTGGAAAACAACAAGGAGAAGAAGAAAGGTGATGGCCCTCATAAGCAGATTAAGAAGGAATTGAAGTGCAATAGCTATGGGATTGTTGGACATATCGCCAAGGATTGCAAAAGGGAAAAGATGAAAGGAAAGTGCTTCAATTGCGGGCAGCCTGGTCATATGAATAGAAATTGTCCCTAGAGAGCTGGTCAGGGAGTGAGTGCACCAGTCGCACAGATTCAGGCGTTAGACGCGGCACCTTCCAGTAGCATTCCGGAAGAGGCAGGAAAACCACAGTTGAAGGTTTGATTTCTATATTTGATGTACCCATTCGGACTTTATTCGATTCTGGAGCATCACACTCTTTTATTTCTAGTTCTCTTGTGGATTGTTTTCACTTAGACATTTCTTTAGTGGTGGACCCCATCGTTGTTTCAAACCGCATAGGTGGATCGGCACACTTGTCTATGGTTTGTAGGGGTTTGAAATTTTATATCCTAGGCGTAGAATTTGACTGTGATGCCTATGTTTTGGGATTCTCGGGGTATGGGATGATCTTGGGTATGGATTGGCTATCCACATATGGAGCTATTTTAGACTGCAAGAGGAGAGTCGTTAGATTAGAGACTTGCAGTGGTAGGACTCTCGAGGTATCTTGCGACCTGCATGGGTCAGTCATGTTGAACTTTCTATATTCCCTTGATTTATCTTCAGCAGAGTTTGATTCGGTTCCTGTCTTCGGATATTTTCCCGACATCTTTGAGGAGGTTAGGGGACTGCCCCCTAAGAAAGAAATTGACTTTAGAATTTATTTGACCGAGAATGCTAAGCCAATGGCATTACCTGTGAGGCACATGGCACCTGGGGAGAGGAAAGAGTTGAGCAAACAAGTCAGTGAGCTTTTGGAGAAGGGTTTTATAAGAAGGAGCATATCGGGATGGGGAGCACCAGTCATCTTCTTTACTAAGGCGGATGGTTCTCTTCGACTTTGCGTTGATTATAGAGAATTAAATAAGCTCACCAAGAAGAACCGATATCCACTCCCTAGGATTGATAATCTTTTTGACCAGTTAGTTGGCTCTTCAGTTTTCTCTCAGCTTGATTTAGCCACGGGATTCCCTTAGCTTAGGGTCGCCGATGACAGCATAGATAAGACTACGTTTAGGACTCCTGATGGAATTTATGAGTGGTTGATAATGCCTTTTGGGCTAACCAATGCCCCAACCTACTTTGTTGACTTGATGAGCCGCGTCTTTAGAGAAGTCCTAAATAAGTTTATGGTGGTATTCGTGGATGACATCTTGGTATTTTCCAAGAATATGGAGGAGCATGCTATTCATTTAGAGGAGGTTCTTTACACACTTCATAGTCATCATTTGAGAGAAAAGTTTTTGAAGTGTCACTTTTGGAGAGAGGAGGTACGTTTCTTGGGGCATGTGGTCTCGAAGGAAGATTTGGTTGTTGACTCCGCTAAGGTGATAGCTGTACAAGATTGGAAGGCCCCTAAGAACGTCAATAAAGTTAGGATCTTTCTAGGATTGGCTGGCTACTATAGGAAGTTCATTAGAGACTTTGCCAAGATTTCGGCACCACTCACGCGCCTTACTAAGAAGAATAAAGCTTTCGTGTGGGACGTGGATTGTGAGGTTCCTTCACAAAGCTTAAGAGAGCCCTTACTAGTACACCAGTGTTAGTACTATCCGATGGAGCTAAGCCTTTTACCGTATACACTGATGCATGTGGGACGGGCCTAGGAGCGGTGTTGATGTAAGAAGGAAGGGTGGTATGTTATGGTAGTAGGCAGTTGAGGACGCATGAGAGAACTACCCTACTCACGATTTGGAGTTGGCCACCATAGTTTTTGCACTCAAGTCTTGGAGGCACTATTTGCATGGAGAGAGGTTTGAGCTTTTCACCGACCACAAGTCATTGAAGTACCTATTCTCGCAGAAGGACTTGAACTTGAGGCAATAGAGATGGATGGAGTTTTTAGCCTCGTAAGATTTTAAGATTGCTTATACCCCTGGCAAGGGAAATGTGGTTGCGGATGCATTGAGTAGAAAGAAAGAAACCCTTTGTCCTTTGTTCGTAGAGTGGGGGAGCTTGGAGTTTATTTCTACTTTTGATTTTAAGCCCTCTACGGACATTACTCCTGGATTGTTGGCGACATTAGAGGTAAGGCCTACCCTTATGGATCAGATTGGCTCGAGGCAGCAAGGAGATTCGAAACTCATGGACATTATGGATAGGATTAGCCGAGGAGAGGTCTTTAGACATCTCAAATGTTATTCCATTGATAGCAAAGGGTGGCTTAGGAGAGATGGGAGGCTTTGTGTTCCACGCCATAGAGATTTGTTGAGAGCAGTTTTGGAGGAAGCACACCATTCCTGTATGACTATTCATCCGGGTGGTGACAAAATGTATCGGGATATGAAGAGGATGTTCTATTGGAATGACATGAAGAAGGACATGGCAGAGTTCGTAGTTAAGTGTCTCATATGCCAAAGGGTAAAGGCAGAGCAAAAGAAGCTCAGTGGACTACTTCAGCCTTTAGATGTGCCAGAGTTGAAGTAGGACAGCATTTCTATGGATTTTATAGATGGTTTGCTCCGTTCTAGGAAGGGGAATACTAGCATTTGGGTGATTGTTGATCGGTTGACCAAGAGTGCCCATTTCATCCCAGTTAAATGCAAGCGTACAGCATCATATTTGACATCCCTTTATGTTCGAGAGATAGTCTGACTTCACGGAGTCCCTTCTAGTATAGTGAGTGATGGAGATCCCATTTTCACTAGTGAGTTTTGGAGGAGCTTATAGGAGGCGCTAGTGACGCAACTTAGATTGAGTACGGCCTATCACCCTTAGACGGATGGCCAAACGGAGAGAGTGAATAGAGTGCTTGAGGATTTGCTACAGATGTGCATTTTGGACTTTGGAGGAACTTGGGAAGAGCATCTTCCATTGGTTGAGTTTGCGTATAATAACAGTTACCAAGCGAGCATAGGAATGGCACCATTTGAGTCTTTATATGGGAGACCTTGCAAGTCCCCTTCATGTTGGGTGAGTCTACGGAGAAGTCGCTACTTGGGCCTGACATGGTGAGGGAGACATCGGAGAGAGTGGATTTAATTCGACGGAGAATGAAGGCAGCCCAAGATAGGCAGAAGTCTTATGCGGATAGACGGAGGAGAGACATTGAGTTTGAGGTGGGGGACTTAGTTTTTATCAAAGTATCCCCACTTAGGAAGGTGGAAAGATCGGATCGAATGGAAAGTTAGCCCCCAGATTTGTTGGACCATTCCCTATCACGGAGAGAGTTGGGAAGATGGCCTACCAGTGAAGCTACCAGAGAGGCTCGCAGGTGTGCATGACATTTTCCATGTTTCGCACTTGCGAAAGTGCTTACATGACTCAGTGGAGGTTTTAGAGCCCAGTCAGTTAGAAGAGGTGGAAGTAGAAAGGGAAGCATCTGTTTGGCGTATCCCTACGAAGATTGTTGGAAGAGACATCGAGCGACTAAGGAATAAGGAGATTCCGTTGGTGAAGGTGCAATGGAGAGACGATGTTGCAGACGCCACTTGGGAAGCTGAAGAGAAGATTTGTACTTCCTATCCTCATCTTTTCGATAGTAAGTTTTTAGAATTTTCTATTTCCATCTTTAGTTTTGAATAGGTTCTTTCCTTTATTATCCTTTGGGAGGTAGAACTTAGGATTTAACTTATGGATGGTAGGATTGGATGTAAACATGTTATTAGAACATGTTATGAATGATGTATGCTAGTGAGTGCAAGTGTTTGCTAGTGGATGCTAATGGACGCATATAGGTACACTAGGCACTATTATTCTTTAGGGATCGTCCTAACTAGGACACTAGAGCATATGCATATGGATGTGTGGGCATTTTTATCCAAATTTTCATGGTTGCTATAAATGGATGTTTAACACATGATTGTTGCATTTGGATGATGTATGCAGCACAAATATAGAACTATCAGTTATCATTAGGGAATTTTTGCATTCATACGGATACATGGCACAGACATGATCGCAAAAAAGGACGTCAACTGAATCAGTGGACCGTCTAATCTTTTACATTTTTACATTAGTTAGGGACATTGACACTACAGTAATGCATAAGTATCATAAATCGCATTAGAAAAACTTAAGGACAATGGATGTAATGGGTGATGATTGAGTAGTTGGTTGTAGAACTTTGATGAAAACTTTTATTTCATTCTTCTATCCATAGAGATTTCGGGTATGAAATCCTTTAAGGAGGGGAGAATGTAACAACCCAAAATTTTACCCGTGATAATTAATTTGTTAATTAATTAAATAATAAAACAACTTTGTGAAATTATCATAAATTCATAATTGGGCCACGGGAGTTGCACCATTGTGTCTATGGTAATTTTCTGGTCAATTTCCATATATAGAACGTCAGAATCCAAGCTAAAATGAATGAGATATGAATTAAACAAAATAAGCAATATATATAGGCCAGGTCGACCAGGGCACAAGGGTGGTCGACCGCCCGGTCGACCCACCTATGTTCAGGAACAAAGAAAATTTTTCTTCGTTCCATTCGTTCTATAGGCTTCCTATGACGTGTTTCGCATTCTTTATTTCAATCTGGTCCTTCTATTCTTGCATCCGATGGCTCCTATTCAGCCTATGATGTGGTTGCATCTTATTCAATCCTCAAATCCAACAGTCTGAGATCCACTTCTACCGCTATAAATATAACCCTAGGCCTAACACTTTTTCTCATTCTAAGATTTTCTCCAATTGGGTTCACCTATTCAGGAAGTACCCTAAGTGGAATAATTTTCCAAGGAGGAAATCGTTTTAAATAAAAATATTTAAACAACCCCAAGTGGATCCGTGAAGGTCCAAAGGGAAGAGCTAAGGACCAGAGGTGAGTGATTGTAATTATCTTAAATTTCTTTAAGTAATTTAAAATAATAGGGTTTCCAATAGTTGTAGTTTTACTACGATTTTTGGAGTAACCTTTTCAATAATTTATTTACAGTTTTTAGAATTATTTTTAACTAATTTTAGTTTATCTCTACCTTTTCCATTTATTTACAGTATGTTAGTTTATTTATTGTTATTTATGCGTTATTTACGTCTTCTTCTTACGCTTTCTTCTTACGCCTTGGATTTCCTTCTATTTTCAGTTTTCTTTTATTCCTCCTTCTTCTTCTTCGCGTATGGATTAGAATAGAATTAACGCAAAATTGGATTAAATTATAAGAAATCTGAAATAATGGAATATAAGATGTAAATTATAAAGATTGTAATATAAATGGAATTGGAATGAAATTATGCCTAATTATGACATTAATTGGACTAAATTGAAGAGATTGGCCTAGTTATAACTTAGAATTATAACTAAAAAGAAGAAAAGAAGAAAAGAAGCTTATTTCACACTTAGACCTTGGGTTAAGTAATAAGCATGATTATAACGTAGGTTATAATAAGAAATAGAGCAGAATAAGGCTTATTTTAAGACTTAGGATAAATTAATAAGCACAGATAGTAAGAACAAGAGTAAAGGCTTATTTAAATTATTTATCTAAGTTAATAAACAAAGAATTAAAGTAGGACATGTACCAAATAGCATTCCCCTATTATTTTCTATGGGTACAGTTTTTCACATAAACCTAAAGTGAGACGAGGGGCACGCTTATGCTAGTAGTGGTAGTAATTGGTCAACATAGAGATGTTCAAATCACGGGGGATTTGGACAAGGGCGCTATTAGATATTGTTTGGATGACGGGCCAGTACCGGCAGCATTCCCTATATTTTCTATGGACATGGTGTTTCACATAATCCTGAAGTGAGACGAGGGGCACGCTTATGTTGAGTCGAGGTAATAATACGACCCAATAGGTGGAGCAACAGGTAGCATGAGCATAGTGGCAGTTACGCGTGCGACTTCCATTTCGGTGCTCAGTAATCGCTATGAGTTCCAAGCGCTTAGTATGTCTATCTTCCGTAGACACCATTGCCTTCTATGTAGGGAGCTATGTATCGTCTAGTCCACAGTGGGTGCTTTGCTTATCTTTCGTAGTTACTATTGGTTGCTGTGTAGGGAGTTATATAGCGTCTACTCCGCAGTAAGGTCTATGGAGTAGCAGGCCAATCAAAGGGTAGAATTAGATTTCAGACTAATTATAGGATTAGGAATTCAGCCTAATCAAGAAGCTATCGAAGACAAGTGCAAACAATCAAAGTTGACCTATCTTATTAATTGTAATAGTTTAATAGTATTTTCCAATTTATCTCTTTCCTATTTCCTTTATTTCCTTTTGTATATACTAGAACTATTGAAGAGTCTATTACCTTTACTTTGCTTAAAGATTCTAGTAGTTACTATCACTCACCAGACTTCTAGTCTGACCCACTCCTCTATTTTTCCCCTCATAGGCAATCAAGGGAGAGGGCTATAGATTGCGGTTGCTTGGAGGATTTTGGGAGAAGATCTCTATCATGTATTTCTTTTCTTTTTTGAGAAAAATGTGTGATCCTCTACGAATAGAGGAGAGCACACATGCGAAAATATATATATCACAATTATAAAGTGCTGCCAACATGCCTGGCAGTTAACAAAAACCAAATACATATATATCAAATCTCAGGTACTCCTAAGATGAGTTTCGGCAAGGCCACCACCCATCACACCCCGATATCGAGCTCAAGCATGGCCACCGCCCGATATTGAGGTGTTAGAAGTACCTAAAAAACTAGAGGAAAAAAACAAAAAACAACTGGATGACGTCCCAGACTAATGAGGAAGCTCCAACCAACTGAATCAGTAGGGGTGGATAAGCATCTGCTCTGAAGTGGAACTGCTGTAAAGAGAAACCGCTCTGAAGCCTGTGATCAAGAGAAAGGGGTACCAAATATATCCTCCTGAAAAGAGTACTCCATAATGAAGATAGCAGAATCCTAAAACTGAGGAGAAACTGCTAGTAGTCCTAGATGAAGATACTCTGCTCTGTTGACCTCTCTACCATCTGGTGTCCAGCAATCTGAAGATACAAAAACCTGCAAAATGAACCTGATATCCAAACTCCCATACCTGTAACTGGAAAATGACTAAAGAAAAAATTAGAATGATACATATATATGTATATTTATATAATAAATATACATATATATGTATCAATAAGGAAGGAAATAAAAACCTAAATAAGACTAACTAGACAATAACAGTATAAATAAAATACTTAAAAACCAATATCAAATAGAGACTAGTACAATTACTGAGATGGATCAACCTTATGAACCTTTAATCATAAGTAAGTTATGATTAGAAGTGAAATCATCATCTAAACTAGAGAAAATATTAATAATACTATTATTAATGTTAAAAAAATTATTGTTGTGCTTAAAAAAATTAATATTATGATTAACCTTGTTAAGATACCTTTTGAAAAGGATATTTTTAGCTAATTTATATTTGGGGTTAGAGATCTAATTAAAACAAAATGAAGAAATTGTAAAAATCAATTTGTTAAAATGACAATTATTATTATTGAAAATTCTTTGATTTCTTTCAAACCAAATAAACCAACTAATGATAATGAATAAAGTGTCTAGTAAAAATCTAATATTATGTATTTCTTTTATTCTAAAAATACATGGTAGATACCTCTCTACCATGTATTTCTTTTATTCTAGCTTTAACTCTTTTTGTGTACTGGCTTATTATAAGGAATATTATATACTCTGATTTTGAGACTATGAGTTTTTATTTCATGAGACATTTGGTTTTTGAGACATGTATGTTATATTTAGTATTTGTCTTATTTGGTTTATGAGTGATTTTGAAGCTTTTGTTTTAAGTAAGTATTATTTTAATTTCCGTTGTTTCTACCTGTTTTTGTCTTGTGAATCTTAGTCTCTATTAGTTTTAGTTATACCTACAACGCACCACGCCTTTTAATGTATCCTATTGGGTATATTAAGGGGTGTAGGGGTGTTTCACCACTCCTTTATTTTCTTATATAAATCCACTACCCTCTTTATTTTCTTCTTTAACTTTCTCTAGTCTCTCCTCTCTCTCGAGGTCGCAAATCGTAGGCATCTCCCCCTCTTCATTTTTCAAACTAAATTTAAGTTAAATCAAATCAAATTAAAGATGTGCAGATCTCTTCGATTATTAGCATTTTTTGGAAGAAATAGAATTAGATTTTAGGAGTTCATTCGATTCAACATTCAGGTGTTACAACTAGGCCACATCTGAGGTAATATTTAATTTATATCAATTTATATATGTGATAATCTATGCTGTTGTATATAAATAGGTTAGAATTATATCATGAATTAATTTATGTGTTTATTGTCTTCTAATTTGTACGAGTACATACGCACGCCCAGATGGGCCTGCATCTAATAATAATGTGTATGTATAATTCAACAATGTGAATTATCCTATTTGGCAGATATAGTCAAGTTTACATGTATCAACAATTTTACAGGAGTCAAGAAAATTCTTATTTTCTTTGAAATGCTTAATAGAGAAATGAAAGAAGTTTCCAAAGGATTGAATATAAGCTACTTTTTCAGGTTGCAGATGTTAACAAAAGAACTCAAACGTATGAACCAGTTGTTTTTTGGAGAAAGATAAACATCGAATGTCATTTGCAACACGTTGGATCAAGGGCCATATTTTGATATATTGTCATAATTTGTGCATTAATTGGGCATAATAACTGATAATCATATAGACCTAGTGGTTCAACCCCTTTTGAAAGCATTATTATTACGTTTATCGAAAACAAATTCTTTTCAAAAGAAATTTGAGTTTGTTCGCAAGGAAAACAACATTTAACGGTCCTTTATTATATTTCATAAAGCACATAGAAACATAGGAAGGAGGCAGGAGATACCTCAACCATTGCAACTAATGCATAATTCACTATAAGTAGGAGTTATAAACTCAACACACTCAGCCAAAATACACCTTATGTGGAAAAACCACTATGCATGGTAACATTACCTGGAAAAAAATCACTATGCATGATTACATCGCAAGCATTTGGCGTTACAACATTGTGAGAGTTTTATGAAGGTGAATCTATTGGAGTTATGGACATTGCATTATACTTCTTTACTATTTGTTCTGAATCTCTTCAAAAGGTTTCTGGAATAAACTTAGTAAATTATGAAAAATACCCCAATATTTGCAACTGGACTCAGTAATTCATCAGTTGTGACGCTGTCAAGAAAAGCACTCCTGATAAGCAAAATCTTCAAGCTTTTTTCCAAGTTAGAAAGGATTCATCTTAATTACACTTCTACTTATAACTCAGGTTTATTTTTCAAACTTAAGTTATAATAAATAAAGAGCTTTTCACGATGTAGAGGGCCTATTAATTCTTATGTTTAATGTATTCTCCTTAATAATTTGGGGATACTAATAAGCATGAACTTGGCTTTGTAATTTATTATCGTTATAATTTACAGTTTATTAAAACAGCAATCAGATCTTGTATTTATTCTCATTGCCTCATTGGATACATATCTTTTAACCATGGTTCGAAATTCCGATGGAATTCCGGTGGTTCCGTTTCGGTTCAGCTCATAACCGGAATGGAATCCGGCCAAAATTTCGATTACGATCTAAATTCCGAATTTGATTTTCAAATATTGAAAAAAACTTATAAAAATTAAAAAATACAACAAATATATAATAATTAAAAAAAAGAAATCAAATTAATCGAAACAATAAATAAATGGAGAAGAAATCATATAGTTTTATAAAAAAAATTGTTATACTTTTTAATTTACATCGAATCATAATAAAATTTTCAAAATTGATCAAAGTTTTAAAATCTCAAATAAACAATGCAGAATCTTACACAATGGATTTTTAATTAAAGTGTGTCTTTTATATGTAATGTAAAAAATATACTATAAATTTATAACAGTAGTGGATATTTATTAGCGTATATAGCAAATTAAAGCAAAAAAATTATCGGAATTAGAAAACCGGAATTAAAGCGAAACTTCCAAAATTTTCAGAACGGAACCGGAAATTTTAAAATTACCAATGGCCGGAACGGAAACTGAAAATGGAATTTTGAACCTTGCTTTAAACATTGTTCTACAAATAACATAATAGTTGAATAATTAAAATGGTACTGACAAAATGTGTAACTGAATTTTCTTTTATAAAAAAACTTAAAAGGATTAATTAACTCTTAGCCGAAAATTTGTGTTTAATTGAATATCTCAGTAAATGGATTTTAATCTGTAATTATATGAAATTAGTTGTTTATTGTAATTTGGCATTATTTATCCAATTATTTGAAAACTTTAAATTAATATAACATTAAAACATAGTACAATATTATTTGTAATATGTTCTACACATGTCCGATATTTTATTGATATTATCCGATATTATCATGATATTTAAAATATCTCATATCGATACTTGACCGATACATATCCGATATCGATATTAACTACTTAGGTTTCCATAACTATTTCAGTTGGAGTCATCTTAAAAATCTTATTCAAAAGTTGAGTGCCTTTAACAATGCTCTTTTGAAGACATTTAACTCTACTGTATTGTCTTTTGAGCAAAATGTGTTCTCTTCCTTATTTTTCCTTTTCATTTTTTTGTGAACAATGAAGCTTTTAAGAATGTAATTATGGGCCTCTAGAACCTCGGGTCTTTTTTATGAAACATAAACATCACTATGTATAATGAGTTTTTAAGCATGTTCAGGTGGATCTGCATTTAATCACAACGTGCATGCATTATAGTTGCACATGTGGAAGTAGATTTGACAGTATCATTGTCAGCATAAACTGAACCTGAAACAATGATCGAGAACGTCGAGACAACTGAAGAACGTTCATAGAATCAATAACTTGAAGCATTCCTATTTTATCATTCGTTTCTTTTGTTTTAGTTTATTTTATACTACTAAAAATGAAAATAATACTTGTACTTTTATATGCATATGCTCTTTTAGCTAACGTGGGTTGTGAGCCTACATCTAATCACAATGTTCATGCATTAATTCAACAATGCACTTGTGTAGCATGTTTCAAAACATGTATAATATTTTGTTATTTTTAGCATGTACAATGCTTTGTTTACAAATATAGTATGCATTTTCTCCATTCATGTCATATTGCCAATAAATAATTCTTCTTTTAAAGGTATGGACCACGTGTAAGCATTATAAAGCATTGATTAGCCTTTTATAATAGTCGCATCATGATTTAATGTTGGCTTATTTCATATTTATTTTTCATATAAAATCAATACGATGATTTTATGTTTGCCAAGAGCATGTTCAGTACTACCATTAACTTCAAGTTACTAATTTTGTATATCATTTATGTAAAAGATGGTATTTTTAAAGCATTTTTGGGTACGTTTTTGTTATATTTATAAAAAACAAAATTATGTTAAATGCAAATTATGGATTTAATTAATAATGCACTATTAACTTTATTCATTTAAATTGTATTTCTAATACTTCAGAGAACATTGTCATAAATTTAAGATTGTCCATCCATCCAATTTTATCAAAGAACATAAACTGCTCTTCAAAGATCAAATTTAAATGATTTATTTGTGCAACACTTCATAAAGCATTGATTAGACATGGTATCAACATAATTAAATTTTGTAATTTTATACCCTCCAATAATAATAAAAAGAATAATGTAAAGTTTTTAGCATTTCCCCTCATTTAATCACACAGACAATGTATTTTGCCAGTTCCCATAATATGATGTAAAAGTGCAGCCTCCTAAACTTTCAATTATGACATCATGAACAATCGAATTCCAAGTGCTTACTATTTCTTCCAACGACGCTGGATGGTTTATGCATCTTGTGGATCTTTCAACTCTTGAATGTACTTTTCCATTGAGACTATCCTCACCATTTATTGAAAAAAAAGGTTCAGCAAAACAAAATTGTTTATATATGCGGAGAAACTACTATCAAGATCTACTAAATTATGAATACATTTTTTTCCTCCTAATTCAGCATTTATTTCATTTCCTAAACAATGCAATAGTATGTTCACGTCATTCCCATTTAATATCTGTGTTTGATGACAATTTACCAACAATTTAGTATAGGATGCTAACAAATATTGAAAATTACTTCTGTCACATTTTAAATCAACAAAATGAAATTCATATCATAAAGGTAGAATTATCCTACACAACTCATAAAGATTTAAAGAATTATAAATGAACAATCTATAGATACATTGGTAAAGTATAATAAGGAGTAGTATGCATAAATCCTGTTGTAAGTTCTGCAAAAAATATGCAACCGCTAGTGAACTACTAAATTCTTTTTAGGATTATTGTACAATAATAATAGTGATAAGTGCAGATATGAGTTGTGAAAAGAAAACGAAAAACGAAAGAAAAAATGTCAAAAATAATTCCAAGGGTATTTCATGGATTGCGTTTTTGAGAAGGAGAATTGGCTTATTTTGAAACTTTTGGACAGTGTTTGGCAAAACATTCCTAATTACTATTATTATATTTCTGTAATTAATATCATAGATATTCACTATCATTTAGTGCTTCTTCCCAACAACTTACTGCAGTTCAGGATCAGTTAGTTGATTAAGAAGTATAGGAGAATCATTCGGATAACTCAAAGGAATATGTAAACTAAGAGGCTCTATCTGAGACTGAAAAAATAAGAATCTGAGTAAGAAACGAATTTACAACTACATATAATCAGAATACATAAGTTTCTCTTTGGAATATTTTTCACTAACCTCAGATGAAGAAAGAAGCAATTTCATCTCTGAACTATACGTAATAGGTGTGAATGAGCACTTGATAAACGTCCCTTTCCCAACTTCAGACAACCTATCGTTGTCGTAATCAGCAACATTTTCTTCTATTTCTACTTTTGTATTGAACAACTTCTGGTTTATTTTTAATATCTCTTCTTGTAATGAACGATTAATCTGCAGAGAAAATATCATCAATTTTGTCAATCCAAATAGAGTAAAAGTGAACCCGCATAAAGATAATAAAGATTCACCTTAATCTCTCATATCTTAGATAGGAGAACTCAAATCAAATATATAATTTCCACTTTAACCTTTAGCTTTTCATTATGTAGATGAGTTGTGCATCCTAGATTGATATAATTGAGCGCGCATGTGTGTATAGTATGAGAAGCTTTTGTATATATAAAAAAATCACCATTTGTATCATACTTTTGGTTCATTATGGATAGAATGCCATACATTTCTTTAAAAACTTATTATACATAAATACAAATTTCGTGCTAAATGTAATTCCACCGTCACAGTATATACTTGTTTTAAATCTATATGATGATATAATTTTCCATATCAAATTAGGAACACCATAAACATAATATAACCGAGGATACATGGCACCAGCTCATGGCTTTTAGTCGATGTGTAAATGAGAATCTTGAGGGCTATGATTCAAAAGGTAATAAAAAATTTCAAATTAAACTTGAGTCATTCAGAATTTATCTTGAACTTTAACTCTTCCTATCAAACTGCAGGTGCCTGGCATGTTGTAATTGATGATTTTGTCGACCACATGCACAGGTTTTTATTTTTTCATTGCTAAAATTGATGGCAGTTCTTACTAATTAATGTTTTAATTTTTTGGTGGGATTTGTTATGTTCAATCGGTCCCAGTTAACTGAAAGTTATGTAATGTAACATGCTACAATGAAACAAATGGATAGTTCAAAGAATTTAATAGTTCCTTCATTGGTAATCTGTAATAAACCTTCAGGCACCCATACTTATAAATGAGAAGTTCATGTCTAAATTAGACTAAAATTGAATTCAACAGCCATTGTTTGAGACTTGGCTTTGTTGTATTATTTGTGCAAGTATTGCAATAAAAGTAACATCCACGTGATAAATCACATTCATGTTAATGATGTAGAGTAAACAAACCGAGCAAACCTATACCTAAGAGTCGACAGTCCAGCAAGCAATCTAAGAAAATAAATATAATAACTAAATCAAAATCGATCTCTTAGATTATAATTAAATTAAGCATCTGCAAAAAACATAATCTGACAGAATTATCAATATTAGATTGGCATCCACTCTTAAACCCTTCACTTTTTAGGGTTAGTTCAGCTAAAATTAATTCGGTGTAGAAATCCGAAGCATATATTTTTGTAGGTAGAAATCCAAATCGGTAATTCCTTTAATATCCATAGTTTGGACTCAAACTCAGAACGGTCCTAGAAATTGTAGCAACTTATTTTGTCACATAATTCTCGAACAGAGTTGAGAAAAATGAATGAATCAATATGAAGTAATACCTGTGTTGTAGCAGTAAACAGTGGAGGAAGGGAGCACTAAGTTAGAGGAAGGGGGTTGCGGTGTGGACTTATTAGGCAGTAACCACTGGTGAATCGTGTGCTGCGATCGAGAAGAAAGGTGATGGGCGTTCAGATTTTCGTTCGAGCTCGGCGGTGGAGGGGCCGTGGATTGGATTTAGAGATTTGGAAAGAATGCGGGGTGGAAAGAGGGCAGAGGATGATGAATAAGTTTGGATCTGAAAATGATTTAGGGTTTGATGAGAAGTAACGAAGTGATTTTCGCTGAAGGGTATTTTTGGCAATTCAGAAAGACACGGTTGAAATAAGTTCATGGAACTATCATTATTAGTAGTAAAGATGTGTTATAAAATAATATATAAAATAATTTATATATGACTATATTCCATTTTCTACCATTACCTAAAAGAAAATATATTTTCTCCAATTTAATGTTTTTTAAGAAATTTTGAATCAAAATCGAATTTAAAATTGTTGTTATATATACATATCTATAAACTATTTTAATAAATTTTAATACTTGTTGTTTTCGTATGCATATAAATTATACACATCCACACACACATATTTAAAAACCGAAATGTAATATTAATTAATTTAAAAGTATTAAATCGTAATTTGTAATATACATATATATATATATATATATATATATGTATTAAATATAATTATCCGTATATTTTATAAAATAGAATATTGTACCAAAATAATAAAAAATCAATTTTGATTTTCATACGGAAATTTTAAATTTTAAAAAATTAATCTATATGGATTAATACTTAAAAAATTGGTTTTCTCAAAAAGTTTTATTGCCGAAAATGAATATTTTTTATGTATAATTTTATAATATTATTCGTATTTACATATAAATTAGAATTTATATAATTGATAACATAACATATATTATTTTATACTTTTTCGAAGAAAACAATTTTTTTCCATGTGTCCATATATATAGTTTTAAAATTAAAAGTAAGATATTAAGTTTAATTTAGAATTTTAAAAGGATATTTTAAATCTAGAACTAATTTCATATTTTAATTTTAACATTTAAATTTTGAATTTCGAATTGTTTTATATTTAAATTTGTATATAATTGTTTTACATATAAATATACGTGTGTGTATATATGTGGTTTCTTTTATACCTATATCTATATGTGTATACATACAAGTATATATTATATTATAATAATATTATATAACAACAAACAACAAATATGATATGAAGAGGTAAATGTGTCCGTTGCAGTGTAATCTCAGCACTTAGATAGGGGTATGTTAAACTATGTACACATTTTATATTGCACATACACGTACATATCTATTTGATACGTATGTACACATTATATATCATCTATACAAATATACATTAAATCATTATATCAATTAATTAAATAAAATAATTTTTTAATTTAAGTCAATTTAGATTAGATCTAAATTAATTTGGACTTTATAGGCCCAATAAGATCTAAAATGGTAAAAAAATTGAAATTCACCTATTTAACCCGTTGTGTGTTGACCCGGATCCAACAATGGTATCAGAATCTAATAGCCTGTGCGGTCTATAATAGCAGAATTAGGGCCGACTAATTAAGCTTACTCATTTAGTAGTGTGTCTAGAAAATTAGTATCTAGGCTGGGTTTGGATAATTAAGTACCCTACCCTACCTAGCAATTGGTCTGGCCCAAAAGGTGAAGTAAGCCGAAAGGTTACCTGTAGTATGAAAGGCCCAATTTGAATTTGGGCCTTGGTCTATTTTTTCAAAATCTGTTTTGAAATTAAAATAAAATATTAAATTTAAGAGGTTAAATTTAAAACAAGCATAAATTTTATAAATGTTATAAAATAATGTTCAAAATTGTTTTGGAAATTTAAAATTTAATTCAAAAATTATTTAAAAATTAATTAGATTAATAAATTAAATCATTTATCAAATAGTTACTTAATTAAATTAAATTACATATATATTGATATATGTTACATTATCTTAAAATATTTAAGGTGATGTACGTATATATGACTTTCAAAATAAAATAAAATGAATCAAAATTTTTTAATTAAATGTTAATTACTAAACAATATAATACATATGTATTAAGATATATGGTATATTCACAAAATTTATACTATCTATACATATTCAATTAAAAAAATTTAATTGAATAAAATAAAAAAAAATATTAATTAATTACTTAAATCTTAAAAACATCTACTATGAATGTGTAACGCCCTACCTTTATACCCATATTACCCAAGAATATTAGAAGAAATATTGTCGAGTAATACGGAGAATAAGGCTGGTTAGGAGCGACCATCCGTATTATTACTTTGGGCGTGTATTGATACGTCGAATTATATGACTAAATTTTTCTTTCTTTTCTTACAAGTTGTATTTCGACATATCTGATCCAAGTGAAAAACAATAATACGATGGTTTAATATAATTGAGAACAATACATAATATAGTATACAACAAAGAAACAAACGTTGCAACGAAAACGAAACACGTCAATTACTTCTTTAAAGTGTAAGTCTACAAAATGTACATATACAAATATACACTTGCATGAACTATGATAGCTCTAAAAGAATATACAAGTCATCTCAAGTCAATACAATAGCCAAGTATAACACAAATCTACAAACAAGGCTAACATAAAAAAGGAACTCTATCAAAAAGGTACTACTCCATATAGCTACTCTAGCTAGCCCAAATCCAAAGTCACTGAGTCCATGTACCTGTGAAGTCTCAGTCTGATCCGAGTATTATAAAATAAACGGGTCATACTATCTCTAAATATCCAAAAAGGCGAGAACATATAATAATAAGCATGCATAACATCAACGATATATAAACCCAAATAGTGTATCACACTAAATGTAAAAAGGTCTCACCAATAATGCTTCACTAATAAATTTGCATAAAACAAAAGGTATAATAATAACTATATACCATATTCCATATGCAAATAAAAAGGCAACAAAACCAAATCACCATGTCATCAAAACTCCTCATGCACATCAATGACAATCATCTTAAATATGGCGATAAGGAACTCACATTGAAAAATCAAGAACACAAGAACTTGTGTAAGGCAGGTCAATACTAGAAAATAAGAGATCGCTTGAAAGCAAGTCAAAATTCAAATGACTTATCATAAAAGTAAGTCACAAATCATAAACCACAAAGATAAGCACATCGCAAATCAAACCGAAAGCAAGCACTTCGCACGCTACAGTAATAGGCACACACTTCGCATGTTAAGACAGATTGACGTGCATTTTACATGTCGAATAGAACAAGCACATCGCAAGTCAAATTCATAAGCTAGCAATATACATAAGCACTTCGCAAATCTTCACAAGAGACACACTTTGTGCGCCAACCCAAGATACAAGCATTTCGCCCGTCATAACTCGCTTATAAATGAGTATCCCAAGGTGGGCCTAAAAACCCATAAATTTACATAAACGGACCACCCAAGGACGAGCATGAAAACTCGACAGAATAAGCGTTATATACTTTCAAATAGTAATCATTCAAGTAACGACCACATGTCCCATAACCACTTGGGTTTACTCGTATCTTTACTAGATGTTAAAAAACTCCACTCGATAAGTGTAATTCGCTTTCGATTAGTAAGCAAACGAGTTTCTCCCAATGTCCCATAACCACTTTGCAATACTTAAATATTTACTAAGTGATTGTAAATCCCACTCGACAAAAATATTCAATCGAACAAGTCCAATAGTTAACCGATAAAGTAATACAAATGTTCCATACCACTTATATTGCTAAATCGATTTATTAAATTTCTCATTCAAAAGAAAGCAGAAATTGCAAGAAAGCAATAAACCCAAAAAATCACACAAAATGCCCAAATAGAGTAGAAAATAGCCAAAGGCATAACTCAATAAAACCCAAAATAGAGTTTAAGGTCTTGAAAGTAAATAATATACTTTTAACATATACAAAATGACTTCTAAAACACTTGATTTATATATATTTTTTCAAACTTCACATTTTAAAGTCCATAAATCTTTTATTGTTTGACTATATATATTTATTTTTCATTTGGTAAAATATATACCATTGGTCTGAATAGATATCAAAACATATTTATATATAGTTGTAGTTTTTCCAAAATCCCAAAAAAGCCATATATTTCAACTACCTATATTTCAAAAGTCATATGTAGATATACTATATTAATTTATAAATAATATAGGTCTATATTCCAAATTCATTCTTTTAAACCCATAAAATTATTTCTCCAAATAATTCTCATTATATATATATAATTTACTTATTAAAATCATTTATAAAAGGGAATTGAATTTATAGGAACCTGAAACTACTCGGATCTGACCCGTGTATTGAAAATACCCGGATCAGGATAGATAAACCAGTGTGAGAAAAACTCAATAATAAATGACAGTGTCATATATCAGCCTTTGAATAAAATCCTTTGAAAAGAAAGAGTATCTCATAAGACCATGCCCACACATAAACACGAATGGGTTTTTACCTTATGATAACTAAAACACTTTTATACCAAAACATTTGATATTATTTTTAATGACATTCTTTGAAAACATTTGCGAATAAACTTATTAATCTTAGCCGAAATTATTACATTGATTAAATTCTAGCATAATAGGTTTACAATCAAGTCTGTAGGTTCTTATTGTAGAATGGATTTCTATACAAATGACTAGGTAAAAGGACTACCTTCCGATGGATACACCTCTAAATGGATGTCCCGAGGCATAGAACATGTGCCATCTACCAACAGAAGACCGGCCTATCTCTTTAACTAGGTAGTACCAAATATGTCATCCCCCGGTCGTTACCAACCTTTAAACCGGGCGCCCGAGCATACAAACCACATTAATTTACATCCCGAACGTCATAGCGGAAAGAAATATATCTAGAAGGGGATGATCATATTGGGAATGACCCACTTAGCCTAGCTACATCTAACCTTGTTTCGATCATTTCCGGTTAATGAGGCTCGAGCCTATGATTACCTTTTCACATAGAACATATCACATCTTTGAATGTCACATTGCCATTTCCGTTGACTACTAATTGCCTTCCACAAAAATACAACCCTTGAGCCCGTATGTCTCAAGGAGGGTGTTAAGCTAAGAGAAGTTGCCTTCTCCTCCACCATAGATGTATGTTTGTAAAAACCAATGTACGTAATCTCGGAAAATGCACTATTAGGCATTCATCCATACAAGTTCGTTCTGGGACTGAACGAAACCGAAGGTACTCTCCTACCACATCCTATTGGGAATTAACCCTAAGATTAGTAGCGAGAAGTCCTTGCAACCCAAAGAATTTCAGAAATGAAAGCACCACTGCTACTTAGTATTTGGGAGCTAACCAGAATTATCAACAAGCAGTCCTTTCATTTCGAAAATCCCTGGTCTTCATTCTTCATTCTCTCTATCAGGTCTTTATTTTTCGAACACGTAAATTGGTTCAAGTGGTTTTCGGATAGGAATCACCCAAATCCGACCTCGGTTCCTTCAAAATCCGACCACCGATATAAAGTGAATATGAGTATACAGGATTTATTAAGTCTCTTTTCACTTTAATTCTTTTTGGATGATTACAAAATCTCTTCTTTTTGTCTTAGAGTAATTCTAAGTTAATTCATTCTTTTGCTTTGGATAATTTTTCAAATTTCCTTACTTATCATCGATCCAAATTCCTTAACTTTTAAATGGGTCAAAAACAATGTTATTTAAGACATCGTTTACTGTAAGCCGTAAAATCAATCTTAGCAAACATTATTGAGTAAATAGGATCATATAAATCATTTTAATTTTAACTAATATCAATTTATGTATTCAACAAGTGCTATGGGCGGAATAACGGTGAGATCACCTTTTAAATTCCATGAATAGGACGAGTTCCCTCTTCGGATTTTAACACCAAGTATAAGAAGATTATCTCTATGTAATCCAAGTTGTAGTTTATTCATTTTGGAGATTGCTTAAATTTTGGATAGTACTAATCTTCTTTTATTTTGGAAAACTTAATATAATCTTTTTAGAGCATCCGGGCTTTCCTTTCGATCTGTTCCACCCCTCGCCTAAGAAGAGAAAATAGAGGCCAGGTAAGTTCAGGGCACTGTTGCTCCATCCCTAACCTTAGTTAAACACCTTGTTTTATCTTTACAGATCTCACAAGCGGGACAAATGTACTAGTCGTTTCCGCATACTTGGTTATCAACTTTATTTTGGAATTGATTATAAAGATTTCATCTTTTAAACGCTTAATTTTACTTTTTAAACATTCATAATTGATTCTAAGAAAAATGGTTACGTTTAAACTCATATTCAAAAAGTTATAGAATTTGCAGCATAAAAGTGCTGCGGAAAATGCTATATATAAGCTTATTTGATTTAAACCACTTTTTAATATTTTAAAATTCATATTTTCCATTCCAAATCTCTTCTAAACTATTTAAATAGATTTATAAAATTTATTCCATATTTTTCCATAATTAAAAACGTTCATTTAAAAGGATTTTCTATTATGGTCACTTAACTGTACTAGCGCGATTTTTCTAGAAAATTGATTTGGACTTAATTCAAGATCTACTTATCCAAATTTTAATTTTCTTTCTTCATTTAGAAGATATGGATATAATAGTCCAGAATTTTCTTATCTCGAAGAATTCCGAGCTATATTCCACTCTATACACTCATTTGAACTTTTCGACGCGAAATCGCGAACTACCGTTGCGCAACGCTCCTAGTTTTAACTTATTTTTCAATACTTGAAATAATCTATTCAAATTAAATTTTATTACTTATAAAACCATTACAAATCATTTTAAAGCAATATTTTCACTTTTTAAAGTATTTAAAATGTATTTTCACTATTTCCATATTATAATATTATTTGAATATTAAATTTTAAATTTCAATTTCATTTCAATTTTCTAACTTCAAATTAAACAAAATTAAAACTTAGATTTCAAATCTAATTTCCATTCTAATTTAAATTTCAACCTTAATCTCAAGTTCAATTTTCAAAATTGATTTCAATTTCAATTTCAGTATTCATCTCAATCTCGATTTCAATTTAACTTTCCGTTTCGAATCCAATTTCACTTCTAATTTCAGATTCTCTTTTATTTCCACTTTAATTTCAATTTCAATTAAAAAGGGACTTATTTTTCCAAAGTATATCATATCACCAAAATTGGGTCTTATTTAACAAAGGGGATACTTAATCAAAATGAGCATAATCGAGTTAACATTTATCACTAACATAATTATGGTCCATACACAAGCTAACATGATAAATAATCACAACCATAAACACTTTCTACTTATTCAAATGTAACACAAACATAACAAAACATCCATAACAATATTTTAAAGGGGTGTATACTTGCATATGTCATAAGATAATTATTATAGAAAAATCAAAATACGATCTTTTTAAAAGCGGTGAGAGTTTTCTCTCCTTTAACCAAAACGTTTAACTTCCTACCAACATTCATTTAATTCAACGCTTCACTAAACCACCACCTAAACACTCTTCCACCTTTTCCAAGAGCTCGGCCACCACCCCACATCCCTTCTTGCTCTTGGCTATAGCCTTCTCCTTCCATATTGCTCACGTCCTCCCCCCTATCAACTCCCAAACTCAAGGTCTAAGGCCATTTTTAAGAAGAGAAGAGGAAGAGGAAGAAGTGAATTAAGAAGAGGTTATAGAGTAACAAGTGGATTAGTGCTTAAGCACTCCACTATTTTTAACCCTACTACTTCTCTTAAAGAGAGAAGCCATTAAAATAGCTTAAAGGAAGAAGAAGAAGAAGAAGAGAATGATTTGTGTGAAAATGAAAGAGGTATGCATGGCTATTTATAGGAAAAAGTTTGTAATAAAATATTATTATGTAAAATGATCAAAATACTCTTTACTTACTTTTTAAGAAACCTTAGTTTTTTCAACACTTAACATCACATTTCAAATCATGCTTTCTGTCACTTTCACTTAAGGAGTAAGAAAAGTAAAGTAATAATTATGTTTGGTTTGATTTGACATGTTTTGTCCTTTTGTGTTTACTTTTGCTAATCGTTTTCTAAACTTGTTTAGTAAAAAAGTAAACTTGATTAGTGAATTAATTAATACTTATACTATTTGAATATATGTTCATATATAAGAAAATAAAGGTGCAACAATATTGCGATAACTTTTAATCGACAAAACGTTGATTTTTGAAAAAATGTTTTACGGTCACATTTTGACGTTTTAGTTAAACTATTTATTTATGTAAACCAAATTTAAAAATGAAATTTTTACTTCTTTTAAAAAAATTAAAACATGTCTATTCATATTTTAAAATCATATTTAAATATTATCAAAATCTCTATTTTTACAGTGTATGTAAAACTGACAAAATGCGACAAATTATGATTATTTTTGTAAAACGATTATTAACATATTTTTAAATCTTTTAATATAATTTTATTATATTTATTAGTTGTTTTTAATAAGATTTAACTTTCCAAATAAATATTTAAATCCATTTATTTAAGCCTTTATTTATTTTTAACAAAACTTAACTTTTGCTGATTTGTTCTAAAACCCAAATTTATACTTTTTACTTCATAGTTATAATAATAAATAATTCCTCTATTGTTATTTATTATATATAACTTATTTATTTAAGTTTTAAACCCTTTTTAAATTTAAAATAAACAAAATCTCTCATTTTCCAAGTAGCGAAATTACGGGTCGTTACAGGTGGGGTACGCAGAACGCAAGTTTCAGGCCCTGTTTTCCCCCACCGTCGACATATATTGATTCCAATGTGACTATATTTCATTCTGACGACTTATAATTGCTATATAAGCTCTGAAAACACACATGCAATCATAAAAAGTAATCAAAGTGCTTTGAACATAGAAAAGGGTTTGAAATAGATTTATAATAAGTATTTTAATAGAGTAAGCAGTCCAAACTTGCAACTACAGAAACCACCAAATTATCACTTTAATTCTTAATCATTCAAAATGAAATTACAAAACCACATAACAAGAGATTTAGAGATAGGATTTATGAGTGATTAACTCACCTTGAATCCCTAATTTGATTTGCCAAACTCTTCATTTCAGAAAAACCCTAGAAAATTACTCAAACCCAAACAAAGAGCAACCCAACTAAACACTGTAAAAACTGAAATTGAGCTGTCTAAAAGTTAGAATAGAACTAGAGAACATTACCTTAATTTTACTGGATTTATTTGCAATTTATTTCTATTTTGATTCGCAAATTTTCACTTAGGGTTGAAGAGGGATACTTGGTTTTTAAATTTCTGTTTTAAGTATACTATAATTGAACGTACA
The DNA here is from genome assembly GCA_030737815.1 of Allium fistulosum. Taxonomy (NCBI): domain Eukaryota; kingdom Viridiplantae; phylum Streptophyta; class Magnoliopsida; order Asparagales; family Amaryllidaceae; genus Allium; species Allium fistulosum. The sequence continues at coordinate 1,114,436,635 of CM060904.1, forward strand.
ATAAAATGAGAACGAGTATTTCTCTTTGGCAAAATGGATTTGGGCTAAGGAACAACCTAATAAGAAAATAAATGTTATTTATTTTTAAAGAACTATTTCTCTTTTATTTTCTTATAAAATCCAATTTCATATTTTTATTTACTTATTCATAGCTTCATGAATCAAAAAGCCTGTATTTAACCAAAGCCAATTTCAATAATGATCTTAAAAGAGAATATTACACTTTTTAATTTAAAAACCAATTTAAACACTAATTATATTTAGTTATCATACTTGAAATAAAATCCAAATAATGATTTTAAAGTAATTTCTAACACTTTGAAAATTCTGTTATTTTCTAATTTCATAATATTTAGAATTAATCATTCTAAAATAAATCATCTTTTATAAAAGAATAAAAATTCCAGATTAACGATTTAAATTCTCAAATTTAATTCATTAATTATTTTATTTAACCAACTCAAAAAATCTGAGTTGTTACATAATTAATGTCCTAATCTACTAAATCAAATTTGCAAAACATGTCTACACCAAAGTTCTTTTCTAAAAATGACAAACTCACTAACCTTACTACATAGACTGGTTAAAGGCAATTAAGCTTGCACTAGTGTACAAACATATATGGTTGTCGATAATTGAACCTCTAAAGGAAACCCACTGATATTGCGGACCATGAACTAATTTTAGCCTATAGCAAATGTGTCTAGGACCTAGAGATCGTCCAAGTTTACATGCTGTCTATGTTAGACAAATAGTTGCAAATACAACACGAAAACATGAATGTCCATCGGATCTTCGATAGCTTGAAATCTTTATTTGGGGAACAGTCTCATTCTGCAAGGTACGAACTTACGAAAAAACAGTTTAACATGATGTAGAAGGGCATGAAAATGGATGATTACGTCTTAATAATGAAAAGATATATTGATAAACTTTCTCAATTGGACATTACGATAGCAATGAGCAACATGTGGATCTGATCCTAGGGTCTCTTACTCCATGGTTTGATCCATTCATATTAAACTGTAATATGAATCAGTTTAATGTAAGCCTCGTGGAGCTACTCAATATATTAAGGTCAATCGAGTCTTCCTCCAAGGATCAGGGTATGGTGCTTGTAGTTAAGGGAAAGGAATCATCTTCGAATGGTTTGAAGAGGCGGAAAATGGTTAATAAAAAGAATAAGAAGACTACTCTAGCTGACAAGGGTGAGTGTCATCACTATCATAAAAAGGGTCATTCGAAACATAACTATCTAGAGTACTGAAAGATTGTCAAAGAGAAGAAAAAGAATAGTTCTGTTACTTTTACAGGTATATTTGTGATTCAAATTTTTTTCCCTATCGATAAATTATCTTGGGTTACAAATACTAGATCTAGAACTTACATATGTAATTTGTTGCAGGGGCTTAGGAACCGGTGTTATATGGTGAAAGGAGAAATGAAGCTTCAAGTTGTTAATGGATCTTTGGTAGATGTAACGGCAGTTCGAGGTTATCATTTATCTTTGCCGATTGGATTGTTTTTTATTTTTAAATAATTGCTCTTATGTAAGAACTTTATTTATGATATAATTTTTGTATCTAGATTGTCTGAGACTGGATATGCTTTTCATTGTGTTAATAATGTTATGAGCATTTTGTTGAATAGGAATTAAAATCTGCAATGGTGTTTTGGATAATGGTATTTATGTGATTAATAGTAATTATGTATGTGTTGTGAATAATTCTTTTAATGTTGACATAAATAATCACTGTCTTTGGCATTGTAGGCTAGGTCATATTAGTGGGAAACGACTACACATATTGAAAACCGAATGTTACCCATCCTTATTTGATTCTCAATCATTTGATACAAGTGAGTTATGTATTAAAGTAAAAATGACCAATCACTCTTTTAGTAGGAGCAATGAAAGAGTTAACGAACTCTTGTGTCTCATACATACTGATGTATGTGGCCCAACTCTAATAGTTACTAAAGATAATTCTTCGTACATTATAACCTTTATAGATGATTTCTCATAACTAGGATATGTGTATCTTATGAAGAACAAATCCGATGTTTATAAGAAATTCATTGAATATAAAAATGAGGTTGAAAATCTGATAAACCATAAGATCAAAATATTTTGACCTAATCAAGGAGGTGAGTATGTTAGACAGAGCACCAACAATACTTAAAAGATAATAGAATTATCTCTCAGGCTACTCCACCCTAACTCCACAACATAATGGTGTTTCAGATCAAAGGAATCGAACTATATTAGATATGGTTTGTTTTATGATGAGTAAAGCTGAGTTACCTCTCTTGTATTGAGGATATGCACTAAAAACCAGAACGTAAATGTTGAATTTGATGCCCATGAAACTACGGCTAAGATGCCATATGAGATGTGTCATGGAAAGAAACCCTACCTCATACATTGGAATGTGTAGGGTTGTCTAGCCTATGTTAAGAACGTTGGTCCCAATAAATTTAAGGCAAGATCGATCTTGTGTAAACTCATAGGATATTCTAAGAATTCTATGGAATATATTTTCTATAATATCGAGGAACAAAAGGTTACTGTTTCTCAATATGTCGTCATTTTAGAAAAGGAATTTCTATCAAAGGATATTAGCAGCGAAGTTGTAGAATTGGATGAGATTCGAGAGTCTAACATAGAGACTAAACTAGTGGGAGAACCCAATTCACCCATATATGAAAACGCACAACCTATTAGAAGGTTTAATAGGAAATATCGTCCACCAGAGAGATACTATGGTTTTCTGGTGGATGATGAGAAGAAGGACTACATCTTAGATGATGACACTCCTCACTCATTCCAACAAGCATAGGAGAGTAAAGACTCTACTCTATGGGTTGGATCTATGAAATCCAAAATGGGTTCCATGTATGAAAACAAAGTACAGACTTTGACTGACATACTCGAAGGGGTAAAACCCATCAGTTGCAAATGGATTTTTAAGAAAAAGCTAGATGTAGATGGAAAATTGGAGACTTACAAAGCAAGGCTAGTTGCCAAAGGATTTTGTCAAATTCAAGGTGTAGATTATGATGAAACTTTTTTTCCTGTAGAAATGCTTAAGTCCATTTGGATAATGCTAACTATTGCTGCATTCTATGAGTATGAAATATGGAAATAAATACGGCATTTCTAAACGGTGATTTACAAAAGACTGTTTATATGTCGCAGCCCAAGGGATTGAGGTCAGGGGAGTGAGTGCAAAGCTTGCAAGTTGTTAAGATCCATTTATGGACTTAAACAAGCTTCAAGGAGTTGGGATAAGTGTTTTTGATAAAGCAATCAACCGGTTTGGTTTTTATCAAAATACAAAGGAGGTGTGCGTATATCGAAAGAAACGAGTAAATTCTATTATTTGTTATTTTTTTACATTGATGATCTACTATTGATTAGCAGTGAAGTTTCGTTGTTACAATCAGTAGAAGCTTGGCTTTTCAAGGATTTCTCCAAGAAGGATTTGGGAGATGTAGCTTATATACTAGGCATAAAGATTTATAGAGTGGATTTAAGAGTTTGTTGGGATTGTCCTAATCTCTGTACATAGATACCATATTGAAAAGGTTCAGCATGGAGAATTCCAAGCATGAAAACGTTTTGATGCAATCTGGAATTGTCCTTTCTAAGAAGAATGCTCCTCAAACTAATGAGCAAAAAGTACATATGAAGAGGATATCGTATGTATCAGCAATTGGTTCCATATTGTATGACATGTTATGTACTAGACTGGATGTGGCATACGCATTAGGATGCGTAAGCTGATACCAGTCCAGTCTTGGAGAAAAATATTGGGCTGTCATAAAATTATAATAAAGTATTTAAGAAATACTAGGGACTTATTCCTTATATAGGGAATGGAAACCTCCTTATGAAGGGGTATACAAACTCTAGGTTTTAGAGTGATATTGACGATAGTAAGTCAGTGCCAAGTTACATATATATTTTTAAATGGTGTGGCCATTAGTTTGAACAAATCCAAATAAGAAACGGTAGCTGATTCCACGATGGAGGTCGTATACATCACCCTGAACGAAGAAACCAAGGAAGCGATATGGATGCACAAATTTATGAGTAACCTAGGAGTGATTCCCAACATGGGGAATCTATGGCATGGTTTTTGACAACAATGCGGCAAAGGCAAAAGAATTTAATACAAATTCTTCGAAAGTTCCATGTAATTAGATAACTTGTTAAGAAGAAAGAGGTCATGATTCAAAGAGTAGGTACCAAGAACAACATAGCAGATCCATTCACGAAGGGACTTGCTTGGTTGGTTCTCGTCAAACTAATTGAAAGATGGGATTGAGACTTCACAATTGGTCAAAAGTGCAAGTGGGAGATTGATAGAGTTCGGGGTATGCCTAAGGGAAATTCTATAATTTATTGTAAATTAATAACTCTGTAAAAAAATATCATTCGAGATAATAGGTGTTTTCTTTCTATTATATACTTTTTATAATGTGTTATATTAATTAATTATTTATATAATTATATTTCATCAAAAATCTATAAATGGTATGTTTTATGATAGTAGTTACTATGTGTTGTAATCATGAGCAATTTATCATAGTATAATAAACATATCGTTTTAAATATTCTAACATAAGATGTATCGAGACTGGTTATCGATGTATCCTTTGAGACTAGGATATGTGATGCTCTCCAAATGTTAGGCAGTGTATTACTCATGGCAACGGGGGACAAAAGGTTACATATTGAGAGTTATTGGATAACTATGGAATGAATCACTCGATAGTTTTCTATTGATTAATATAACTAAGGTCAAATAGAAAATATCAATGTGATAAGATTACATGGTTCTATCGACTTGAGAATACTATTGAACTTTAATGTGGAAACTCCACTTTGATTATAGTTAAATCATTGCATGACGTACATTGAATGACTATAGTTGAGTCTAAGTTAAACTATGGGAAGTAAAACACTATTCTATAGAGAATTCGTCTCTCAGTTATATGAGGTTAGTGTCGCGGTCAACTATAATCAACTCAAAGTCAAAATCTCTGATCAAAGTAGTTCGGTTAATAATATTTGTTATTATTGAACCAAGGACTTTGTGCTTTGACTATACAAATTGAATGCGGATGATATTGGAATTTTTACCAATACCAAATTCCATAAGCCCTAATGTGATATAGTTTTGATGTAGAGAATTGGTGTAAATAATTGTCATTACCGGGGATCGCTTAAAATAGCAAAATTGGATTTTATCGAAACTGTGTAAACGATAAATTCGACTAAATTGTCATACCACTAGCTAAAGTGACATATGAACATTAATATTCAATTTGTTCGATCTTAATCGCTGACTGAATTTACACCTATGAGTCACACAACTGCAATGTTGAATACTCCAAGTACAACCAAATTTAATTAAATTATTATTATTATAAATTAATTGATATTTGTAAAATATTAATTATAGAATTTTATTTTATTTACTTGAATCAATATTTAAACAGTGCGTATATAAAAGTTATATTCGTGCATATCGATATACAATATTGATGTACATTTGGATTGAATTTAAATGTAATTACTGATAGCGTTATCTAGGTTTTTAACCCAATAGAATTCAATGGAAGTTAGAACATCTACATCAAGTCAAAACGACTCAAGAATCAACCAGAATGATCAGAAGAAGGAACCAAGAAAGACTCAAGAGGAAAAAAGCAAAAATAGCCTTAGGGGATGGATCACTAGCGATCTGTTGGGTGTGTTTCATTCGGTCTCCCCGAACCACCTCCTACCGAACCAACCGGACCAGCCTTCATATCTCCAACCGGACCAGCCTTCATATCTCCAACCGGACCAGCCTTCATATCTCCAACCGGACCAGCCTTCATATCTCCAACCGGACCAGCCTGCCTATCTCCCACCGAACCAACCTCCTACCAAACCAGCCGGACCAGCCTTCATATCTCCACGCCGGACCAAGTGCCACCGGTCCAACCTACTGCCACCGAACCAATATTCTTCCATCCCACCACCGGTCCAAGCGACTACCGGTCCACTATACGCTCCAACCACCTCCGAACCAAGCAATGCCGAACCAAGACATACCAGGCCCGATCACATCAGCCCAGGCCCGTCAGCGACTATACATATCCTGGACCCCTACCCCTAGCCTCACTCTATAAATAGAGGGGCAGGGATACAGCAATGGGGACAAGTTTTGAGAGCTCAAGCACGGAGAGAACTTTCAAACAACTTTCTTTTACTTGTATCAAAGCTTTGTACTTGTAATCAAAACAAGAGAAGAGAAATAACATATAAAGTGGACGTAGGCACATTCTGGCTGAACCACTATAAATCTGCGTGTCTTTTTACAGTTTAGCCCCTGCTTTTCATATATTTGCATAAATCACCCAAATCACTAAGAACAACATAAGATCTACTAAATCATACAACTTTGAGGTGTTTGTCCATTTTTTGTGCAAACATTTTTGGTGCTTTCACTGAGAACTAGAAGCTCGAAGCTTCAGCTTCATCTACTTAACAAGTTTTCCTAACAGCATCGTCCGCCACTTGGAAAACATGCCTCCCAAACAGAGAAAGGATGTTAACAAAGGAAAAAACATCGCATCCAACAGTCTTCCAGATCCAGCTGTCACGAATCAAGTAAATCGTCCTCCTCCAGCAACGGTAACAAATGAAGGACAGGCTAACCCAACCACTCCTGCCACAGAACAGCCTGCAGCAATTACTAGGGCAGATTTGGACAGAGTTGTTGTTGAAGTAACTAACCGCTTCACGTCCCAGCAGGAAGCCTTGGTGGACCATCTCATGTCACGCTTGAGGGACGCTGAAGAATCCAACCGCAACACTGAATCATGGGGCGAGTCCCAGTCTGGAGGATCTCAGAGACAGCAAAGATCTTCCTTCTTCGAAGGAGCTAACGGCAGAAGTAGCCGTGGTAGGAGCCGAGACCGAGCACAGCCCGAAGTTAGGCCTGAGGAAACGTTTGGTATCGAACCCAACGGGGAAGGTACCGGGCGAAGGTCAACTGTAGCTGAGCCTGTCATGCTGCCTAACCACAGAAACACCAGTGAACGGGGCCGAGCTAGAGTTCAGCCCGAAGTTGGACCCGAGGAAGTGCTTAGATCAGAACCCAACAGGGGAAGATCAAGGCAAGGGCCAACTGTAGCTGACCCAAGCGTGCTCCCAGAAGATCAAAGGCAGCCACTGGAAAATATAAGGAATGATAGACGATACCATCCCTACAGGTCATCTGGACGGAATCAATCCCACAGAACAGTACCAAACTCATTTCTATCCGCTCCAAGTTCTGATGAAAGGATGGCACGCTTATTCAGAGAGTGTGTCCAACGGGAGCAAAGAGATCGAGGGATAGGCGCTAGGGTAACCAGCCCTTTCGCCCGCAATATCGAAATTGCTATCACCCCCCGAGAATGGAAGATGCCAACAATGGAACCCTACAAAGGAACCTCCGATCCCGTTGTACACTTACAGAGGTACACGCAGCATATGCTCATGAGTGGAGCAACGGAGGGAGTACTATGCAAATGCTTTCCGCTCTTCTTAGCAGATCTTGCTACCTCCTGGTTTTGTCATCTACCCCAAGGATCCATCAGCTCATGGGAAATGTTGAAAGAAAAATTTATCAGTCAGTTCCGCATTCATGTGGAGCAACCTAAGGACGCTTATTCCTTATCCAGCGTCAAACAGAAACCCGGAGAAAAGCTGCAGCAATACCTAACCAGATTCAACGCCGCAGCAGCCGCAGTTCAAGATGCCGATGAGAAGCTTATCCTAATGGCCCTCTGCAGTGGGGTGCATCCGGACACTAAATTTGCTAGAAGATTGACAAAAGAAAAACCAGCTACTTTACCCGATTTCTTCCATGAAGCCGGGAAATACATGAGGCTTGAGGATGCTGCCATTGAGGGGCAGTCAGGACAGCAAAGTAAGACGACCCATGGCAACGCCCCTGCTGTGGCGAGGGACATTCGAAGAAATGATTCCAGAGACAATGCTGGGGGCAAGAAGGTAGAAAAGCGCCTATATCGGCCAGGACCAAGATTCGACACTTACACCCCTTTGAACGAGACCGTCGAAAATATCTTCCTTGCCACCCAAGGCGAAGTTAGATACAAACGCCCACCATACAAGAAGGAATCAGATAACGCACAGAAGTCTGGAAAATTCTGCCGCTTCCACGAATCTCACGGACATGATACCAACGAATGCCATCATCTCCGAGATCTGATTGAGGAACACATCAGAAGGAAGAAACTGGAACGTTATGTAAAAAGTCAAGACAGGACTCCAGCCCCTGCCAATGAAAACCCAAGGCTACCCTCACCAGGGACCGACAGAGGAAACCGCAACGCTAGCAGCTCTAGTCAAGAGAAGATAGTGGTCCATACCATCTCAGGAGGTCCGCACATCGCAGACAGAAGTTGGAGAGAGATGGAAAGATATGGGAAGTCGCTTAGAGACAATAAAGACTGTGTCAATACGGTTATAGAAGAGCGCCACCCAAAGCGGAAAGAAAGCGATGACATCATATTCAGTAAACGCGACCTAGAAGGAAGACAGTACCCTCACATGGATCCCATGGTTATCTCTGCCCGACTCGGTCCCGCCGAAGTTTACCGAATCCTGGTAGACACTGGAAGCTCTGTAAATATCCTGTTCAAACACGCATTCGACAAAATGAAGCTATCAATGAAGGATGTATCTCCCTGCGATAAACCACTACACGGTTTCACTGGAGATGCGAAGATGCCCCTCGGGCAGCTGGACCTCTTTGTTGAGATTGGAAGCCATCCCCGCTCCGTTGTAAGGAAACAGACGTTTGTGCTGATAGAAAACCATTCGGCCTACAACGCCTTCTTAGGAAGACCAGCCTTATCTGACTTCCAGATTGTCCTAGCCCCATGGTGCCTGAAAATGAAATTTCCAACAGACAATGGGGTAGGGGAAGTGGAAGGAGACCAGGATATTGCACGAGACTGCTATGTAACCGAACTTCGCAACAACCACAGGAAAGATAAAGGGAAAGGTGTAGAGATTGCCCTCTGCACAAAAAGCCTTGAAGCATAGCAACTAAAGAAAGCCCCTCCTCTTCGATACACCAGCGACCCTTTCAATGAATTAGACCCTAGGGACAAAGAGGAGGAGGCCACCGCCGAGCCTGCAGAAGCTATGGAGTTTATATCTGTAGACAAGCACGACTCAAGTAGGCTACTGAAAATTGGATCCCAGCTGAAAGCTGAATTGAAGGAACAACTCATTGATTTTCTCCGCCACAACTTGGATGTATTCGCTTGGTCACACGCTGACATGACCGGAATCTCCCCCGACATAGCATGCCACGTATTAAACATTGATCCTACCAAGGCGCCTGTAAAACAAAAAAAGAGAAGTATGGGGGCAGAGCGATCAGCAGCCCTCGATGAAGAAGTAAAGAATCTACTCGCCAATGACTTCATACGAGAAGCTGTTTACCCAGAATGGATCGCCAACCCGGTACTAGTAAAGAAGGCTAATGGGAAGTGGCGGACCTGCATTGACTTCTCCAACCTAAACGACGCCTGCCCAAAGGATTGCTTCCCGCTTCCCAGAATCGACCAACTTGTAGACAGCATAGCCGGGCACGAACTCCTATCTTTTATGGATGCATACTCAGGATATAACCAAATTCCTATGCATGCTCCCGACCAAGACCACACTAGTTTCATCACCGACCGGGGCTTATACTGCTACAAAGTGATGCCCTTCGGACTTAAAAATGCAGGAGCCACCTACCAGCGCCTCGTCAACAAGATGTTTGCAGGGCTAATAGGACAAACTATGGAAGTATATGTGGATGACATGCTGGTAAAGTCAAGGAAGGCCAAAGATCACGTAAGCCACCTAGGCGAGATGTTTCAAGTACTCCGGCAATATGGAATGAAGTTGAATCCACTAAAATGCTCCTTCGGTGTGTCGTCAGGGAAGTTCTTAGGATTCATCGTTCATGCCAGAGGGATAGAAGAAAACCCTGAACAAGTCTGAGCGCTAAGGGATATCAAGATACCTTCCACCCGAAAGGAAATGCAAAGCCTAAATGGAAAAGTGGTCGCCCTAAGCCGATTCATCTCCAAGGCAACGGACAAGTGCGTCCCCTTTTTCGAAGCCCTAAAGAAAGATAAAGGAAAGTTCGAGTGGACTGACGAATGCCTGACCGCTTTCCTTCACTTAATCGAACACCTCCAGAAACCACCGGTGCTCTCAACTCCAAGCGAAGGAGAAGAATTATACCTATACCTCGCTGTGTCATCCCACGCCCTGAGCGCTGCCTTGGTAAGGGAAGACAACCGCACGCAACGACCAGTTTACTTCGTCAGCAAAAGGTTTACTGGGGCAGAAGTTAGATATCCTAAGCTCGAGAAGTTAGCATACTGTTTACTAATCACCTCACGAAAACTGCGTCACTACTTCCAATCCCATTCCATCAAAGTTCTGACCGATCAACCACTGAGGCAGGTACTCCATCGTCCCGACACTTCCGGGCGACTACTTAAATGGTGTATTGAGCTGAGTCAATATGATATCACCTATCACCCTCGCACCGCCATCAAGGGACAAGCCATGGCTGATTTCATTGCAGAGTTCACTACCAACGAGGATAAGGAGCAACTGGAAATAACAGAAGATATCAAGTGGAATCTCTTTGTGGACGGTGCATCTAACGAACAAGGCTCGGGGGCAGGTGTGGTAATAATCACTCCCAGGGGAAATAAACTGCACTATGCTATAAGGTTGGAGTTCGTTGCCACCAACAACGATGCAGAATATGAAGCAGTGATAGCTGGACTAGAAATCGCCATAGAAATCGGAGCCAATTCTTTGTGTCTTCACAGCGATTCTCAACTTATTGTTAATCAAATACTAGGAGAATTCCAAGCTCGAGAGGAACGACTCATAGCATATCTAAAGAAGACCAAGTTGCTTCTCAGCCGATTGGATCAGTACTTAGTCAAACACATCCCTCGGGAAGAGAACCAAGAGGCCGACGAATTGGCAAAGCAAGCGAGTATGAGAGACATCGCCATCTTCGGGGCAGTAACCATCTCAAAGCAAACGGTCCCAAGTTTTGAGCAAGTGAATCTGATAGCCGCAGCCGAAGAAGCAACTTGGATGACTCCCATCCGAGACTACCTATAAAGTGGCACACTACCCAATGGGCATAATGAAGTCAAGAAAATCTTGAGGAAAGCGTCCCGCTATACAATACAAGAAGACATCCTCTATCGGCGCGGTTTCTCTAACCCATTATTAAGGTGTGTCGCCGGAAGGGAAGCCAATGAAATCTTATCCAACATCCATCAGGGGAGCTGTGGAGATCACACCGGGGGGCAAACATTAGCAAAAAAGATACTCCGATACGGATATTTCTGGCCCACCCTAAGCAAGGACGCCTCAGATTTCGTCAAAAGATGTGACAGATGCCAAAAATTTGCTAAGATTCCACGGCTACCAACAACTGAGATTACTCAAATGACCAGCCCTTGGCCCTTCGCAATATGGGGAATTGACTTAATCGGCGAGCTACCGATGGGCCGAGGCGGGGCCAAATATGCTATAGTGGCAGTTGATTATTTCACCAAATGGGTGGAAGCAGAACCTCTGAATAAAGTATCTTCAGCAAAAGTTATTAACTTCTTGATCAAAAATGTTCTGTGCAGGTATGGAGTCCCACTCAAAATCATATCAGACAATGGACTTCAATTTGACAGCGAGGAATTCGCCAACTGGTGCCAAGAACACCGAATTCATAAAAGCTTCTCATCCGTAGCATATCCCCAGGCAAACGGACAAGTCGAAGCAGTCAACAAAATTCTGAAAACTCTAATCAAAAAGAAGCTCGAAAAATCAAAGGGCGCTTGGGTGGATGAACTTCCTACGGCACTATGGGCCTATCGCACATCTTTCAGAACATCGACAGGGCACACTCCTTTCTCTTTGGCATACGGATCGGAGGCTATGCTCCCAGTTGAAACTATTGTGCCTTCCCACCGTCGGATCCACTATAACCCAGAAGAGAACGGAGAACTCCTTCACATGTCTTTGGATCTAATCGAGGAGAGAAGAAACGATGCAGTCCTCAAAACAGCAGCCCACAAGCAAAAAGTGGCAACACAATACAACTCCAAAGTCAAGCATCGTACCTTACAGGAAGGGGATCTTGTCCTCAAGCGAATCTTCCCTCGCCCCGGAGCATTAGACCCAATCTGGGATGGACCATATGTAATTCATAAAGATCTCCACAACGGAGCCTATATTTTGTCAACAGTGGACGGAGAGGTGTTCCAGAGGGCATGGAACATCCAACACCTCCGTCGATACTTTTCTTAACTTGTATTGCCCATATGAAGTGAATTAACAAAGAGAATCAGTGGACGTAGGCATTTTCGTGCCGAACCACTTTAAAAAACCCTGTCTCTTTTTTAACTTGTTCCTTTGTATCTTGGCTGCTTGTTAACTTTATCCTTTTCTGTTGAACAAAATCCTGAGTATATAGCATTTCTATTCAAAGCACTCCACAACGCAACTTCACCTGGACAAGACCCAACAGGTACTATGCGAATCTATGCCCTCGCCAATGAGACACTTTTGCTCCAGCATCCCTCTGCTGCGGGTTAACTCATTGCTCGCGACGGCCCTGAAAGCCAACTGTAATGAGCCGATTATAAGCCACCGAGAAGGCCGACTATAGCCGAGGCAGCTCATTACGGCGTTAGGCTCGCCGGCAACTGTGAACCGACTATAAGCCCCAACATAAGGTGTGGCCAGCCAGGGGCAGTTCACAGTTGACGATCGGCACCCACGCTAGCCGGCCACAGTAAATCGAATAATACCCATGATTACGGGCCATAATGGCCCGGGTAGTTACTGTGCGCGATCTCGGCTCCGATGTGTCTTAAGTGCGGCTGTGGTAAAAAAGAATTAACTCCCCGCGGAGGCGTAAGATGGGTGACGAATGTCTCCAAGACCCACGGCTAGGGAAAGTGACTACAAAACCCGTTTGCCACGAACTTAAGCACATCGAAGGCCTTCCGTGATTGGAAGTTTTTCCTTTTTTACGTATTTCAATTTTACTTAAAAAGCTTTTTTCCTATCCCCTATAACAATCCCTAAAGTACATGATACAGAGTAGGAGATACTCGCCAATGGGTGTAGGGACTCACAGTGGCAGGACATTCGACTACATTCCATGCTCGGTCCTACAAGATATTCAAGACTGCCATCTACGATTAAAACATGAAAGGCGGTATTTTCTTCTTTTATGTACAAATACATGACTATAATTTGTTCACACCACACGCTAATATTGCAAGTCATAAAATTATGGTTTAGAACCAGAGTCTAACATCATACACAATTTAATTACAAGAATATACATAGCTACATTTCTCATACGATATGTCGAAATAGCAACAAATAGTCAAGAAACGACAAAATCAGCTTAAGTTAAAAAATTACACGTCAAGAATAATGTTGATTGTTACAAGTAGCAAGAATTACAACTTAGAAGTTACTCTACTGTCTTAAGACTAACGTATACAACCATGTCAAGCCTACAAAAAGAATTTTCCAGGTCTAATCAGGGAGCCGGTTGCGTCGGAGTCTTGTCCTTGCTCTGTTGCCCACCTGTCCGGTCATAAAAAGGATTCATTAGTAATAAGCAACCAAGTTAATCGGGAAGCTAAAAAGGAAAACTTACCAGCATAAGCTTACTGGCCACTCTGGTCGTCATCATCCACTTGCACCCCTGCCTCCTCAGCAGCGAGCAACCGCATACCCTCCTTCACTGCCACCTTCTCCCCCTTGGCAAACTGGGCAGTGACCGCATCCATGCTGAAGGCCACGCCACCATCTTTATCCGCATCGGCCTTGGCCTCTTCCAAAGCCCGAAGATAGATCTTAGCCATGACCCTGGGATAATCATCCATCCAAGAGAGATTGCCCTGCTTCCAAGTTCGGAAATACATGTCCTGGAGCATGTCATCCATCATTCCCTCATTCTCCTCAAACTCCCTCATCCGGGCCTCGGAAGCCGACAACCTTTCGACGGCAGCATCTCTCTCCAATCTGTATCTCGAGCAATCAGCCTGAAGGGACCTCCGCATCACCTCCATCTCTTCCCTCAACTTAGCTTGAGCAAGCTCTGCAGCCTCAAGTTTCTCGGACAATTCCTCCACCTGCTCGAGATCCGCTTTCCGAACCTCGTCCACCGTGGCAATAGCCATGTCAATCCGCTCTTTGCAAGTAGCTTCCATTTTCCGCAATTCGGCCCGACTGGCCTCTTCCATGTTTTTCCTTAATCGTCCAGTAGCAGCCTCATGCTGAGAAATCTGAATAGCCTGATCCGCAAGCTGTTTGGCCTGATCCGAAACCACCAATCGAAGTCGGATATTGGCGCTCCCAATCTCCTCTCCGGCCTTAACCAGCCGGGCATGATGCCCCATCATCTTCTTGGTCTCCTCCGCCACCCGATCAATATTAGCCTTGGCCTCGTCTCCCATAGTGACTATACGAGTAGTGAGCAAATCGAGATCTAAGGACTTGGCTTCATCAAGTACTCGTACCATGGGGTTACGGGGGAGAAGGTGTTCACCAGTGACTTCGTCAAAAGTAATATCATGAGAGCTTGGATCCAGATCAGGATGACCCGCAAATGGATTACGAGCCAAGTCGGGACGGTCGATATGAATAACAGAAGGGTTTCCAGACGGGTGCGGAGAAGGTGCAAACTCGCTACCCTCCTCAGTGATATCATGAAGAGGCTGAGCCGGAAGCTGAGGACCAGGCAAAGGTTCGGATAAAGGATGACTCCTCTTCCTCTGCTGAATACCCTCTTCGATGACCCCAAGAAGAGGACGGTAGCCGACTACATCCCCGGAGCGTTGGGTCGAGGGCTTCGGCTTAGCAGAAGTTTTGGAAAGCTTATATTGCTCAAGCCTGTGTCGAAGATCTGAGGCCTTGGACGTCTTGCCTGCTCCTGATATAAAGGACAAGTGTCACAAACTTACATCACTATATGATTCGAGAAACGCGGTAAATTACAAGTTAAAAAAAAGGAAAAAGAAACACAGCTGTGGTTGTACAAACCCTGGGGAGGAGTAGGATACTGCAATAAGTCCTGGATTTCATTCCAGGACGGGAGCGGGTCATAAAATATTCCTAAGTCCCTATCATTAATGAAGCATGCAGGAGTCAAGAGTTCACCTTGAGTCGTCGGAGCCGCCTTGGCTGGAATGGTCTGAGAAGACTCGCTTGCACCGGTCCCGGCCTTGTCCGCTTTCCCGGTTTTCTCTACCAAAGCCGGATTTTCGTCCAGCCCCTCGAAAGCCTGGTGGAACGCATCATCCGTCCACTCCTGTATCTCGCCCGCTTGCCCAGGAAGCAAGGCCCCGATGCCATCACCACCTTTATCACCTTCCCGACCATCTCCACCCTCACCTTTTTCCTCCTCTATATCTTCCTCCTCCTGGGTAAGTGGACAGTTGCTGGGAGAGGGACCATCCGACTTCTTGAGTTTCTTACCTCCGACGGCTGGAGGTTTCGTGAAAGGTTTCCGCTTGCTACTCTCTACCGTAACACCTTCCTTGGTCTGAGCAGCCGCCCTCTCCTCCGCCGTTTCCCTCAGCTTAACTACTGACTGATGCGGAAGGATTAAGTTATGTTCCAGAAGAATCGCATTTCTGATCAAGAAGGCAGATGATCTATATTTCCCAAGGATGGCTTCTATCTCAGCCGCCGTCTGAACCAGGCGGTCAGTCTCCACAATCGGAAAGCCACCTGTCGCTAGCAAAAATGAGAAAGTATGAGAAGAAGCATCGCAATCGGAATAGAAATTATAAGTAAAAGCATCAACTTACATCCAGAAGTAAAGCGCCGGATTGAAACGGAGTCGTCCCTAACAAAGAACCACTCTTTCATGAACATGCTGAATATAGAGTACAGATCCAAGACCGGTTTGAAGGTCACGGCTGACTCCAAGCTAATGTATGGGGACCCCTTCTTATAGCCCCTCAAATTATACAAATACCGGATCTTCCGGTTGGAAGGAGCACGACCATACTTCCTTTGGAAAATGACGAAGAGGCTCACCAGGATGGCATAGGAGTTGGGTTGAAGCTGGAATGGGGCCACCTTGAGATATGTAAGGAAGCTGACTACCCAAGCATTAAGAGGCGGAATGGCACCACACATGCAGTGGTATCTGCTGTAGGCAAAGAACCCTTCAGGAGGATCGTACGGCATAACTTCTCTCCCTGGCAACAGCAAGTGCGCTCTATCAATTCCGAAAGACCGGGAAATGACGTCAAGCTGCTCCTCCTTGAGGGAGCTAGGAAAGCAATCGGGCGGGGAGTTCAAGAGTTCCTGAGGGTCGTACCCTTCCACTAGTGATCTCGGGATTGGCCCGTGACGTTCGGGATTCGGCTGAGCTGGGGGCACGGCGGAGGAACTTCCTTCGCCCCCGGACTTCTTTTTGTCTGATCGAGTTTCTGCTTTTCGAGACATTTATCTGCAACAAAGAAGAACATCGTTAGAACAGCGGGTGTAAACAAGTATGTGTGTACAGTCTAGAGTTTCACTCAAAAAAACGCTCAAATTCCTATTACATTCGGAAAAGTAGATGTAAAATTTCATTCGGTTATTCGGTGGTCCAAAATGTTCGAGTTCATCCGGCACCCCGATGAGAGGATTCATTTGGTTATTCGGTGGTCCAAAATGTTCGAGTTCATTCGGCACCCCAATGAGAAGATTCATTCGGTTATTCAAGGGTCCAAAATGTTCGAGTTCATTCGGTAGCCTAGCCCTAGAAGTTCGTTCGGCAGAAAAGACAAACTCACCTGATTCGGCAGTTCGAGGGAATGGTTCGGTTATCGCATTTGGTAAGAAAGCAAGAAGGTTTGGGACTCCTATTTATAAAGCAAGGTCTAATGGTCGGATCAGATGGTTCGGTCCTCAGGCCGAATGTAATGGCTCAGCTAAAACAAAGCGCGGCACCTATAAGCACGTGCCCCACTTTGGGGGGCAAGTGTTGGGTGTGTTTCATTCGGTCTCCCCGAACCACCTCCTACCGAACCAACCGGACCAGCCTTCATATCTCCAACCGGACCAGCCTTCATATCTCCAACCGGACCAGCCTTCATATCTCCAACCGGACCAGCCTTCATATCTCCAACCGGACCAGCCTGCCTATCTCCCACCGAACCAACCTCCTACCAAACCAGCCGGACCAGCCTTCATATCTCCACGCCGGACCAAGTGCCACCGGTCCAACCTACTGCCACCGAACCAATATTCTTCCATCCCACCACCGGTCCAAGCGACTACCGGTCCACTATACGCTCCAACCACCTCCGAACCAAGCAATGCCGAACCAAGACATACCAGGCCCGATCACATCAGCCCAGGCCCGTCAGCGACTATACATATCCTGGACCCCTACCCCTAGCCTCACTCTATAAATAGAGGGGCAGGGGTACAGCAATGGGGACAAGTTTTGAGAGCTCAAGCACGGAGAGAACTTTCAAACAACTTTCTTTTACTTGTATCAAAGCTTTGTACTTGTAATCAAAACAAGAGAAGAGAAATAACATATAAAGTGGACGTAGGCACATTCTGGCTGAACCACTATAAATCTGCGTGTCTTTTTACAGTTTAGCCCCTGCTTTTCATATATTTGCATAAATCACCCAACTCACTAAGAACAACATAAGATCTACTAAATCATACAACTTTGAGGTGTTTGTCCATTTTTTGTGCAAACACGATCCATCACCCATCATGGGTCATCCATTCTTGTTGCATCATGAAGCATTACCTTTTCCACGGACGCCTGCTAAGTTTCATGATATTCCAAGCAAGCTAGATCAAGAAGTGGGCATTCATCTAATTCCAGTCATAGTTCAATGCAATCTATATACGAATCACCATCAAAACAAGGCAACTGGTTACTAAATTACATGGAGAGCATCTACACAAGGCAAGGAACTCGATCCAATTGAAATGAGCCAAAAATACTCTAACTGCATGGATCGCTAGCGATCCATCATATAAGGTCGGTTCGCTGTGAAACTTTTGAAGCATCTTCGTACCTTCAATGTAAGGTTTTGGCAAAGCAGCCTAGCCCAATAGCTCTCCAATCCCTATAAATACTCACCCATCTGCAACATAAAGAGGATCTTCTAAATCGGCTGCTGGTCCTCTGCAAAAATTGTTCTTCACTCTTCTCCTCCCAACAATAGTCATCTAGGGGTTTACTGTGATTCTCCAGTGAACTCTTGCACTCGTGACTTGATCTAACCTAGAAGTTCAGTCAAATTGTAATCAGATTCAACTGGTAACAATAGTTAGTCAATAAAAAAAGTTATAAATTAGACGTAGGCTTCATTAACAGCCGAACCACTATAAAAATCTCTTATTTCTTTACTTTACCTACAAGTTACTATTCCTTTTTTATCTATTTTGTTTGCCTTAATAAACAGAGTCAGTGCTTTCACCCTTAATCCAGAGTGTTGATCCATTTTTTGGGTTAACATTTTAGTGCTCTCACTGAGAAAACCGAATCCAGGCTTAGATCTAGCTATCTACTTTGGATTGGATAGGTTCAAAAGTTAGATCCTCAATCTCTGCTCAGAAGATCTGCTGTTGAGAATCAATGACATCAAGAAGAAGGAGAATTGCTTCAGGAAGATCCATAGGAGCTGTATTTGCTGGAGAAGAGATCAATCCTCAACAAATTGAAGTCAATGGTGCTAACACAGGAGATCAGGTGTCGGTATCCTCTATTCAACGTGAAGTTGTCACTAGAGATGAATTAAATAAAATGGTTAATGAAATTAATCAGAAGATGGAAAACAGCCAAAGAGCTCTTATGAATAAACTGAATTCTATATTGACCTTATAGTCACATGCTGCTCTAAGAACCATGACAGAGCGTGTGGCTGCCATGGAATAAGAAAATTCTTCTGTCTGTGGCCTAAACAGGAGAAACGGAAAGCAGCAGCAGAAAGGAGTGATAGGTCGAATCGTAGGAATTAATAT
Source organism: Allium fistulosum (assembly GCA_030737815.1). Lineage (NCBI taxonomy): Eukaryota > Viridiplantae > Streptophyta > Magnoliopsida > Asparagales > Amaryllidaceae > Allium > Allium fistulosum. The sequence goes on from CM060904.1 coordinate 1,114,455,749, forward strand.
GGAAGGAAATGCAAATACTCTACCAATTGCGAGGCAATCAACTACAAAGTTGAATCTATGGGTGAAAACCCCATGGGAAGATATAGCTATGGATCTCTCTGACTCAGAAGATGGTGAGTGACTTGACGACGATAAGTTGGAAGGAAATACCAATGCATTCAATAACACCAAGGAGATCCAAACTGCCCCTATTAGACCAACCGCATGCCAACGGAACTCTAAGGGAGTGGCTCTCCTGAAGACAGGAGAGTCTAGGCTTCAGCCCACTTATCAAGATCGATTGCAAAATCAAACACTTGGTGTAGTCACTGACAGCTAACCCGCAGATTACCGAACATCTGAGGCCTACATCGTGAACATAGTCAAGCGACTAATGGATGAAAATAAAGATAGAAGGGATGATGAGTGGGGATCCACTCCAAGTGGGACTCCCTTCATTGATGACATTCTAAATGAGCAGTACCCTGAAAAGTTCACCATGCCAACTATTAGCACCAAAATTGGTCACTAACCTCGTTGAGAAAGATTGTGTAGAGAGATTAATGAAGAAAATAAATTTAAACAGAGAATTGTATGCTATGTTAAATACGAAGACAAGGACACCAGATTTATAGTGGTTCGGCGTAACTGCCTACGTCCACTTTGAAGTTAATCTTTATTGCTTTGCTCAACAGTTGATTACAGATACAATCCGTACATCCACTCCTTGAATACAATTCCTAAGTAAAAGAACGAGTCTTGAAAGCGGCAGAGTCTCCCCAGTGTTCTCGAAAAAGAGGTCCATTTCACTGTGCCTCTACCTCTCTATTTATAGACGAAGCTGGGTTGGACTTCCCTGGTGGGCCTAGTAGCCAGATATCTCGGCCCAAAGTGAGTAACCTCTGTGTGCCGAACGACAAATGCCGAATGGCAAAATGCCGAACGATATCTCGATGCCAATCGAGGTAATGTGTTGAGTGAAGAGTGCAGGCCGAACGAGAATTGATGTCGGTCGAGGGGAGATGCCGATCGAGGCTAGAATGCCAAACGAGGCTGGAATGCCAAACGAGGCCGGAATGTCGAATGAGGCTGGAATGCCGATCGAGGCTGGAATGCCGAACTAGCCTAAATGTCGAACGAGGATAGATGCCGAAAGGCCTAGCTGTGCCGAACGAGCATTGGCGCCGAACGAGGGTAAATGCTGAACGAGACCCCCCTTTGCCAAGTCTCTTGTTGCCTGGTCAAACCACTGGGTAACACTTGTCCCCCAAAGTGTATTATGTGGTTGAACATGATGCGCTTTGAATCATGAGTTCTCCGTGCTTTGCTTCGAGCCTTGGCTTCGTCTTCTTAATATTGTCTTCTTTTGGATACCGAACGAGGCATCGTATGCCGAATGACATGTTAATGCCGAATGACATACGAATACCAAACGACTTAATTGATGCTGAACGAGATCAATGCCGAGCGAGGGAGGTGTTTTGACCGGTTCCACCGGTCGTTGTCCCTTCGACTTCCTTTCTTCCCCCTATAAAGGCTGGCATTTCACTTCTTTTCCTCTTTTTTACTTTTACCTTCATCCTATTTACTAACTTGCCTCTTACTTCTGCGAATCACATACCCCTTCCTTCTCAAACATCACGCGATGCCTCACTTCCTTCCCCAGTCAATCGAATTCAATTAAAACCGCACTCCCTATTTCAGAATCTTCCCGAGCTTCGACTCGTTTTTCTTTTAGGTGAGAACCTTTCCCTCTAACACTCCGCACCGATTAGGAAAACCAGCACAAGGTTCACATTCGTGAACCTCTGCAAAATCGAGGTCAGTGGTAATCGCGTGGAACATGAGTTAAGGGTGAGGCGTTGTTGTTGAGAGGAGTTTAAGGCCAGGCGGAGTGGAGGAAAGGAGTGGATGTTGGAGGTGCTTGAAGGAGCTATGGCTTTATGCGTCGAGCGATACGGCCCGACACAGCGACGACTCGGCATAATTTCTGTATGCCGATCGAGACTGGAGGAAAAAGCAGAAAAGAAGTAGTAATTAGGTAGAATGCCGAGCGGCGTGGCTTGGTATGACTTGCCGAAGGACTTGACCATGCCGGTCGGCAGGGATGGGAGGAAGGAATAAAAGTGGTGTTAAGGACAGAATGCCGAGTGATGCGGCTCGGCACGAGCATGGTTCGGCATGATTTGTCGCATGCTGAACGGTGAAGAGGAAGAATTGGAAGAGTGGTGTGCCGAACGGTGCGGCTCGACATGTTTGTGGTTCGGCATGATTGTTAAATGCCGAACGACGAAGTGGTTAGGTAGGAGGGTTGTGTACCACAGCAACACCAGCCGAATCTAATGCATAATTGACTAAACACATACTTTATGCCTGAACATAGGATAATGAACAAGGACAGACTCAAACAACAAAGCATATCGACCAACCCGGACTGATAACTCCCGTGTTTAAACAACTGAAAACTTGGACTTAACCTGCTTAATAGTTAATAACCTTTCGAATGCAGTGATGATGTCGAGTTCAAAATATAAATCATATTACGAAAAACCTTCGTAGACGGCCAGCAATGAAGGTCTTCAGATACGACAATTTGAGCTCAAACTTATTTTCTCAATCCAGTGTCTTTTTGTTCGCTTGGCACTTACACTTGAAGAATCGCACTAGTTCACACACCACACGGGGGGAATACTTACGTTGTTAATTCTAATGTTAATTGTTTTTCAAGTATAGTTCAAACAGGTGCTTTGTTGGAATCGATCTTCATTAGAGATGTCTAGAAAATCTAGCTCTGCTACAATCTCAGACAGACCTGGGCCATCCTCTCGATAAGAGGTTGTAGGTACTTCGAATCCGTCAACTACTCCTGCTCAAAACTTACTGAGCGCTGCGATAGCATCTGTCGACTTAGCTCCTGACGCTCTGGAGGCAGCTATTTTCTTAGACGACCCAGCCGATTCACATGCCTCAAAGATTAACGAGAGTACACTCCGTCGGATATGCTCTGTCCACGGGATCCCTTTCGACGACGTGTTAGTTCCTTCAGGGAATGATCGTCCGCATTTGCCCCCAGCCGGGTATACAGCTTGCAATAAATTCATGTGCTAGGTTGGCAGCGTTCCACCCTTCAACTCTTTCCTTCACGACTTATTGCAATATATCGAGATCGCTCCTTCACAACTGCCTCCGAACAGCTATGCTTTCTTATATGGCACGTGCATCCTCTTTATGAGTGTCCTCTTCAGGCTTCTGACTCCAGGCGATATCCGTTATATTTATTGCTTCAAGAGATGGTCGGATAGCCCATCTTTCATATTTCTGGAGCTGCATAGAAAATGCCAAATTCTGACTGGGGCATGGAGCAAGTTTGCCCAGTACAAGCAAGAATGGTTCTATGTGCGTTGTCCTCCCGGTTTTGCCAGGAGATGGGTAGAAGGAAGTAAGTTCACTTTCTAGATCAACACGTGAATTTGGCGAAATCTACATCTTTTCTGACTCTTTATCCACTTTTTCAGGTATCAATGCACGTCCCGAAGGCGCCGGGTATTCTGAAGCTGTTGCAGCTATCCGGGCCCTCCCCGCAGAAGATCGGGACATCCGATCTCTCATTTCAAATGAGTCACTTGCGAGATTCGGGATGCTAGCGGAAGGTCGCCAAATAAACCTTCCCCAAGGCGTCACTCTATCCAGACCTTCTTCAGGTAAGAGAAAAAGGCAGGCTGGGCCTTCAACACGTAACGCCCCTGACACGCCAGAAGAGGGAGAAATTAGAGAAGGCAAGACGCCCAAAGTACCGGGTGAAAATATTAGTCCCACTCAGGACCCGACGGTCGAAGTCCATGATATTGAAACGTCATCTTCCCCTTCAAAGGCAAAGAATAAAATGACCTATAAGTTGAGGAGGAGAAAAGTGGGTGGAACTTCTAAAGTTACACTTATTCCAAAGGAGAGAGAACCTTCCCCTCAAACCTTAGAAAGTTCACTGAAAGGTCTATCGAACCTCACCATCCCTGACGATCTGCTCAATTATGGTTTCGACGACTCAGAGGCGCTTAAGCTTCATTCACCCACCAGAGGCAATGCAGGTGCTCAAGCCCATGTCCAGGGAGATAAAACTCCTATTAGTAAAGATAAAGAAACTGGTCCGTCGGGGGGAACACTAGGACACACAGGCACACATGCACTTCACCCTACACTTTAATTTTTGCCATCACCCCGATTCTTCCTAACTCGTCTTTATTCTTATTCTATGCAGGTGACATGGGACGCTCCCACGGATTCGATCGCCTTCACGGCTCATCCATTTTTCATCATTCTGGCCGTGACTCGGGCACCGGCAAGCGCCGGGACAGAGACGACTCTGGAGACCGAGACGACCGTCCCCGAGAGTCGACTTATCGCAAGAAATCACACATCCAGTCTTCATACTCACGTAATCTTCCTTCTCAAACAGAACAAGGTAGAGAGAAGTCTTGGCTGAAGGGGTCTCAACCCGATGTTCCCTGTGACCAACATTCTGGCTCGTCTAGCACACGGCAGTCTCGGGAACATCCCAAGAGAATGGAACTTTCAAAGCCACCTCCCCCTATTCCTGTAGCAGACCTGACGATATCGGAGAAGCTGGCCGAGCTTAGAGTTAAATTTCCCAAAATTTTCTTTGATGGTCTAAATTTCCTTCCAGCCATCCATCACATTCCGAGACATGTTAAGCAGAGTGCCTTTGCTTACAACAACAACGTTTATGTCCAACATGATGCGTTTGTCCACCTAGTTGAAAAAGTCTCGGAAGTCTCTGTCGAGCGTCAACAGGAAATCGACCGCCTGAAACTTGAAGCTATCTTCGATAAGGACATTATCAAAAATCAGGATGAAGAGCTCTCTTCGTATAAATCCAGCTCGAGGCCGCCGAACAAAGTGCTAAGGATACTGCGGAGGTCGTCGCTCGTCTAGAGAAGACTCATAAGAAAGAACTTGACGACGTAGTCCAACGCTGTGGGGCCCTGGCTTTAGAAAAAGATTCTGTTCGAAAAGAAAGGGATGCACTCGCCCTGCAGGTTAAAGAGTTGAAGGAGTTACTCTCTAAGGAGAAGGAAGAGAAGATAGTTGCTCAAGAGGAGTCCCAACGGTACTGCAACGAGATTGTTGCTACACATCTCTTGAAGGCAAAGCTCGATGATGAGCTTTCTAAGGTCGGGACAATGAAGGATGAAGCCCGTGAAAAGTGCAAGAGAATTGCTTCCACGGAGATTGACTCTCGCCTTGAGGCGGCTACAGAGGTCGGCAGAGAGGAAGTCAAGTGCATGTTAGACCCGCTGATAGCTGAATACAACGCCCGTGTCCTCATGCACCGGGACTTGACTTTCTTAGGCGAAGGCTACCTTGAATCCCTAACCGAGGCATGGGAGACTTTGATAAAGATTAGAAAGGTGGAATCGGGTACCGAGGAGGTCGACGAGGATGCTTTAGTAAAAGAGTTTCTCGGAGGAAAGAGCCATCAGACTTGTCTATAGCTATGGTTCTCTTTGGTAAAGGTCCTTCTCTGTCAAAGGAGAAAAATGACATAGTTGGCTCGTCCGGAGCCTGGCCTTCAGCTCCTCTTCCTACTCGATCGGTCGATCGGCCAGTACTTGATCCGTTCGAACAAAAAGCCGGTTACGACCCGGAAGACCCTGGCCTTGGCGTTCACGTGCTATCTCCCATTCTAGAGGGCAAGACTCCTCGGACGATCGAAAGCCAGCAAGAAACCGGTATATAACTCTTTTTCTTGAAGTTCGAAGAACTGTCGCTTTCGGCGAGAGGTTATCGTATTCTAACATTCGTCCTTTGTGTTTCTATGTAGGCCACTCTGATCCTGAACCGACTCCAAGGAGCGATGACGCCAAGGAGGAGGTGGGGAAAGCGAGCGATGCTCCTCACGCGGGAGTAACCCCCGGTCCCGATGCTCAGGTGATTGGGGCGCTTGACGATGATAAGTCTGAAACTTCATCCCCCGTCGAAGGGAGTTATGAAATTGAAATCACGGGTGCCTCAGGACACACTTCGAAAGTGAGTATGAAGGAGCAGCTTGCCAAAGAGAAAAAGAAGACGGTTGAGATCAAGGCCGAGTCTCAAGTAGTAGAACTTGACGACCCGTTGAATAGGCCTCTAAAAGTCATTCTTCCTGGCAAATCCAAACCACTGGATGCTCCTCCTCCCACGCCTGACTCCGCTTCTTTGGCGAGCAAAACATCCAAGAGAAAGCGTGTGGGAGAGGAGTCATCCGAGAAAGCAAAGGAGGAAAATAAACTAAAGAAGACGAAGAAGTAGCCACTACACTCGTTCAACGAGGTTTAGCTTAGATCATGTAACTACTTTTTACTTATTTATTTTTGTAGTAAATGTAGACAGACTTTTTGACTTCGAGTTTTGGAGCAGTAGTTGTACAACCCCATTTTGGATTAATGAATAAAGTTTATTTTCTTCGTCTTTTAAATGACTCCTGTTTTTTAGCTTTCTGTATAATTGTGGACAAAACTCAAGTTCTCGTGAGTCACATGAACCTCCAATCCATTTTCACATTGCTCGAAGATTCTATAGAATCGTACGTCTCTTATTTCACATTTTTGGTACTTAGAATATTTTTTAATCCGCGTTCTGGGGACTTAAAGTACTCCAATCCGCTTTCAGGGGACTTAGAGATTTAAGTCGTTTATACTCTAGTCCGCATTCTGGGGACTTATAGTACTCCAGTCCGCATTCAGGGGACTTGGAGATTTAAGTCATTTATACTCTAGTCCTCACTCCGGGGACTTAGAGTACTCCAAAACGCATTCAAGGGACTTGGAGATTTAAGTCGTTTATACTGTAGTCCGCACTCCAGGGACTTAGAGTACTCCAGTCCACATTCAGGGGACTTGGAGATTTAAGTTGTTTATACTCTAGTCCGCACTCCGGGGACTTAGAGTACTCCAGTCCGCATTCAGGGGACTTGGAGATTTAAGTCGTTTACACTTTAGTCCGCACTCCGTGGACTTAGAGTACTCCAGTCCGCATTCAGGGGACTTGGAGATTTAAGTCGTTTATACTCTAGTCCGCACTCCGGGGACTTAGAGTACTCCAGTCCGCATTCAGGGGACTTGGAGATTTAAGTCGTTTATACTCTAGTCCGCACTCCGGGGACTTAGAGTACTCCAGTCCGCATTCAGGGGACTTGGAGATTTAAGTCGTTTATACTCTAGTCCGCACTCCGGGGACTTAGAGTACTCCAGTCTGCATTCAGGGGACTTGGAGATTTAAGTCGTTTATACTCTAGTCCGCACTCCGGGGACTTAGAGTACTCCAGTCTGCATTCAGGGGACTTGGAGATTTAAGTCGTTTATACTCTAGTCCGCACTCTAGGGACTTAGAGTACTCCAGTCCGCATTCAGGGGACTTGGAGATTTAAGTCGTTTATGCGCGTTCGTACGTCAGACAGAATAATGTAACTCCAGTTGTTTGCCACCGGACTATAAGGTACAGAAACATCAGTAATTCATGGAAAAGACGGCTTCAAGCCTTTATTAATGAAAACAAACTAAATTGTATGATTACATGGTCAAAAAGAAACTAAGAAATAATAGACCAAAAACATACGGGAAATAACCGCACCTAAAACATGAAAGGAACAAGCTAAATATAATAACGTTGCAAATGTTCACTATTCCATGCTCGGGGGAGTGTCATGCCATCAACGGTCGCTAGCTTGAAAGTTCCCTCTCCAAGCTTCCGTTCAACGACATATGGACCTTCCCAGTTGGGATTCATACGTGATGGTACCGGGAAAACTCGTTTCAAAACGAGATCACCCACATCAAAGATTCTTGGGCGGACTTTTTCGTTGTAATATCGCTTGACCCGGTGCCTATATGTTGCCGCCCTTAACTCAGCTTCTTCACGTTTTTCATCAACGAGGTCCAGTGATTCCAACAAGAGATCCTAATTCGTCTTAGGATCATAATGTGTCACCCGATGTGATGGAACTTCAAGCTCCACGGGTATAACAGCTTCCGAGCCGTATGCCAATGCGAATGGAGTGTGGTCAGTCACGGACTTGTGGGTAGTTCTATAAGCCATAGCACTGTTGGAAGTTCATCTACCCACTTGCCTCCAGCCTTTTCCAAATGCTTCTTCAGTATGGACTTGATTATTTTGTTTACGGCTTCAACTTGTTCATTAGCCTTCGGATGAGCAACGGCGGCGAACTTTTTCTCAATGCCGTACTTTAAACAGAAATCTTTGAATTCTCTACTTTCAAATTGAGTTCTGTTGTCTGTAATGATGGTTCGCGGGAGGCCAAAGCGGCATATAATGTTTCGTACAACAAAGTTAATGACCTTCTTGGAGGTGATTGTGGCTAAAGGCTCTGCCTCGGCCCACTTTGTGAAGTAGTCGACCGCAACTATCACGTATTTTGCACCACCTTTGGATATAGGCAAAGAATCGATTATGTCGATTCCCCAGATTGCAAAGGGCCAGGGACTAACCATTTGCGTGAGTTTCGTTGGTGGAGCTCTCGAGATTTTTGCGTATCTTTGACGCTTGTCATATTTTCTTACATAGTCTGCAGCATCCCGATTCACAGTTGGCCAATAGTACCCATAGCGGAGGATCTTTTTTGCTAGTGTCTGCCCCCCAGTATGGTCACAACATTCTCCTTTGTGAACCTCCTCCAAGACCCGCTTTGTCTCGTCATGGGCAATGCACCGTAGTAAGGGGACCGAGAACCCCCTCCGATACATTACTCCTCCCTGCATCACATATCGCGCGGCTTTGCGAATGACCTGTCGTCTTTCGCTTCTTCTTTCGGGCAAAGTCCCGTTTAGCAGGTATTGTTTGAATGGGGTTATCCATGACTCCTTCTCGATTTCCGTTCCCAACACAAAATCGACTTCCATCACATCTATGCTCAGAGCATGTAAGGTTTCGACGGGAACCAATCCCATTTGCTGTGCATTGCCAGTGCTTGCGAATTTGGCCAACGAGTCGGCTTCCTTGTTCTGTTCACGCGGGACATGCGAAATGTCATAATGTTCGAAGTTCGCCAATAGTTCCTGAACCAGAGCAATCTTTTGTCCCCTTGCTTGGTAATCTCCTCGCACTTGGTACACCACCAGCTGCGAGTCACAAAAGATTTCAACTGATTTTACCCCGAGTTCTCCAACGAGCTTTAAACCAGCAATCAATGCTTCATATTCTGCTTCATTATTTGTAGCCGGGAAGCTTCAAAGCATAACAAATCGATCGATTTTCTGGAGTTACAAGGACTACACCAGCCCCGGAGCAACGGTCGTTTGATGCCCCATCGGTGTACAATTTCCATTGAATGGGGGGAATGACATTGTGACCATCTAGTTCGTCTGATACAGTAAACTCAGCGATGAAATCTGCTAATGCTTGCCCTTGTATGGCTCTTCGTGGCGGGTAGGTAATATCGAACTGACTCAATTCGATATTCCATTTTAACATCCTTCCAGAAGTTTCTGGTCGTTAGAGTACCTGCCGCAAGGGCTGATCGGTATAGATACTGACCGAGTGTGCTTGAAAGTATGGACATAGCTTACGTGATGCAATCACCAAGCAATAGGCCAATTTCTCAATTTTAGGATAATTTCTTTCTGCCCCGTTAAACGTTTACTAACGTAATACACCGGCTTTTGAACTCGATCCTCCTCGCAGACCAAAGCCGCACTTATAGCATGCGGGGATACGGCCAAGTACACATAAAACATTTCATGGTCTACTGGTTTCGACAGCACTGGAGGACTCTCTAAATGCCTTACCAGATCTCGGAACGCTTCCTCACAGTTGGATGTCCATTCGAAATTCCTCTTTCCTTTCTTTATTATATCGAAGAAGGGAATGCACTTGTCTGTGGCTCTGGATATGAATCGACTCAGCGCAGCCACCTTTCCATTTAAGCTTTGTACCTGTTTTATAGTTCTGGGCACTTGTACATCTCGAATAGCTTGAATCTTTTCTAGGTTAGCTTCAATTCCCCAGGCATTAACAATGAATCCCAAAAACTTCCCTGATGCAACGCCGAAGGAACACTTCAGAGGGTTGATCTTCATCCCATAATATCTGAGTATGCCAAACATCTCTGTTAAGTCTCGAATGTGGTCGTTTGATTGTCGTGACTTCACGAGCATGTCATCCACATAGACTTCCATTGTTCTACCAATTTGATTTTTAAACATTCGATTCACCAAACGCTGGTACGTCGCCCCCGCATTTTTCAATCTGAAAGGCATTACTACATAGCAATATAGCCCAGCGCCTGTGACGAAACTGGTGTGCTCCTGGTCCGGAATGTGCATCGAGATCTGATTGTATCCCAAGTACGCACCCATGAATGACAACAACTCGTGTCCCGCAGTGGAGTCGACCAACTGATCAATTCTAGGTAATGGGAAACTGTCCTTAGGGCACGCTTTGTTTAAGTCGGAATAATCCACGCAAGTTCGCCACTTCCGATTTTCCTGGAGGGAATCACTTCCATATGGTTCACTAAGCTTCCACCAAAATCCATCTCCACCTTCAATCAGCTAGCAACAAGATTCCTTGATCAATTTAGACTTCACACGGCTCGACCAAAAGATGTGATGTCCTTATTCGGCTTATTCCAAGGACGGAATGAATCTCTGAAATCCTTCATGAATCGGTTCAACACTGCGGTGACTGAAGTAAGTAATCCAAACGATGATATGATTTCCATAGCCTCGGTCCGTGTTATCTACCCCGAAACTGAATTTTGGAAATGGATCAAAATGAAACAACCTACCACTAGGAAGGACTTCAACCAAAAGGCGAGCTAGTATTGGAGATTGGAAGAGGCACGGGAATTAGAAAGGAAATATGCTAACTTACAACCAACCAACATTGGGAAAAGTGGTATGGCAGCAAACCAAGACATAAATACCTCCAGGACCGTTGAGGGGAACGTAGGAAAAAATGGGAATCAAAAAAGGAAGAACTAGAACTCCAACAAACGGAACGGAAGTAACAAGCGACTCAAAGGTTTGAGGCCCAAAGAATACACCCCGCTCAATGATACTCCAACAAATACCTATCTCGTGACATAGGGGACGGAAGAGTACAAGAAGCCGCCTAAAAAGGAAGCAACTGAATAGCAAAAGCGTTCTGGAAAGTACTGCCGCTTCCATAAGATACATGGTTACAATACAAATAGTGTCATCACCTGAAGAACTTGATTGAGGAGCTAATTCAGGAAAACTAGCTTCAGCAATATGTGAAGAAACCACAGAATCCTGATCAACCCGCGGCGCCTCAGGCTCTTAGAGATCGAGGGAGTTGAGCTAGAACAATTGAAGAGGGACCCAGACAGACTGACCAAAGGCTTACCATTGGAACGATATATGGAGGACCCTATCCCGTGCAGAAGAGTTGGGGAGAAATGGAGCGGTATGCGAGCTCACTAGAGCACGTTTTGAAAGATTTGTGCTTTGTGATCGAAGATGGAACCCCTACCAAGCAGTATAGAACCCTGAATTATGACATAATATTCTAGAATCGAGACACTAAAAGGATAGAAACTCCAACTCTCGACCCCATGGTCGTGACAGTACGAATCGGACCCACCATGGTCCGACGAGTATTAGTAGATAGTGGTAGTTCTGTGAACATCCTTTTCAAACGCACCTTTGATCGGATGAAGATCAGTATGAAAGATGTATTTACTTGCAGACAAAGATCCAGGGATTTACCAGTGAACCCAACAACCTATCAGAAGAATTGATTTAGTCGTAGAACTTGGAGAAGGCGATCGAAGAGTCACCCTTATCCAAACCTTTGTGATCGTAGATGAAATGTTCGCCTATGATGCTTTCTTAGATCGGCCTACCCTAGCAGATTTCAGGATTGCTTTAGCCCAATATTGCCTAACTATGAAATTCCCGACGGAGAATGGAGTTGGAGTAATCAAAGGAGACCAAAGTGCTGCTAGGGAATTCTATATCATGGAGCTACGCGAGTCTAAAATAAGGGAAAGGGGGAAGAATGTGGGGAGAAGTCTCCACATTCGTGAACCTACCGAATAGCAACTACAGAGCCGCCCCTAGCTTAGGTACCATAGCCGATTCGATAAGGTTTTGGACCCTAGAAAGAAGAGTTCACGGGAGGAACGGGCAGCACCGAGAGTTTAGGGGAGGAATGGGCAGCACCGTCAGAACTGACAGTGTCTATCCTAGCTGAGATGGATGATCCAACATGGGTCTTGAAAATTGGATCACATCTTGGAAATAAGATGTGACTTGAACTCATCAAATTTTTTCGTGCCAATCTGGATGTATTTGCTTGTACACATTTCGATATGTGTAGGGTGTCGTCGAAGATCGCATGCCATGCACTTAACATTGATCCCAATTATACGGCAGTAAAGCAGAAAAGGCACAGCCTAGGACTCGAGCGGTCCAAAGCACTAAGAGAAGAAGTGGGTAAACTGATGGCAAATGGTTTTATTCATGACCCAATCTACCTCGAATGGGTATCCAACTCGGTCTTAGTCAAGAAGTCCAATGGGAAATGCCGAACTTGTATCGACTACTCAGATCTAAATAAAGCTTGCTTGAAAGACGGATTTCCTCTGCCAAGAATCGATCAGCTTGTGGACGGGATGGCTGCACATGAATTTCTATCATTTATGGATGCATACTCGGGATACAACCAGATCATGATGCATAAACCTGATCAGAAAAATACCAGTTTCATTACTGATCTGGGACTATACTGCTATAAAGTAATGTCATTTAGCTTAAAGAATGATGGGGCAACCTACCAACGACCATTGAATGCCATGTTTAAACATCAGATTAGGAAGACTGTGGAGGTTTATGTAGATGATATGTTGATTAAATCAAGCATAGCTGTAAATCACTTGGAGAACCTCGCCAAAATGTTTGAAATAATATGCAAATACGAAATGAAGCTCAATCCACTTGAGTGCCAATTAGGGGTAGCCTCTGGAAAGTTCTTGGGATTCATCGTAAGTGCTAGAGGCATCAAAGAAAATCCCGAACAAATAACTGCTCTATGGGAAGTCGAGGCCTCGAGGAACAAGAAAGAGTTACAAAGCTTGAATGGAAAGGTTGCAGCACTGAGCCAGTTCATCTCAAAAGCAACCGACAAATGTATTCCTTTCTTTGATGCAATAAAGAAGGGAAAGAAGAACTTCGAATGGAATCAAGCTTGTCAAACTACATTCTAAGAGCTGCTGTGACATATGGAAATCCCGCCAATTCTGTCCAAGCCGATAGACAGAGAAGATTTGTACATCTACTAGCAGTCTCGCCCCATGGATTGAGTACTGCACTCATACGAGAAGAAGCTAAGATCCAGCGACCCATATTTTACATCAGTAAATGGTTCACATGAGCAAACAAGAACTATCCGAAATTGGAAAATTTGGCATATTGCCTCTAGATCGCATCAAGAAAGTTACGACCGTACTTCCAAGCAGACCCGATCCGAGTGCTGGCAGGTCAACCCTTGAAGCAAGTGTTATACCGCCCCGAGACCTCTGGATGGCTTATCAAATGGAACATCGAATTAAGTCAGTACGAAATAACATACCACCCTCAAAAGGCAATCAACGGGCAAGCGCTGGCTGATTTCATTGCCGAGTTTACAATACGAGACAACAAGGAAGAAATGACACCGGAAGTTGGGAAGCGTTGGAAGTTGTTCGTTGATGGTGCATCTAACAACTCCTGCTTAGGAGCAGGGGTAGTGCTTGAGACTCCTGAAGGACGATCCATTTACTATGCCATGCGCTTGGAATTCCCTGCAACAAATAACGAGGCAGAATATGAAGCATTTATAGCCGGGCTCTGTATCCATAAATTCACAAGAGAAAAATATAAAAGAAGGGGTGAGAGCATTGATAAAATCAGAAAGCACCAAGATGGTCTAGGTAAACATAGCTTTCGACAAATAAATAAAAGCACCAGTAGTACCTTTCGAGGGGGTCAAGAGGATGTTTCGACCGAGTAAATAGAAAGCTTTTGACAAGGTCGAAGGCTACCTTTTGAGGATGTTAGCAAGCATGTTAACAGCTCCTATAGAGCTCAAAAGACACCTCCCGAGGGCAATGGATAACAGACTTTTTACACCTGGCGCCAAACCATTCGAAACAATTTGGTTTCGCCTTCACTCACCTCAACTAGAAGTATGTTCAACCAAATCAACATTTTCGAAAGCATATATAGCCTTTCGAAACGGTTAGGGTCATACTCACCTATGAAGGAAGAACTACACATCCACTGCCACAAAAGCGCAAGGTTTCGAATTAGCCAGAGCAGAAGCTTTCGAAGGGGACCACTTACAACAAAGTCTTTTAGACGTATCGATTCATTCGAAACCCAAAAGAGAGCATATTTCGACAGCATCAAAATCCAGCACCTAGGCCAACTCATTCGACACATCAACATTCAAACCAAAAGCACATCAATAGACCTTTCGATGAGGTTGAAGGCTATCAAGAACCACCCTTCGACGAAGTCGGAAGAAATAAAGCAAGAGAGAGAGGCCCAACATCCAGCGGCAAAGGAAGATTGACTAAAACCCTTTCAACTGGTTCGAAAGGTAGGATTCAGTAGACGCTGATGAAAGAAAAGAGGTTGACCTTTCGACCGCGACGAAACCTTGGAGTCGATAGGTGCCAACCTACGCCTATAAATAAGATCCCAGGGGTCAGTTATAGGGAATCCAATTTCTTTCACTTCTCACATGTATTTTCCTAAGCTTGTAAACCCTAATTTCCAAATTAAATTGGGGATTTGGTCAATTTCTACAACTGAGTTCAATAAAAAGAAGATTACGATAATCTTATTTACTTAATAGCATAGATTTCCTCATTTTTCATCAATATGTCAACTTAGAGTCAAACCGATCGACTGGGTCGAAACCTGTAATCCTTATATCACCGGAACCCATAGCTTAGATTTTCAAGATAGCAGGTTCTACCCCTTTCGTCAGAGTCAAAACCAGTTTAGCTCCTCAGTTTCCAAAGATCATTAAATCTCCAATTGAGGCTATTTTGAGTGTGTCGAAAGGTTGATTCTACAAGACCATTATCCAACAAATTCAAAAAGGTCCCCTTGAAGGTAAAGTCAGCCTTTCGACTACGTCGAAAGGTACCAAGGACGTATTTTTGACCATTTTTACCAGCCTGAAAAGAGTTTTCAACTTTCATTCCTTCGAAAGGAGGTTTCGAAAGCATCATTCATACCCCAAGTTTCACTTCGAGGTGTTGACAAGTTTTCTTGTCAACATTTTTGGCGCTAGAAGGAGGGCCCGAACCTCCGATCTTGTTAACTCTTTATCATAAATTAATTGCATAAAGTTTTTTGTTTAAAAGAAGAAGATGGAAGGAACAAGGAATGATAGCGACATCTCAAATGAAGAAGCTATGCCACAATCAATTCTGGAGAATAGTATCGTTCCAAACTTCAACTTAGAAAATATGGAAATTAGACACCCTTCAACCCTGATAAACAATGAGATTAAAGTTCAAAATCTACAACGACAAATGATAGCAATGCGAAATTTGCTTTAAGGGGTCCCATCTCTAAAATCGTTAAGGGTCATGGAAAGAGGGGATGAAGCACAACCTCCAAATGAAGATCAATACGAGAATCAAGAAGTTGGGCTAAGAGAACCATTGAGCAATCAAATAGTCTAACCTTGAAGGATAGTGAAGATCAACACGACAACATTCACAACCAAGTCACAGAGGATACGATAAAAATGTACTCAATGAATTAAGGAAATATGTTATCCTATAAAAGGCTCCTTTTTCCGGAGAAAATTCGGCGGTTAGCATCCCTCCTAACTTCAAATTCCCCCACCAAAGTATGATGAAATTACTGATCCAGATGATCACCTTACAGCTTTTGAAAGTTGGATAAATTTGTATAATGCTCTTGGACTAGATCGACGCTAAATTTTCCCAATTACTTTTAAAGAAGCAGCTATCAAATGGTACGGGAATTATCAAACAAATTCCATATGTTCTTCGGAATAATTTTCTTACGACTTCATGAGGTAATTTTATATGTTTAAAGACCCAACCATAGACCCCTACGTGTTAGCTAATATCAAACAAATACTAAAGGAAATGCTTGGCAAATACATTAAAAGATTTAATGAAGAGGCATCAAAAGCAGAAAACGCAACCGATAGAGACAAGTTGATAGCAGTTCGGTCAGAGCTAATCGAACAAACTCCTATTTGGAAGGAACTTCGTATTCATGGGCATAAGGATCTACATCATTTCTATCTCCAAGCTAAAAAGTTTGTTCAAATGGACGAAATTTATCATGCTATGAAGAAATCTTGGCAAAAACAAAAGATTGAAAAATCTGACTTCAATCATCTAGCAAAAGATCTAAATGGAGGGAAAACAGAAAAGGCAGCCAAATGATGGCATCTAAATCTAGATCAGTTGAATTGAACAAACCCCTCTCCTATATCTTTTCCGTAACAAAAGATGATGACAATTTCTCCATTTGCTATAAGGCAAGAACTCCCGCTGAACCTAAAAAAGGAAGGAATTACTGTGATTATCATAAAGTAAATGGACATGAAACTGAAAACTGCAATGCTTTAGCAAAAATAGTTTGGAACCTAATCAAGTCTGGATTCTTAAAAGAGTTCATCAAAGAGGACTAGAAAATTTCCTGCTTGGAAGGAGCAACTCAATCACTTAAACCCTGCTAGAAAATTAGAATAACCACCTCTCTTTCGGACACTGATCCGGCTTTGAGGCCTTACAACATTTGTCTATTATAAATTTTCTTTGCTTATAATTTCTTTAATTTGGACTGTACTAAGAATTGGTCATATATTAATACAAAATTCGAGTGTCATTACCGGTAAAAAACGAAGCCAGACCATGGCATTCAACATACTCATCGAGCACAGCAAATCTCTAGCAACTTAAGAGAGACAACTCAAATGCCTAATATAAACTGGCTACCAAAGATGGAGCCAACACAATGCAAAGATTTGCCCTCATGAAACCTCAGACTATTATCAGTGCTTTACCAATTCCGAAGAAAAAACTTACAAATAGACCATTCTGTTGCAGAAAAATACTCACCATGGTATGATAACCTATTTGAACGAGAAAACAACACATTTCAATTCAATCTTTGACAAATTATTTTATTAAAAAGAAATTTCCCAAACTTATCTTCAAAGGAAAAAAAACTATTTTCGATTACTCCACAACCTGGGGAAAAATAAATATTTATCTATTCCAACAACTGATTTGAACAATTTTTCAAAGATATTATACAGCATTAGTAAATGCACATAAAGGATTTCCAGCCAAGCAATCTCAATATTTCAATTTTTTCTAAAATTATTGGCAAGGAGAAGCATATTCATACTTTCTAAAAAAAGGTTTTAGAAGCTATCAAAGTTTATTGACAAAAAAAGCAGATTAGAGAACCTTATTCTCAACTAAAAGACTACATGTTCTTGAATCATGACCTTCCAGTCTCCTATTTTGAGATCTGTGTCTCTGTTATGAGAATGATTTTAAAACCTTTATAGAGGGTGGCACAAAGAAAAGATTGTCATACATCCAAACTCTTTCTCTCGAGAAGAAATCGACATTCAAAAAAGATTTTCAAAAAGCGTTTCAATTGGACAAAAATGATTTTCAGATACAAAATTTTAGCCTACGACCAATCTGTAGCACCTCCTAGAAGGAGAGGGGTCCTGTACCCATCAAAAGCCTATGGCCAATCCATAGCTCCTCCTAAAAGAAGGAGGTTCCTGTACCCATCAAAAGCCTATGGCCAATCCATAGCACCTCCTAAAGGGAGGGGAGTCCTGTACCCACCAAAAGCCTACGGCTAATCTGTAGCATCTCCTAGAGGGAGACACAAAAACCCCAGCGTCCAAATCACCTCTTGGGGGAGGGGAAGGTAAAGCACCCATCAGTAACCTTCTAGAGGAAGGATAACTTAACAAACATTACATACCTTAGAATCAAGGGAAACCCAGAAGAGGCACCAAACAAAAGAAGAAAGATAAAGATGTCTACAACTTGAAATAGAATTCATAACCCAAGAGAATGAAGGGTTAAAGAAAGAATCTATCTACTAATATAGGAGTCAGAACCTAAGAGGATAAAGGGTCAAAGAAAGAAACATATCCATCAACTTGGACAAAGTTAAAATCCTTGAAAGGCATACACACAGAGGCAAAAAGATAAAGGTGTCCAACGCCAAAATCTAAAATGGAAAAAGAACCCAAATCATAACCAGAAAAGACAAAATATGGGCTAACAAATCCTAGAACATCCAATGCTTGAGAAATAATTTCCATATCAAAGGATTAAGAAGCATGCATCCTAAAAGAAAACACGAGACCAAAAAATGGAAAAAAGAATCCATAACGAGGTAACAAAGATAAAGATCCATACAAAAACCAAAAGAATGGAATAGACAACAAATTATCACTAATGATCATAAAGGCTTCACTCGAAGATTAGATTGAGTAAACCACTCCTGAATCCCCAGAAGTAGGGTAGCTCCATGGAATAAAAGAGCCTAGATATTATGTCTGGAACCACTATTCCAAATGATTGCATGACTTTACAAAACTACTCACTACTAACTTATAGGTCTAGGAATCATTTGCTTAAACTTATTACGTTTACCTTTATTGGACAGATTTCTGATTTTGTGCTTATACTGGATGAATTTCTAATAATTTATTTGTCAGATTTTGGTTTAATTTCTGATTTGTTTTCATAAAGACTTCACTCTAGGTTTTATCAACCTAAACCCTTATTTTGAATTTTATGATAATTTATGGGTTTCACATTCTTAGTTTCATTGGTGAATTTCCATAAGTGGTTTCATACCGAATTCCTGGTTTCGTGAATTCTCAATTCCCTCATTGGCTTTTATGATGATTTATAGACTTTATATATTTGGATTTTCATGACGATTTCCCATTGATTGTTTGTTTTTATGAGTTCCTGACTTCTAAACTCCTTTATTGGGTTTCCATGATGGGTTATGAACCTCCCACTGATTTTCTGACTTTGAAATAGAATAATTTTGGAGTATATTGTTTGGCGGATGCGATTCCAACAGGATTCTGATTACATTTTTGAATTTTTTAGTTTCTTCTTATAATGATCTTCTATTTCAATGGAATCTAAGTTTCCTGGTGATTTTTGTGAAGATTCATGAATTTCACATTCCTGATTTCCTTACTTGGGTTTTTGATGATCTATAATCAGATTTTTGTCTTGATGAATGCAAACATTCCCTGTTGATGTTCATAATGATTTATGAATTTTCGATTTCCTTATTGGATGTGTTATAGTCCCTTATGAGATTTTTGATTTAGTGAATTCCAAATTTTCTTGTGGATTTTTATGATGATTGATGAATTTTGTATTCTTAATTTCCTCAATGAATCTTTAATGATCTCTTATTGATTTTCTAATCTCTTATTGGATTTTAGATACAATGAATTTTGAGTTTACTTGCTGGATTTATGATTATTCATCAATTTCCTTGATTAGAATTTTGATGATCTCTTGTCATTTTTCTACACTTCCTTATGGATTTTGATGATGATTTATGAATTTCATATTCCTGATTTCCTTACTTGGATTCATGATGATCACCTATCAAATTCTTGGTCTTATGAATTCTAAAGGTTTTAATTAGTTTTCATGGTGATTTGTGGATTTTACATTCTTGGTTTCATATATAGATTTTTGTGACGAATTCTTGTTGGACATCTGGTTTCTAAATCCTTTATTCTCCTTATTGAACCTTCATGATGGTTTATGGGTTTCATATTTCTGATTTCCTTGTTGGATTTTTGATCATCTCTTATTGGATTTCCGATTTTATAAATTTTAGATATCGTTATGGAATTCTCATGATAATTTATGAACTTTTTATTGAATTTCCGAATTTGAATTATATGCAAGACTTTCTCAATACCAGATGGACTTTCATCAAAGTGCAGGGATGAAACATAAAGTCATAGCAAATAAACTAGATAAGGCTACAGAAAGCATGAAATTAATACCTTCAGGATGAAGGAAACCTAACTCAAGAAAAGGAGATCTAGGGTATATGATAACTTTCTTCGAGGGTTCATTTATTTGCGCCAATGTCTGCTAATCGGGTGATATTGTTCCATATTCTTAATAAGAGAGGTTTAATCACATGTTATTCAGAATACTTTATTCAAAGATGCTACTAAATAACACTTGGAACATTGACTTTACAAGTTTAGGATTATCCATTAAGGTCTCATAGTTAGGTACGATTCTTATAAAAATTATTAACTGTTTTGCAGGAACTAAAGAGAAAGAATCATTAGAGTTTTTGTCCTAAAGAACAAAAGCTTCTTTCATACTAAGGGGCTAAACGTTATCCATAAAATATTCACAAGGGAAAAGTATAAAAGAAGGGGAGAGAGCGTTGATAAAGACTAGAAAGCACTAAGATGGTCTAGTTAAACATAGCTTTTGACAAAGAAATAAAAGCGCCAGCAGTACCTTTCGAGGGGGTCAAGAGGATGTTTCGACAGAGTAAACAGAAAGCTTTCAACAAGGTCGAAGGGTGCCTTTTGAAGACGTTAGCAAGCATGTTAACAACTCCTGTAGAGCTTAAAAGACACCTCCCGAAGGCAATGGATAATAGACTTTCTACACCTGGTGCCAAACCATTTGAAACAATTTGGTTTTGCCTTCACTCACCTCCACCAGAAGTAAGTTCAACCAAATCGACCTTTTTGAAAGCATATATAGCCTTTCAAAATGGTTAGGGTCATACTCACCTATGAAGGAAGAACTACACATCCACTACCACAAAAGCAAAAGGTTCTGAATTAGCCAGAGCAGAAGCTTTCGAAGGGGACCACTTACAACAAAGCCTTTTAGACGTTTTGATTCATTCGAAACCCAAAAGAGAGCATGTTTCGATAGCATCAAAAGCCAGCACCTAGGCCAACTCATTCGACACATCAACATTCAAATCAAAAGCACATCAATAGACCTTTCGACGAGGTAGAAGGCTATCAAGCAACACCCTTCGACGAAGTCGGAAGGAAACAAAGCAAGAGAGAGGCCCAGCCTCCAGCGGAAAAGGAAGATTGACTAAAACCCTTTCGACCAGGTCGAAAGGTAGGATTCAGTAGGCGCTGACAAAAGTAAAGAGGTTGACCTTTCGACATCGAAGAAAGCTTGGAGTCGATAGGTGCCAACCCACGCCTATAAATAAGACCCCAGGGGTCAGTTATAGGGGATCCAATTTCTTTCACTTCTCACTTGTATTTTCTTAAGCTTGTAAGCCCTAATTTCCAAATTAAATCAGCGATTTGGTCAGTTTCTACAACCGAGTTCAATAAAAAGAAGATTACGATAATCTTATTTACTTAGTAGCATAGATTTCCTCATTTTTCATCAATATGTTAACTTACAGTCGAACCGGTCGAAAGGTCCCCCTTCAACTGGGTCGAAACCTGTAAACCTTATATCTTCTGAACCCATAGCTTAGATTTTCAAGATAGTAGGTGCTACCCCTTCCGTCAGAGTCAAAACCTTTTTAGCTTCTCAGTTTCCATAGATCATTAAATCTCCAACCTAGGCTATTTTGACTGTGTCGAAAGGTTTATTCTACAAGACCATTATCCAATAAATTCAAAAAGGACTCCTTGAAGATAAAGTCAGCCTTTCGACTGCATCGAAAGGTACCAAGGACATATTTTTGACCATTTTTACCAGCCTGAAAAGAGTTTGCAACTTCCATTCCTTTGAAAGGAGGTTTCGAAAGCATCATTCATACCCCAGTTTCACTTCGAGGTGTTGACAAGTTTTCTTATCAACAGGCTCCAAGTTGTGAAGGAACTCGGGATAAAGTCCATACATGTCTATAGCGACTCTTAGCTAGTCGTCTGTCAAGTGAAAGGTGAATACTAGGCTCGAGGGTAGAACCATGCCCCGTACCTATCTAAAGTGCAAGAACTGGTGAACGACATCGAATGTTACACCATAACTCATATCCCCAGGGAGCATCACACGAAGGCGGATTATCTAGCCAAACTGGCCAGTTCCAGAGAAGCTCAATCATTGGGGCTAGTTCCGGTTGAAACACTGACCACTCCAAGCATAAGCGAAATGGATATTGACTAGATTTTTGAGACAACCAAAGAACCAGAGACATGGATGATGCCAATCAAGGACTGCCTACTCGCAGGAACCCTCCCTACAAACAAGAACCCGCATAAAAGGCTTCTCCGAAGGGTACCATGATTCACAATACAGGATGGGATACTCTATCAAAGGGAATTCTCTACCTCCTTGCTTAGATGTGTGACCAACAACGAAACTCAAAGGATCCTATGAGAAGTTCATGAAGGCGACTGTAGAGATCATACCGAGGGGCAAACCCTTGCAAAGAAAGTTCTCCAGTATGGGTACTTTGGCCAACAATAAACCGCGATGTAGCGGATTACGCCAGACAGTGCGATCAATGCCAAAGATTCAGCAAGGTCAAAAGAACTCCCTCTTCGGAGCTAACACAGATGGCCAACCCATGGCATTCGCAATCTGCGGAATCGATCTGATTGGTGTATTACCAGTGGCTAAAGGAGGAGCCAAATATGCTATCGTTGCTGTTGACTATTTCACCAAATGGGTCAAAAAAGAACCGCTGGCCACTATTACCACAAAGAAAGTTATTAACTTTGTTACTAAAAATATTATTTGCAGGTTTGGTGTGCCATAGAAAATCATCACGGATAAAGGGGCTCAATTCGAAAGCACTAATTTCAAAGACTTTTGCAAACGCTTCGAATTGAGAAAAGCTTTTTCGCTGTCGCACATCCGCAAGCAAATGGGCAAGTGGAAGCAGTAAATAAGATCATCAAGTCCACCATCAAAAAGTGGCTAACTAAAGTAAAAGGAAATTGGGTCGATGAACTTCTACTCGCACTATGGGCTTACAGGACAACGCACAAATCTGCAACTGGGCACTCTCCATTTTTCCTAACATATGGTTCAGAAGCAATGATTTCGGTTAAGCTAGAAGTACCTTCTCATCGAAGGAAAAACTTCGATCAAAGGCAGAACGAGTAGCTCTTACATGAGTCGCTTGATATGGTCGATGAGAAGAGAGAAGAAGCCGAATTAAGGACTGCCACTCACTAGAAAAGGATCACATAGTACTTCAACTCCAAAGTTCATAACCGCACCTTTGAAGTGGGAGACCTTGTCCTCAAGAGGGTCTACTCTATACCGGGAGCATTCAGACCAAACTGGAAAGGACCCTATGTGATCGGTTAGAAGCTAGGGGATGACACATTCAAGATAACAACCATTGATGGAGCCCAAATCCCCTGAGCATGGAACAGTGAATTGCTACATCCTTAATTTATCTAAGACTATCTTATGTATTTCCTATTTCCAGCAAATAAGGCATCCTGGAATATCGGAGGCATTGTAAATAGGCAAAACTTGCCCAACTTTTATTAATAAAATTGCTTTGCTTTCTGAACCAATAAAAATGTGTTCAAAAAGTAACATGCTGAGTCGATGGGGTGAAATCGACTCAAAATCATCCAATCACTGCTTGAGATAGTGGAACCACGCTCAAGTATGCCTCATCTACCCGCCGGGTCGACGGAAGCAAATCGATTCAAATCATTGGACTAACGGAACTCGATCCCTGCCTTCTAAGAACAGTGTCGCTCCGGCAACACCGAGAAGTCCCCAATCAAAGGTGCGCACCTCCATAAGCCACGCATTGCTTTCTGAGTCGTGGAACCACGCTCTCGAAACATGAAACCCTCACTTTTCCCAAAGATTAGTAACGTCGAGAAATTCCAAACTGTTCTGGATCGACGAGTTATATCGATCCCAAAAGCCGCGCATCCCATAAGCCACACGCACTCCCAAAAGCCACACAGCTCATAAGCCGCGCACACTCTTAAAAGCTGCACACACTCTTAAGTACCGGAATTGTCCGGGCAATGCCGGGAAAATCGTCTATTGCAGGACTAACAAGAATCTACTCCTACTATCAGGATTAATAAGCATGAATTCAGTGATGTCACACGACTGCAAATAGGCAAAGAATTCCGATTATTGACAACAAAGTCTCTGGAATCAAGACGCTCAAATCATAAGTTCCTGAAGATAGGAACCGTAAAATAGATTCAGCTACCGACATCCAAAGAATCACACGGATCAACCGGTCATTTGTCAAGTGTTTGAAGTAAACAGCCACATGAACTGGGGGGCGTGCACACACCAATACTCAACCAAAAAAACCAAAAAGAAAAAAAAACTTTAAGTACTTCATGGTTCTATTACTCCAAACAAATAATTTTGATGGTAATTACAGGACTAGATAAAATAGTAATGAATAAAATTGGCATAAGTGCATGAAACATAGATAAGTGGACAAATAAAGTTACAATCAAAATGTCAACATTGCATTACTTATAACATTTTCTGTACAAAATCATGTGGGGGTCGTACCCACACAATATCAGCCAACAAAAAGGAAAATACAAATGCTACAACAACAAAAGTAATAAGTGCAGACTCTGCACTTGTACAAAACACGTATCAAACAAATCAGAATGTCCCAATACCCGGCTCCACTATTACTCGAGCCTGTCAATGTTTCTTTCAACCGCTCCCCTTCTCACTATTAGTCGGAAGTTTCTTCTTCTTAGAATCCCTGCCAGGAGTTGTGTCACTGCCTGGAATATCAACTATCTCCTCCATACCAGCATCTCCACCCTGTTCTTCGACCTTCTCGGAAGACTCCCCTTGGTCTTGCGCTTTCAGGACTTGCGGGAGCTCCTTGAAGACTTTCTCTCCTCAATCTTTTCCTTCTTAATGGCCACCATCTACCATTCAGTTTTACTTAGCTGGCCAGTTTGGTATTCCTGCTCGCAAGCTTCAACTGTTGTGAAATCGCCCTCCAGAGATATGGATGGGTCATCCGAACCGTGCAATGCAGCAATCTTCTTAGATTCCGGCCCTGTTTGCGAGCCAAACACGGGCACAACAATCGAAGCGGAAATAGAAACAAGCATCAAGAAAATAGCAGTAGGCCCAAGGACCGAAGAGATCGGCAGGTCGGTAGGTAAAGAAGACGGACCTATAAGATCAAAAATGAAAGCATTCAATTCGTCTTGTTCTTGCGGCGTGAGCTGAAAATTCTCAAACTCGGGGGAAACAAGAAGGTTACCTGCATCAAAAGAGTGGTCGAGAATTTCAATCTCATACTCCCTACCTTCTCCTTCTTTGGATGGCTGCACAATCTTTGGAGAAGTTCCAGGACCACCCAAGGCTTTCGAGACAATTGCCAAAGGAGCGAACAACAAAGCAGTACCGGCTGAACTCGGAATAGTCCCTAACTGATCGCGAGGCTATTTTGATGATTCTCTAGGCCCAGAAATGAAAGGCTCTAATAGCGCTATAGCAGTCGTAGTTGCAGCAGCATCGATGGCCTCATGTTCCCTCTCAAATCGAATGATCTTCCAACCCTCTACCAAAGCCTTCTTCGACTCTTTGTTGAGATAGGCATCCTCTCTTGCTCAGTGTATACATTTCTTTTCTCTCGAAAATGGGCCAAAACTTCTTCCCAATCCAAGAGTACGTGGGAATTTAGGGCCCAGAAAGCTAAGGCTCCCCTAATGCAGCAAGGAGTTAACATAGAAGTTCAAGATGGTGTCATCCACCTACTCCATTTTCCTTTCGAAAGCATCCTGTAACTCCAAGTAGTCCGCTGTCACAACGGCCTTCTCAACTTCAACTTGGGTTTTCTCAGTGTTAAGCTGCACGACTCTTTCCTAGAGCGACGCAATCATTTGGGTCTAATCAGAAATGGTCTTGTCACGGTATTCCATCATTCTCGCATAATCAACAATTGTCTTTTTATAGGCTTTGACGGCTTCGTTATGACCAGCAATAGTTGTCTTGTAAGCTTCGATGACCTTGTCACGGGCTTCAAGCTCCTCTTTCAGGTGAACCTCATCCACATGGGCCTTCTTGATTTTGTCTCGGAACATGATTTCTATTTTTGTATGGGCCTCTTTCAATTCCTTCAGCAAGTTGGCATTTCTCTTATTCTCTTAGAGTGCAGCGTCCCTCTCCTTTGTCAATTGCTCGATTCTGACGTCATGTTATGTTAACTTCCTCCCATAATCATCCCCTTTTGGCTCGAAGGAGAGGATCTCTTAGTAGTTGTTAAGGTTGGTGTTTGCCAGTTGCTTGCATAACTTCTCCCATCCTTCAGCTTGATCTAAATCGCTTTGAATTACCTAGAGATGGTGCACATAAGAATCTTTATAGATTGGGCATGATCGCGATCAAATTTAACTCCATTTAGAAACCATCCAGGGAGCGCACCTTCGATTTAGGAAGATCTGACAGGAGAATATAAGCTGGACTCCTACAGGGACGTGAAGAACCAGAAACAAGCACTACGTGAGTTGATGGGACCTAGGGTGAAGATGAACTTTGAACGGTGGAAGCCAGAACTTCAACAGAGACTGGAGCCGAGGTAAATGCTTAGTGCTCGGAAGGATGAGAACCGCAATATACCTTCAACTTTTTGAATGGCTCTTCTCGGTCGTCGGGAGTTTTTCTCCTCATAACCACTCCTATAAACTCTACCCCTTTCTCTATCGTCCCAACGACATACTTCGGCTTTTATATCTTTCCTCCTTCTTCCACTCTTCCTCGGTTTCTCGGGGCTGATGGCGGTTGAAGACCATCTTGACCAGCATTGTGCATCAGTAAATTGTTCAAGTTCCTTGTAAAGTCCACGACCTCTTATAGTACCTGATATAAAAAATAAATAAGGAAATTTAGCGATTGGAAATAAACACAAATAATGAACATGTAAATGAGCGTGACCTTAATGAAATGTGTGACGTGTCATGGGCAGCCTAAAAAGATTTCAAAAACCAGAACGAAAGGTCACCATGGTGGGAATCAGGCTAACTCTAGACATAGCATGACCGGAGCGAGAAGACAATCCCTCGAACTCAAAATCTTCCCCTATGAGTTCATTAATATCTACATAAACGTTGCTCAAATCCCCAAAGTTAATATTGGTTTCCTTAAGCGGAGAACTATAAACTCGCTCGGCTGCTGAGGGAGCATATTTAGCATGAATCTCTTGGGGAGGCGAATCCAAGGGAATGGGACTCATTCTTGGAGTTTCATCACACGATTCGAAGTTTCCATCACCAGAACTTGCATCGAATTCATCATCACTGGAGGAGGAATTATAGCTGTTGTTGTTCTCAATTTCACCCTCCTCCTTTTTCGTTGTCACTGCAGCGTTTCCTTCAGGCTGCTTGAATTCTTCTTCTTCCTCCTCCAAGATCGGAGGCATCCTAAGCCGGTAGCTGGCTTTGGTCATAACACCTCTTCCGTTATGAATTTCTTCGATTGACCCGCCATACGGACCTTCTCCTTCTAGGAGGTCGCCCTCTTCAGAGCCGTGTGATGAAGAAGTGGAGCATGTTCGAATTTTGAAGCGGGAAGGAGATGGAACTTCAATGGCTACGGCAAATCTCCCAGGATGCAATAACCTGTACCAAAGCAAATTCTCATCTGTTAGCCAAAACTTGATCGATTTCTCCTTGGCGTCGACAGCCTTCAGAGTATGGAAGACTGGATTGAGTGATGGATCTTTGTTCGGTCTTGGAATAACTGCAAGGATTATTCAATCCATCAAAAATCTCGTAGCGATGTATTAGATCTCAACGAGTAAAAGAGAAACTTGCCCCCGTCATCCAGAGACGATTAAGTCCCTCAGGACACCTAACGAAAAAATATTGGGTCTTGAATTGGGACAGGTTACTTTGAAGCTGCAGTACGATTTTGCGATTTTTTTGAGCCTCGATGACCACGAAGGACGGACATTCGTCTCTCTTCTTGAATGAGAGAAAATATCTCAACTCATCCAAACTTGGGGCATGATTGAATGCCTGCATAAACAAGACGTGAAGGCAAGTCAAGATCGCATATCCATTGGGGTGAATCTGAAATCGAGCAATTCCTAAGTTCAAAAGAGTTTCTCTTAAGACGTGATTGAATGGGGGTGCTGCTCCATTCAAGCACATATGCCAGTGGCAAGCGGTGTGCCCCGAAGGTGGCATATGTGCAAACTCATTTTTCGATGAAAGGCGCACGTCATCGTTCGGAATGCCATGCTATAAACAAATGTTATGCAGAACTTTAGCAAAGATTACAGAGGAAGCTCTCTCCGGTGGATTGAGTAAAACTCGAAAATTTAGAGGAATCCGATTTACAACCAGACCAACCGAAACCAATTGACCATATTCAGATGGCGGTACTAAAGAAGTAGGCACTACTAAAATCGTTTCTGAAGGCGCAAGTGATGATGATTCCGCTTCTGAAATTGCTAGACTTCCTCCACTAGATTTAATATGGGATGACAGGTGCTTCATTCTATTCAACATAACTGTACCTAACGCAGTCAGGATATTTTATTTTTAACTAAAAGTCTCCCTACGCTTAACACTTGAACTTTGAACAAATATCAATTTATGCCAACACATCGGGTTCAAAGTGTTGAGTGGGGCAAGTGCAGTGTGTTATCTATGTGGGATGGTCTCGGTGTCCTGAACACTACAAACACTCTATCATGTGTACATAGTTCACTCGTGGTGAAGAAAGAAAAGAGCTTTTCGTATCATTCATTAAAGTTATTTCTCCTACACTTACCCATTATCGACCAACAATCGATAATGAATCCGCTGTCCGAAGTGACACGGAAAGCTCTTCCTATTCCAAGTACACCGCTATGAAATGATAACACCAACCCAAAGTGAGCAACTATAGATCAATGGTCTGAATCAAGTAGAGAATTCTCCGCGTAAGTTGATTTCAGTTTCCTGGAAAGGGATAACAGCATGAGCTACATACAAGACGCTACCCTAAGCTATTATCACCTCCTAGAAAAACCAAAATCAATCTGTAAGACGTCGTACCAGATCAACAGAGTGACTCGATGCAAGTTAATTCTAATTCTTTGGACAAAGATAGAAAAACATGTCAAGCACCGAGGCAAGACCCAAGCTTCGTTCCATGAAAAACTCAAGGCTCAATTTACTATCTTCTTCTACAAAATCATAATCAACTTGAATTCTCCATTGCATCCGTCACCAACACAACTTCATCACCAAATTGCTAAACAAACGCCAAAATCTACATAACTCACCTCTAGTCAAAAGTCAAAAGGCGAACAAGGTTGAACTTAGGTTGTTGGTGACCAAAAGCAGGTAAGATCGGCGGTAATCCAAGTGAGTAAGGTCGGTGGCAATCCAAATAGATGAAGCAACATGAACTAGGGGCTAGCTCAAGGTGATGGCAAAGGCAAGTGGGGTTAAAGGCAAAAAGCTACGGCGGTGAAGATCGATGAAGGAGGTGGCGTATGCAAGCTAGAGTTTGGTCGAATGATTGGATCAGTTTGCAAAGGAAGATAGCTCGGTTCACAAGGGAAAGAATGAAAAGAAAGAAGGTTGGCCCATGTACGGTTAAGCAGGTATATACTCTGAAAAAATTTGCTAAGTCAATAGATTGCTAGCGATCCATCAAATTGCAACCAGTTTTCTCCAAACTTGCCAAGCATGAACCACATGTTATTTGCAAGCATCGTGAAAGTTGTGGGATCGAAATTGATTTATTATGACGAGCAACGATGATTCACATAGAAATTCAACAAACGGCTGAATAGCCAAAGCCAAATTCACATGGTAGCCTCAACACGATAAATTAAACCTCACCAAATGGGAACTCAAAAGCAGTAACTTCCATAGCATGCCTTGTTTCCAACAAAAGCATACTCTATAGGGCAAATGTTATCCGGGTTTTTAACCCAATAGAATTCAATGGAAGTTAGAACATCTACGTCAAGTCGAAACGACTCAAGAATCAACCAAAAGGATCAGAAGAGGGAACCAAGAAAGACTCAAGAGGAAAAAAGCAAAAATAGCCTAAGGGGATGGATCGCTAGCAATCCATAAATATTGCTCATGGGTCATCCATTCTTCTTGCATCATGAAGCATTACGTTTTCTAGGGACGCCTACTATGTTTCATGATATTCCAAACAAGTTAGATCAAGAAGTGGGCATTCATCTGATTCCAGTCATAGTTTAATGCAACCTATATACGAATCACCATCAAAACAAGGCAACTGGTTACCAAATTAAATAGAGAGCATCTAAACAAGGAAAGGAACACTAATCTAATTGAAACGAGCCAAAAATACGCTAACTGCATGGATCATTGGCGATCTATGCCCTATGGATCGCTAGCGACCCATCATATAAGGTCAGTTCGCTGCAAAACTTTGGAGCATCTTCGTACCTTCAAATGTAAGCTTCTAGCAAACGGCCTAGCCCAATAGCTCTTATCCTTATAAATACTCACCCATCTACAACATAAAGAGGATCTTCTGGATTGGTTACTGGAACTCTGTAAAAATTGTTCTTCACTCTTTTCCTCCCACACAATAGTCATCTAGAGGTTTACTGTGATTCTCCAGTGAACTCTTGCACTTGTGACTTGATCTAACTTAGAACTTCAATCAAATTATAACCATATTAAACTTGTAATAGCAGTCAGTCAATAACAAAAGTTATAAAGTAGATGTAGGCTCCATTAACAGCCGAACCACTATAAAAATCTCTTGTCTCTTTACTTTACCTGCAAGTTACTATTCCTTTTCTCTATTTTTTTTCATAATAAACAGGGCTGGTGCTTTCACACTTAATCCAAGGTGTTGATCCATGTTTTAGGTTAACAAATATTGTTTGAAGTTGTAGATAGACCATTGGCCTAAATAGATGGTCGACCAAATATAGGGGTTAGGAGGGGTGAAATTTTGATATGGGAGTTTGAATTTGTGGAGAAAAAATGGGGAAAGGATTAGATCAAGATCTTCTTTTTTCCTCTCCCTTATTTTCTTATATAAACCTACTACCCTCTTCATTTTCTTTTTTAACTTTCTCTAGTCTCTCCTTGTTTAACGGCGGAATTTCTATAGAATTAGAAAACCATCGATAAATTTCAAATTAAAATTTATACCGCAAGCGCGCGGCGTACTATCGTAGTACGTGGCGTGTACTGGTCGATCCGCAGGGAATTGTAGTTTTTAACTTTCTATTCAATCAAATTAAACCAAAGTTGAAAGTGATTAGCTAGAAAATGACAAAAAGAAAGTGAGAAAAATATGAGAATAAATGACAATTTAGAGATAATTCCACTCTCTCTATCACATAGTTCAACAAAACATGAAATTATTATCTCTCTTTTTTAGACGTTAATAAGTTTAATTGATGTGCTTATCATAAGTATGGCCCATTTGTGCTATTAATTGGCTCAA
Source organism: Allium fistulosum (assembly GCA_030737815.1). Classification (NCBI taxonomy): domain Eukaryota; kingdom Viridiplantae; phylum Streptophyta; class Magnoliopsida; order Asparagales; family Amaryllidaceae; genus Allium; species Allium fistulosum. Next base: position 1,114,487,190 of record CM060904.1, read on the forward strand.
CATAAGCCATCAAACTATAACACACCATTTAAACTACTTTTCAACTCTCATGAAAAATGACAACAAGTTGAAAGAAAAATCTATTTTAAGTATGGTTTATTAACTATTAATTAGAAATATAGACCATCAAATTTCAATTTCAACATTCACTTCTTTGCCATAATCATATTTAGATGAAGAGGCAATTTTTGTTTGTGATTGTTTTAGCATGGCCTATTTGTTATGAACAACATAGACTATCAAATTCATCATGAAATAATAAATCACATCAACATTCATTTAAGCACAAAAGAGAGCAATAATTATCAAAATGTTGAAGCTACATGATTGGAGGCTTCATTACCCCTAAATTGAAGGGATTAGCCTCTCATATTTGTTATCAAATCAACAAATGTAGCTTGCAACATTGAACAAAAAGAAGAGGAAAAAGAGAGCAAAATGAAGAGAAAAGCTAAGTAAAAAGAAATAACACTAATCTACTTGCATGGAAAGTAAACTACACTACTAACATAAGAATAGAAGAAGCATGTAAATAAAAGAGAATACTAATTAACATTGCATAAAAAAAGGAAAGTTACATGAAAAAAAAAGGCTAAGTAGCCATGGAAAAGAGAAAGAGAAGAGCTTTGTTTATTTTTTTTGTTCCTAAAATAAAACTAACTAAAGAGAGATTAAGAAGAAGAGGGTTACATGAAACATAAGGGGTATTTATACATGTGTTAAACCCTAATTCAAATTTTTGGGGAATGCCCAAACTACCCCTTAGGAAGTGTGGTGGCCAAGTAACCATTAGCATCCACTAATCATCCATTAAGTGTGCATGAAGATTTAATGGCCTTTTAGCATGTGCATTAGCTTCTAAGTGTACATTAAGGTAGGTGGGTAAGTGGGGTCCTCCATGATCTTCACTTTGAATTATTTCCATCTTCATTTGTTCTCTTCACTCTTGTGCATGCATATATCATCATGAAACCACTTATAAAATTCACTAAATTTCCTACAAAACAACATAGAAAATTCCAAGTAAATTTTTACAATTTAATAAATGCACAAAAAATGACCATTTTGCCCCTATATGAAGATGAATATGTGACAATTTGAAAATAATTTGAATTTGGGTTTAAACAAGTTAAAATATCCAATATGGTCATTTATTTCATTTAAATAGATTAAATATGGTGGTAAAAATATGCACATTTACGTGCACATCAAATACCCTCACACTTATCTTTTTATTCGTCCTCGAATAAAGGAAAAAAAAACTAAGATAAATCCATTTTCGTAGGAAACACGATTGCATTAAGCATATGCAACAAGCCGTTAAACCTCTGGGTGTCCCCAGTAGGATGAGTGTTGTCTCGTGAGGGTTTTCAACGGATACTACCCACAAAATCCAAATGCAGGATGAAAATATTACAAAATGCAAGATTTATTCACAAAGAGATGAATGCGAGTTTTTGAAAATATTTACAATAAAGGATTCACTTTTAAATTGACAGAAATAAGTTGGATATAAGTTTTGGTTATTATCAAGAAATTTAAGACCTTTTACTTATCAAAATTTCCAATAAAAACGAAGTTACCATAACAATAGACTATAGTTTAACTCGTTATTTCATTTGATAACAAAGTGTATTATGAAATGGATCCTTAGTTGATTATCAAAGTTTATCAAAGTGGTATTTTCATTTCTTTTTTAATAACAAGTCAAATCAAATAAGTTAAAATGGTGCTTGGATTTCAATTTCTTACTCTCTCTTACTCGAAATTGATATTAACAATATTTACATATGCCTAACTCGGGTAAACTGAGGCCAGATATATTACCCGTGCACTGCCTTGCGGACTGATGTGAGGGGAATACATAGCGTGGCGAGTGAACACACAAGTGTGAACACTTATCGACTGTAGGCGTTATTAAAAAGAATTTTTATATACATACACTAACTCAGATAAACCGAGGCCAGATATACCGATCATGCACTACCTTTCGGGCTTACGTGAGATGGGTACAGAGCATGGCGAGTGAACACACGAGTGTGAACACAAGACTTTAGGTGTTAAAAATATATACATATATACAAAAGTTTTTTTTTATATATATATTTTTTAGAAAGAGAGAGTTTTGCAAAATCATCTTAGCACCATTTAACTTGGAAGATAAAATTGTTATATCCTTTACTTTAAATTTACCACTTTTAAAACAAAGATTTTCAATTAGAACATACTTCATAATTAACACATATGAACCTTCTTATATACTAGTTAAACCATTGTTATTTGTAATCAAACTTCATTTTTATTTTTGTTAAGATGAATAAATTTTCAAAAATTTCAATTTAATAAACCAAAACCATATATTTATCTTATAGTGTTTCTTTTAAAAATGAATCAAAATGCTTAAAAAACATTTATTTATTTATTGAGATTTTTTTCTTTTTTAATTTGGAAAGAAAAAATAAACCATGAAAAATCGAAAATGATGATGCGTCACCCCCCACACTTGATTTTGACTGTGTCCCCACAGTCAACCCAAGTGGAAGGAGAAAAACAAAAACAAAAACATGACCTTTATTTAAATGTAAATTAAAGATATTTACACGATATCAGAAAGTATATCGTCAAAAAGTAAATGAAACGGTCTTCCAAAGACCGATTCATTTGTCTCGTCAAGTATGCGAGACACAGCTTAAGCTCGGAAAACCAAATCGTAAAAGAATTCAAAATTGAATGTTGATTTGGAAAAAACAAATGTCATTTTATTTAAAATCGTATGAGTTGTTTTATTTTCAATGATTTTTAGGGTTGATAAAACAATTGATTGAAATTCAAGTTTATTTTCACCAAATTGAAAGTTAAGCTCATCATCGACGAAATTTTCAAAATTATTGGTTTCAAAATTGAAATGGTGATTCAAATCTTCCCCTTCAGAATTTAACAACTCATTTTCGAAAATTCCAAAGAAATCACGTTCATTGAAATCGTCTTCCTTTATTGAATTATCAACAACTTCACTGCATGTGTCAAGTCCAAAATCCAAAGTTGTTATATTCAAATTTTCGAAATCGGGAAAAGGAAGATTGAAATTTAAATCGAGTTTCTCACCCTCAAAAGAATTGAAATCCAACTCAATTACTATGTTTTCAACAACTTCATTAAGATCATCCTTTTTAGGTTCAAAAGTTGTTATTTGAAAATCGTCGATTTGGGTAAAAGATAGATTATCACTTAACTCATCACACGTTGGGATTTGATTTTGTTTATCACCTTGTTTCATATATGTTTCGAACAACAAATCTGTGTGATCATTGTAAATTTCGTCCATTTGCTCAACAAAATCCAATTTGTAGATATTAACATGAAGATTTTCACTTTGAAATTGTTGAGAACAAAGATTTTCAATCGTAACGTGGTTAAGATTATTCTCATTGCCAAATTCGTTTGAAAAGTTGTTTCCATTTTCATTTTGAGTTTGAAATTCATCTTGGAGTTCGAAATTGAATTGGCATGGGTTATCATCGAAATCGTTTGAATTTTGAATTGAATTCAAATTTTGAAATCCTTGAAAACTTTGACTCGAGTTATCGCACAAATATGAATTACACAAATCATTTATCATTTGATTTTGTTGTGTAGAGAGTTCGAGTAAAGACGAAATCATTTCAATGCTTTTTTCAAGATTTGAGGGTTGATCATTGTTTTAAAAATTTTGTTGTTTGAAATTCGAATTGTTTATACAAAAGTTGTCGTTAAAATATCCATATAAATTTGGAGTGAAATCATATGGATTATATTGATTTTCACAACTATTGTAAAATTCACGTAAGTGGGGAAACTCGGACATTTTCAAGAATGTTTTTGGGTTTTTTTATATATAAAGAAAAAAATATTTACAAATAAAATTTATTTTTCAAAAGGGAAATTGATTTTTGTTTTGATTTTTCAAATTTTTTCTTTGTTTTTGAAAAGATTTTATAATTTTTTTTTTTGGATTTTTGAAATTTCAAAGAAAAAGGATTTAAAAATTTCAAACGAATATTTACAATTTTTTTAGTTTTGGATTTTAATTTTTTTTAAATATGCATGAACTAATGCCACTAAATGAATGCAGGGGTTAATTACAAATGATTTATCCTAAGCTAACCCAAAATTGTATAACCACACTTTGTCTTAAATCAACAAGATAGTTCTTAGCCAGGTAACATACAATATTTATCGGTGCACCACGAATCACCGTAGCAATGTAGCCGAAGGTGTAAGTACCTTCAAAGGAACAACCACTATAATATTTATGAATCACCGTAATATTTATAAATGGTTATTACTCTACCGTAGCCTAGACACCAAGAAATTAAATTGTTCAAAGAAGACAACTTGTTAATATACAATTAAAAGTTATCGATGTCTAATCGTTATAATTAATCAAAATCTAGGATGAAATGCAAAGTAGAAATTAAACGTGTATTTACAATGCAACTACGATGAAATTTGTTTTCGTTTTTCATTTTTTTTTTTTTGAGATTTTTTTTATATATAAATGCAAATGCAAGCAACCAACAATGCAATTCAAATAAAACTTGAGATGGAAGCAACAAAAAATTTTTTGTAAGCAAGCAAGCAAAGCAGTTTATTTTGGCAAGCGGTTCTTCACCTTCATTTGCTTTGGCAACCTGAAATAAAAACAAGATATATGCAATTTAAAAAAAAAAAAAAATATTGAACACTCAAACAAAATTAAAACAAAAGTTTTTACTCAAAACAAAACAAAGGAATTTAAATAAACACTAAAGCAAACTAATAAAAAGAAAACAAAACAAAACTACTAAACACAACACAAATCAACTCCCTAAACCAACACTCATGAACCAACCCGGCCCAACGTTTTTTCTTTCTTTTTATTTTTTAAACCAATACAACCCACGGCCCAAAACAAAGGACCCACGTTATCTTCTTTTTTAAAAAAAGAAAAAACTTTGCCCGTTAACACAATTTACGCTTTTAATCCCCAATTCCCCTCTTCTTTGTTAACCAAAAATAAAACACAACTTAAATTTAAATAAAAACTTTGAAATCATGAAATCGTGAAAGAAAATTAGCGTATTGGTTTGCAAATTTAAGGAGGCGCGAATGGTGGTTTCGGGTCTGGAAGTTTGGGTTTCGAGTAGCGGTGAGAATGATGCGATTTAAATTGAAGTTCGGCTGTGGGTTTGGGATGCTTGCTTGTGAATCTGGGTTTCAGGTCGTGCGATGTTGTTTTGGAGTGGTGGAAGTTGCGGTGAGATTGTCGATTTTGTTGCGGCAATGGCAGTGTGTTGTAGGTAGGGTGGAAGCAAAGCATATGATTGGTAGTGGCAGGCGACAATGCAAGTGGTTTCGGTGGGTTCGAGTATGTGGATTGCGTGGTCGTGACTGCAGTTTCTTTTTTTTCTAAGAGGCGTTTGTTGTTTGAAGTGTTGAAGATTGGTGATGGTATATGTTTGATGGAGCAACAATTGGTTGACAATGGGTTTAGTGTTGATGATGGTTATCTAATGGAGTTGTGAAGATAGCTGGTATGTGTTGTTGTGGAGGATGTAGTTAAGATGAAGGCAGAGGAAGGTTGAGGAGTTGGGTAGGTCAGTTGCAGTTTTGTATTGATGATAGTGCAGTAGGAAGAACAAGTGATTGTGGGGTTTGTATGGTAGCTTTTTGTATATGAAGATGTTGTATGGTGAAGTCAGTGAGTCGATGGCAAGTGTAGAGGCACTGTAATGACAGGGAAGTTTGGGAAGCAGCTTCTTTTTTTTCGATGGCAGGAGTGTTGATGGTTTGTATTTGGTAGTCTATAGGGCAGAAGGTGATGTAGCTATGATTTCTGGTTGTGGTGAGGTTGTCGGAGTTGCAGAGATGAATGTGATGGGGGTTTGTTTGATGAATGTTTGTATATGCTGTGGGTAATTGCTGTGGGTTGATGGTATGTTTGAGAAGCAGTGTTGTAGTAGCAAGTAGTTGGAGGAAAGGAAATGTGATGAGGAAGGCAGGTTGATACGACTGTGATGTGAGTGGGTTGTAGGAGAAGAGGCAGTAGAGTGTATGCAGTGTTTTTTGAAGGAATGGTATGTATGTGGTGAAGTGATGTAGACAGGGGCAGGAACAGTGAAGCAGATGTTTTCTGTGGCAACTGTGAAGAAGTTGTTGGATGGAGATGGGGGACTGATGGTTTGTCGTGAGTTTGTGCTGTCACATAAAAATGAGGGAATGATCAAACTGAAGGAATGATGGATGTGTAGTTTATGTAGAGGTGATGGTCAGAATTGAAGCATTGCAAGTCTGATGGTAGGCTGCAGTGTTTTGGTCAGATATGATGGTTTTGCAGTTGTGATAAGGCAGTAGGTGTTGCGAGTGGTTTGTAGTTGATAGTTTGGTTTGTCGTTCACAGTGAAGAGGATGGCTGGGTTATGACCAGCGATGTAGAAGTGAAGAGGATGGTCAGTAGCACTTGTGGTTAGGGAGGTTGCAGTTTGATGTTTTGAGAAGCAATATGAATGTGCTGCTGGAATGTGTGAAGTTGAAGGTTGTTGATGTTGTGAAGAGCAGTTTTGTATGGCTGATGTGTAAGGGGAGATTGACAGCAGTTTATAGTGGTGGCAGTGCGACGATGGTCAGTGGAGTAATGACTGACGTGGAGGAAAGCAAAGTGTAGTGGGCAGTGGTTTGATGGGATGTAACAGTGAGTATAAGTTGTATGAAGGCTTGGAAGTGAATGCTTCAGGGGAAGTGATATGTGGTCGGGTGAAGCAGTGAAGATAGCAGGTTATAAGGTTGTGGAGGTAGGGCAGAAACAGGGAGTGTTTGTGACAGTGGGTTGGTAAGGGGATAATGTGAAGTTTGCCGAGGTGGGTTGGAGTGGAAACAGAGAGAAATGATTGTGCACAGTGCACAGTACACTGTTTTTTTTTGTAAATTGTAAAATTAAAACTTGTAACTGAAATAGGAAATCGAATGGAATAAAAAAAAATTCTTTTAGAAATTATGTATGCTCCTTTTTTTTAAATAATGAAAATGCAAATGGAAAATGAAACTAGTAAACAACAAACAACAAAATCAAAATCAAAATGCACACAAAAACCCTCAACACAACAATAATTATTATTATTTTTAAATGCATACACACACGAGATAAACACACAATGAAATCAAAAGAAAACTAATTCGAAGAATAGAAAACTAAAATCAAAACAAATTCCCCGGTAACGGCACCAAAAACTTGTGTAACGGCGGAATTTCTATTGAATTAGAAAACCATCGATAAATTTCAAATTAAAATTTATACCTCAAGCGCACGGCGTAGTATCGTAGTACGTGGCGAGTACGGGTCGATCCGTAGGGAATTGTAGATTTTAACTTTCTATTCAATCAAATTAACCAAAGTTGAAAGTGATTAGCTAGAAAATGACAAAAAGAAAGTGAGAAAAATATGAGAATAAATGACAATTATAGATAATTCCACTCTCTCTATCATATAGTTCAACAAAACATGAAATTATTATCTCTCTTGTTTAGTCATTAGTAAGTTTAATTGATGTGCTTATCATAAGTATGGCCAATTTGTGCTATTAATTAGCTCAACATAAGCCATCAAACTATAACACACCATTTAAACTACTTTTCAAATCTCATGAAAAATGACAATAAGTTGAAAGCAAAATCTATTTTAAGTATGGTCTATTAACTATTAATTAGAAATATAGACCATCAAATTTCAATTTCAACATTCACTTCTTTGCCATAATCATATTTAGATGAATAGGCAATTTTTGTTTGTGATTGTTTAAACATAGCTTATTTGTTATGAACAACATAGACTATCAAATTCATCATGAAACAATAAATCACATCAACATTCATTTAAGCACAAAAGAGAGCAATAATTATCAAAATGTTGAAGCTACATGATTGGAGGCTTCATTACCCCTAAATTGAAGGGATTAGCCTCTCATATTTGTTATCAAATCAACAAATGTAGCTTGCAACATTGAACAAAAAGAAGAGGAAAAAGAGAGCAAAATGAAGAGAAAAACTAAGTAAAAAGAAATAACACTAATCTACTTGCATGGAAAGTAAACTACACTACTAACATAAGAATAGAAGAAGCATGTAAATAAAAGAGAATACTAATTAACATTGCATAAAAAAAAGGAAAGTTACATGAAAAAAAGGCTAAGTAGCCATGGAAAAGAGAAAGAGAAGAGCTTTGTTTATTTTTTTTGTTCCTAAACTAAAACTAACTAAAGAGAGATTAAGAAAAAGAGGGTTACATGAAACATAAAGAGTATTTATACATGTGTTAAACCCTAATTCATATTTTTGGGGAATGCCCAAACTACCCCTTAGGAAGTGTGGTGGCCAAGTAACCAATAGCATCCACTAATCATCCATTAAGTGTGCATGAAGATTTAATGGCCTTTTAGCATGTGCATTAGCTCCTAAGTGTACATTAAGGTAGGTGGGTAAGTGGGGTCCTCCATGATCTTCACTTTGAATTATTTCCATCTTCATTTGTTCTCTTCGCTAATTATACATATATTTTACAAAATAAAATTTTGTATGAAAATAAAAAAAATTCAATTTTGATTTCCATATGGAAATTTTATATTTAAAAAATTAATCCATATAGGTTAATCCTTAAAAAAACGATTTCGTCAAAAAGTTTTGTGGCCGAAAATGAAAAAAGAATATAGCGTTTATTTTATGTATGATTATATAATATATTTTTTATTTACATAGAAATTAGAATTTTATTTAATTTATAACAATTACATATATTATTTAATGCTTTTTCGAAGAAAACAAAATTTTCTGTATATATATAGATATAATTTTAAAATTAAAAGTAAGATATTAAATTTAAATTTTAAAAGGATATTTTAAATCCAAATCTAATTTCAAATTTAAATTTTAGGATTTAAATTTCAAATTTCAAATTATTTTATATTTAAATTTGCATATAATTGTTTTACATATTAATATATGTGGTTTTTTTATACTTATATGTATATGTGTATACATGCAGGTATATATTATATTACAATAATATTGTATAACAATAGATAGCAAATATGTACTTGAAGGTGCAAATGTGTCCGTTGCGATTTAAATCCCAGCACTTAGATACAGACATATTAAACCATATACACATTTTATGTTGCACGTGCATGTACTGTTCATATGTATTTGATACATTTGTATACATCATACATTTATATAAATATACAAAATCTTCATATCAACCAATTAAATAAAATTATGATTTTATTTAAAATTTATTTAAAATAGATCTAAATTCATTAGACTTCATAGGCCACATAGGATCCAACATGGTAAAAAAATTGAAGTTCACTCATTTAACCTGTTGTGTGCTACCCAGATCCAACAATATTAACCAACAGAAAAATCTTGAGTGAGTCATTCAATAATTATCCAATAACTATTAGTACACAACCCCTTGGTGTCTCCAATAGCCATAAGTAATACACTGTCCAACATTTGGAGAGTGTTACACACTTTAGTCTTAACTAATGCATGCTATTCTATCTTGAAACGTCTTGACTATGAATATTTAAAATAATAAGTTATTTTTTAATGTGATAAATTCCTCATGATTACAACATATTTTAGTTACTATCACATAACATATCATTAAGGATTTTCTATTGAATATATTTGAATTAAATAGCTAATTAACATATCACAATATGACAAATATATAACAGAAAGAAAAACATCTTTTATTTCGATCAGTTTGCGTAGAACCGATCGAGTTAGTCCCTTTGTGAATGGATCTGCTATGCTGTTTCAGTTATCTACTCAGTTGGTCAACTTTCTCCGATGCTGATAAACTTCCTTTATCATATGGACCTTTTCAAAGTATGTTTCTTGACATCTATTGAGCTCTAGATTCTTTCGTTATTTGTATCACGATGTTGTTATCATATAACAATGTCATAATATTCTCAATACTTGGAATCACCCCTAGCTCAGTTATAAATTTTTGCATTTATATTATATATATATATATTGTTTTTATTATGGTGCTATTCAAGGAGATGTACTTAGCCTTTTGGTTGAATCAGCAATAATCTTTTTGTTTGGAACATTTCCAACTTAAAGCACCTTAACTAAGATTCAAACATGAATATTGATATATTATACTCGACATTGCTTATGAAGTTTGAATCCGAGCACTCCACACTCCTTCATAAGGAGTTCAGTGTTTCTATAAATAATTATTTAGTATTTCATAAAATACTTGAGAACACTCTAAACTACAATCCAGCTATCTTAATTTAGATTTGATACCCGCTCAATGTACTAGATACATAACTGTAATGTGATATAGTAAACTACATGGCATACGTAATAACTCATATCGCCAATGCATAAGGAATTCATCTCAACTGCTCCACATTAAACATTTTTGTATAGTGTTAATGTATATTGTATAGGACTATTCCAACATCCTTTTATACTGATTATAAAATATGTCATTTCCAAATCCAATCTCGTGAATTAAACAACCAAACTAAAATGATTCTAAGAAAAATACATTTTCAACAACCATAAGTTTGTTGTTAATTTATAGTTTTGAAATATCTAAGTACCTTTTAATGTTCTTTCTCATAGATACACTCTTCCTCTGCGTTTTGACTGAAAATCAAACTATTAATATTTTTGTCAAAATACTCGTTTGACTCTGATGCTTATCGAAATATAATTTAATATCATTTCTTGGATCATATACGAAATTCACAAACTTAGTATCACTCCCACTGACTTCAAGACACTTCGGTTGTCATACGCTGATAGTCTATTCTAGATCATTATTTAGAATTTTCTATTTTAATATATATGAACCAAAACTCTAAGTCATACCGGGCGATAATTTTGTGAGTAAAATTCAAACTAACTTAAGCATGTTGAATGACAAATCTTTTACGTTAATTTCAACAATTGAAATTTATGATGTTATTTTTATCAATGTTGCTCATTATATTCCAACTTCATTGGTCTTCTTCTTGAAAATACATTTACGATCGACAAATCATATCTCCTCAAGTACAAATAGTTAAATCATATTTTGATATTGTACTTGGAATCTATTCAGCATTTGCACATCATAATATATGGGAGACTCGATACTCTTAACTGTTTTATTGACAATCGAGGAAAATGATATCGACATTGATAACTCATAGTTTCTCTTTAATTTGTGATGATACTTATTAGGCATTCCAATGTATTACGTCCATTTTGGTTTGGTTAATTTCATTTCATTCCTTGTAACTAGTTTCATCTTTGGATCGTATTCAAATCCATTTTACGACCAATAATTTCTAAAAGAAATTTCTTTGCCATGAATTAGTGTCTCTTCAAAAAATAATTGTTTCTCAATGAAAAAGACTAGGTATTCGTAAACATTTTATGAATTTTCCTTATATATAATAGATTTAGTTTTAGTTTACATCTTCTGTTTAAAACATAAAATGGTTAATCAATACCGAACAACCCTAAACTTCTTTGAAGTGGTCCACACAAGATCCCTAACAAACGTGAAGTCTCTCGGCTCACACAGCCTATCAACTTCTTGACCTAAGATATGTAGGGGTTTCCTATAAACTCTCATTTTGTATGATATTATAAACTATGCTTTTAGATGAAATAATTTTAACCTTATGTACTACTGTTAATACATGACCTAACTATAACGACCCGAAATTTCACCTCTTTGATTTGCGAATATTTAATTAATTTTAAAAATTTAAATAGCATGTTTTATAATTAAAATTAAACCCTTTTAAATAATAAATAATGACGGTGAAATGATTTTCAAAATTTGTTTACAAAAATATTTTGTTTGAAGAAAAATCGAAAATATGATCGGAATTCATTTTCCGCTTTTTGTCGGCTAGAAGTTGTCGGATACATTGTGAAATTTATAGTATAAGTATACACATATTTTACAAATGTGTAGGATGTATTAGTGTATATTTACATACTTAAGTATGTAAAGTAGGATGTGACTTATTATGTAAAAGTTAAATATACTTAAAGTTTAAAAAAGTAATAAAAAAAGTAAAGTGAAACAAATTTGAACACAAAGTACACATCATTAATTCATGTTGGCTCAGGTAGATGATGCGGCGTAAGGTAGTGGAGGGTAAAAGTACGAGCGTAGTTTAGTAATTTGTTATTTCCATTTCATATGTAAATATATTTCTAACATTTCTCTCATTTTTATTTCATTTCTACTTTGTAAAATCTTCCTTCGAAGCTCCATAAAACTTTCTAATGGCTTCCAAGTGCTTTCAAATACAAAAAATCCTAGTTTATATCACTTCTAGAACTTCCAAAACCTTGTTTAAATCTCCTTCATCCATTTCTACACCTCTCTCCTCCTTAAACAAGCACCAATAACCCATATCCTCCTAGGGCCGAGCCTCTTTTCCTTTAGGCTGAACCATTTTAGGCCTTTAGGTCTTCAAAAAATCCAATTTTTAGTATTAAGGGAAGATCTAGTTTGCGTACAAGTTATAGCATAAGTTCGCTTAGTTTCGTGGTGTTTTGGTGAGTAAAGATTTAACTTTTAATTAAGTTTTCTAAATTATTTGCATGCTTGACTTGCATTGTAAAATTGAACTTTATATGGATGAAAATGATGTTGGATTGCATGTATGTAATTGTGGTTGGTTGTGATAATAAATAGTTTAGAATATAGGCGTAAAAAGTTTAGTTTGCAAATTTCAAAACTTGTTTACAATTGTTTGTGGTATGGTTGTGATGTTTACATGTTGCTATATGGTAGTGATGTGGTCTTGTATGTTGTACACATGAATACGTGATTGTATGCTAAGAAAGTTAGCATATTTCTAGTTTAAAGCGACATGTTATTCCTTGTGAAAAAACCGAAATTTTTGGTTTTGAAAATTTGCAAAATGTTTTCAAGTTTTAAAACTTGGTATATTTCCAACACAAGCCTTTATGTTTTACAAAGTGATGAAGTTTCAAAAGTTAAGTTATAAAGAGTTAGAAAACCTAATATTAAGTTTTGAAATTTCAGGTCGTGTAGTGATATTTGCTATAAACCTAGTTCGTAAACAAACTCTTTTGCAAATTTAAATTTGTTAAATCTTAAATATCATTTTGAAAAGTGTTGCAAAACTTATTATAGGTATTTAAAAATAAATTTTATTTGTTTATTTGTTTATTTATTGAGGTAATTAGTACTTAAATATTAATCAAGTAAGCTTATTATAATTAATTAATAAATAAATAAAAGGTTAATAATTATTTAATTAATTATTTAAGGATTAATTATTATTTTATTCAATTATTAAAGTCTAAGTATTAATTAATTATTTATTTTAAAATGTGTTTAAGTGTTAATTAATTATTAATCAAGTTAAATTTAAGTTAAGATTTAATTAAAACTTAATTGTGATTTTATTATTTTAAATAAATGTAATTAAGGATTATTTAATTAATTAATTTAGAATAATTACTATTTTATTTTTATTTAGAAGTTTAAATTATTATTTAATAATTAATTAAAGATTAATTGGGGTTTAATTATGTATTTAAAAGTTAATTATTGTTTAATTATTAATTAAAGGTTTAGATATTTTTAAATAAAGTTTGAAAATTTTTTAATCACATATTTTTTAAAGATTGATTTTGTTTTAAAGAAATTTTCTTTTAAAGAATATTTTTATCCAAGGCTTTGTCAATTTCCCTTACGTAACCTCCAATGAAGATAAAACCCAATGAAATCTGTTTAGCAGGATAAGTCACCCTCCTGCTAGTCAAATTATATTGGACAATTGTTTGGCAGAATAAATCATAGTTCTACCATAATTTTTCCAAGTAAATTATAATGACACCTATTTAAGCAGAAATAAAACCCAGCTCTGCTATTAAGGTCACTTGGACATTTACCTATAGTGTGATTGATTGTTATTGGTTGATTCCCTTTACATATCTGTTTGTTATGTAAATATCCATGATATAACTTGGATAAGTTAAACTCATTTAAATAAAAACCATTTTGGTCACTAATCCTCTTTTTGGTTTTGTGAAATCAAATATTTCGTATTATCCTTTTGATAATGGTTTCAAGTTAAGTAGTGTTCTTATTAAAGGTGTTTTAAAGTAAATTAATATTTTTTAACGGTTTGTTAGAAAATCATTTTTTTGTATTAATATGATTTGAAGGTAAATTTAATAAAGGATGTTTTAAATAATAACTTGTTTATTTAAAAAAAATTGAATTTATCAAAGGAATTTTATTGATTTAATTTTATAAATGAAGTTTTATAGAGGGTTTTGAATATTTATAATAAAGTTAGATAAAGGTTTTTTATTATTTATAAAGAAGTTTATAAATGATTTTGGAGATTTATAAAAGTTATACAAATGATTTTTGATAATTATAAAAGATTTTTATAAATGGGTTTGGAATTTTAGCAAAGGAGATTTTTACAAATGAACAGATTTATTAAAAAGATTTATTGAAGAAATTTAGAAAAGAATTTGAGATTGAATTTCCTTTAACTGACCTTCTTAAATTTGGTGGTATGGATATTCGCTCCACACTTAACACCGAAGGAATAGTGTTTGAGGTTACCTTTATCTCTAATTTAAATAATATTTGTTTGGTCCTTTTAATATGATTTTGTAATAAGAAATCTTTCATAAATGTTTTGTGAATATACCAATGTCAGTGAGATAAATAGATGAATGTTTTGATAAACGTTTTGGAAAGAGATTTATAATAAACGAAAGATTAATTTTGAGGCTTAGTGGTTGCTATGGGTAATTAAACCTCTGAATTGTTGTTGTTTGATTATCTGATAGGAAAATAACCGACTATCAAATCTTGACCTGTATTGACTCAGGAACTATGATTGTATATTTGAGTTCCTCGGTGAGGACTTGAATACTTGTTGCATACTTCCGAAAGAATCAGGAATGAGTCAACCTAAAATAATCGCAGTTGGTTTGAAGAGACCGGGAACGAATATGTTATCTGAAAACCACTCTGAACCAACATATGAGTTCACGTGGAAGACATCTTGAAGATGATTGAAGAAGATGCTCCTTAAAAAGCCTTTGGTTTCGTTCAAAACCAGAACGAACTTGTATGGATGAATGATAGCATTACATTTCTTCCTGGAGGGCAGTGTTAGCATTCCAAGATGGATTGATAAATGTTAAGAGTATAGACTCTCAAGCCTCATACCCCGGTAATGGTTAAAACAGGGTAGATGCAGCAGGGCCATGAGGGTCGCAACCACCATTAGGGTATGATCATCCCAAGATCTAGTGTCGATATCTCTATGTATGCTTTGGACCCATTTTTGGTTGTTGATCACAACCAAGGGGAGATCATATTCTGTACTACCTAGTTTAGGGGTAGGTCAGTCCTGTGTTGGCAAAGGTTGAAAGGTTTTCGATCCCACTGTACATTTTATCTAGAGGTGTATAGATTTTTAGAAGGTAGCCCCTTACCTTGTCATTTGTTGGAAATCCATTTTCCAATATGAGCTTACGATTTTTGATTGTATATCTATTATTGCTATTACACACATCACAGCTACTTGGTTATTAAATACTTTAAACCCTAGACCTTATTATAATATCACTGGATTTTATAATTTAAATTGGTTTGGTTATCGTAAAGTAAAAACTCGTCCATGTTTATATGCGGCGCGGTCTTACGAGATACCCTTGGTTTTAAAGGTTTTTATAAAGTGAAAATTATGCTTTATTCACACCAGACCCATGTCTGACCTGGAGTTTTATTTTCTTTCCTTAAAATTCTTGGGTGCTCAAATTTGCATGAGCGGCCAAGTAGTATAGGTTCCCACGAATGCATTTTAGAGGAGATTGGAGCAGATGGCTCCATCAATAGCTAGTTATTTATCCTTTTTCAGTATTTTGTGTCAGTTAAGTTGAGACAGGCAGTTATAACTATCCCAAAGCAGAAGTTGTACTATTATGACTCTGATGTATCATTTCGAAAATGACTATGTAAATTTTTATGTTAATTAATATATATTGTTCCATTTCGTTGTGAGATTCTACGTTGTTTAGTTTCTTCTTATCTTCCTGTTTTCTCACTTTCTTTCACCCCTAATGACCTGTACGACCAAGTGATCGACACATGAATACTGAGGATGTATTAAGTGTCGTCTTTAGGTATAAGAAAGGCAGATTGTTACATCCAAACCGAAAGAAGTTAACCCAACTTCACTCATCATCAATCGCAATTTGTTTAATAAAGTTTGATTACTCCTTAGCGATACATCATTATGTATCATAGGGAGA
Source organism: Allium fistulosum (assembly GCA_030737815.1). Classification (NCBI taxonomy): domain Eukaryota; kingdom Viridiplantae; phylum Streptophyta; class Magnoliopsida; order Asparagales; family Amaryllidaceae; genus Allium; species Allium fistulosum. Next base: position 1,114,503,552 of record CM060904.1, read on the forward strand.
ACTAACTTTTGAGATTTACACTTTACTTATATAGGTAAATTTATAACTCTTTCCAATATACTCACATATTCGATCAAATAGAATCATGTTATTTCCTTTTGCATGTTTTATTTCTTACTTCTGTTTTATATTCTATGAACTTATAATAGACATACTACATGTGTATCAAATACATGTGTTCATTTCTATGATAATTCATTAGTGAATTTTAACGAAGTATGTAGAATCGTTTTGGTATATTATACTTACAACCACATGCATATATACATATAAATTCAAAGAGTTCACTAACTCTTTTATGACTCATACTAAATGGGTGCTTTGCCCTTAATTGTTTGAGATACAATTCACCAGTTCCATATGATTAAAGAATTATTTCTTGAAACTATGGCTAGTCCATAGTTCCAAAATAATTGTAAAATTTTAGATACTTCTACATTTTCTAATGCATCATTTTGTTATAAAAAATACTATTATTATAGTCTTATCTTATAATGAATATTCATAAAATTCATGTTGAAATAAAACTATTTTCAATTGATACCGAAAACAATTATTATTTCATAAATAATATTTGGTATATTTACAAAAATAGTTTTTCGTAACTTGATGATGCCACCAAAATGTGTTATATGGTATGCTCCTACTATTGCCTCCATTACTATAATAACATGTGCATAAAGCTTCATTCAACCACTTATTACGGAATTTTATTTCGTACACTATGACTAGTTTGCAATCGAGAGTTTCAGATCAAATATCTTACACTCAAAGAAATTAATCTCATAGAGAATAATTTTCTATATAAAAATATATTTTGGAATAGAAATCATATTTCTCATTTCTTGTTAAATTTCTATTATTATTTTATATAATTCTCGGTTTCGATGTCCCTTCATGAAGCAGAAGTAGCCATTCACTCTCTTCATCCCAATCATGATTTAGGTTACATCCACTCTCGTACATTTTATTTCCTTTCCAAATGGTCGAACCATTCAAAAAGAAACCCTCAATACATGACCATAAATACCTCTTTACAAAAATGCATCGGTCATCCTTAACATTTAAAGATATTGAATAAGTTGCACTTTATGCATTCGGTCACCCTTAATATTTAAGGATATCGAATAAGTTGCACTCTACGTAAAATGATCAAACCGACTTTTAAGTGGTCGAATTATTAGATCAATCTTGTAGCACTTGGTCTATTATAACATCTAACACAACAAGATCTTTACTGTAATCAATCATATTGGATACACGATATAGCACTATGGTTTACTTGCCCATTTCGAATTAACTAATTTCATCGAGGATTCGCACGTTATGAATTGCGATCTTTCACCATATAACATTTATATGTGATTGAATATGGATTAAATATCCATATTCTTGTATCAAAACTCATAAAAGGCAATACATAGTCTAAGGAAAACAACACATAAGTGACCAAGTTACGAACGTATATAGTGGTTATATAGGCACTTGCATGGGTCTTGAATTGACAACATGAAAAATATATTGGTAAATATATTTTATATTTCTACTTGTCGATATTAATTCGGTTCAATTGTATATTTTAACTAATAAATATTTAATCAATTATATTAATTGCACAAATTTATCGATGTGGATTAGTTTAATCTACATACTTATATTATTAATAAGGTTATATATATATATTTCAATTTACTAATAAGCTCCCACTTGACTTTTATATTTCTAAAAACCCTAGGAGGAAAACTGTGATGATCTGCCTTTCTTACACCTAAAGACAACACTTAATACGTCCTTGGTATTTCTCTGTCGATCATTCAAATGTACGAAAGATAGGTCGTGGGGTATAGACATAATAGTCAAGAGAAATAAAACACAGTTTTAATTACAACATGAGAGTCATACACAACACCACTGAATACTACATGAAGTCACTCCAAAATATTACATCAAGTTACAATAGGTACTACTCCAAATCCAAGTCTAAGGATAGTGTAACATCCATAATTTTTGATAACATTATTCAGAAGATTTAATTAGATAAATTAAATAGAATAATGATGATAAGGGGATTGAGTTGAGATTAAAATAAATTACACAATGGGCCGTGCTTAATAATTAAGATTTAATGGATTTTAAATTGGTTTATAAGATAATTAAATTACACATGGGCATATTAGTAAATTGGCCAATCTATTATACACGGCTATACATTCTCATTATTGTCCATTCACGTTCATTTTTTCTCAAATAAAAAATAAAACACAAAAACCCTAAGATAGCCGGCCATTAACAAGGAGGAAAAGAGGAATTTCAATCTAAAGCTAAAGATCAAAAGCTAGAGTGGATTAATCAACTACAAATCTCAAATTACTTATCAAGTTTAAGGTGAATTATAATTTATTCCATCCCTTTTGGTTTCATAAACGTATGATTTTGGATTTGAGTATATATCTTGTTTATATGATATATTGGATAATGATATGCTTAATCTATGAATTGTTTGATTTAAACAATTTATTTGTACATGAAATTCGTACAGTTTTAGGTGCAAAACCATGGGTTGTTGATTTTGAAATGCCATGAAATTTTTTTATGTTAAGTAAAACATTATTTTGGAGATGGGTTTTAATTTTCAAAATTTCCAAGCTATGGAAATTTTACCTTGAATTTTGATGATAAACGTGAGGCATTGGGTTTAAAAATTTAATCTGAATATTTCAGGAAGAAATTGGGTCTAAAATTTTAATATGTTTGATTACATGATGAAATCGAAATTTTGTGATTTTTGGAGATTTTTTCCAGTTAATTTATTAGGGAAAATAAATTATTTTAAAAGGGGAACTTTTATGCAAATATTACTTTTGCTATATGGAAGGGCTTAAACGTTACCTTTCTATGGTTTAAATTAAATTAATGCGGCAGTTTTAATGGTAAAGTATTTGAAAAGTTTTAAAGTGGCCAATTAAGGAGTTATAACTGGCAAGTTAGTTATAAAGTTATTACTTTAAATAGCAACATTTCAGCCTTTAATTCAGAAAAACGTGTTCCGCCTCAATTATCAGCCCTTTCGACTCTAATGATTCCACCCCTTCCTAGTCGAAACCAATTTAGTCGAAACTATCATAGTCAAAACCAATACACAAGGCATCACCTAGTGGTGCGCAGTGGACTGGAAGGATGGCGGAAGCCTTGGTGTCAAAAGGTAAGCTTCTGATGGGGTCGAAACCTTGCTTTGTTTCAAAGTTAAAGTCCTGCCTTGTTTTATTTAAAGCTTTCGACATAGTCAAAACACATGCTTTCGAAAAGGGTTTTATAAATGGCTTTCGAAGAAGGTTGCTGTAATATGTAAAGAAGTGTAGCTTTCGAAGGGGTGCCTATTTCTTTAAATAAGAAGCTTTCGAAAGGGTAGGTTCTGACCTAGTCGAAACCTAGCCGCTATTTACCTTCCGAAATATTGAAGTCGTCAATACCTTCGAAAGGTTAGTCTTGTTTTTACCTAGGTTAAGCCGCTTCATAATTTCTTTCGAAAGGGGTTGAGGATTTCGAAGGTATTAGAGTCGGAAGGGGGTTTCGACTTTGTCCTTCGAAGTTTTAATTTTAAAGGTCTTTGCTTTCGAATTAGATGGTTCCGACACCATCAACTTTTCCCCAAATTTATTTTAGTTGGTTTCGAAAGAGATACTTTCGTATATAACCATTTTGACCCAAATGATGTTTTTAAAGAGTAAACTCAATGCTTTCAAAAGGGTATTTTATTTGTTTCGAAGCTATGTTTTAAAGAATGTTTTCTTGATACCTTCGAAAGGTTTCATTGGTTTAGAAAGGTATATACTTAGAGTTTTGAAAAGAGGTTTTCTATGCTTTCGAAGGAGGTCATCCAGGGGTTTCGAAAGTGATGTTTTAAGGTTTCAAAACAAATGACCCATTCTCATTTTTAAGGAAAAACCATGGAATAAAAAAAGATTTTTGGAAATGTTATTCACATAGTTATTAACCCATAACTGTATTTTGGGGAAAGGACAGAATAACAAGCTAGGTTGACCTTGTGGTGAATATAACTTAACAGATGTTAAAATCTTAATTAAAGATATTGGCAGGGGCCAATAGGTTTACAGTAAGCCCGTGAAAATTGTATGATATTGGCAGGGGATAATAGATTCATAGTCAGCCCATGAAAATTATGATTTGATACTGGCAGGGGCCAATAGGTTTGTAGTTAGCCCATGAAAACTATATCTATATTAAGATATTGATAGTCAGTCAATATGTTCCTAGTTACCTATTAAAACTAGGATAAGAGATAAGATATTGGAGTTACCAATAGGTTCTTAGTGATCCCATGAAAACTATGATATTGGACAGATAGCCTATAAACAATTAACAGGTTAATAGTAATCCTAGAAACTATAATTGAGACAGATAGTCAGAATGAATAGGGATGGGTAATCTAGACTTGATTTACTTGTTTTTCATATCATCATAAAGTTTTTTTTGAAATACTATGTTTTAACCATTGTGGATGCAAAAGCACAGTATATGGTTTTATAAATATTTTAAGATAATAGTGATGGGAAAACCCATTCCTCTAAGCGGCTTGGTCTCACTAGATATCTAAATGGTTTGAGATGGTAAATTATTATTCATACCAGGCTTTATGTCTGACTCGAAGTTTTTGTTTTCCCCTTAAACTCTCGGGTACTCAATTGATTTTGAGTAGGTTGAGAGTTAAGGTTTCCAGGTGTTCTTTTAGACAAATAAAGCTTCCGAGGACGTGCAGGAGGAAAGCTTGTTATTAGAGTTCTTTTATTTCCGATGCGTGTTTTGTTTATAAAGGCAAATTGTTTTCTTGCCTATCTGTATACTTTGATCTACCTAGGGGGCATCTTCTTATGCCGCTCTTGGCCTATTTTGTAATAATTATATGTTATCTGAACGTGGTCTACGAATTGGGATTATGTAATCATTTGGAATATTTTGAAATGGAATATGGAATTTGTCTGATGTTTAATTTTTTTCCATATTCTTGTGTTTTTTTGTTCAACGTATCTAATGTCGCCATATTTGGTCGTCGAGGATTAATAACTATGGATGACTGCTGCATCCGTAGCCGTTAGTTTTGGGCCTCCAGGTAGGGGGATGTTATAGTTGGTATCAGAGCATAGGTTTATGAAACTTTAAAAGAAACTTAAACCTAAAAGATTTTCTAATCATAATCATGTGAATCAGATAATAAGATTGGGGTTTGGGTTAACGTTATAGTAACGTACTTGTATTTGCTATATTTAGTCATGTATATATAAGTACGTATTCCCTGCTCTCTTAGACAGTTATTTTGTATCTTACTAGGGCTCGTATGCAGATTTACAAGAAAGGAGATATGGAAGCAGGAAACAAAAGAGGAAATCTCGGTGGAGGAAGCACCACAACTAATGGAAATGCATGACCCACTACCAAGAGGAATTCGGGTCGATGGACAAATGCTAGTAATCAAAATGTTGATGCCAATGTGAGTGCTGGAAATCCACTAGTAGATATGGGGGTGATGTATCAGTTCTTTGCTGGTTTGATGCAAGCTGGAACTACTGCTGGTGTTGCTGGAAATGTAGGAGAAGCTAATCCTATGGCTCCAGTTGGGAATGTTGCTTTGCTGATTAGAGATTACACCAGTTTGGGTGGAAAGCCATTCTTGGGAATGGAGAGTGCCATAGAAGTTCGGAATTGGTTGTTGCATTGTAAGCGTATATTTACTGATTTGGGTCTGAATGACGGGCCGAAGAGAAGGTTGGCCTCTAGACAGTTGCATGGGTTGGCACTACATTAATGGAATAGTGTCACTGCCGGAGTACCAGAAGAGCAGTTAACTTGGGCTGATTTTAAAATGAGATTTGGGCAGAAGTTTGTATCTGAGTTTGCCAAGTCCGAGCTGATGAGGAAGTTTAAGGGTTTAGTGCAAGGAGAGATGTCAGTAGTCGAGTATGCTACTAAGTTTGAAGAGCTGTCTATATATGGATATGCTATTATAGATATTGACATCAAAAGGAATGAGAAGTTCATTCGAGGACTGAGGCCCAAGCTTACTAGAATGACCATGACACATGTCTATGATCCTTGTAATATAGTGGTGGAGATGGTCATTCGCCGTGAGGAGTTACTTGCTGATTTAGCTAAAGAGAAGACAGTGGAAACTCAGGGTTCCCAAGGGAAGAAGAGGAAGTTCTATAAAAAGAATGGAGCCCAGAAGGGCGATACTACCAAGAAGTCAAAGGCTCAGGTAGTTTGCTATAAGTGTGACAAGAAGGGTCACTTTGCTAATGAATGCTGGTTGGTAAATGGGAAGAAAGCTGCAAGTAAGAAGAATGTGAAATGCATCAACTATGATCAAGTTGGGCATTACAAGAATCAGTGTCCAGAGCCAGTTAGGGAGGACAAAGGAAAGGTCTTTGCTATTGGATCAGCTAGGCCTACTGCAGCTGATAAAGGAAAGACTATGATGTAAGGTATGCTTTTGATTCAGAGTATTTCAGTTAGAGTATTTTTGATACCGGTGCATCACATTCATTTATATCTCAGTGTTTGGTTGATAGATTATGCTTAGAACCCACCTACCTAGTTACTTCCTTAAGGGTTGCGAATCCAATAGGGGGATATGCAACTTTAGGGTTAAGATGTGACCAGATAGAACTTGATTTGTTGGGTCATAAATTAGCATGCAGTTTGTATGTTATTGACTTCGTAGATTTCGAAATCATTTTGGGTATGGATTGGTTGAGTAGGTATGAGGCTAGAATATTTTGCTAGGATAAGAAAATATCACTGAGACACCCTGATAGTCATAACCGAGTGATATTCTCAATAGAGAATACTTATCGGAGTGTTAGTGCTATGATTAATGCTATGGAGGTAGGAAATGAGTTAAGTCGGGATTGGGTAGAAAGAGAGTTTGCAAATGTCTTTGAGCTAGTCACTGGACTACCCCCGAAAAAAGCTGTTGAGTTTAGAATAGATCTTGTGCCAGGAGTTGAACCTATGAGTGGACCACCTAGCAGGATGACACCAACTGAGATGAAGGAATTGATGGTGCAGCTAGTAGATCTAGAAGGAAGGAATTTTATTAGACCAAGAAGTTCACCTTAGGGAGCGGCCGTGGTGTTTGTGAAGAAACCGGATGGGTCGTTAAAGAAGTGCATTGACTATCGTAAGTTAAACGAAAGGACCGTTAAGAATAAGTATCCTTTGCCAATAATAGATGATATGATTGATCAGTTGAGTGGAGCCAGAGTGTTTTCCTAGTTGGATTTGGTGACTAGTTTCCATCAGTTAAGAGTGACGGAGAACAGTATTCCTTTGACAGCATTTCGAACTAGGTATGGTTCATATGAGTGGTTGGTGATGCCATTTGGATTAACGAATGCACCTGCCTTGTTTGTGGATTTAATGAACCAGGTTTTCCAAGAGTATTTGGATAGGTTTGTGTTGGTGTTTATAGATGACATTCTAATCTACTCTAGGGATGAGAGAGAGCATGAAGTTCTTCATCGAGCGGTACTTAGATGCTGAGACAGAATCAGCTAAAGGCGAAGTTTACCAAGTGTCATTTCTTGAAGAAAGAGGTAAAATTTCTTGGTCACATGGTTTTAGAGAAAGGATTGTCAGTCAATCCAGATAAGATCGAAGCCGTGAATAATTGGAAGAGACCAGAGATGGTGATTGAGGTCAGGAGTTTTCTTGGACTTACTGGCTACTACCCGAGATTCATTAAGGATTTGTCACGAATAGCAGCACCCTTAACTAAGCTAACTAGGAAGGAAGTGAGATTTGTTTGGTCCGATAAATGTGAGGAGGCATTCCTTAAGTTAAATAATTTGTTGACCAATGCACCCGTGTTAGTAGTTCCAGACGAAAACCAAGGATTTGTGGTGTATACTGATGCATTCCAGACGAAAACCCGTGAGGAGGCATTCCTTAAGTTAAATAACTAGCAGGTTAGTTATAAAGTTATTACTTTAAATAGCAACATTTCAGCCTTTAATTCAGAAAAACGTGTTCCGCCTCAATTAACAGCCCTTTCGACTCTAATGATTCCACCCCTTCCTAGTCGAAACCAATTTAGTCGAAACTATCATAGTCAAAACCAATACACAAGGCATCACCTAGTGGTGCGCAGTGGACTGGAAGGATGGCGGAAGCCTTGGTGTCAAAAGGTAAGCTTCTGATGGGGTCGAAACCTTGCTTTGTTTCAAAGTTAAAGTCCTGCCTTGTTTTATTTAAAGCTTTCGACATAGTCAAAACACATGCTTTCGAAAAGGGTTTTATAAATGGCTTTCGAAGAAGGTTGCTGTAATATGTAAAGAAGTGTAGCTTTCGAAGGGGTGCCTATTTCTTTAAATAAGAAGCTTTCGAAAGGGTAGGTTCTGACCTAGTCGAAACCTAGCCGCTATTTACCTTCCGAAATATTGAAGTCGTCAATACCTTCGAAAGGTTAGTCTTGTTTTTACCTAGGTTAAGCCGCTTCATAATTTCTTTCGAAAGGGGTTGAGGATTTCGAAGGTATTAGAGTCGGAAGGGGGTTTCGACTTTGTCCTTCGAAGTTTTAATTTTAAAGGTCTTTGCTTTCGAATTAGATGGTTCCGACACCATCAACTTTTCCCCAAATTTATTTTAGTTGGTTTCGAAAGAGATACTTTCGTATATAACCATTTTGACCCAAATGATGTTTTTAAAGAGTAAACTCAATGCTTTCAAAAGGGTATTTTATTTGTTTCGAAGCTATGTTTTAAAGAATATTTTCTTGGTACCTTCGAAAGGTTTCATTGGTTTAGAAAGGTATATACTTAGAGTTTTTGAAAAGAGGTTTTCTATGCTTTCGAAGGAGGTCATCCAGGGGTTTCGAAAGTGATGTTTTAAGGTTTCAAAACAAATGACCCATTCTCATTTTTAAGGAAAAACCATGGAATAAAAAAAGATTTTTTGGAAATGTTATTCACATAGTTATTAACCCATAACTGTATTTTGGGGAAAGGACAGAATAACAAGCTAGGTTGACCTTGTAGTGAATATAACTTAACAGATGTTAAAATCTTAATTAAAGATATTGGCGGGGCCAATAGGTTTACAGTAAACCCATGAAAACTGTATGATATTGGCAGAGGCCAATAAGTTCATAGTCAGCCCATGAAAACTATGATTTGATACTGGCGGGGCTAGTAGGTTTGTAGTTAGCCCATGAAAACTATATCCGGATTAAGATATTAACAGTCAATAGGTTCCTAGTTAGCCCATAAAAACTAGGAGAAGAGATAAGATATTGAAGTTAGCAATAGGTTCTTAATGATCTCATGGAAACAATGATATTGGACAGATAGCATATAAATGTTTAACAGGTTAATAGTAATCCTAGAAACTATAATTGAGACAAATAGTCAAAATGAATGGGGATGGATAATCCAGACTTGATTAACTTGTTTTGCATATCATCATAAAGTTTTTTTTGTAATACTATGTTTTAACCATTGTGGATGCAGGAGCACAGTATATAAATGTTTTAGGATACTAGTGAGGGGAAAACCCGCTTCGCTAAGCGGCGTGGTCTCACCGGATATCTAAATGGTTTGAGATGGTAAATTATTATTCATACAAGTCTTTATGTCTGACTCGAAGTTTTTGTTTTCCCCTTAAACTCTTTGGTACTCAATTGATTTTGAGTAGGTTGAGAGTTAAGGTTTCCAGGTGTTCTTTTAGACGAATAAATCTTCCGAGGACGTGCAGGAGGCAAGTTTGTTATTAGAGTTCTTTTATTTCCACTGCGTGTTTTGTTGGTAAAGGCAAATTGTTTTCTGGCCTATCTATATACTTTGATCTACCAAGGGGGCATCTTCATATGTCGCTCTTTGCCTATTTTGTAATAATTATATGTTATCTGAACGTGGTCTGCGAATTGGGATTATGTAATCAATTTGTAATATTTTGAAATGGAATGTGGAATTTGTCTGCTGTTTAAATTTTTCCATATTCTTGTGTTTCTGTGTATCAATGTATCTAATGTTGCCGTATTTGGTCGCCATAGATTAATAACTATGGATGACTGCAGCATCCATAGTCGTTAGTTTTGGGCCTCCAGGTAGAGGGATGTTATAGATTGCTAGATCAGACTGCCCATTAATATTACATTATATACAACCCAACAGAAATACAAATATAACTACTAGATGCTGGGAGGACTCCTGCTCAATCCTACTTCAAAATGCTTCTCTAAACCTGACTACTCAGCTACTCAAAAAAAATTAAGTACCCGAGAGCTTAGGGAAAAGAGAAATAAACTCTGGGTCAGGAATGGGTCTGGTGTGAGTAAAGCATAAAGTTTAACTTTATAAAAACTTTTAAAAAAAAGTATCTCATAAGACCACACTGCACATAAACACAAATGAGTTTTTACCTTACGATAACCAAAACATTTTATATTAAAATCACCTGATATTATCATAATGTCTAGATTTAAAGTAAAATATAGAATCTTAGCCGAAATTGTTACAGTAATTAAATTTCAGCATACTAGGCTCTACAACCAAAAATAGAAGGCTCGTAGTGGATAATGGATTCCAACTATGAAAGGGTAAGGGTCTACCCGCCGAATCCGTACACCTCTAGATAAAAGTACGGAAGGCTACAACACATTGCACCTCTGCTACTCAGGACTGGCACTACCCACTTCTCGAGCAGCACCGAATATGATCACCTCTTGGTTGAGATCAACAAACATACAATAGGAACCCGAAGCATACATGGATATCGCCCTAGGTTTGGGATGATCATACCCTACTTGGGTGTGACCCCCTTAGCCCTGCCACGTGTCCCTACTTTATTCATTTCCCAGGTTTAAGGCTCGAAGAGGCCACACTCTTAATATTTCCTCCTAGCAAACCATATTAGAATGCTAATATTGCCCTCCAGGCAACCAATGCAGTACTAGCATTCAACCATACGAGTTGTTCCAGGATCGAACAAACAATCACAACTTACTACCTTCCATATTGGAATTACCCTCAGGAAGAATAGTATAGCTCCATAGCATACTTCATAACAATCCAACATGACGTTATTAGTTTTGAATGGTTCGGAATAATTATATTATCAGAAACTGGCATCTCCAAAGTAAGCTATAATTCCGGCTAACTCAATTCCGGTTCTCTTAGAAGTATGCAAATGTATTCGAGTCTTTACCGAGGAATTCGAACTTACAACCATACTTCCTGAGTTAAAACAGGTCAAATGATCAATAGCAAAAAATCCGCTATTTAAAGGTGATTATTCAAGGTTAATATATGGATAAAAAATACTTAATTAAATGTGAAACATTCATGGAAATTAAGTCTCCCATATCTATCACGTTTCCGACATTTCGACCTTATCATACCCCTTGCCTAGAGATAAACTCTAGATCTCACAGGTAGACGATCAGCTTAATTGTCGGCTTTTAATGCTAGCTATGGAATAAATTACTTCCCATACGTGTGACACCACATTACTTGGGTTTGATATTTGTTTAAGGTTACTTAAAGGTAAACGACATAGAAAGCTCTTGATTAAAACATTTGAAAATAGAAAGCACCTTCGGAAAGAGAATAGATCAATATTTGAAATCAATTGATAATTAAAACTCCTAATCTTTATGAATTAGTTAAGTAATCAAATTTAAACCTTCGTTAAATAGTAATTAAATCCTAATCAAAGCTTGGTTATCCTTAATCAGAAATTAATTAGCATTAAACGCTTTTTAAATAATAATTAATAAAATAATAAATTAATTAATCCTTAGTTAAATAATTAATTAATAATTAACTTCAATTACTTTACTAATCATGATTAACTTAATTGATGAACAGTTAAGTATAAACAACCTTTATTAACTAGTGATTAGTGCTAATTACCTTAATTAATCAATTAATCATTAAATATATTAAATTAAAACTTACTAGTTACCTTCAATTAACTTAATTAAAGTTAGAAAAACATTTACTATAAATTTCTAAGCGTAAACACTTAAATATTGTAAATTAGTTCGTTTTTTACGAACTGCGCGTATAGCAACTATCACTATACGGACCCGTAATTCTAACTTTTTGAAATTTGATTTCTAAGTTATAAAAAACTTCAACTTTGAACCCTTATTTCCTTTAACACATAAAAATGAACCTTTGGATGCAAAACTAATGTTCAAAACTTGAAAACGTTTCACTTTTGAAAAAAAATTCAAACCTTTGACAAAAGTGGATTTCTACGTCGCTTTTGGTTAGCTAATCGCTAACTACGTGTCACGAACCCATATGCAACAAATAATCCATTTCAAAAACTATACCACAATGTATATCATAAGATTAACATAAGCAATAATATTTTTTTCACAATCGCTAACTAAATTTTTCCCAAAATACAAGATAGAGACTTTCTTGCCTACTCAAACTTCGGCTTACACAATTATCACCAAATCATTACATAATCAAGTACACATCATATATAACACTCATACACCAATATACATCATAAATTTTCTAACTTTAATAAAGTTAACTGATTGTTTAAAAAGCGTTAACTTTACTCACCATACGAGCTAAAACAAGGTCGAACTTTACTGGAATTCGAACACGACCTAAACGAGCCTCCTAGCTTTGGAATTTTTGGACTTTGGGTGCTAAAATGGGTCAATATGGCTTAGCCTAGGGGGTTTAGGGGGATTGGCCAACAAAGAAATGAGGTGAAGAGGTATTGTCTTGGTGGATATGAAGCTTAGATGTGGATAGAAGTGATTCAGAGTTGTTTTGAAGTGGTTTTAGTATATTTTGAACTAGTTTCTTCTTGAAATATTTTTCTAAGAAGCCATTAGAATGGATAGGAGCAAGAAGAAAAGAAATGAATAAAATGGGGAAAGGAATGTAAATGAATTTTTGGTGAAGATGATGGGGTATTTATAGGCTAGAAAAATGGGTAAAAGACTAAACTACCCTTTTGTATTAAATAATATATATGCATGCATGCTACACCATATCGCTTTACCTTCCTAGTATATATTGCCCCCCTCTACCTCCCTAAATCATGTAAGTAAAGCCATGAGTGTGTACTTGAGATAAGGAGGTATGTATGTATATGTATAAAAGTGTGTAAATACATATATGTTTATATTTTAACCATAACTTGTCTTTTCATAATTATATATATATATATATATATAAGTTAATATATTTTTAAGTGAGATTTATTATCACTAATTATATCATTTAAATGTGTGTACATGGTGCACAAACGTGCACAACGTTTTCGACAACTTTCCGGTGTCGAAAGGACGAAATTTCAAAAAACGTTCTTCAGTCACATTTTCTATTTTTCTATGAACTATCTATATTGGTAAACAAAACAAACTATTTTATCATCATTAATAAATAATTAAAATAGGTTTATTTTTTAATAAAAATCCATTTATTCATTATTTAAAATATATTTAAATAACCTATATTAAAGTGGTAAAATTCTGGGTTGTTACACTCTTCTCCTCTTAAAACAAATTTCGTCCTGAAATTGGTTAACTAAGGTAAACAAAAAATAAACCCAAAATTTATATATCATGAAATTCATACAAAGAATATACACTAAGCATTCATAGTAATACAATACATACACTATAAAACAAACAACCAAAGACTATCTTAACAACAACTCCGGATAGGCTTCCCCCATATGATCCACCGTCTCCCAAGTACAATCTCGAGGATCCTCGCTCCACTAAACCTTTACCAGCTTCACCACTTTATTCCATAACCTTTTCTCATCTTGGTTAATAATATGAACCGGATGCCTAATCACAGTTAGATTCGACTCTATCTCCAAATCATCTAGAACTGATGATTCCACAATCAAAGATGGGTCAAGAACACTTTTCCTTAAATGGGATACATGAAAAACATTATAGCCCTGACAAATTTTCCGGTAACTCAACTCTGTAAGACAATGGTCCAATCCTTTCTATCACTTTAAATGGTCCAATGTACCTTGGTGCCAATTTTCCAGCTCTTCCGAATCGAACGACTCCTCTAATTAGAGCTATCTTTATAAACACAGAATTGCCAACTCCAAACTCTAAATCCCTTCTTCTTTTATCAACATAACTCTTTTGCCGATCCTGGGCCTCTTTCATTATTTTATTAATCAATGCAACTTTTTAGCAGCCTCTTGTATCATGTCTAGCCCAAGTACTAATCTATCACCCGTCTCTACCTAACATGTCGGTGATTTGCACGGACGTCCATAGAGTGCTTCGTAAGGTGCCATGCTAATGCTCGCTTGGTAACTATTGTTGTAGGAGAACTCAACCAAATGCAGGTGATCTTCCCAAGATCCACCAAAATCAAGAATACAAGCCCTCAAAAGATCTTCCAGAATCCAATTCACCCGCTTCGTCTATTCGTCGGTTTGGGGTGATCGATGGTACTTAAGCTCAATTTAGTTCCTAGAGTTGTCTATAGTGACTCCCAAAACTGACTAGTAAATATAGGGTCTCGATCTCTTACCATACTCATGGGGACTCCATGTAACCCGACTATCTCTCTGATATATATTTCGGCTAACGAAGTTGCGGTCCTTTGCTGGTTTCACTGGGATAAAATGTGTGCTCTTCGTTAGCCGATCCACGATAACCACACTCCTTCATTTCCTTTTCTGGTTCTGGGAAACCATCAATAAAATCCATTGATATCATTTCCAATTAGGTATTTCCAAGGGTTGTAATAGTCCGGCTGTCTTCTAATGTTCACCTTTGATTATTTGAAAGTTCGAACATCTGCAAAATAAATCGAGATATCCCTCTTCATCCCATTCCACCAAAACACCCGCTTAATATCACGATGCATTTTAGAAACACTTGGATGAATACTCAATTTTTATCGATGACATTCTGTCAAAACTTCCTGCCTCGGGCCATCGACATTTGGAACACACAATCGTCCGTTCATCCTTAAAGTACCTCGACTATCCATCTTAAAATCCGAACATCTACCCTCTTCAACACTTTGAATTAACCTTTCCAGTATCTCATCCTTCCTCTGATTCCTCATAATCCTTTCTTGAAGTGTCGGGGTGACCTTTAAAAGAGTCAAAATAGCATTCCTGCTTAAGGCATCCGCTACCACATTAGCCTTTCTAGGATGTATAGAATGTCCAAATCATACGCCGCTAGAAATTCTAGCCAACTCTATTGTCTTAGATTCAGGTCCTTCTACATGAAAAGGTACTTTAGGGACTTGTGATCCATTAAGAGTTCAAACCTTTCACCCAGCAAGTAGTGCATCCACATCTTCAATGTAAAAACTATAGCTAACAACTCCAAATCATGCATCACATAATTCTTCTCGTGAGGTTTTAACTGTCTACTTGCATAGGCTATCACCTTCCCATGCTGCATAAACACTACACCTAAACCCACTCTACTAGCATCGGTATAAACCGCCAGCCCTTCACCTCCATCAATAATTGCCAAAACTGGCGCACTACTCAACCTTTCCTTCAACTCAAGAAACGTGCTCTCACACTTTGCGTCCATTCAAATTTTACATCTTTATTTGTCAGCTTAGATAATTGTGAGGCAATCTTAGAATAATCCTTGATAAATCTTTTGTAATATCCTACCATCCCTATAAAGCTTCTCACTTCCGTGGGAGTTTGGGGTCTCTTAAAGTCCCTAACAGCTGCTACCTTGGTCGGATCCATTGAAATTCTGTAACAACCTGAATTCTAGTGGTCCGAATTTTTCGTAAAAATTCTAAAACCCATGCCCACCGAAGCCCGAGTTGGGTATCTAGTATCCAGCAAATAGGCAAAGACAAATATATCAGAGCTCAATAATTTATCTCACAGCGGGATTGACTAAAATATGATAGTAAGTAAATACTCACCCAAATAATACACATTCTAAGCAAGTGTCATAAAGCTGAGAATTCTTTGCGATCTACCTAACCTGTAGGATGTTATGAGGAGGGGGTCAGAACAAAAGTTCTGGTGAATGAATAAATTATATACTTCTAGGCTTAATTCTACATATATCGTTTTATTTCCATTTACTCTTATATTAGATTCATTAGGTTACAATATTCTTGCCTCTGTTCGTGAACCATGCTCATCTACTCCATAGTAGGTTAAAAGCTAATAACTAATATATACATATATGTAGCTATATGCCCAATGACCATATTGGTCCTAGGTACCACCCATGGTACCTTCCGTATCCTCCTCGAAAAGGGCTCCATCGTCTTACTTCGAGAGCATTCCATAACTACATCTGTAAAGGACTGCTTCGTAAGGCCTACAATACAGATGCTCCATCGTCTTGCTCTGTAGCTATATATGTAAAGTACTGTTTCGTAAGGCCTACAATATAGATACTCCATCATCTTGCTCCGTGAACGTTTCGTAGCTACATCTGTAAAGGACTGCTTCATAAGGCCTACAATACAGATGCTCCACTACTTACTGTGAAAACGTAAATCGCAACCGCACTAGTCTATGCCAGTGCTCTGACATCCACAATGTACCACCCGATGCGTACATTGAGGACTACGTAATCGTTTTGTCTACTATCTGAATCCCGCCAACAAGGTCTACCTTGTACGGAATTCGGTCGGGGATTTTCTATTTCTGTAAAGGACTACTTCGTTAGGCCTACAATACAGATATTCTAGTTGATCTGTCTCTTTTTCATCGTGGCTATGGCCCTATGCAGCCACCACTCAACTAACCGAAAGACTCTTAAAGAGTTAAGTGATCATTACCTACTACAAACAATCTAACATCAAAATGGTGGTGCCCCTCATCCAATGTGTCGATAGTGAAAGAATCATTGGCATGTTGGTTTAACTCTAATCTTTCTCGAAATTGCGCTTGGCCTTGATGCTGGTCGATATCCGCATGCGACTATCCTTAAACTTACTTGCAAGTACTGGACATACGAATACCCTACTCCGAACACCAAACCCTTCTGACTGCTTACAAAGGTCTGCTTCGTTAGGCCTACAATGCAAATGCAGTCAAGGCATACTCTCTTGATGGAACACCTACTGCCTCCGGGGGTGCAACTTCGTTAGGCCTACCCAGAGGGCCATCCTAGAGTATCCTCATGTCCTGTTGAAACCTAGTACTTCCTTGAAGCCCAAAAATACTAAGTTGGACGTGCTTCTCCATTTCTAAAATCCATGATGAACTTCTTCGTTAGATGATTCATCCTTTGGGCTGCTCCAAACGCATCTCAATTCTTTTATTAGACCCTAAGTCTAATCTTTTAATTTGCATTTAGTTTACTTTTTTATTATGTTGGCTACTTATTTACCTAATTAGCATATTCTTGCCCTCGTCTCACCTCTATCGATTGTGAGATTTCCATTTATTTAATAGGGAATGCTGTTGGTATGAGCCACATTCATTATCATACTTATTTAACTTTATATAAATCTTAAGTTCATTAAAATAAGCCTCTTTTATCATTCCTGCTTATTTTCTTATTGACTTAATATAAATTATTTAATTAAGCTTCCACCATTATTATTGCTCATTAATATATTCAAAGTCTCAAAATAAGCTTTTCTGTCCTTATTAGTTAATTATAACCTATGTTATAATTCTACCTGTAATTGTCATTTTCTCTTCTTTTACAGTCCGTACATAATTCCAGCATTTCTTTTATGTTCTAATCTGCCTTCTTTTATTATGATATAGAATATTCTTTTATTCTCTTATATTATATGATTCACTTATCATAATAACTATCTTATTAAATAGTCTGCGCAGTGAATGCAGACCTAGGTTCATTATCGTTTACAGCTTCAAGTTCTTATCTAATAATTTACTTGATTCATGTCATACTTTGCTTTATTATCTTCTATTCTAGGAAGTAATTCTATTTTGTTTGGTTGGTTGTGAAAACTATATTTAAAAATCCATTTCCATATTTTAATATTATATGATACTATAAACAATAATCTGTAACTGCTAGATATTTCTTTTACTGTTTTGGAATAGTGTAAAATACAGTGGTTTCTCTATTTTACACTAATTCTCTTTTCTTTCTTTTATTCTAGCAATTACGGTCATTGTTGTCTTTTAAATATTAAATTATAGAAATGTATCCTATTTTCTAAACAAACCAATTAACCTTTTAGTTACTTCCAAATCCAGTTATTAGATTAATTAAATTTTCTCATTTTAACGTAGTTTATTACAGTGATTCCATTCCTCAAACTTTTATTATTTTACATCTTATTTCCTTCATTCCAGTATTCTTAATTATTTAATTCGTATTTACGTTTAATCTATTCTAATCCATACGCGAAAAAAGAGGAGAAAATAGAAGAAGAATGTTGCTTGCGTAGAAATCCAAAACGTAGAAACAGATGTAAATAAATACCAATACTGTAAATAAACTGTAAATTCCTTATAGTTCAGCATAACTTAATTAATAGGATTAATTATTGAATAAAATTATCTAAACGGAAATTTAACGATAATATATCTTAAACTTAAAAGATATATAAATAAATCCACTCCCATTGCTAGCTTTACAAATCTCCCTGTTTTTATTTCAAATTTGTCCCTAACATTTATATTCACCTCCCTTGTAATCCCTATTTAGAATTACAAACAATATATTTACAGATCTATAATATTTGAAAGAGAAAAGGAAGAGATTTGGATTAAAAATAGCAAATAAAACTCAGATCTAGGGTTTTACCTTTGACATAGCCTTCTGATTTGAACCAATTCCTAATTCCCTAATTAATTCTATTCTCTTTCTATTTAGGTCTAAATTCGTGTCCAAAGCAAATCGTAGAAATAGCGGCTTAAGAAGACTTGGAGGTAGAGCCAAATTTAGCGATTATCAGACGACCTATTTGAATCACTGATCGTGATGAGAAACGATTAAGAAGGAAGGTGGTAAGGCTAGTTAAAGTTCAATGGAGTGGTGATGTTGAGGATTACACATGGGAAATAAAGGATATAATGAAAAAGGAATATCCCAAGTTTAGAATTGAAGAATGAACTGTATCGTTATAGTGTACTCACCACCATTAGTGTTGTCACTTATTCATACTTTTGTATATATTCTGTCATATCGAATATATTTTCATTTTGAACTATACTCTCTTATCTTAATTTTGGGGACAAAATTCTTTTAAGGAAGAGAGTCTGTAACGACCCGTAAGTATATTGCTATAAATAAATGATCGTTTAGCCTTATCGATATAGCAAAAATTTTGTAAATAATAATAATTATTAATTTATATGGTTTTATAAATAAAATGTGATCACTTTTATTAGTTAAGAATAACAGGAAAATTTATTTTCAAAATTTGTTGATCTATTCTCTTTATTTCTTATCACTCTCTATTTATTTGCACATATATTGCTTACATATTCTCTACCTATCATAATCAAAATTTTATTTTGGTTAAACCACTTCCTATAACTCAAAGTACTCACATTCACATACTCAAAGGAAATCATAGGAAGAATTGTACTATTAGTCAAAATACGTGTTATTTGGAACACAAGGTTATCAGAGAAATACTTTTTGTACTAGTCTATTCCTCTGGGCGAAGCGAGGGTTATTTGGTCAAATGAAATACCGAAGGAGAGCTTCGGGACTGGACGTAGGATGGGAGGTCCGAACAAGTATAAAATATATGGTGTGATTGCTTTTATTATTTACCTTCTTTATATTTGGTTATTATTCTCTGCTTAGTGTAATTTGTACCATACACTCTCATACTTACATATACAAGCTACATTATATAAAGATCTTATAACGACTTTCATTTGGTATCATAGTTAGTGTAATTTGGTTTTTTTATAATGACAAAGGGGGAGAAATATTTGCATATACATAGGGGGAGATAATATGCATATACATAGAGGGAGATAAAATTAAGCACAAGTTATTATTATAACTAACTATTGTATAGTTGTCATCATCAAAAAGGAGGAGAATGTTAGAACCTCCATTCCTTGGTTTCAATGACAACAACTATACAATCACATATATTATATCTTATCAAGATTATAGGTATATACTACAAGAGATCGTCATGTTCAAAGATATCAAGACTCGAATACAAACAATGACTTATGGACCATGCTATGATTAGTAAGGTTATAAAAGTGTATTAAGAGTCTTAGAAAAACATTATAAGGTCTCCTTAAGTATAAATATGCACACAAAAATTCATATATTCAACATTGGCATATAAAAACTATGATATTCAAGTTTGGCCATCCACAAACGTCTGTGGGAAAGCCACAAACGTTTATGAATATTTTTAGGAATTTAATTCCTAAAGCCACATATGTCTGAGGTTTTCCTATAGACTTCTGTCATATAGCAACTGCTCCATTCTGAAAGGATGCTTCATTTCATATTGAATAATAGCATCCCTTCTTCAACGGTTGCAATCATTAAAGCAAATAGATTTTATTTTAAATAGTAATAACTCCTCATATGCATCTACTCAAACCTATATATACTTCAAAGATTGAGAATTGAACTAACTATTCTAATCTATTCTCTTTATTTCTTATCACTCTCTATTTACTTGCACATACATTGCTTACATATTCTCAACCTATCATAATCAAAATATTATTTTGGTTAAACCACTTCCTACAACTCAAAGTACTCACATTCACATACTCAAAGGAGATCATAGGAAGAATTGTACTATTAGTCAAAATCCGTGTTATTTGGAATACAAGGTTGTCAGAGAAATACATTTTGTATTAGTCTATTCCTCCGGGAGAAGCGAGGGTTATTTAGTCAAAGGAAATACCATTAGGGAGCTTCAGGATTGGACATAGGATGAAAGGTCTGAACCAGTATAAAATATCTAGTGTGATCGCTTTTATTATTTACCTTCTTTATATTCGGTTATTGTTCTCTGCTTAGTGTAATTTGTGACTTACACTCTCATACTTACATATATAAGTTGCATTATATAAAGATCCTATAGCGACTTTCACCCCCTCCCTCCTAGGCCATGTTGTAGGGTACGTAAGGTATGTCATAGGATTTGTATATATATACATATAAATGTGTTTATGTGTATATATACGTCTTTTATAACATAATTTGTCACATCCATTTTTATGCTTAATTAAATATGTGTTAGTATGTAAATAAGAGTATTTTATTATTATTAATTCTATCATATATATGTGTGCATGATGCATCATGTGTGCACAACGTTCCCAACGACTTTCGGGTGTCGAAAAGTCGAAATTTTGGAAAACGTTCTTCGATCACATTTTCTATTTTTATTTGAAATATCTGTGTTGGTAAAAAAAATTTGAAAAATATTTTATCATCATTATTAAATAATTAAAATAGGTTTATTTTCTAATAAAAATCCATTTATTGATTATATAATATATTTTTAAATAGCCTATTTCAAAGTGGCAAAATTCTAGATCGTGACAATTCTATTTTACCATTATTTATTATTATTTAAA
Source organism: Allium fistulosum (assembly GCA_030737815.1). NCBI lineage: Eukaryota > Viridiplantae > Streptophyta > Magnoliopsida > Asparagales > Amaryllidaceae > Allium > Allium fistulosum. The sequence continues at coordinate 1,114,525,083 of CM060904.1, forward strand.
AGAGTTATATTTTAATTATAAAACCTATTATTTTAATATTTAAAATTTATTAAATATTTGCAAATCAATGCAGTAAAATTTCCGGGTCATTAGATAACTTTGGTTGAGCCCTAGGTTATGCCATGCGACCTCACGTTCGCATCCATTCGCCCGTTCGTTCGTCCGTTCGGCCCCTTTTAGATGTTTGATTGATTTTAATGCTCCAATTCATATTGATTTCAATGAAAATTTTGGAGTTTTGATTATGAATTTGCAAATTCGTCTTGGAGTTTTGATTCTATAGGAATGCTCTGTGGATACATGAGATTGCACACAAGTTTTATCGCACTATTTCAGCTAGAATTTTCAAAAGAATGATTTTCAATCCAAAACATTTTCTCAAATTGTTTTAAGTATGAATATATTTTCTATAAAAGATATTTGGAATATTTATATATATATATATAATATTTATTTATAATAATAATGGTTTTAAAGTTGATTTTGAACAGTAGTTTAAAATTGTACTTATATATATATATATATATTAGCAAGGGCTTTCCAACCTATATATATGTATGTATATATTTTAGCAAGGGCTTTCCAACTTATATATATTGGCAAGGGCTTTCCAACCTATATATATATATCCTAGCTTATAAAGCTTACTTTATAAGAGTGTTTTTAAAGTAAACTATTTCTATGAAATTGGACGTTATCAACTGAATGAGAAGGTGATTTAAACAGTTTAATAAAACGAATGATATGGAACGCTCTTGTTTGTTTTACTGGTTAATTCCTAGACTTGTTCGATTGAGCCATTTATACACATGAGTGGAGTTTACTAGCTTATAGTAAATGTTTAGGTAAACCCAGGTGGTATGGGACATACGGTTGTTACTTATTCGTTACTATTTGGGAGTATATGACACTCTTATCGACGAGTTTATGACTCCCCCTTGGAGTTCTATAAGTCTTGCACCTATCTTGGAGTTTTTATAGGTCTTGTACCTATCATGAAGTTTTATAGCTCTTGCACCTATCTTGGAGTTTTTATAGGTCTTGTACCTATCATGAAGTTTTATAGGACTTGTTTCTATCTTGGTGTTTATAGGTCTAGCACCTATCTTAAAGTTCTATAGGATCTCGCCTATCTTGAAGTTACTATGGGAATCTTACCCATCTTGGAGTTTTATAGACACATACGTCTATCTTGAATTTACACATGTGTCGGTGAATTTACTCACCAATCTTAGAGTTTTGACGCCTTCCCCCTTTTATGTGATTTTTGGATTTCTATTGATGATTTCTAGATTGTATGTTATTTGTGCCATCACCAAATAGTTTCAAGGATTTTTCTTTTAGAAGTTATCTTGTGTTTTGATATTTGGTGATTTCATTCTTGGAGTTTATTGAAGCATTTCTGATGTTTGCCAATACTTGGCTTTGTGTTTATATTTGAGAACTTGTTCCTTTCATCCATTATTTATCCTGCTTAACTCATTCATTATAGTCTAGATGACCCATTTATTATTTTATAATACTTGGGTCAGACTAAGATATTTTAGGTGCTCCAATTTGATAGTTCTAGAGAAGTTCTCACTCCAGTTATCTAATTATCATTCATCTTGCCTTCATCTTGTATATGTGTACATATTCATGTAGTGTTACATCTTATATCAAGTATAAACCCATTTAAATGTTCATATCTGTATCTACGTGATGTAGTACTTGTATATTTCATAGTTCGTAGTGACCATAATTTTGTAGTCGACTTTATGTACTTATTCAAGTTGATCAGCTTGTATATATTTATATTCTGCTGTGTATATCCTGTGATTTGTGATTTATATTTATCATACATTGTTCTGAATTATTATTATAGCCACCATAGTTTTGTTTTAAGCCTGGACTGCATACTTGATTCCACTTGAGAAGAAAAAAAATTATACAACACCTAAATTGACGTATCAATGTTTTCTCAAAGCAAAATTCATGGATGGTCCCTCCTAACCAACCCTATTCTCTGCACTAATAGACAGTATTACTCAGTAGTACCCTTTGTAGTGCAAGTCTCGTGGTGGGGCATCACTGCTTGGTATCAGAGCTGAGTTTAGAACAAAAGTTGATATAACAGACAGAAATCTTGACCCATGTGAGTCTTAGAGACAATACATTAGGGGTTCTTGGCATAGATTGTAGGAATCATTCCCTTTAAAATAAGAAAGTGTCTTTTGGGATTCTTGAACGTTTTCCTTCGGTTCCACTCTTTGATGTTCCTATTATCGAATCATGTGATACTTAAGCAATCTTTGATCTAATCTTATCCATTCTGAAAGTGTAGTTGGCTAGCAGTTGAATCACTCACTCTAGTATTGGGCAATCTTGCGAGACCAGTTAAGACATAGTACTTTGACCGCTCAGCAAATCATGAAGTTTGTTGTTGATCTTTTTATGATTAGAGTCGCACAGCGGAAGCAAATGGATTGTTCCACTGGGAATATTATCCAGTAAATTTATGACTATATGATTGGATGTTTATTTGCATAGGATTCTTAGTGACAATTCAAATTTAATTAAGAGATATCCCTCGATAATTAAAATTCTATTTGAAGGTTAATAGTTGAATCTTACGATATCTTCGTACTGGAAATCACAACAAGAGATACTGAATTTCTTAAATACAAAATAATCAAGGATCAAATCTTGTAATTATAAAAATTAATTGGAAATGGAGACAAGTTTTGGTATTTGATTACTAATTAACCAAAAATAAATGATTTATTATTTACTCTGAACAAAGGGTTTGGTTAAGAATTATTTTGATGCAATCATCACCTAATTAGGAAATACCATCCTATGGTTTTCTATAAGATGTTTAATTGTGATGATAATAAGCTTCTTATTATATGTATAAACTAGGCTATATAAAGCTATAAGTATTCTTCATTTTAAAATAGGCTTTTTGAAGTGTGTGTATATATATATATTTATATATGTTAAATTACCAGTTGGATGCTTAAGAATTCTGATCGAGACGTCTGGCCAACGTACTCGATGGGGATTCCTAAACATTAAAACGAGATAATTGAACATGCACTTTTACTAAAGTAAGTATTTTGGAAAATCATATTTTGGAAATATGTCAATTCAAGGAATAAAAATATCTTTGAAAACTAATGTGACTTAAAATAAAATGATAATTGGAAATACATACGAAGGTATGTCTATAATTATGTATATTAAAATTTTAATATGATATTTCTCTTCTATTGTTAAATATAAAAGTATTCCTATATTATTAGAAGGGTAGAATATCAATAAAGAAAAATTACATAACTAATAATTCAATAATAAACTTAAATTCTTAACCCTAGTGTTCACCTAGGACAATGGCGAGGCGATGTTGATTTCACAATCAACACCGCAGCCAATGATCAAGGCAATTTGTTATGAATAAATAGAGAGGTAACATTATGTGTTGTTTATGATATTTAGGAATTATTTTAAAATTTTGCTCTGAAAATGAATTAGATATAATGCATTGGATAGGCAATGAAGAACCATTATAATCTAAGTAAATACATATAATTTTAGATCCTTAAATAGCCAAACCAACAAAGCTAAATTAAAGCATGACACTTTATGTAAATCAATTGGCAACAAATTCTGAATGTTAAAAGGGGCAAACTTTTAAGCTTGGTTATAAGCTTAGGTTAAATAATATGAAAATTTGAGATACCATCTTTAATTGTATTTGAAGTAAAAATTTGTGGAAATAAATTTATGAATTAATTCATCTTTTGGATACTAATTTTGGTATTAAAAGAAGTTTTTGGTAATGCTTAGCGACACATATGTTATATACATTGACTCACTATTCAAACTTGTTACTAAGAAAGATAACTATTTAAACTTAAATAGTTAAGAGTTTCAAAGTATCATGAAAAGTTTAATGATGACTTTATAAATTAATTTATCTCTTGGATATTAATTAAAATATTAAAAGGAAATTGAATACACTCCAAAGAAAAGGATTTATTTCAAAATAAAAATAATCAGGGATTTGAAAATATTTTTGGTAATTTCAAAAGATGAGAAATTGTAAATGGAAATTACAAGGATGAGAAATGAGACCAGATCTATATTTTTGGGTTTTTACCCAATATAAGATTTGTTGAATATTGAGATAAGTAAATAATTAAGAGATTTGGAAATGTTATTTCTAAATTAAAATGGAGTTTGAGAAATTAAGGAAGGAGTTCATGTAAATGATTTTCTAATGGGAGAATTAATTTTGGAGACTTGGTTAATATAATAATAATTTCTTGGGAAGCTAATTCATTTATTTTTATCATAAAAGAAAAAGAAAATTTTTAATTAGCAAATTCTTGAGTAGGATAAAATCTAATTGGAGGATCCTATTGATTTATATACATACCATGCAACAAAGGTGAAGTGCATAGGTAAAATTAATGGTTGAACTTTAAGGGCTTTAACTACAAAAACCTCTTTTGGAAAATCTTCAAGTTTTCAAAACTTAACCTAATTTTGGAAATAACTAAAGGAAGTTTCTTTATTTGGGAAATAATTATTAAGAAAAGAAAATTGGGATTCCTTTGGTAAAAAGTAATCTACATTTCTTTATGAAATTTGTAGTATAAGACTATAAAAAAATTTCTCCCGATTTATCTCCTTTTTGAGCTCCAGGGCTATCGAGGAAATTTAATTAAAAAACATGAATACTTTAGAAGGAGTTGTAAAATTTGAGTCTTTCAGTTGAAGTCAATTAAGAGTTTACTAAAAATTTAAAAAGTAAATAATTTGTAATAAGGGTTTGTATGAATTTTGGAAAATAAATAATTTGTAATAAGGGTTTGTATGAATTTTTGGAAAATTTAAAAACCCATAAGGAAGAGTTTTTATGGTAAGATAAATCTATATTATGAATTTAGAAGTCATATCAAGGAGAAATCCTAGAATTAATCCACACCCTTGAACATGATTATAAGTATGTTAAAACATTAAGAATGTTAGGTGTTTTGAATAGAGAAAATACTTTTAGAAAATTGAGATGTGAAAACTAAGTTCAAAACTTATTCAAAAATTTATAACTAAGAACCTCTTTTCAATTATAACCTTTGTTTGATAGGATGAGGTTGAAATTTGTAAAATTATTTATCCTCTAAACAAGTTATAGGAGTAATCTATAGTGAGATCTAAGAATGAGATAATTAAGAAATCTTTGGAAGTAATAGATTATATAAATTTTGAGAGTTCAAACCAATCAATTGAGTTCGTCTTACACTAATAAATATATAAATGCATCTTATGGGAAATTAAATAGGGAGCTTCTACTAGTTTGAATATACATAAAATCTTAGAAATCTACCTCATGATTGTATTCTTGACTTGGTAGCGATAGGAAGATCATGTCTACCTTGATTGAATATTCCCACTGCTGATAGTTTCTAATCCGATATCGGTATGGCTCCTTTCAAAACTTTAGTTTGGGAGACCATATCGATCACTCTTTTGTTAGTTTAAGTTGGGGAAGGAAATTGATCTTATGTCCCGACTCTATTTTTGAATCTTTTAGAAAAATCTTGGAATCGGATATCAAATCTTTATTCATATTTCTTCCTTGATTGGATGATTGGTAATTCAGTCGATTAGGGATGGTAGCTCTTTGATATGGGACACTACCCAACCATTAAGTGCAGTGGCTCTATTGCTTACCAGGTTTCTTTACCAGTCTAGTCCTCTGGCATTCGTGGTGACCTTCATGTGTTTCAGCCTTGGAAACATTTTAGGAATTCCAATTCTATTCTTGAGCATAGAATCCTTGTTGCACCTAAGATCTCTTAAAATCTAACTTATAAACAGAGCTTATTCATTTTGTAGCCTCGAAGACTGAACGCCTTTAAAATATAGTCGTTATGCTCGTCAAGTCCTATGATCCGATAATCAGTAAGACTACCCTTGGCAACCAAAGAGTGCATCGAGCGAACGCCATTTGAGTTGTTTTCCTAAAACTCATTATGAGGAACATCTTATTTTGAATTATTCTTTGACTCATAGTTTAATTTCCTTTTGGAAAGAATATCACTTGCACTTTGTAATCGACTTTTCCCTTAAGGAAAATTGTGAGGACGCAATTTTTATAAGGGGGAATCTGTAACAACCCTGATAAAGATTACCTGAAAGTAAAAACTAAAATATGATTTAAACCCTCTTCATATAATCATGAATTGCATTCAATTGTTAGACCACTTTTATACCACATAATCATGAATTGTTATAATCAAGATTACCTGGAATCAAGATTACTTGGAATTGTTATACCACTTTCAGTTTGTTGAAACCCTCTTCACATAATAATGAAATGCATTCAATTATTGATGTTTTTATGCTTTCATGACTGCTAAATCAGTGTTCTAGGAGTCAAGGAGGTCATCGACGAAGAAACGAGCGACAATGGATGAATGGAGAGCCGCCGGCATCGCTTGGATTCAGCCCAGGCGCTGCCACCGGTCCACCGGTTTGACCAGACAAGTGCACCGGTCGTAACTTAGGCTGAGCCCCAGGTTACACCATGCGGCCTCCCGTTCACATCCGTTCGTTCGTCCGTTCGGCCCCTTTTGGATGTTTGATTGATTTTGATGCTGCAATTCATATTGATTTCAATGCAAATTTTTTAGTTTTGGTTATGAATTTGTGAATTCGTTACGGAGTGTCTATTCCATAGGAATCCTCTATGGATAGATGAGATTGCAAACAAGTTTTATCGCACTATTTCAGCTACAATTTTCAAAAGAATGATTCTCAATCCAAACCATTTTCTCAAATCATTTTAAGTATGAATATATTTTCTATAAAAGATATTTGGAATATTTATATATATGTAATATATTTATTTATAATAATGATGGTTTTAAAGTTAATTTGGAACAATGGTTTAAAATTGTACTTACATATAAATATATATATATATATTAGCAAGGGCTTTCCAACCTATATATATCCTAGCTTATAAAACTATACTTTACAAGAATGTTTTTAGAGTAAAATATTTCTATGAAATTGCACGTTATCAATTGAATAAGAAGGCGATTTAAACGGTTTAATAAAACGAGTGGTATGGAATGCTTGCGTTTGTTTTACCGGTTAATTCTCGAAGATGTTCGATTGAGCCATTTATACACACGAGTGTAATTTACTAGCTTATAGTAAACGTTTAGGTAAACTCGTGTGGTATGAGACACATGGTTGTTACTTATTTGGTTACTATTTTGGAGTATATGACACTCTTATCGATGAGTTTATGACTCCCCATTGGAGTTCTATAAGTCTTGCACCTATCTTGGATTTTTTATAGGTCTTGTACCTATCATGAAGTTTTATAGCTCTTGCACCTATCTTGCAGTTTTTATAGGTCTTGTACCAATCATAAAGTTTTATATGACTTGTTCCTATCTTGGTGTTTATAGGTCTAGCACCTATCTTGAAGTTCTATAGGCTCTCGCCTATCTTGAAGTTACTATGGGAATCTTACCCATCTTGGAGTTTTATAGACACATATGTCTATCTTGAAGTTACACACATGTAGGTGAATTTACTAACCAATCTTGGAGTTTTGGTGCCTTTCCCCCTTTTATGTGATTTCTGGATTTCTATTGATGATTTTTAGATTATGTGTTATCACCAACTAGTTTCCAAGATTTTACTTTTAGAAGTTATCTTGCGTTTTGATATTTGGTGATTTCATTCTTGGAGTTTATTGAAGCATTTCTGATGTTTGCCAAAACTTGGCTTTGTGTATATATTTGAGATCCTGTTCCTTTCATTTATTATTTATCTTGCTTAACTCGTTTATTATAGTCTAGACTGACCCGTTTATTATTTTATAATACCTATGTCGGACTGAGATATTTCAGGTGCTCTAGTTTGATAGTTCTAGAGAAGTTCTCACTCCAGTTATCTAGTTATCAGTTATCAGTTATCTTACCTTGTATATATTTATGTATTGTTGTATCTTATATTGAGTATAGACTCGTTTAAATGTTCATATTTGTATCCATGGGATGTAGTACTTGTATATTCCATAGTTCGTATTAGGCCATAAATTTGTCATCGACTTTATGTACCTATTCAATTTGATTAGCTTGTATCTATTTGTATTCTAGTGTGTATATTTTATGATCTGTGATTCTGTGATTTATATTTATCATATATTATTATGGATTATTATTATAGACATCGTAGTTTTATTTTAAGCTGGATTGCATATGTTGATTCCACTTGAGAAGAAAAAAATATACAACACCAAATCGACGTATCAATGTTCGCTTAAAGCTTCACGGATGGTCGCTCCTGATCAGCTCTATTCTTTGTACTAACAAATAGTATTACTCAGATATGCCCTTTGTTAATGTGGGTCTCAGGGTAGGATGTCACAGGAAGCTACAGAGAAGATAGAGTAAATCATACAAAAGATAAAACTAGCCGAGGATCGAAAGAATCTTATGCAGACCGTAGAAGGGGACAATTAGAGTTTGTAGTTAGAGATTGGATATATGTGAAGATATCTCCACTGAAAGGAGTAATAAGATTCAGCAAATCGGGGAAGTTAGCGCCTTGATATGTAGGACCATACCCGATTATTGAGCGTGTTGGGCAGATGGTGTATAGAGTAACATTGCCTAATATCTTCTCTGGCATTCATAATGTCTTCTATGTGTCACAGCTGAGGAAGTGCTTAAGGGACACAGAGACAGTTATTAAACCTTGAGACATTCTAGAGATCAAGATATCTCCTAACTTGACTTATGTGCAATATTTGATTCGTATAGTCAATTCGGAAGTCTGTCAGCTTAGAAGCAAGAAGGCCCCCTTAGTGAAGGTGCGGTGGTCTGACAACCCATCAGATTATACCTGGGAGACCGAGGAGTAGATGATGCGGACTTACTCTGAGTTATTTAGAGATGCACATGAGTCAGGTATGTAATCAATTCTTTATCTATTATTTACTGATTAATGGTGTAGAGAGCTAGAATATATCTAGCTAGTTATAGGTTCTCCTTAAGTGGGAATTGCGAGGATGCAATTTTCTTAAAGGGGAGTCTGTATAACCCATAGTTGAGAAGCGATTAATTAATAATTAAATAATAATAAATAATGAATGTATTTCGAATAGTATAATTATGGTGGTAATTTTGAATTACAAATAAATATTGGAATTGAAAAGAATAGATTTGTTAAAATAGTTTTTAAATTATATTGGTAAATGATTTAAATAAAATGATTGATTAATTAATTAAAATTATAGAAAATTGCTTTTATAAAATAAATAAAGTTGTAAATTATTGTAATGTGATTTTGTAAATATTTGGCAAAGTAATTGAATTTTAGTTGGGCTTATATGTTTTATTTCTTAAAGCAAACAAAAGAAGAAAACAAAGAAAAGAAAAGAAAAGAAGTGAAACCCAAAGCCCAACTTGCTTACGAAACCCAAACCTAAATTCTTGTATCCTGATGTTTCATTATCCGCAGATTTCCATCTCCTGATGTTTCTAACGCAAGTATAAATATACTCTAGGCTTAAAAGTTTAATCACTTTAGAAAATCCATCTCCATCCCCAAACCCTACCACCTAATTAATTCAAATTAAAATCAAATTAAAATCCAATAAACTAAAAACAATAGCTTCGTAGTATCTCCATGCAAATACACTATCAAGTAAGCAAGTGTATAATCATCAATTTGAAGAAGAAAGTGTTTACAGTGAAGAGCAAGGGAAGGAGCAGTGCAGTCAAAGGAACATTGAAGAATAGTGAAGCTCTTCATTTCATGTGAGTAGATTTCTCACAATTATGTCTTATTTCAAGTTTGAATGTCATGATCATACTCTATATCTTTATTCCTATCCTCTTCATGAATCGAATTCAGCTCCATAGCTTGCACATAGGGAAGAAAAGCTAGGTTAGGAATCAACAACTGAGTAGGAGGAAAAGGTGGCATTAGGATCAAAACCATTGACTAACCCATCACTGAGACTCGGACAATCCCCAAACTGCCTTCGACCGGTCAACCGATCATGGTCAATCGGTGCACCAGTGGAGGAAGGGGGACATCCCAGGTTGAGTGTGTGTCCCTTTAATGTGTGTGTCCCTTCTATGCGTGTGTTCCCTTGAGTTGAGCCGTGTGTGTGTATTCCTTCTTGCGAGTGTGAATGGCCTAAAATTTATAGTTATGCGTGTGTGTGCGCGCGCATGTATGCATTGATTTACCTATATATGCATGAGTTCCTTCTTGTGCTTGCACATTTGAACAATTATGTACATGTTTGGAAGGAAGTATATAAATATATACTTCTGTGTTTATGTGAGAATGAGGAAAGAGAGTATAAATCTGATATGGGAAGGAAAGTGCTCTGTTGCTATATGTAAAATAATCTAAATTATAACCCACTTTTACACACACACACACATAGAGACATATATATATATATATAAGTACAACAACATGGAATAAATACATATAATAAATACACTTAAGTTTGTTAAATCTATATACTTATATTTTATGTAAGAATACAAATATAAGTTATAGATTAATAAATAAATATATGGAAGCCATTAGTCATATTTAAATGGAAGATTAAATAGATTAATAAACTCTTATTTGTACGTAAATATTATTCCCAAATGATTTTATAATATTAGAAAGGATTACATAACTTATATTATAAACTTATAAAAGAATTAAAGCGAATGGATATTTTAATTGGGTATTACCTTATATCAAACAAGGTTTTTATCGCATAGTAAAATTATTACATTTCTCTAGTATAATATACACACACTTATTTATTGATTGCTTTGGATATTATTTGTTAGTTTTATTTCTATGTGATGAGAAATTTGAATAAACGGTTTAGTTATACCGTACGGTATGGGACTTTCGATAATACTTTTCTGGTTATTCAATGGAATTGTCATATAGAGATATGTAATATGGATCGAGTGGAGTTTATGCACATTAAATAATTATTCGAATAACATGCGATGGTATGGGCACCGTTATGTTATTTATTTGATTATTCGTTGTAAGTAAATGTCACTCAAATAGAGATAAAACTCATGTGTATGTAGTGATACTCCTTGCAGTGAGTATTTGATGGTTGCATGGTGACTTATGTGAACCGTGCATTAACCTACGGTTGGAGATATGTATAGCAATAGGATGAGTACTATATGACCATCCACATTGTGTCCGGCTCCCTTTATGGTTTGGAAGTGGACCAAATTGGCCAGAATCCACCCTAACGGCCTGATCGTGGGATCGCGCTCCAAATTCGTGACATTGTAGCTACTATTGTTGGGTTAGGTGACCCATTGGGTAGGTGCCCTATAGCCCCTTTTTTCACTTAGGCCAGCAGTCTGTTACCTATAGGGGCAAAGTAAGGTCGTGACCGAGACTACCCGTAGATGAGGCATTATTGGATATGTATCATGATGTCCATCGAGGTAACTGAAGACTGTAGGAATAGATCTGGCTATAGGAATATGGCAGTAGAGCATGGGTTCGTAGAATGAGCATATGGCCATCAGTCTCCCGTCTGGTTCCGGTTTATGTGTGTGTAGTCGATTGGCTTAAATTGTTCTTATTCATATAATGAGTTGGTTATACTGGAGACTAAGTATATAGTCCTATATCGCTTCATTCTCCATATTGCTCGATAGTATTACTTAGGAATACTCTTGAGTAGTATGAGTATGGAAGTGGGAGTGTTACAAAAACATAGAAATCTTTCAATTTCACTAGTGGGTGTTAGGAATCACATGCCTTGGGATTCTAACCTTAAGGAAGGCACAATAAGTCATATGCTTGCATGTGATGGATAACGCCTTATCGGTTGTATCATATACAACTCCTAACATGTGGTCTTTGCCTTAATATCATCTTTATCATGAGGAAAACTCAAAAAATAAAGGAGAATTATTCACTTGTCCCTACCATTTCACGACGGCATAAGTATAGTGCACGTACTTTGAGGAAAACTCAACAAATGTGCATGTGTCTTACCTCATTTAGTCTATATATTAATAGTACTACACAACATCTCCAACTTGAGGAAAGCTTAACAACTGAAGAGTATGCAAGTAATCTATTAATATATTAATGGTAGAGGGCAACACTTATATTAAAGATTCATAATCTTTAATATATTTACTCAAGTGATATCGATTTATGAGTAATATATTATTTATGAAATACTCTCGTGATTCAAGTATCATACAAATCCGAAATTATGGTATACGTACTATATGTATGTATTTATTCCTTAAATCTAATTTAAGTATATTACAGTTCCACCTTTTATTATACAATCTTTTTTTATGAAAGAGTGGTTCTCTTATGAGGAGAGTACTCAACTATTATTATTACTTAAAAATCAAAGTTCATACAAAAATTATTGGAAATTAGCTATTATAAATATACACGGTCATCACTATGACGATCAAAAAAATGGGTAAAGGCGAAAAACAAAAATATAAGATTACAATTATTTGAATATCCTAGACTAGAAAATGGTATATGCTACGCAAGTAAGAGAGAGTGCAAACAACATGAGCGATGCACTGTGGTGGAGTCGATCAATCGAATGTACCACGGGGTGGTGATGCGAGTGGTCATGAGGCTGGATCGAAGCTTGTATTTTAATAGTTTGTTGTTGCTACTTGTCATGTGGAGGAATGTGAGTTGTTGCACGTGCTGCAAGACTGGACGTTGATGGTGATGCGTACTTAATTTCAACAGCAAGTATGACAAGCACTTTGGTCTTAAGGCAATCCATCTTTAGTATGAAAAGAGTTTAAACAGATTGTACTCTACACTCCAAATCTAATGTAGTAGCAGAAGGAGAGAGCCTATCATCTGAATTTGAAGCACCCGATCAAAGATCACAATAATGGAAAAATGGTTGAGTGAGCACTGTAGTTACAAATTGGAAAATGGCAGTAGGTTGAATGTGGAACACCATAGAAGGCTACATATTGGAATGGTGTGTGTACTGAAGAAGGAGATATGTTGGCTGGCCTACTTAATATACGCATGCCTAGTTACTGCTGCTAATGGCTTCTAATTGGCTAAGCGTGCCCTGAAGAAGGGATAATGGTGTTGTAAAATGATGCGCTTGCACTTGTTCTGAGAAAAGGCTATGTGATAACATGCAAAGTGGTCTGGTCAGAGTGAGATTGCCGAACCAGCTCTGGCTTTGATGATCTTCTGCCTTGGTGAGATGCTCTATGTCTTTTTCTTTTTTTTTAAGAAAAGAATATATAACTAACAGGAGAAAAAACACCTTTCTCCGATGGCTTACAGGAAAACAAGAAACAAAGAAAACCGAAGGACTGTACAACACCAAAACCGCTAACAAACAGCGGACAAGCAAAGCTAAGACAACAGTAAAAGAAACAAAAGGAGAGTACAACAACACCACCCGAAGAAGCAGCAGAAGAAGGAAAAACCACACCACCACCAATCACAAACCCGCCTTGACCAAGAGGATAAGGCCAGACCACCAAACACAAACCCGCCTTGTCCAATAGGATAAGGCCAGACCACCAAACCAACCCAAAAAGAGAGCTACCAGTAAGGCGCAATAAAAGTAGGACCAGGGGTTGCCCACTTCAAGATAGAGAGCCAGAAGCGATGAAGACAAAACTCCCAGCCAAATGAATCGAATACCCTGGGAGGAGACGGAGCCAAGTTGAGCAGCCCAAACGTGACCACCGACCAATCACCAGCAAAAATCAGAAGAAAGATCACCCGAACTAGTCATAGAGCAGGAGAAAACCACCAAAGAACTAGCAGATAAAAGGGGAGCCGGTCCCCGAAACTAGTCAACTAGTTCACGACCCCGGCCAAAGGATAGCCAAAGAAACCTGTAACTGTGAAACTAACAAACACATTAAATACCAACAGGATGGGGGGGGATAGAGCGTCATGAGCCGGCCAACGCTCGAAAACAGAGATCAGCCTATTCCCAACCGAGCTTGAGACAAATCACACGAGATAGAGAGTAGACCAACAAGACGCTCCGCTCGGGAACTCAAACGGCCGAGATGCTCTATGTCATGGCCTGACCTAGCTCTAAGTAAGTGCTCCATTTCCGTTGTTGATTGCTGAGGATCTATCCCAAAAAAAGGAAAAAAAACCACACATCCTATTGTGTATACAAATACATGTATACATAGACATATCTATAAATATATGATTATATGACTCATTCAAGCATGAATTTGTTAAGGTTTTATTAAATTTGTAGATGTTAAGGAAGTATGATAATTTATACAATTATATTTACTAATCTAATGTAGTTATCCATATGCGCAGCTATCTTATAAGCTTAAGCTTTGTAAATTATCTATATTTCTCTGGATATATGTGTATTTATATATACACATGTATGAATTTATATTGATATTAGCTAAATCTTTATATAAAATAAGGATAGTTCTGGACCTAGCTGTTAGTTAATATTTTGAGTAAAATGGTGAGAGTATATGTATACACACCCTTATACACACACACACACAAATACCTATATATAAAATTTTATGTACATATATCAATATATATTTACATATATATTATGTATGTGTACACATGTAGCAGAAATGCATGCAGAATATTAACCAAGTAGTTTCACATATGCACATTTGCATATAATGTAGTAAATACTTTTTAGCTTGAGTGTCGTCTATTTAGGTCAGTCTAGGAAGAAATGTACCAGGCAATGGAGTAAATAATAGAAATAGAATGGTTATAATTATTGTTAAAAATAAGTTGGTCACGTTTAGTTCATAAGCTCCGGCATATGATTGAGTAGATCGAGTCCAAAGTTTTCATAGTTCGTAGGTTAAAGTTTAATCTAAATTTATTCTAGTAAACAGTAAGACAAGGAATAGTAGTATCAATATTTATGCTAAAAGCCTCTAGAATCTTCTGGATGATATATTGAGAGAATTGACAGTCAAAAAACATATGAGTAGTAGCCTCAGGCATCAGCTTACACAGATAACAAGGATGCAGATTATTGTTGGTGGTAATTATCAAATTGAGCTTAGTTACTGTGGTTAATTTGTCAGAAAGAGTAATCCACATGTGAAGTTTGATTTTGGCCGAGCGTTGACTCTCCAAATGGGTTTGAAATGACTAAAATCATTTGTTCCTATGGAGATTAAGAGTTTGTACATTGATTTGGGGTATAATATCCTTTTTTGTCCCAACACCATACCAGTTGATCAAGACTGACAGTGGTATTATAGTTTTCAATCATATTAATTGATTTTAGGTATTGTGTAAAAAGGTTCTCTATCAAGTTTTGACTAAAAGGGATGTCCTATTTAAAAGGCAATCGGGCTCTATAAACTTCTTAATAAGATCATTTTTGTTATTCGATGCCAGAAACAGATTAGGAAGCTCATGTTTCAATGTAATAGAAGATGTCCAAGGCTTGTTCTAGAAAGAGGCCTTGCCTTCAGAGTTGACAATGTATTTAGTTCCAATCTTAAATAAGTGATATAGCTTGGAAATGTCTTTACAGAAGAAAGAGAATTTTTTTTATTGTGAACGTTTAGGTTTTTTGAGCCAATATAGTAATAGTTATTAATGATTTCTTTCCAGGAATAATTCTCATCTCTCATAAACTTCTAAATCCATTTATAGAGCAAGAAGGAGTTTAAGGCCTTTAAATTAATGATACCCAATACTCCTTGAGTTTTTGGTTTGTAGACAAGGCTCTACTTAATGAGGCAGCTCAGATTAGATCTATCCGCTTCACCTTTCAATAAGAAATTTCTTTTGATACAATCTATTTTATTAATTACCCAACTAGGAAATTTATAATACAACATCCAGTAGACCAGAATAGTAGACAATACCGAGTTAATTAGCATCGCTCTGCCAGCTCTGGAAAGACGGTTAGCTTTCTAAGAATGTAGTTTACTGTTAATTTTGTCAATGATAATCTTCCAAACTCCTTTTTTTGGCTTTGTGTATCTAACGTTATACCTAAGTACTTGAAAGGGAAGCTCATGGTTTTGTAATTTAGTGTATTAGCCACTACAGTTGTGCTATTAGATATGCCGTTAAGGACAAAGGCCGAACTTCCATGGAAGTTGATTATAAGGCCTGATAGGAGTTCAAAGTTATGTAGGATAAGCTTAAGTGAGGCAATATGATAGGGGAGGTGAGAGTAGGATTAGAGGGTGTCGTCTACATATAATAGAGAGGACACCCCTTTTACAGTGATTTTCTTCCCCATACTAGGGAGGATGTTGTAGTTTATAGTTTTAATTATACATTCATATTATATAAGTTTAATTCACATATAATAGTTTATAGTTTTAGTTAACTTATATGATATTCTTATGTACAATCTTATATTAATTTTATTAATTAGATATCAATTAATTCATTAATTACTTAACATTTTAATTAATCTAATTTTATTCATTATAAACATTTTAAAATTGAATACATATACTATAAAATTTATAACAATATACATATATCATAATACATGTATATTATTTTATATACTGATTAACATTTAATTTATTTATTTAATCAAAATAATTTTAATTAATTTCGAAAATTATTTATTAATCACCTTAAACATTTTAAGATAAATTTACACATATCATTATATACGTTTTTTATTTAAATAATTAACTTTTAATTAGTTGTTTATTTAATAAATTCAATTAATTATTATTATAATTTCTGAAAATAATTAATTGTTTTCAAAATAACGTTGAAAAAATATTTTGTAACATTGATACTTTATATATATATATATATATATATATCAAACGTAATCTTTAAAGTATAAAATATCATTTATATTTCAAAACAGATTTTGGAAAGATATATATATATATATATATCAAACGTAATCTTTAAAGTATAAAATATCATTTATATTTCAAAACAGATTTTGGAAAGTAGCCCAAGGCCCAAAATCAATTTGAGCGTTTATATTAGGGATAACCTTTGGGATTATTACATTTTTTGGGCCAAGCTAATAACCAGGTAGGGTAGAGTCCTTGGTTACCCAAACCCAACCTTCGACGTTGCTTTTCTAGACACCCTACTAAATGGGTATGCTTTAATAAGTTAGCCCTTATACTGCTAATTTAGACTGCATAGGCTATAGGGCTTTGATATCATTGATGGAACTGGGCCAGCACACAATGGAATAAATGAGTGAATTTAAAAAAAATCGTTTTAGATCTTATTTGGCCAATGAAGTTTAAATTATTTTAGATCCAGTCTGAATAATTTTAAATAAAATCTTTATTTTATCTAATTAGTTTATATAATATATATATTGCATATGTGCTTAAAATACACATATACGTGCATATTGCATGTGCAACATATAGAAAATGTACATGGTTTAGTGCGCCCGTATATAAATGTTGGGATTTAATCCGCAACGGAGACATTTGTATCTTTATATGCATATTTTTCGTCCATAATTATATATGTGTGTGTATAAATTTCAAAATTTTTTGTTTTAATAAAGTAAATCATTTTGAAATTCAAAATTCATTTCAAAATACATAATTTGTGTACTTAGTATAATAATCTTAAAAATTGAATCTAGATCTATAATTTAAAATAACATGTGCATTTATATATAATATAATATATCAAAATTAAATGAAATATTATAATATTTTAAATAACATATAATTTTCAAATATATTTTTTTACATTTTTTATTTTATATACAATATTATGTATTTAATTTTACGCTAAATACAATAAAAATTTTGCAGTAAGGCAATTATATATATCTATGTATGTATATGTATGTATATGTATAATTGCCTTACTGCAAATTTATTTTAAAAATTATATGAAACAAAATAAGAACATAATTTTATAGAATAAAATTGTTAATTTATATATATACACACATGCTTTCTATCTCTCTCGCACATGTTAATAAATATATTACTTTAAAACCATATACAAATTTATGTCTATAAATAATATAAAATTATGTTTAAAATATAATTTTTTTACTACCGGAAAGATTTTGATACATAAAATAATATAATATGACCTTTTTTAGTGTGTATATATGTATGCATGCATGTATGTATACATGTATTTATGTTTATTTGCATTTATATAGATTTAAACAAATTTAATTAATTAAATTAATTATTAGTGTTTTAAAAATTAAAATAAAATAATGTCATAAAAGCCATACATCATAATTTTTATTTTTATTACCAAAGATTTAATGTATTGATAATGGAGTTTGTAGATATGCACACGTTTGTTTGTGTGTGTAACTGTATAATAGTATATTGATAATGGGACAACATCTATGCATATAAATTCATTTAGACAGCTTATAGATTTATATTAACATAGTAAAATATAAATAATAAATGAATGAATTATACCTAATAGGATGTAGCCATTATATAGACTTCGATTGATTGAACAACTCCTAGATTCATTTGGAGTCTCCCTCCAGATGTTGCAAAGATTTGGAGTACTGTGTTTTAATTTAATTTGATCCAGATTGGTGAAATTTTTGGCCTAGAGGTCGAGGTATGCTCAACTGAAAAATGAAGGCAAGAGACGGAAGAAAAGAAGATACAAAATAATGAAGGGTTAAGGTGGCTTTTATGGAGAAAGTTAAGGAAAATTATTTTCTTTAATTTTATAATCCAACTTTAACCAAATCCTAGATCCAATATATAAAATGAACCCCTCCTTGCTCTATTCTTGGCCTGCCATGTGTAGGGAAATAGGGTCCTTAAATGTTCAAAACCCATTCAGCAATTAATCACATTTAAATCCAATTTAAATGTATATCGATATCGTATATTAATTTATAAATATATATAACTTTTATATATATGCCCAACTAATTGTCAATGGCACTTTGAAAATTACTAATGGCACAAATACACCAATCAATTAATTAATTAATATTTCATAAATATTAATTAATTTACAATAATTATAAATTAATTAAACCTTGTGGTATTTCAGAGTATTCATTAATACAATTGTGAATATCGAACAATTCGAATACTAACATTCACATGTCACTTTAGTTAGTGGTGTTATAGTTTGATCGAATTTATTGCTTACATATCATTTCGATAAAATCCAATTTTACTATTTTTAAGTGGTACGCGGTAGTAACGATTATTTCGTCAAAACTATATTATTTTAGGACTTATGTAATTTGGTTATGGTTAAAATCTCAATATCATCCATGTTCAACTTGTTTAGTCTAAATACAAAGTCCTTGGTTCAACAGTGATAATTTATTATTAACCAAACTGCCTTGGCCAAAGACTTTGACTTTGAGTTAACTATAGTTGACCTTGATACTAACCTCATATAACTAAGGAGACGAATTCTCTATTAAATAGTGTTTCGCTTCCAATGCTTCAACTCAGACCAACTATAGTCGTTCGATGGACGTTGTGCCATGATTTAACTATAATCAAAGTGGAGTGTCCACATTGAAGTTCAACACTATTCTCAAGTCATGAGAACTGTGTAATATTGCCACTTTGAGATTCTCTGTTTGACCTTAGTTATTTTAACTAGTGTAAAACACTCGATTGATTCATTCTATAGTTATCCAAAACTATTAGTATGTAACCCCTTGGTGCCCTCAACAGCCATGAGTAATACATTGCTCAACATCTGGAGAGCGTTATGTACTCTAGTCTCAACGGATGTATTGATATTCTATCTCGAAACATCTTGATTAAGAATATTTAAAATAATATGTTATTTTATAATGTAATAAATTTCTCATGATTACAATATATTGTAATTACTATCGCATAACATATCATTCAAGGATTTTCTATTAAATATACTTGAATTAAATAACTAGTTAACACATCACAATATGACGATTATATAATAGAAAAAAAACATCTTTTATTAGAACGAGAATTTATTATAAAGGTAATAATTTACAATAAACTACAGAATTTCCTTTACGGCATACCCCTAACTCTATCATATATTATATGATTATTGGGTAGTTGAATCATTCGTTTTTGGTTAATACTCTTAGTTTTCGGTGCTTCAAACGAGGGTCAAAAATCCGAGTTGTTGTTTATGGATCAACATTTGAAAAGCATGGTGGTTCATTCATTAGTCTGGAACATATCAATCGTAATTATTTTTCATTCCATGAAACTATTATGCAAGATGACTTCAATCCAAATCCAACATATGGACTAGATACATTCTAGAGGAAATTTAGAATGCAACAAGATTTACTCTTGAGGATTTTGGTAGGTATTTAAAACAATAATGATTACTTTATTCATAATCCAAACACTTCAAAAATGGAGGGTTTGTGCGGGCATCAAAAAAGGATCGGTGTTGGATGTTAGTTTATGGTACCCCTGCGGATGCACTAGACAATGCATACTGGATCGCCGAGAGTATTACATTGGAAACTCTAAAATATTCTACGGATGTTTATAATACTGAAAACTTAAGATCGCAAAATGAAGAAGATATTGCAAAAATAAGAGAAATGCATGAGAGTAAAGGATGACCGGGAATGTTAGGAGGTCTTGATTATATGCATTGAAAATGAAAGAACTGATCATGAAGATTATAACGGTAAGGAAAAAACCAACTATTATTTTGGAAGCAATTTCTTCATAGGATTTATGGATTTGGCATACTTTATTCAAAATGTGGTGATTTTAATAATGACATAAATGTGAGAGGTCACATTTGTTTAATGATCTTGCACTTATTAAAAACTCTCGTCTTGTTTATACTTGGTCGAAACTCCTATGTTGAATTTATGAAAAATGGAGCACCATTGTGAAAAAGTTTTAAAATCTAAGGACATCAAAATAGATAAAGCTGTTGATGTGCAAGAGGAATAAAGGGAAGATGTAGAAAAGGCATTTGGGGTAATTCAAATGAGATTTGTCATGATAAGTAATCCTTATAGATTATGGAAACGAATTAAGTTGACTTAAATCATATTTACTTGTATAATTCTACATAATATGACCATCAAAGATAAAAGGGGCATTATAGAATGACATCATTATGAATACGATGGTTCTAACTAGATGCGATAATTATTCCGAGAGGACATCCTGCAAATCAAAGAACATTACAACATTCACACGGACCAATAACCAGCATATTGAAACGCATCACTACATAATAGGCTACAGAAGGATCTAATAGATCGTATTTGGAATTATTATGAAATTTATTAGTATACTTATATGTTTATGCTTATTTACTTCATGTTTGTATTTTTTTTTTAAAAGAAGGCTAGTTTGGTTCATGTTGTATTAATCTATCAGCTTATGTTGCACTTTTTTTTATTAGATTCTAAAACAAATGCATTTTTGTTTAATAACTAGTATCCAATAAATTGTTAAGCATAACTGTTGCTTGGATTTACTGCAAATGTAATGGGCCCATCAGTTAAGGTCCCAACAACATGAGCCCGCATCATACTTCCTGACCAAGGATAGATCCGACCCAAATTAAATGCATGTTTCTAATGGTTCGACCTTCAAAGACATGGCAGCCCCTATCTCTTAAATTCGGGCGTTGGCCTACCAAACCATTGTTATCAACAGAAAGCCCAGAGGCTCACAGACAACTCCCCTTCATTTTGTTATTTGACGAACGGGTCGCAACAAGGAAGCCCAGCCTCCCATATCCTTACTCGACTCCTCATCCTCTCCTACCCATCATTTAAATAAGACATCCAACCTTTATGCTCGTCTCTGTTTGTCATGGCCGGTAGACATTTGACAATATTGTCTGGTCATCCCTACATAAAGAGATGATGACCACGTATTGTTCCTCTGACAAGATCAACATAAAATGACACCGTTAATTTGACCAAAACCTCATTATGCAGCAATAATCCTCTGTACTTTGCAGCCCATGGGACAACAGAGCTACTATTCATTGATAGCTCTATGGCCCCATATCTTCTTTCTGACACAAGCATGCCGTGGCATGATCCGCTAGCTGGCCATTATCCAAACCACTTTCCCCACCTAGCATCCTAGTTGGCTGACATCTAAATTGTATATCATCATCTATGGTCACAAGAAAACCTAGGGTCCAAAGCTTCAATTTGAGCCCTTTGAAGCATGATCTCCATAGCTATAAATAGAGATTCACATACACTTTTACAAGGATAAATATTTCTCTAGTTTTATAAGCAATAGATTTTAACTCAAATTTCTTGTAATAGTTCTCTTGTAACTGAAATATCAAGCAATAAAAGTAGTAGTGGACCTTTTCCAAGAATGAACTAATCTATATCTTGTGTTATTTACTTTACAAGATTTAAATATAACTCTCCTTCTTAACTCCTCATCTTACATTTCTTATTATGATATTAGTGACTTACCTTTGCTAATATCCCCATCTAACCATAATTCCAAGGTTGGCTAAAAATTCTAATCAACAGTATTGAAGATACATTACTACTTTTCTACGAAATTAGAAACATAGCATTTCAATTAATACAAAGAAAATATTTAAGAATACATATTGTTTGGTTCAGAATACACTATGGTTTACCCATGTTAGCATAAATAATTCTCCTTTTACACTCCATCCAATATTTTGTTTTATGTTCATCCATCCCCGTCAAATTCTTTTCTATAACCATGGCCTTGTATCTTTGACATTCAAGAATCAATTCTTGCTCAATATCCACAAACCTTTTCAGCACCTCCAACCTTTTCTTTTTAGGAATGCTTCTTTCAATATTATTCCTGCTTGTCTTTCTTGGGTTTTACATATATGAGAATCCAAGGCTTCAATGATCTTATTGTTATTCTTTAGGTTTGAGATTGCTAAATAGCTAAGTGGGCTAGTCCATGAGAATCCAAACCTCCCGAGCAGCTTGCAATTGATCCTTCCAATTAATATACCTCCCCAATAATTATACAACTTTTGTTCTCATTGTTCTAGAATCTTCATCAATTCTCCTAATAGGCACATCCACGCTATTTTAATCCTCATAAGTTATACAATTGCTGGAAGAGTCTACTGGACTAGAATAGAATAATGATTTTGATGCTTTCTTCTAACCTTTGTTTTTGGTTTGAATGTCTCCCTTGTTTTTTGCGCTGTTAGAGTTTCTCTTTGGTTGACTAGCCAACAGTTCGTAACAATTTCCAAATTGGTAATAATGAGGTTTTTTATTCTCATTTTCCCTTGCAAATAACTTCAAAAATTCCATATTCTCTAAATTTTCTAATTGCAAAACATAACAAAATGAAATAGTCAATGCAAAAATAATATTAAAAAACCTACCAACTCATCTTCTCCTCTCATCCATGGGTTCGCTTTCTTGATTTGTAAATCTACAATTTGTGAAATTGAGACTTTTGATTAAGCTTTCTAAATCGACTTTGGGTCGCATACATGGATCATGTGTTTTCCAAATGATTCTTATTATAGCGATCCATATTTTTTTTAGAAATATCGTCGCTTTAGTCATTTCCTCTAATCAAATAATAGTGGCAATATATGTAATGGCAATATATGTAACATAAATCATAGTCTTCTTTAGTTTGCCATAGATTGGATGATGCAAGCTAAGATGTATTTCAATTTTATTCAACAAATATTTATTTAATTATGTGGAAAAATAAAATAGTACAATGACAAATACATTTAAACGAATATATATATATATATATATATATATATATGTTTATTATCATCAAACAAAATTCATACACTAGTATATTCTACAATCTCCCCCTTTTGATGATAACAAACATATATTAAGATTTTGACTATTAAATGTATTTGGTCTTGATGAATTCTATTAGCTCCTCCTATTTAAATACCCCCCCTACAACAAAGCTCCCCCTTCTCATATGCATGAAAATAAAAAAATATGCAAATAAAAAACAATAAAAAATGAAATGAACCTAGATGAGAATATGCAAATAAATTTTTTGACTTATTTGCCAAAATCTTAACTTTTCTCCCACTTTTGTTATCAGCAAAAGAATAACAGTGTTAGATAAGAGTGACAAAGTGATAAACATTAATACAACATTAATACCTAATCGAGTATACATAGTAAATTTCAAAAAATAATCAAACAAAAATCATAAATACCCTATTAGGTGCATATTCCATTTTAGAGTGATAGGGGTGATGTCGGCATAAAAAACCATATAGTTGTATCCATTTGTGGTATACTTATGACGGGAATTTTTTAAATACATACTAATCACGCATAACCGTTAGGACTTTTAAATGAGATTAGTAGTATTCTCTATTTTTATTAAAAAAGAATTCCAAGCATCTTTTAACCACGCATAACCGTGAGGACTTTTAAATGGGGTTAGAATCAACTCGCCTATTTCATTTAATTTTGATATGTGTTCAATACATGCATAACCGTGAGGACTTTTAAATAAGCATGAAAGCACATAATCAAAGATTTCAAGCAGTTCACCCATGCATAACCGTGAGGACTTTTAAATGAGAATGAGTACTTTTGGATGATTTTATTGCTAATTAATTTAAAAAAATGAATAATTTCCTGTTTAAATACCACATTTTGACATATTATATTGGATTTTGATGAGTGATTGTCGTAGAAATATGATAGAACTAGAGATGATCATGGATTTTTTACCAACCAAAATTATTACAACTTTTTTCTAAATTTTTAAAGAAATTTTCTAAATATACTCTCTCAAGACATAATGTATGATCAAGATCAACACTCATCACTTTTTTCAATCACTATTTATCTTTTCGATAATAAATAGGGAGTCAAATTAGTTAACATAGACATTTAAGATCAAATAAATAAAAAAATTATAAAATTACATTTCTAAAATGCCTAAACTGAGACGAAGTCGACAAAAACTATTTTCTATAAGGGGTTTTGTAAAAATGTCTGCCAATTGAGAATCTGTTGAAATGAAGTTTATGCAAATATTTTCTTTGGAAATGTGATCTTTAATGAAATGATATCTAATATCTATATGCTTGGTGCGAGAATGATGTACATGATTATTTGTGAGATCAATTGCACTTTTGCTATCACACAAAAGTGGAACTCGTTTAAAATTTAGACCATAGTCTTGCAACGTTTGTATCATCCATAAGATTTGAGCAGAGCAACCGCTTAGAGCAATATACTCTGCCTCAGTGGTAGATAATGCAATACAATTCTATTTTCGACTTGACATGCAACTAACGAATGTCCTAACTTAAAACATATTCCACTAGTACTTTTTCTATCAACTAGACTTCTAGCATAGTCTGCATCTGAATATCCTTTTAACTCAAAGTTATCATTAGTTGGATACCATAGACCAAAACGTGGGGTGTGCAACAAATACCTTATAATCCTTTTTATAGCTTTTAAATAGGATTCTTTTGGATTTGATTGAAACCGTGCACATAAACAAACAGAGAACATAATGTATGGTCTAGAAGCATCAAGATAAAGAAGCGATCCAATCATACCTCGATATTTCTTTTGATCAACTACCTTACCTTTTTCATCCTTGTCAAGTTTAATTGTTGTGCTCATGGGAGTTTTTGCAGGTTTAGCGTCTTTCAATCCAAATTTGTTGACAAGCACTCTGTATATTTTGTTTGAGAGATGAACGTACCTTTTTCACTTTGTTTGATTTGAAATCCTAAAAGAATTTCAACTCTCCTACTAAGCTCATTTCAAACTTTTCCTGCATGACTTTTTTAAATTTCTCACACAAAAGGTTGTTAGTGGCACCACAAATAATGTCATCAACATATATTTGAACAATTAAAAGGTCATCATTTTCGTGAAATAGAAATAATGTGGTGTCTACACAACCCTTTTTGAACCCATTTTTAAGAAGATAAGTGCTAAGACATTCATACCAAGCCCTAGAGGCTTGTTTTAATCCATATAGTGCTTTCTTAAGTTTATATACATGGTTAGGGTATTCTTGACTTTCAAACCCTTCAAGTTGTTCCACGAATACATCATCTTTCAAAATTCCATTAATAAAAGCACTTCTAATATCCATTTGTCTTAGTTTAAATCCTTTATAACAAGCAAAGCTAACAAGATTCTAATGGATTCTAGTCTTGCTATTGGTGCAAAAGTTTCATCAAAATCAATTCCTTCAATTTGATTATAACCTTTAGCAACTAACCTAGCTTTGTTCCTAATCACATTTCCAGATTCATCAAATTTATTTTTAAAAATCCATTTGGTTCCTACAAGTGGATAATCATTAGGTCTAGATGCTAGAATCTAATCATTATTTTGTTCAAACTGATTTAGCTCTTCTTGCATAGCCATAAACCAACTCTCATCATTGAGAGCTGTATCTATGTCTTTTGGTTCAATTTCTGAAATAAATCCACTATATAGACACAAATTACACAAATTTCTAAAAGAGGAACGAGTTAGAATACTTGCGGTAGGATTACCTATTACCAATTCTGGAGGATGATCTACTTTGAATTTTAATCTCTTTGGTTCCAAATTTCTTTGGACTTCTTCCGCGGTTGCGGTTTCTTTTGGATTTTCACTTTCATCTTTTTCGTTCTCCTCTTCGACGTTGCTTTTGATTGTTTCCTTACTTTGATCATCAATGCCTTCATCAAATTTCACATTGATTGACTCCACGGTTGTTCTCGTCCTTTTTTTGTATACTCTATAAGCTTTGCTTCTGGAAGAATAACCTATGAACACGCCTTCATCGACTTTTGGCTCAAATTCTCCTAGTTGATCACCTGTATTGAGAATAAAACACTAACGGCCAAATTTTTTGAAATATGCAATGTTTGGCTTTTCGTTGAACCATAGTTCATATGGTGTTTTCTTAAGAATTGACCTAATCATGACTCTATTCATTACATAACAAGCTGTATTTACCGCCTCTGCCCAAAAGGACAAGGGTAGTTCATACTCATTTATCATAGATCTAGCCAACTCTTATAAGGTTCGATTCTTTCTCTCGACTAATCCATTTTGTTGTGGAGTACGTGGGGCGAAGAATTCATGTTTTAATCCATTTTCATCACAAAAATTTTCAAATTCTCCACCATGATCACTTCTTAGCGAAATAATAGAAACTCCTTTTTCATTTTGAACTAATTTTGTGAATTTAGTGAAGTATGAGAAAGTTTCTGATTTAGATTATTTTCCTTGTGACTCAACTGATTTAATGCCGATGATGATGTTGGGTTTATATAGGGATTGATTTCCTATATTTTCGTACATACTTTTGGTTTGAACTTTTCAATTTCTTTGCTCGGCCATTCGATTATCGAATGAATGATTGTGATGAATTCTGACTTGTTCATTGTATACATGTTACTCCATATATTTCTGATGAATTCGAATTTGCTTGAATTGATTTGAATCGTTCTGTTCTTTTCTCCTACGACTTGTTCATCGGTTTCTTATAGTTTGGCATTTGAATTTGAGATGAACTTGGATTACTGAAGTTTGACTTGTTCATCATGTTACCCTCTTTGACTTTTTTCTACTGCTACTGATAATTTTCGATTTTTTGTTGAACACTTCAACAGTGTTTTGTTTGACCATCTCTTTTTGAACCATGACCCACGGCTTCATTGTCTTGTACTAGAAATCTAAACATGTTGCATTGTGATTTTATGCTAGTTGCTGTGTCCACCTGAGTGCTTGCATTCATGTGTGTGTGATTCTCTGGCATCAATTTTGGTTGTCTTGTATGTTGGTTGGACCTGAGTGCTTTGACTGGTTTATTTTACTTGAAGTCTGGTTGTATGTTTTTATGTGGATCTTCATGTGTACATTTTTGAATTGAACTGGTATGTGTATGTATATATATGCATACATGTGTATATGTGAGTGTACTGATCATTGCTGCATTGAAACTGAACTTGATTGTTGCATGTTGATTTGAGTCTTCATGTGTATATTTGAGCTGCTGTCTTGGTTGAGGCATCACCTGCATGCTCCAATGTTTGCTGGGTTGATTTGCTGCATGCACCACTTTGTACATATGCATTACATGTTGATATTTTCTTTGTTCTTGGCCCTTATGCCATATGCATTGTCATTTGTGTTCATTGTACCTTTGTACATTTTGTGGTCTGGTTCCATATGATCTGGTTCCATTTTGGTCTGGTTCCATATTGACCTGCTGTCAAGTTGTATGTTGCATTGCACTTGACTGATTCTCGAGATGCTGGTCTGTTTGTATATTGGTTGGACCGACCGGTTGAGTTATTTGCATGTTTGTGCATATGTAGACTCTTACTTGATTGCTTTGACTGACCATTGCTGTGTTGAGTTATTTGTATTGCACATGAGTTGAATCCAGTCTTGGCTTAGGTTTGACCTTGTGCTCACATGTTCCTGCAATTTTAACAAGCAAGTGTATATCGGTGTGCACGACCTTGTGGCGTGTACAGTAATACACTGTGCATGTCACAAATTGTTCGTGTAAGATGAGTTAAATAAATGATGACGAACAACCCAAATATCTGAGGCAAATAATATTTTCAAACACACACTTCATTGTGCATTGCAAAATATTTCTTTTTCAATTTTACTACGTCCGTGTTTATTTTGCAGATAGTTCAGATGCTGGATACAGGCTGGAACAAAGTTGAAGATCATCAAATACGAGTGATGAGTGAATATGTAGTGAGGTGAAATATGTATGTAAAATTGTACAGTGAAAATTGTATTGTAACTGAAACTTGTATATGGAGTTGTGTAAATATAGTGAGAGGTTAAATTTGTACTATTTGAATTGTAATAAAATATTTGTTTAAATATGAATTTCGAGTTATTTATTTTATTCAACAAATATTTATTTAATTATATGGAGAAATAAAATAGTACAATGACAAATACATTTAACGAATATATATGTTTATTATCATCAAACAAAAATCATACATTAGTATATTCTACACTATGCGATCTATATAAAGCTAAGATTTTGGTTTGTGAAGCTAGTGTGCTAGGTAAGAGGGTAGGCTTAAACTATTGTAATTTGTGAGGTAGAATATGTGAAGTTGTATTCTACTGTGGTTTATGATAGATAGTATGTTATGAATTATTGTAAAATGTGAAACATGATCTGTAGTTGGAATGATAATTGTATGCTTGATTAATATTTCATATACTTTAATCAAATTGAACTATATATGTTATAATGGAAGAATGTGCATGATTCCGACCATTCCATCGCTTAGACGATTGGTACCTTGTTCAAAACTATGGTTTTGCTAACTTTTGCATTGAAAGATGCTCTTAGTTAAAAATCGCAAATAGAAATTTCCGCTTTCCAGGGTCATTCAACCAACTTCTCCAACCAGTCAATCATCTCTCCTCAAATCTCTCCCCCATTCCTTGTTGGATCTACTGCCGTTAGCTATGCGCCGCAAAGTCGCTCCCGAACCCAAATCCACATCCACTCCTGAAAACCAACAGGACCTCCTCCTCCTCTCCACCGCCATCTCCAACTCCGAAGACCTTACCCCCTTCGTCCGCTCCGCCTTCGCCCAATCCAAACCCGAAATCCTTCTCCACAACCTTAAGCTCATCACCCGCTCCAAAGAGTCCGAGATCGAGTCCGTCTGCAAGTCCCACTATCAAGATTTCATCCGCGCCGTTGACGACTTACGATCTCTTTTATCCGAAGTCGAATCTCTCAAGTCCTCTATTTCCGATTCTAATACTTCACTTCAGTCCGCTGCCAGGCCGCTGCTGACCGCCTTGGATTCCTTTCTCGAAGCTTCTTCTCTTTCTGAGAATTTATCTAACGCTTATGCCTCCACTGTTGTTTGTATTCAAGTCCTCGTGTTGTGTCAAAGGGTGAATAAATGTATGATCGATGGAAATCTCTATATGGCGTTGAAACTTGTAGATCAGATTGAGGACGCAGTGGAGAAGGATGCAATTCCTCTGCCGACTTTGAGAAATATGCTAATGAAGCATATTCCAGCAGTCAGGATGCACGTGGAGAAGGAGATCAATAAAGATTTTTCAGATTGGATGGTGCAGATTCGGGTTGCAAGCAGGAATTTGGGGCAGATTGCTATCGGGCGAGCTTCTGCTGCAAGGCAGAGGGAAGAGGATTTGAGGATGAAGCAAAGACAGGCTGAGGAGCAGGCAAGGTTGAGTGTTAGGGATTTAATTTATGCCTTGGATGAAGACGACGACGACGATATCGATATGAATAATTCCATTTTAGGATTTGATTTGACTCCACTTTACAGGGCATATCATATCCATCAAACTTTAGGGTTGAAAGATAGGTTTAAGAAGTATTACTTTGAGAACAGGAAATTGCAGCTGACCTCCGATTTTCAGGTTTCATCTATGACACCATTTCTCGAGTCACATCAGACCTTTTTTGCTCAGATTGCTGGATTTTTCATTATTGAGGATCGGATTCTAAGGACAGGTGGTGGATTGGTTAGTAGATTAGATGTGGATTCGCTATGGGAAACTGCAGTTGCGAAGATGGTGTCAGTTCTTGAAGAGCAATTTTCAAGGATGATGACAGCAAATCATTTGTTGCTGATTAAAGATTATGTTAGTCTATTGGGGGTGACTTTGAGAAGGTACGGATATGCAGTTGATCCCTTGCTGGAAGTGTTGAGTAAGCATAGAGATAAGTATCACGACTTGTTGTTGAACGATTGTAAAAGGCAAATATCAGAAGCATTAGCTGCTGATCAATTAAATCAAATGGTGATGAAAAAAGAATATGAGTATTCAATGAATGTTTTGTCGTTTCAGATACAGACAAGTGATATCATGCCTGCGTTTCCATTTGTGGCACCATTTTCTACTACGGTTCCGGATTGTTGTAGGATTGTGAGATCTTTCATTGAGGATTCAGTTAGCTTCATGTCGTATGGAGGGCAGCTTGATTTTTATGCTGTGGTTAAAAAGTATCTTGATCGATTACTTGTTGAAGCACTCGATAATTCTCTTCTTAGGCTCGTTGAATCTCAATCCCTTGATGTTTCCCAGGCAATGCAGGTAATATTTTACACCTCTTCATGTATGCATTTGTGTGTGTGTGCGTGTGCGTGTGCATCATCTTATTCTCATAACACTTTGGTCAGTAGAAACATCTTGACAGTAATTAAGTGATGGTTGCCTCGTTCTACATGGACAGTAATCATCTTGTTCTCATAACAGTTTGAGTTATGGTTGTTGAGGTATATTTTGTAATAACAAATTGATTGATGGTTCAAAAAAATAAAATAAAACAGAAGTTCATTTTCAATTATGTTACTTTTGAATTGAAGAGGCATATCTACGAAGATTGATTGCATTTTCTGAATTGTACACCTCTAGAAATTATTGAGATCTTGCGTAATGATATGACAAAGAGGTATAGCTGATCCCAGATGTTGATAAAAGGCATAAGAACATATTTCTTCCCATATATGCCCGTCAAAATATGACCCAATCCATTTACCCTACTTGTAAAACTCATTTATGAATTTTATTAAATGAGTCATGGGTTGGGTTGATCCATTTTAAAAAAGGTTATAAATGGATAACCAATTTACCTATTTATTAAACTTAAAATTCAAAAATATAATTTTGAAAATTTGAATTTTTTTACTGTGATATTTCATCCGTGAACGCACACTGTAGTTCTCCATGGTGACTAACAGTTGTACTTAGAAAATAACAGGCTACATTCCGATATTTGAACATCAAAAGGCAAAGCCGTTATTTTTTTTATTCGGACTGCAGTAACTTTTTCGTACTAACTCGGAATCAGGCAAGACTTCGACCAATGAACGCACACCATAGTTCTCCATGATGACTAATAGTTTTACTTAGAAATAACAAACTACATTCTCATATTTGAACTCCGCCTAGGTAGAAGCCGCTATTTTTTTTTGGACTGCAGTAACTTTTTCGTACTAACTAGAAATCATGCGAGACTTTGACCGATGAACTCCCACCTAAGTTACGGACAATATAAAACACTCAAATACTTCATCTTGTGAATGCACACTGTACTTCTTCATGGTGACTAACAGTTGTATTTAGAAAATAACATGCTACATCCCGATATTTGAATTTCGCCTAGGCAGAAGCCGCTATTTCTTTTATTCAGACTGCAATAACTTCTTCGTGCCAACTCGGAATCAAGCGAGACTTTGACCGATGAACTCCCACCTAAATTACGGACAATATGAAACACTCAGATACTTCATCTTGTGAACGCATACTGTAGTTCTTCATGGTGACTAACAGTTGTACTTAGAAAATAACATGTTACATCCCGATATTTGAATTTCGCCTAGGCAGAAACCACTATTTTTTTGTTTAGACTGCAATAACTTCTTCATACTAACTTAAAATCAGGAGAGACTTTGACTGATGAACTCTCATCTAAATTACAGACAATATGGAACGTCCGAATACTTCACCGTGTGAACGCATGCTGTAGTTCTCCGTGGTGACCAACGGTTGCACTTAGCAAATAACAGACTACATCCTCATAATTGAATTTTGATGAAAGTTAGAATTAAAATTTCAAATTTTGAAATTTTGATTTTTATCAAAAATTCAAAATGTAAAAATTAGAATTAGAATTATTTTATATCTGTTTGTTTTTTATTAGTCAAATCAAATTTAAATCTTTACATAGGTCCTATCGTTTCTGCTATAGTTTCAACCAAAATGGGTTCAATGAGTCGGATTGGTTTTACCCATGAAATCACGGGTTGGGTTGGATTTACTCATTTAATAAACGAGTCTAATGGGTTAGACGTTTTTTTGTTTAAATGGGTTGAGTTAATTTTCAACCCGACCCATTTATACCCAATCCAATCCATTTGACACCCCTACATGTTGTAAGGTAAAAATTGGTTGTCATACACTTCCTCCGATATATCAAACTTCTTATTCAAGTTTAATGTTTCCTCAAGCTGTTTGTTACAAATTACTTGATATCCCTTGATTACAGGAAACAGCACTATTTTTCTAAAACATTACTTGTACATATCTGACTACTAATGCTTTTATTTCTGGCTTCTTGTTACTCTTAATATACTTCCTCACATATTTTCTTAATCAAGGATAGCATAGGCAACAAACATATTCCAATCTATAACTATTACTTTATAATTTATAAGTGCAGTATACACACTCTTGTGTAGTGTAACTGGAGCTGAACTACCAGATCCAAGATGTATAGAAACAATACATATTTTGGAAGGAAATTTTCTAAATAAGGCTTGGCTAAATCCCATGCATCGATAGTGGACTGACTCCATTTTTATTGCTCATATGCACGTACCCATGGTTCAATATCTTAGAAGGAAAATTTCTAAATATTGCTCATACCCATTTTTTGTGGATGCAAGACAACCTAACAGTGGTATTAAGCTTTTATCATTTCCAGATCGAATCCCCGCTTCCATGGTTTAATATCAACCTGTTAATATTATGGATATATATGTAGGTTGCTGCCAACATGGCCGTCTTAGAGCGAGCCTGTGACTTCTTTTTTCGCCATGCTGCTCTGCTTTCTGGAATTCCACTTCGAATAGCCGAAAGAAATCGTAGAGAATTCCCGCTAAAAAAATCACGTGATGCAGTTGAAGAACTTCTGTTAAATCTACTCAAAAAGAAAATCGATGATACATTTTCAATCGATTCAATTAACTGGATGGCTGATGAACCTCCAATTGGTGGTAATGAATATGCCAATGATGCTATTATATATCTGGAAACTTTAGTTTCAACTGCTCAACAAATACTTCCTGTTCAAGTACTTAGAAGAGTGGTACAAGTCATTCTGGGCCATATATCTGATAAAATCATGGGCATGTTTCTTAGTGATTCTTTGAAAAGATTTAATGCTAATGCATTAATAGGAATCAACACTGATCTTGAACTTTTTGAATCATTTGCGGAGACTCAATCTCAAATATTAGGCGAGTTGGAGGACAACAAATTAAAATTGGCTTTGAGTGAGGCAAGACAGTTGGTTAATTTATTAATCAGCAATAACCCAGACCATTTCATGAACCCGGTTATTAGAGAAAGGAGTTACAATAAGCTTGATCATAAAAAGCTGCTTAATGTATTAGATAAGTACAGGGATCCTTCGGAGAGACTGTTTGGAACTTTCGGTACTAGGGGTGCAAAGCAGAACCCAAAGAAGAAGTCTTTAGATGCTTTGATTAAGAGGCTAAAGGATGTGAGTTGATACTTGCTTCCGGTAAGTGCTGTCAATTTTTACTGTTAAAATGTGTGCATGTTATTTGATTTTCTTTATTGTGTCAATATCTTAATATCATATGGTATCTAGTGTTCCATTGAACGTGTTATTGGGCTTTCTCTACCATGTGTTGTTTTCTTACAAGTTTTGCTGTGCTCTGTATTCTACATCGTTGATTATTTCTTGTATCTATATGTTTGTTGAACAACATTACTCAGATACAAATTATTGTGATATCTTCATTTTTTTATGCTTCGACTTGTATGTCTAAAAGTTTGTTGAGTTTGGCTTCATTTTGCATATGAATATGTCTTGGTTTGAATTGAAAACCATTTATCTACTTGCAGACCTTCATTTGAATTATTTTATATATCAGCTGACCTGTAACAACTCCACCGCTATGCCCAGTTTAGCAAAGAACATTACAAGTTATGTCGTCTACTAATCCGGAGAATACGGCTGGTTAAGGACGATCGAACGTGAATATATCTTTATACTAACACTGACACGTCTTATTTATCTTTTTGAAGATCTGAACTGAAATTTAGACGTGTACAGTATTAATACAAAGTAATAACCACGCCGATTAAAAATATTAAGAACAATATATAATATAAATAAATCAGAATCAGAGTTACAGTTCACAGCGGAATAATATACATCATTATATACATAATAGAATGTGAGTCTACAAAATATCAGTACTGGACCCACATAAACATATACATCATACCCATTGACCTTTGGATTTGGGACTAGCATTGAAGTAGACTATTTTGATAGTTTTAGTTCACTTCATACTTGTATATATTGACAATTAGGAGTTTATGTCATCTACAACGAAACTGGTCCGTGTAAGCAAAAATAAAATGTTAATATCAAATTTCTTTGAAGAGCGCGTGAAAAGTATGTTTTTAATTGTTAAAATCTGTGAACGGCTAGTAACAAATATCACTTTAATCCAATGGTTGATATACTTAGAGATTCATATATCATTTCTAAGCTTCTTCTGATTCTTATCTGAGGAACTATTCAGTTATATTGATCTATGGGTTTCTCCGTCATTGTTTTTATATCATGTACTCAGTTATTTGTGATCTCTCAAGGTACACAATCTTGCGATCATGGAACCATTTAATAATGTAGTCTTACTTTACTGCAATTGTTTGTGTGTGTGTGTGTTGCAATCATATTTCTGTTGAGTTGAATTGTTGATTGTTTGGTAATTCATCTTCTTGTTGGTTGTTATATCATCACCGTGATAGATATTTGTCCAAATTTTTCCATAGGATTAAGGTTTAATTCACTAAATTCCTATATTACTTGCATACATCATAATTAAATTGATGGTATATATTTTTTCAGTCCGAAGTGCCCTGGTACATGTAAATCTTGGTATGTGAATTCTGTATACTGAATGAATATCCACAAGGATAAGTACTAGATTGTAGAACTCAAATAATCAAAACCGCATGTATTGGTTATTTGTTGTTCTTTCATCGTTTTTTTAATATAATAACAAATAGCCAATAATTCATGCAGTTTTGAGTAGCTTATTTCAATAATATTTTTGCTAGATTACACTTTTCATTTAATACAATTTTAAATAGCTTTTTACAAAGTTGTTTTTTTAATGTGAATTTCTAATGAAATTGTATTGAAATGTAACTATAATTGATTTCCTAAACAAATTTATGATTTAGAGTATTTAAATAATTTGAAATTTAAATTTTTACAGAGGAAATCTATATATGTCTTTGTAATATTTTTCTCCGGACTAAAAATAAACAATACTTTGATCATTTCGAATTAGTTTGTACTTTTTTTCATGAATATTTTTGTGCAGGCGATCAACGTTTATGCCAGAGTACTTGTATACATAACTTTTTACTTAATGATAAGCCTGTGAGCTATGATCTTATAGCAAATTTCTTTTCTCCTTGACCATTTAAAAATATTTAGACAGCTTCATTATTGTTCTTTGTTCGTAATCTCTTCAAATATAAGTTATAATAGCCATAACATAATATCTTACTTCAGAGATTGATTGCTTCAGTCATAGGCAAGACTGAATATTTATTTTCTTCCCTGATCCCCTTTATTAAATTAGGCTCTCTAAAACAATTGCCGGTTCTGTTTGTTACTGCGAATCCTTTCATAAAGCATCTCTTGATTATCCTCTATCCCACATATTATACATGAATATGATTGTCTATAGAGGTGAATGCTAATACATAGAGCAGGGTTTATTTCACTAGAATTCAATCTTTTCTGATTGAATATTGTTGTCAACTAGTCATAACCAGTTAATACAATGAATTGTAGCATTGGAAAATGGACTCCTCTTTGCTGTAGTTATTTTCACTATATTTTTGCAACTGAAAGTGCAATGTGTAGTTTATACAGGATATTAATATTATGTTACACTTGTAATTTTAGGGTTCCCTTAGTGCTCAATACAATTAATGGTTTGCTACTTTATAATAACATCAGTTAGAAAATTACATTTTGTGTTGTAGTTTTACAGCACATTTTTGCACAGATTGGGAGTAAACTGATTGCTGTCTTATTTAACTATCTTATTTCATGTAGTAATAAATACAAAGATCAGTGCAAACTCATATTTATTCCTTTAGCATCCTGGCTCCCGACTCAAGCTGGTATGGTGAAATCTGCGAACCATCACATTTGTTAGCAAAGTGTAATAAAATAAAAGTAAATATGTTAAAGAATCAGTACTTCGATTGAGAAAGAGAGAATCCAATCTAGCTCTAGAAGTTTGTAAGTGAACTATGAACTTTCTGATCGTATATGATATGATTTAACTATGTGCATATAGTTCAGAGAATGTATGTTGCATATATTTTGGGGATTTTTCAGTGGCACTTACTTCCACATTTGCTGCCATGGGCAAAAGGTCGACCGCACTTGTCTGCAACATACACAAGCTTTTTCACATCAACAAGTTTTGCAATTTCGCCTGTTATGTAATTTTTACAAATACATGGTACATCTGATCCTTGAATTGCTTTACAGCATGTAGCTGAAGGAGGAACAATTGGACCTGGCTTCTGAACGTAAGGAGCACAATTCTTTGTCAGTCCGTTAAAATCGCCTTTGCATGGACCAGAAGGTGACATATCATGATCCATGTAATCTACCGCTGCTGCTGCAGCTAAACTCAGAACTAAGATTAGCATGAACAATATTATTTTTTCCATTTTTTATTTTGTAATGCAATGTCGGACAGTGGGTGATCAATTTATAGAAGAATGTTTGAACTGTTGTGTTGTGCATAAGAATAGTGTGCTTTGGTAGAAGACGAAGTTGTGATGCTGGTACAGCCTGAAAAGTATGTACTGAAAGTGTGATGTAACAGATTTGTTTAACATACGTAATGATCACCAAATTAGAACGTGCAAAACTTATCATCTACGTATATTAGATAAAATCATACTTCAAATATTTCAAAAAAAAAATCAAACAGAAATCACATGCTCTTGGTTGCACGTTAAAGGGGAAAAGATGCATAAGAAGTCTGAATTGGACCAAATCAAATGAACTCGACATAAAACAATAAATGACTTCTAACACAAACATGAATTCTGATGACTCCACAATTCTCTGCATTTACAGGAAATATTTTGCCGGATGTAAATAAAAAGTTAGAATACATGTATAAATACATGAAACAGAAGATTTCAGACTCTTTCCAGTTCTGTGACATGTTTATCAAGTTGAGCTTTAACTTCATTCCTCCATCCTGAAATCAGCTTCTCTTGCTTGTCAATCAATTCAGATTTTGTCTTCAGCTCCTGCTCCAACGTGAATATCTCCTGAAATTTTTCGAAAACAAAATTCACATATTTAGATTTTTTTTTTTTTTTTTCAATTCAGTTTCAAGTGAGCGATAATTGCATTACCTTTCTAACCGTTTCTTCCTTGGTGGGTTGTTCCTCACGTTGTAAAGCAATGAAATATAATTGGAGCTTCTTTGCAGCTTCCATAAAATCTCTTGCATGTCTTTCCACATCGACTGCAAATAAAAAGAGGGAAACAAAAAGGTTTTTTGACCAATCGATTGTTATCCATAGGACTGTTATGGTAATGGTAAATTTACCATTACCATACCAATAGCATGCAATTGGTAACCAATATCGAGCTATATACGTCTGCCGGTGTTATCGGTACGTTAATGGTTTGACGGTAAAAAATGTCTAAACCAGTGGTAACGGTAAATTTACCCATCATATTAATTTTGTTTTTTCGCTTTTTAATTAATCCTAACCATAATTTTTTTTAAAGGTTTATTAGATTTCAAGCAATGCTTATAGTATTGTTTATAATCATATTTCTTTTTGGCTTTTTTTTTTAGATCATGGAGAACCTTAAGATCATGGTATTCATTGATACTCACTTAAGTAAACCTCACGCCGTGTGTCTACCCCGCTTTTATTTAGTCGTCGCACACGGATGCGTAACGTTGAAACTCCCACTGATGGTTTGGCGCTGGGATTCGAACCTGCCCGGACACAGTCCTTTGGTTCCCAGCTCCCAACCAACCGAGCTACGAACGGCGGGTTTACATGTCAAAATTTGGGACGAATCAAGAATTTTTCTCTATGAACTAAAATAAGCCAAAATATTTTTTATAAGCATAAATGGTGTTAGAATTAGTAACATTATATTTACTTTTTTTATAATTATCAAAATTTTAATATAATAAAATTCTAATGGCATTATGTATTGGAAAATTTACTATTACCAGTTTATCGATATATCAACGAACATTTTACCAAACGGTAACGGTAAAGTATTGGTAGTCATTTTTTGACTTATCAATATTATCGGTACGGTAATTATTTTCTCGTATCGGTAGCGGTTATCATTACCATAACAGCTCTAGCTAGCCATATGTGGATTTAATTCCAGTGTTGCATCTCGATGGAGATTGGGTTCATGTCAAAATTTTGTTCGAATTTTGGTTACTGCCTTTCGAGGTGTACATGGATCGATTATCCAATGGATCAGATCCACTCAAATCCAAAAAATATTGGATTGAAACCAATCCAATTTAAAAAAATTAATCTAATTTAAAAACGGATCGGATCGGGTTCAAATTATTTAATAATAGCAGAGTGGTTAGTGGATCTTTATAATCGAAAACCAATTGGCTTATCCAACTTATTTTAAATTATCAAAAACAAGGTGTGCGTTTTTATTATTTTAAAATTGAAATTTTGATTGATTTTTGATAAAATCTCTTTTAACATAGGATATTTTTAGTTTTCACTTAGTTTTCATTTGTACGTTTTTCATATTTTTCATTTGAACTTTAAATTCATTATATATATTCATGTTTTCGTATTTTAGAGATTAACTAGTTAAAATTTAAGTGTTTAAATTATACCTATCATATTTCATTTAGAAACTTATTATTTCAGCAGTTTAAAATATATTTTTTTAATTCTTGTCGTGCCACTAAGAGGTGGTTTGTTTTTCTAAGTATACGAGTCGTTTTAATTTTATTAAGTTAAATGTTTATAAAATAAAAATTGCAACATTTTTCTATCTGATTTAATTCAATTAGAGACTATAAAACGATAATTTTACACTACAATATATTCTATACTTAATTTTAATTTCGTCTAATTTGCAACAAAAAGATAATCTATCCCCTTCAATTAACATGCATTCTGACACGAACAAAATTTTATAAAAATGCTACAAATCCATAATAATATTTAATTAGGCAATAAAAATTAAACATTGTAGACTATATTGTAGAAACAAACATTCCTAAAAAATATATTAAATAATGTATTTGATAAAATAAACCTATGTTACTGACTTTCATACAAACGGTTTACAAGTATGTTAGTTCAACAAATTTTAACACAAACGATAACCAGTACCTGATCCAATTCAATCCAAGAAATTCTGGATCGGATTAGATTGGATTTATAGACCAAGTTGATTGGATGCAAATCAAAAATTTAAGGTCCAGCTATAAATTGGATTGGATCGAAATCCACTGGATCGGATCGGCTGTGCGACCTTAACTGTCTTTGATTTTCTTGCTTAACTTTGTTCCAAATAAAGTCAAGCGGCATGCAATCATGTTTATACCATTGGTATTAACAAAGTATTAGCTTCTACCTTTAATAATTTTCTTACGCGTGATGCTTGCATATTATGGGCTATTTTATTGATCGATTAAAAGAGTATAACTCAATACACAAAATCCTAGGTCAAATCGTCGTCGTCGTATGTTATTTTTGTCAAATGATTGAGATGGCAACATGAGTTCTCATTTTCAAAAACCTTACTCATATCTTTAGTTAAATTTTCTTAGATCATTTTTAATATTTTCTTCCTGTATTAATATTGGTTTTTCTTTCTTTTTCTCCTTCGATGCAAGTATTCTCCTCTCCAGATCTAGTGTGTCACTTGATCTTCTTTGTACGTGACGGTATCACGGAAGCCTATTTTTTCTAGTTTTCTCATTATAGGTGTCACTTCTTATTTCCCCCCTCACATTCTCATTTTTAAGCGTCTTTTTTTTGTAATTCAAAGCATTCTTATTTCTCTCTCACAACCTCCCAACGCAACAATCTATTTCATTGACCAATAACATGAGAAGAAAAAAAGCCAACTCCGCTTTCTTTCTTTTTTTCCAACACAAACAAGAAATCAAATCTACTTCATTGACCATAATATCTTGCATAATTAATCTATTTTAATATCTATTATTGATACAGATTGGTGTTGGATTATGTAACTCTATGACACAACTGAGTATCTGTAGGCTGTAGGTTGCCTAAGAATTAAATACAACTTACAATATAACATGTTTAATCTGTTTATATTTAGAAAAAGGTTTAAAGTCTCGTTAATTGTAGAAAATGATATTGAAATGCCAAGGAATGGACTCTTTTCAACTACAACCATGTTAGGCACATTTGTATTTGAGTAATAAGACTTTAGTGTAGGCATACTTGATACTATTGAGTAACAAGATTTAAGTGTAAATAAATGGTGTTAAGCTATTTTTATGGTGTTAATTTTATTGTCCTCTTTATAAAGGATGATGTCATATGCATAACCATCCAGAACATGTACAGTACCCAGGAAAACAAATTACTAATACACTATCCTTATTTGACTTCTACCAAATGATTACTTCAATTAGTATATAAATACTTCACAAAACCATAATTACTTGGGAAAAAAAATCACAAATTAGAAGTAAAGTGAAAAGAATAACATACTTTGATGTGAGGAGTGTACCGAACGGTCGACAGCCTGAAGTTCCCGTGCAGGTAGGCATGGGAGGAGGGCTGCTTCCAAAGCGCTCACATGTGCCATCATCTCTTCTTTCATGTCCTTGTTCTCTTTATGGTTTACTTGCTGCTCTTGTTCTTGTTGATGTTGTTGCCCTTCACTTCCAGATGATGTTGACATTTTTTACTCAATAATTTATCTACTGCTGCCAATAAATTTCAATTATAATAAATAATCTCTGGGTTTGGTTTACAGTTGAACTAAAATTCTGCCAGCTAATATTACTGAAAACATTGTGTGTGTCTGTGTGCATGCGTGTGCGCAGAGATAAATACCATGGTGTACAGGTGAGCTAAGCACATTTTTTCATGTTCTACATCACAGGTACAATGCTGAGTTATATTAATGCTTGTGTAAACGCAAGGGATAAGCCGTATAATTTCAGTCACAACTTTGAAGTACAGTTTTATTCATTATCGGTCAAACATTTCTTGTACCTATAAATAAAACTGTACTTCAAAGCCGTGTCTGAAATTATATGGCTTATCCCTCGCGTATGTGCGAAAGGACAGAACTGTGTTACTCTACTATCTACTAAATCAAACAGCCTAGATCAATTATAATACAAGGCTCCGTCCTCTGTATGTGTACACCAAGTGTGTGAATTATTTAAACAGCAGTCAAGGTGCAACAATGGTTAAACTAAACACAAATCCATTAGACTCTAACTGCTTAATCCTCTCAAATGCACTAGTGCAAAGATCAATCACAAGCAAAATATTGATGTATAGCCAATTCATACAAAGGAATAATATACTCCGACGTCTTATAGCAACTCCTGTCATTTGAGTCTTTGACAATTGAACGATTGCATAAAAAACGAATGTCAGAAATTCAAATAAATAAACATATCTTTTTGCAAAAAGATATAGGCTTACCACTCTCTTAATAAATGACTTCGGACAAATTTACAAATTATTTGGAAAATCATCAAATTATTCAGTAGTATGTTTGTACCGTTAAAAACTGGAGGACCTTTGGTTTTGAATCAGGTGATTGAAATATAGAGGAAAGTCATGATGAGAATTGTAAGAGCTTAAAACAAAAAGTCAATTGGAGTTTTAAACACAACAAAAATGACCAATCAAAAGATGGGGAAAATAGTTCTTATTAGAAAAACAAATTTCTTTTAAAGAATCAAATGACAAAGACTAATTTGAGAAGCATTTACTTGTAAGGCAGAAAATAATATCAATAAGAGTTGATTCAATTTATCAATGACAAAAGAAAAAACAAAAATGGCTTTTAAAGCAAATATGTTTCTTCTTTTGTCATTGATATATCGAATCGACTCTTAGTGACATTATTTTCCAACTTACAAGTAAATGCTATTCAAATTAGTTTTTTGTCCTTTGATTCTTTAAAAGAAAGTTGTTTTTCTATAACTATTTTCCCCCATTTTTTGATTGGTCATCTTTGTTGGGTTTAAAGTTTCACCTGAGTTTTTGTTTTGAGCTCTTACAATTCTAATAAAGACGTTCCTCTAGATTTTACTCACCTGATTTCAACAGTAGGTTATAACGGTACATCACAATTGAGTCCAAAATAACCTAAGCTGGTTAAGATCATATATGACTTATAATAGCACATCGCATTTCTAAAGTTTTACAGGATAATACAATTATTTTTCTTTCCAAGTTATAAATCAAGCTACAATTTCATATTTTAACCCAAAATGACCTAAGCTGATTATAATTAAAATTGATCAACATATATTACTATCATCCAATCATGATGGATTTTTTATTACTGTAACCAGAATTTGATCTATAACAGTACTTGTTACAAGAATTCATAATTTTAGTTTCCATAAAGAATTAACCTACGTTAGGATTCCAAAGAAAGCCAATTTCCATTTATTAGATCTTATAAAAATTTAAAGAATAAACAATATATATATATATATATATATATCATTTTGCAATTTTCTACTAGTACAACCGTTCAACGGTGGTGAAACCGACCGTTTGGTTGTGTGATTTGAAAATACATGTATTTCTCGTGATTACTTGTTAACTTTAGTTAAATGCATAATAATAATATATTAAATAAAAAGTTATGTGCTTTACCATAAACAAAAGGTAAATAATAAAGAAAATGTATAGTAAAAACAAATTATTATTATGTGTTATACACACGCTGTTCTAAAAAAAATAGGCTCTATTAAAAAATAGAAAGAATTGGCGGAATATTTATTAAGTTTGAACGTCATATGCAGTCAAGGCAATGCACATAATAATGACATTTTTATTACAGAAGATTATAGATTGCTTGCCCTTGAACATATGTTATAGTTAAACAATAGAAAATAGGCAACAGAAGCATGTCTCCATTACATTAAATGCTACATCATTGCTACTGTACCATTAAAAAAAATATCAACTGCTCCTAACCAAATAAAGTAAGCTTGAAAGAAGTGAAGACAAAAAACAGAAATATGAAATGTGAAAATAGTAGCAGAGAACAGGAAAGAGTATTTTCCAAAAGTCAACTACAATGAAAGAGTATTTTTCTAGCTATTGATGTATCTTACGTATTAATGATCAAGAAATTTGAAACTATGTAATATGTAGTGGACTATCCAGTATTTAATAGTATACACATATCTCCATTTCTATAAAAATGCCAATCTTCCTCATTTCATGAGAGTCTACACAACTTGTCAATAAAACCTGTATATGCTAATGAAAGCCTACTAACAAACATATATTTGAAAGTGTATAGTTTCTAGTTCATTCACAAACTAATGTGCAACCTCTAGTTCAAATGACATACTTTTTTTCCACTGCAGCCTCAACCTGCAAATTATATACAGAAAACTTATTATAACAAGCAATTAGTAA
This sequence comes from Allium fistulosum, assembly GCA_030737815.1. NCBI lineage: Eukaryota > Viridiplantae > Streptophyta > Magnoliopsida > Asparagales > Amaryllidaceae > Allium > Allium fistulosum. Next base: position 1,114,569,571 of record CM060904.1, read on the forward strand.
TTTATAAAAAGATATAAGACTTTATAGTCTATAAGCTAATGCATCCCTCCCCCCACCCCACACCCCTTCCTCTCCCTCTCCCTCCCTCTTGCTATATATATATATATATATATATATTGTGTGTGTGAGCAACTTTCATGAGTTTGCTCATCTTTTCTTCCTAATGGATGTTTGAAACTTATGTGATAAAAGGTCCCTTAAACTTTAATATTGTAAACTACAAAGTAATTGACTGGTAATATTTTGGTTTAGTACTTTGTGTAAGATGGGATAAAATAGATGATGCTTAGTTATATTTCAGATGCGGTAGTTGAGAAAGTGCTTGAAATAAATATTGTTATGTTACATGAAGGTATGTATTCAATCGCTAGTGCATAGTGTGTTAAATGTTGAACTATGAAAAAGAAAAATCATAGTATGAACTGAAAATAATACAGATCAGACCAAAATTTATATGCCATATGCACAGAACATTAGTTGGGTGCCTAACTAAGAAAACAAAAATCTTATGATGTAGAGAATTTGATGTCCTAAATTTGAAGATAAAAACCAAAGCAAGTCACTCATTTTCATCAAAATCCTTTCTATGGATGAATGGAACTTATGAAGAACGAAGTAGAAAGCAATCAAAATCGTTACATAATCAAGCAAATCTTGTGTAAGTATGCCGCCTCTGCTTTTAGAACAACATATGTGTTCAGTTTCGTATTAATACTAGCAGCATCATAGCATAAATGAAGATAGAACAAAAAAATAAAATGAAAGTCAATAGTTCCATATGAACATATTAATTATCTGTAATATGTAACTGTATTTTAATGTAATTGTAAGCCAATGAACTATAAGCTTTTGAAAATTAACCCATGCAATAGCAACTTGACAGTTAGCTGAAATCAGCGGATCAATGAAAAAAATTACAGGGTCGCATTCTCACATATATACCACATTTGGCATGTTCAATAGAACTATCAATTTCTGTATTGATCATAAAATTGTCTTATCAATTTTCAATGAAAATGCCAAAAATTTCCTACATTGCATTAAACTAAGAAAATTGTTGATTTTCCATCTTCACTTTCACCCTAATATATGCAACCTAAAAAAATAAATCTCCAAAAATGTAAAATTTTAGACTGCATACAACATTTTTTAAAATCTATGTTAGGAACTAATCATTGCTAACTAGAAGTTATCAGTTTTTTTATCGATTTTGCCTTCAAAATAGTTATTATATGCATCAGAAATGGATTAGTTGTCAACTATTTACTTTACAAAATCAGCTATAAGAAATCCCCAGTTATTCCTATCACATTAAAATAAAGTACAAATACAATGATGTTACATGATGTCCTCAAAACTTGTTCAACAAATCGAATAATGACCTGTAACATATATGAAGGATTCAAGCATTATATTCCATTTCAACTTCTCATTGGTCTATGAAGTTCAACTAAATAAAATTCTCATAGTAATAAATTTATTTTAGATCTGTGATGCTGAATTCAAAGGATGAAAGCACCAAATACCAAGAATGTCATTCTTGGTATTTTGTAATATACATACTAATAAATTTATTTTAGATCTGTCATCACTCACAAAAGTATATACATTCTAATATAACAAAATCCAAGAATGTCATGATCCATGTAGTTCAGACTTAGGGGCTAAAAATAGTGTCCTAACTTGTATTGATGCTCGAGCCTTTAAGTTATGTTTACACCATAACTTAGTTGATTTTGGTTTAGAAATGAATTGGTCAAATTATCATTTTTACATTAAAATTGCTAAAGCGGACGCTAAAATCCCCTAATTTAGCAGGTTAAGCGGAATTTTAAGCGGATCCGCTATTTAATAACGCTAAACTGTAAAAATGTAGTTGTCGAATAGAGCTGAGCGCTTTAATGGTGATTTAGCAAGGCTTTAGCGAAGTTTTAACTGCGTAAGTCACATCTTCATTTTTCAATGTATTAATTACACATGGTAAATATAAAACAAATCAGCATTCTCATAAGAACATAGATCATTTGCTACCCTTGTGAGTGTGGGGTAGTAAGTGGGGTAATATCCCACTTTTTTTGCTGCCAGGTAGCTAAATTTAGTTACATGGTAGCATGGACTTACCCAAGTTTCAGAAACGCGAGTAAGTCTATATATCTGTCTTTTTGTGTATGTGACGGGTCAACATGTCTTAATCGTATAAATTAAATTATATAAATATTTCTATTGTGAATATAAATATAAATCATAAATACATACATATATGTATTATATGAATCATATAAATATACCTACTAGTTAAATTAGTGTGTATATATATATACACTAATTATATAAAATGTATAACATATTGTTAGCGCCAAAATTGGTCACTAACCCCCAAATCCGGATGAAAGCACCAAATACCAGTCACAGCTCAAAGATAGAATGCATGTAGAGAGTAATAATGTGAAGAACAGTTAAAACTGAAATGAAAGCAGTAAAGAACAACAGATTTTATAGTGGTTCGGCTAACTCCGGTCTACGTCCACTCCAGAAGTTTACTTTTTATTGCTGTAATAATCGATTACAGTTACAAAATGGCAGAGTTGCCTTAGTCTTAGAAAAGAGAAAGTAAGAGAGCAGAAAGAAGATTCCCCTTTCTGAAGCCATACACGCTCTATTTATAGACAAGTTCAGGTAGTTGTTGGGCTCTCTGAGTAACCTGAGCCCATCAGGGCCGAACGGCCCATGCCGAACCAGAATGTCGTGCCGAACGCACTTGTGTGCCGAACGGGGTAGCTATGCCGAACGTACTCGTATGCCGAACAAGGTAGCTATGCCGAACGTACTCGCAGGCCGAACGAGGTAGCCATGCCGAACGATCCATCAATGTCGAACGATCCTTGATGCCGAACATACTCGTATGCCGAACGAGGTAGCTATGCCGAACGTACTCGCAAGCCGAACAAGGTAGCCATGCCGAACGACCCATCCAATGCTGAGCTATCGTCTTCATGCCGAACGTGTTGGTGTGCTGAACGAGGGTTGGATGCCGAGCAGAACTTAGGCCGGACGATACTTTGGCCGAACGCTAACCAGGCCGGTCCATGTCTTGTCCGAACGCTAACCAGGCCAAACCATGTCTTGGCCGAATGCTGACTAGGACGAACCATGTCTTGGCCGAACGTTACTGAATGCCGAGTGCCTCTCATGCCGAACCATGTTTAATGCCGAACCATGTTTCCTAGACCCAAATTATAGTTGATTCATCTTTATCCAATCATATTTCCATCTCCCAAGCACATTGCGTCATCCATCCATCCAGTCGACTGAATCCATCGTATACCAACCTCGACGAACGTGTAGTTGAGTAAGTTAAACTCGTCTGTCCGCGTCCTTGCCAAAAGGCGGGTTAACACTTGCCCCCCAAAACATTCCTTGTTGTGAGAGGTGTGTTTTGAATAGCCTCAAGTCCAATATCCTAAGTATGTATGTTATCCACATCCATACTTTCTGATTCATAATCCAATCCATTACCAAACCATCTTATCCGAGTGCCACAGCCATATCCTGATCCATTTCCGTAACTGTTTCGAGTCGATGTCTGATTCCTATCCAGTAACCAAGTCCTTATCCAATTTCATATCCATCTGAACCCGACTACCGAGATCCAATCCATCCATATCCAATAACCTATAACCATATCCATGACCTCTCCGGGTCGATATCCAAATCCGGGACCGCTCCGGGTCTTTGTCCGAATCCTTGGCTATTCATAGCCAATATCCAAATCTGTAACCTCTCCGGGTTCTTGCCAAGCGCAATCCACACTTGACGACCAATGTTAAGTAATTCCATGGTGTTCATGGTTCAGTGTCCCTGAACGTCTAATAATGCCGTGGCTTAAGTCCTAAGCCGAATCCTGGTCACTCCGGACCCTTGCCGAGCATAGTCCATACTCGACGACCTTTTAGTCAAAATCCAGAGAAAATCCAATCAAAATCCATACCAAAAACAAACATCAAAACCAGAATCCAAACCAGAAAACGAGCAAAACAGGGAGTTCAAACCAAACTCCAAAACCAAACCAGAAAAAGCAAATGTCCAAGTCAAAGGAAAAAACAGATTTCACAAACCCGGACGTCTCGATAAGCCATCATCTCAGAGCATGCCTGAGGGTTATCTCCGACCCCGTACATGAGTAAGTGATTTAACCGTTTGCCCGGAGTTTGTTACTTATTCCAAACCATTAAAATTAGTTGATGACCAATCGGCCACCATTCCTGGGCCTCATGCCCTCGTCGTTCAAGGTAGGCGGTGGCTGCTCCTGTTCCACCGCCGCATTCCGAGTTCCGACATACTGTCGCAACTGACCATTCCTTATATGCTCCTCGATTATATCCTTTAGATGTCGGCAGCTGTTAGTATCATGCCCGTCCAGGTCATGAAAGAGACAGTGCCTTCCTGATGTCCTTTCACGTTCTGTGGGTTCCTTCCTTGATGGCCTTCGATAGGGAAGGCGATCTCGAGTATCTAAGAAAATCCGCTCCAACGTTGCGTTCAATCCTATGTAAGTGGAGAACTTTGGTTCTCCCCAGCGCTTCCTTTTCCCTTTATCCTTGCCCCCACCTGAGCTTTCACCGAGTAGTCCTCCATTCTTAGTCATGTTTACTTCATTTGACCTCATGTCCAAACATGCATCCTCTTGTCGAAGAAATCTTTCAGCTTCATGAAAGAATTCCCCAAGATCCAACGGTGGGTCCCGTACCAATGATACTTTGAAATCCGAATTATCTCTGACTCCTGATACCGCAGCCATCAGAACCATTGATGAGTCTGGCCGATCCACCGAAGCAACTGCTGCATTAAATCGAGTTAAGAATGTCCTGAGCGATTCATCTGCCCCCTGTTTGACTGACATTAGCATCATCACGTTCTTTGGCCTTTTTATGTGAACTCGAAACTGACTTAAGAACTTGTCCACCAGTTCTGTCCATGTTCCAATGGATCCATCCTCCAGCTGTCTGAACCACATAGCAGCAATTTCAGTCAAGTACAGGGGGAAACATCAGGCCATAACCTCCTCCGTTGCCCCCAGCACTTCCATATGCCTAGTGTACCTCATCAAGTGGTCGGTGGGATCCGTCTTCCCGTTGTATACTTCCAGAGTGGGTAGTTTGAAATCGGGCGGATTCCTAGATGTCCTGATGTTCCGGGTAAACGGACTTTTGTTAACTCCCTCTGAATCCCTGTTTGTCAGACCTCCGCGAATAGTCCGCCTGATAATGTCAGCCAATCCAGTGTTTCCAACCAATCCAGACTGCCCCCCAAGTCCCCGAGGAAATTCTGGCACATATTCTTCATCACGTACTCCTGTATTCCTATCGACGCCAGGCCGCGTAGCGTCATCCAGTATCCCTCCATGAACTAGTCCAGCATTACCTGGTGGTGTGCCCCCGAGTCTAGATCCATCTAGATTGTTAGCTATTTGTTGATTGGGAGCTGCCTCCTGCTGAATCACTCCATCTGTCCGCTGGTTGAGTTCCTCTGATCCAGTTCCACGAACTTGAGCTCCTGCAGTTCCTGGTTGTCCAAATTGCCTAAGAAGAGCCTGCATCATCTCCTCTTGCCGTTTCATCATCTGCTCTTGCATAGAATTCATCATCACTTGCATCTCGTCCCGAGTTATGTAGATGGATGCATGACCCTCTCCAGCTCCAGAAGAGGCCGCTTGACTTCCTTCCTGATTGCTCCTTTCCACTGCTTGCTTCCTCGTTGGTGGTCTTGCCATTGCTTTCTAAGATCCAAGTTCCTAACTCCAAAATTCCTGAGTTTAGTTCTCAGTGAAAGTACCAAAGTGTTAGCGCCAAAATTGGTCACTAACCCCCAAATCCGGATGAAAGCACCAAATACCAGTCACAACTCAAAGATAGAATGCATGTAGAGAGTAATAATGTGAAGAACAGTTAAAACTGAAATGAAAGCAGTAAAGAACAACAGATTTTATAGTGGTTCGGCTAACTCCGACCTACGTCCACTCCAGAAGTTTACTTTTTATTGCTGTAATAATCGATTACAGTTACAAAATGGCAGAGTTGTCTTAGCCTTAGAAAAGAGAAAGTAAGAGAGCAGAAAGAAGATCCCCCTTTCTGAAGCCCTACATGCTCTATTTATAGACAAGTTCAGGTAGTTGTTGGGCTCTCTGAGTAACCTGAGCTCATCAGGGCCGAACGGCCCATGCCGAACCAGAATGTCGTGCCGAACGCACTTGTGTGCCGAACGGGGTAGCTATGCCGAACGTACTCGTATGCCGAACAAGGTAGCTATGCCGAACGTACTCGCAGGCCGAACGAGGTAGCCATGCCGAACGACCCATCCAATGCCCAACGATCCATCAATGCCGAACAATCCTTGATGCCGAACATACTCGTATGCCGAACGAGGTAGCTATGCCGAACGTACTCGCAGGCCGAACGAGGTAGCCATGCCGAACGACCCATCCAATGCTGAGCCATCGTCTTCATGCCGAACGTGTTGATGTGCCGAACGAGGGTTGGATGCCGAGCAGAACTTAGGCCGGACGATACTTTGGCCGAACGCTAACCAGGCCGGTCCATGTCTTGTCCGAACGCTAACCAGACCAAACCATGTCTTGGCCGAATGCTGACTAGGACGAACCATGTCTTGCCCGAACGTTACTGAATGTCGAGTGCCCCTCATGCCGAACCATGTTTAATGTCGAACCATGTTTCCTAGACCCAAATTATAGTTGATTCATCTTTATCCAATCATATTTCCATCTCCCAAGCACATTGCGTCATCCATCCATCCAGTCGACTAAATCCATCGTATACCAACCTCGACGAACGTGTAGTTGAATAAGTTAAACCCGTCTGTCCGCGTCCTTGCCAAAAGGCGGGTTAACACATATAAATTTTGGAAAACTTTTGTAAAACACCTTTTTAATTTTCAAAATACACGGTCGTCCCTCCTCAAAACAAGTTTTAAAAAAACCCATATTTTTAAATTTCAACATAATTACCGAGAACTATGTAGCTATTTGCAGAAAAATTTGCAAATATTTGAAGTTTCTGGACTGCAAATGTTTGTAGAGTTTTATGCAAATATTAAAAAAAAAACAGTTTTGATTATAGAAAGATGCGATTAAAGTTCAGATTTAATTTTCGGAAAAAATGAAACAAAAAAGTGCTGAAATTAAAAATAGGGGTATAATTTATAATATGTTATTGAGAAGGGGTTTTCATGTACGAAACTCGAAAATAAGGGGCGGATCATAATTTGCACTAAATTTTATCATATAGGTAAATTATATATTACATATGTAAAGTATATTATATGTATTATTCATGATAGTTTGTTGCAACACTTGTTTTGAAATTATGTTAACATTAATTTTTTTGAATTAATTATATAAGTTAAACAAATAGTAGTTTAAATTTATGTACATCATAATTGTTGTTTAAATTTGCATTTATAAACAAATTTAGTTCTCACCACATATTCATCAAAGAAGTGTTCAAAATTATCCTAACATATCATTGACGTCATCTAGACACACCACATATTCGGTTGATCGATGCATACGTATAGAGGAGTTACTATTGTGATAACCATTATTATCACCTATAACCATAACCGCTATTGTTGTTGATGATTATAAAATTTTGTAACCGTTACATTTTTCGTTTATGATGGTTAACCGTTAGTTTCTAAATTTCAATCTTTTTATACATATGTGTTATCAATTATATGTATTATAGTTGATAATAAGTAATATCTATGGACCTAATTTTTTCACGAGTTGGTTTGTTTATTTATACACGAAAGCCATATATTATTAGTGTGCAAGGTATTTCTCTAACTTAAATTACTAAATGCATTCTTTATTGTGGAATACAATATACGAAAAATAATGTATGATTAGTATGATTTACTGCGGTATCAAAATCTTTAACCGTTACTGTAACGGCAACCGTATGAACGGTTAAGCATGGTGGAGTGGTTGATGATTCAACCGTAATAGCCCTCCCTACATATGTACATACATATACATGTGTGTTAACTTTGGTTTATATTCGTAAATTAATATACTATATAATAGATTATATAAATTATTTTAAATTAACAATATATATACAATATAGTATAACTACGAATATATGTGCGCGCGCGCGTGTGTGGGGATGATATATATACATATATATAGTTTATATATATTTTATTACATATTAATTCAAATGTACAAATTAATGTAGACTTACCAGAGTTTCTAAAACTCAGGTAAGTGAGGCAATAATACCTCTACACCGGGGTAGCAAAGAGTAGCATGTCCGCCAAAAATGACTAATGTCCTACTTTGCTGCTGCGTTATTAGCGATGCTCTAAGCCATAACAATATTCAATACACACTTAATAAGTAATAATTAACTTCTTTTTTGTTCATTAACGTCAAATAGACACCCAATATTCGGTTGATCAATACATATGTGTGTGTTAACTTTGGTTTATATATGTAAATTCATATGCTATATAATATAATATTATATATATATATATAGCTTACATATTACATATTAATTTACATGTACAAATTAAGGCAGACTTACCCGAGTTTCTAAAACTCAGGCAAGTGAGGTACTGACACCTCTCCACCAGCTAGCAAGGAGTAGCATGTTTGGCAAATAAGGTTCATGCCCAACTTTGTTAGGAATGCTCTAAGCCATAACAATATTCAATACACACTAAAGCAATAAATAACTTTGGTTTTCTCTTTGTGTCCGTTAAGCTTTCAAAACAGAAAGTATGATAACATAAAAGTATATTTTAAAACGCAATTTGATTCAATTGGAAAAATAAACAATTTGGAATTAATTCAGTCTAATTGTTTGTTTCTAACATAGTTTTACCTTAAAGTTGACTAAACACTCACCCTTGAATAAGACAAATTCTCTATAAAAAAAATTAGAAACGAAATAGGTAAATGTGAATATAGATGAAGGTTTTCTGTTATCGTTTTCATTCAGCTCATGTAGTTTTTTTTTTGCTGTAACGTAAGTGCATTCAGGACATATGATTTCAGTTTCTCTTTAATATGAAATACATTAAAAACTGCATTTTTGAAGTTTACTATAATATCAATATTTTTAATTTTGAATAAAAGAAAACATAGAATTCAATAATATCTTCTCTTACATAATCAAGATTATAACTTCTACACGAAGTTCAAAATAAATATTGATCCATTTGCATTTTTGAAAGCAATTTCTTCAATTAAATTGCGATATTCTAGTTTCCAGTGACAGGCTTTCAAATTGAAATTATTGCTAATTCAATCAACCATTCTTGTCTCCGATTTGTTTAAAATATCTTTACACCGGTTTCGACTTATAAAACGGCATTCTAACAATGGAATCGGCATCACCCGAATTAATAATGTTAGATATTGCTCTGATGCATGTCAATCAAAGCATTGGAATGCAAGTCATAAATTGAAATGCAAGCCGTCAATCCCTTTGAAGGATTCACAAAATTCATGTTTTAAAGAAGTCATTCATCCAGACAACTTATACAACTTAATAGAAGATGATAAGAGAAATCAGGCCAGTGGGAATTTAAAATTGGCTGCCGCTTGCCATAATTACGGTGAACATCATTTGTTGAAAAGAGGTCGATTTGGTCCAGTTTATAAAGGAATTTTAAAGCAGATTGCTCAAGTTGTGGCTATAAAGAAGCTTCGTAATAATGCCGACGGCCGTCATGGTTTACAAGCATTTCTTACCGAAGCGAGGATGTTAGTCGAGCTTCATCATCCTAACCTTGTTAATACCATTGGATACTGTGTCGATCCTTTTGAAAGACTTTTAGTATTAAAGTACATGCCTCTTGGATCACTGGATGACCATCTCTTCAGATGTAATTAAAGAATGGTACCTCTAGATTGGAATGCACGGATGAAAATAGCATTACGTTTTGCCCATGGATTGGAATGTTTGCATCTTAAGCACAAACCACCAGTTATACATAGAGACCTGAAATGCTATAATATATTTCTTTGGGTGAGTTACCATGCAAAATTATCAGATTTTGGCTTGGCTAAAGAAGGACCAGCTGGTGATAAACCTCATGTTAGAACAGCTATTGTAGGAACCGATGGATATATTACCCCTGAATATGCTAGTACAAATAGATTGACTGCTAAATTTGATATATACGGTTTCAAGGTAGTGCTTTTGGAAATTATTACTGGAAGAGGGAAGTTGATGATTCCAGTCAGGCAAAAATGAAAGAGCTTGTTGTTTGGGCAATACCATACATAGAGCATGAGAATTTTTTAACCCATATAACAGATCCTTTGCTTCAAGGCAAGCATTATAATGAAAAGAAGATATTCGTATTCGACTCGAGCGGTGGCTCGTTGACTGGTATAAGGATGCTGAAATGACTGGAGAAGCTTCGACTCAACCTTGAGGACAAGGTTGTTTTGAAGGAGAAGGGAAATGTTATACCTAGTTTTAGTTTCAAGAAAGCAAAATGCAGAAAACTGCCAATGTCAGGATTCAGGCCATAGAACATCAGAAATGGTACCAGAGTTCACCGGAGGTAGAGTCTGCAGTGGAGAAAAGAAGATGATTGACATTGCTCCAGAAAATGAAGCTTCGGGGGGTGAAGAAAAGAGATATCAGTTGTGAAAGTTTTGTGCATGTGCACGTGCACAAGCATGCATAGAAGTATTTGGGCCTGCATTGTATTTATTATTAATTAATTCAGTAACTAGAGTTAATTAAGGTTAGTTTAGAGCCGTTATAATTAACTCTCTATATACATACGTGGGCATGTATGCATGTAAAGGGTGTGAGCAATATTTAGAAAACTTCAAAATCATTTCTGTTAATTTTCTGTGTGTATCTTCTTATGCAAATCTATCTGCATTTCACCCTTCTTACTTCCTGTGCATTCTCACTTTCTTTATTTCAATTTTCTTGTGCTTGAAATCTTTAATCTCCCTCGCCATAATCAATTCTACAACAACAGATGCTCACTCCTGTTTTTGTAACTCACAATCCCTTTCTTCCTGAACTCATCAACTCCAATTCAATTATAAACAACTACAACAGTCACTTGTTTCATCATCACAACAGCAAGCATTTCTTTCTTTTATCATGACCATAACCAGAAATCAAGCAAAAGATAAAGGGCTATCAGTATAACCTTGCAAACCAATGAATATTATACTTTTTTTCTAGTCTCAACCAGTGATTGCAAAAATCGCGAGAGCGTACGTTCCAAAACGCGATTTGGAAGGAATTGTAGCCTTCCGGATCCAAGAGTTAAATTGGATCGCAACCCGTGTAAAATGTAAGATCCTATTTCAGAATGAAAATATTGAAGTCCAATACTGAATCCCCATTTTAATTTAAACATCGAATTGAAACAAAATTAAAAGAGATTTAGTTCAGCATCGCGATCTCGATTCACCAATAAAATTATATTAAACAAAAGGAGGAGGAATAGGAAGAAGCAGCAGGAAACCTGAATTGAAGAATCTAGGATTCAGAGGCGAGTAGATTTATTTTCTCTTCTATTTGCAGATTCTTTTATATCTTCTGATTCCTGGGTTTTTTCCTTCTATCACAAAGCAGGAAGATAATTGACCGGAAGTATTAGGATTTAGGGTGCGTTTGTATTATCCAATAAGTTCTGGACTCTAAAATAATAACGAGAACAATCAATGCTCGTTTGTGTTCAGCAGTTTTTCCTTTTTATTACTAGTTCTAAAAGTTAGACTAGTTATTTTTTCCATTTATATCTTCGGTTATCTTTACGAACAATAATAAATTTAAAATTTTAACATTTAAAAACTAAACAAATTCTAAACTCTAAAAATAACTTTCGAGGTTTCAAAATTTAGAAAATTCAAATCTTTGAAGTTTAAACTTGTAAAACCTCTAACTTTTAAAACTTTTAAATTTGAAAATTGAAGCATTTTATATTTTAGTTTTAAAATTTAAATTTTCTAATATTCAAACTTCTCTTAATTAAAACATTTTATAACTATATATTTAAATTTTAAATTATAATATTTCAAACAAGGAATTTGTGATGCCCCATCTCTATACTCACGCTAGCCAAGAACACCACAAGGTAATGCCGTCGACTAGCGCGAAGAATAAGGCTGTTGATGAGCGCCCATCCGTGTAATTGCTTTGGGCGAGTACCGATATGTCAGATAATATAAGATGCATTTCATTTCAAGAGGAAATCCGACATATCTAATACAAACTCAAAGCTACCACACAGTGGCTAAGTGGACCTCGAAAACAAATATAGAAATAAACGTAACATAAATCAGTCACAGATGTTCATATCTCAAAGGCGGAAACATATATGAATATAACACATAAAAGTGTGCATCAGAGTAGTGGTCAATCAAGATCCACAATATCACAAAAGAATAGATACAAGTGCTAGACAAAAGAATAAGTATACATCATGGAGTCTATATCTCGAATGTATAACAACAAAACTACAAATGTAATGTAGTTAGACAAAAATCAGAAGATGATCCCAGATAAGGAGTCAAGCAGAAGCACCTGTAACATCTCGGTCTGACCCGAGTATTATTTAATAAGAAAATAATAAACGAATCAGTCTAGCTATAAATATCAGATAAAGGAATGAGATATAAGCAGAGATATAATAAGAATGTATGATAACAATAATGTCATACTAGAACGAATATGATATAAAACAACAACAAAATCATACAATATCTCAATAATCTCAAAACACCAAAAAGAATATCATATTCTTAATTTTATTTAGCAAACTACAAATATTGACAAATATATTATTGCCAATCACGTAAAGTGGTGAAACACAAATTCTAGAAATCATCAATTAGAAATCCAGAAATCACAAAGGGGGAGGCCTATCACAAACGGAAGCATGAAAACTCACCAACACGTGTATTACAAACGGAACGCTATTCCATGGTCGCTAACCATAAATTTTGAGCCGAAGCTCCACAAACGGCCCGAAGACCACGGGTCGCTACCCCGCCAAATTGAACTGAAGTTCCACAAAACGGGGTTTAGTCTCCCTCGCAGACAAATAGACATCGCACATCGCTAGTCTAAATCACAAAATGATCATCATCGATCGATAAAAGTGTCGATTACACTAAGCTTGTAAATATATGAGTTTAGCTTCATGTCCCATAACCACTAGATTAACTTAAATATTTACGAACAAATTGTAGATTTCCACTCGAAAATTGTCACAAGAGTTTTAATCGAACAAGTCCAAAAATTAACCGACGAAGTAAATGCAAGCGTTGCATACCACTTGTTTTGCTAAGCCGTTTAATTATACTTTCTCATACGAATGAGGTAAAGGTTTGTATATACTAATAGATTGGAAAAGGGTTTTGAAAACAAGCTTATATTTAAAAATAGAGTTGAAATCATCTTTGTAAAAGAGTTTGAATATTTACTACTAGTATAGAAAACCTTTATATTTTAAAGTGACAAATCACAGAAATGATTGTAGAAAAAATCAATCACCAAAATCCACGTTCGAAGACGTGAATCAAACCCAAAGAAATCAATACCAATTCCATTAAAATGGACATTCTCAAAAATCCCGAAAAAAAAGTCATCAAAGTCAATAATAAATGATAACAATAAATCGGATAATCACGAATCGATAAAAGTTGGAATCTCAAGTTAAATAGGCAAAATAGGCAAAATGAAGCAGGTCAGTCGACTGACTACAAAGGGTCAGTCGACTGAACCAGAAACCAGAGATTTTCATTTCCTGCAGTCAGTCGACTGACTGTAGAGGGCCAGTCGACTGACTGCAGAAAACAAAGACTATCTGTTTCTGTAGACAGTCCCAGATTTGCGTGGTTTCTACAGCCAGTCGACTGACTGCAGAGGGTCAGTCGACTGACTGGCACTGGGGCTGTTTTTCAGCTTATTCAAGAGAAGAGCAAACTCTTCCAAATTGCGATCGGACGAGCAATGGGCGCTAGGGGTTCATGCCAATCGACAATCCAACCCTATAGGCTCTTTAATACACTACCAAAAGCATGATCAAACATCAAAGCTAAGATTTTTAGAGTTTTGGACTTCAAAACACCAAAAATTGAAATGTTCACCAAATCAATCCAAACCAAAATCAAATGAACATGTAAAGACGTTAGGAATCCATACCTAACAATCAAAGATAGTTATAGACAAAGATGTGAGATAAAAATCTCACCTTTAAACCCAAAAATGATGGAGGAGAAGCTTGAATGCAAAGGAAGATCAACTTCTCTTCAACCACAACTCTAGAAACTTGAATCTAAGCTCAAAAGAAGAACATTTCCTAAGTTAGGTTTAGGAAATTTCTGAAATTAAAGAGAGAATGAGTTTGAGAAGATGAAGAGGATGCTTACCTTAGCTTCTCTTTGAATTTGGAGCAAGAATTTGGTTTTGCAAATGAAAACTAGGGCTTGGAGTTTCTAATTTCTCATTCCTCTCCCCATTTTCAGTTTTGCTTGAGTGTTTAAGAAAATAGAAATGAAGTGAAGAGGAGAGGAGAGGGCTGAACTAGGTTATAAAATGAGTTGGGGTGAAACCCAAACCCAAAGCCCAATAGAAAATGTCAAAATTCAACTTACTCCAAGCATATCGATGTTTATACTCAAAAAAGTCGCAAACGCCGTTTTGGACTCAATGGAAGTGGTCTCGAGTCCCAATTCGACTGTTTACAAAAAGTAGCTTTTCGGACTTTAATCCGATTAACGATTCTACATTTAAATCAAATATTTAAATATACAATCGTAAAATATGCGGGTTGTTACAGACTCCCCTCCTTAAAGAAATTGCATCCTCGCAATCTTTAAGAAATAAATAAGAAGTAACAACTATAAAAGCATATTGACACAAAAAGAAGAAATTTGAAATAAAAAGTTCACCTTAAGAAGCCGAGAGAGCAAGTCCGGATGTGTTCGCTCGATGAATTCTCTGGATTCCCAAGAGCAATCCTTAGGTTTTGAGGATCATTGAACTTTCACAAGAGGAACATCTTTATTTCGAAGGTGTTTAACCTCCGAACCAATGATACGAATAGGTTGTTGCTCATAAGTCAAATTTGGCGAAACTTCAATTTCTTCAATAACACCGGACTCAAGAACAGAATCGGAATCTCGAAGGCATTTTCATAGTTGAGAGACGTGGAATACGTCGTGAAAAGTAGAAAATTGAGCCGGTAATAAAAGGCGATAAGCCATGGAACCAATGCGTTCAGTGATGGGAAACGGGCCAATATATCGAGGTGCTAATTTTCCCGATCGACTGAAACGCACAACATCTTTTATAGGTGAAACACGAATAAACACAAAATCTCCCACGGAAAATTCTAATTTCCTCCTTCGATTATCGGCATAGGATTTTTGTCTACTTTGAGCTTCTTTCATCCTATGACGAATAAGATCAATCTTTTCTGTGGCATCACGAATAAAATCTGGACCTAAAACCAGCTTCTCACCGGCTTCAAGCCAACACGAAGGTGATCGGCATGGCCTTCCGTAAAGTGCCTCGAAAGGTGCCATACCAATACTAGATTGGAAGCTATTATTATAGGAAAATTCAACAAGAGAAATATGATCTTCCCAACTTCCACCAAAATCAAGAACACATGCACGAAGAAGATCTTCAAGAGTTTGATTCACACGCTCGGTTTGTCCATCGGACTGAGGATGATAAGCGGTGCTAAAATTAAGCTTCGTTCCCAAAGCTTTTTGAAGACCTTTCCAAAATCCACTAGTAAACAATGGATCACGATCGCTAACAATAGAAGTTGGAACTCCATGCAATTTAACAATTTATTTGACAAAAAGTTTTGCCAAAATAGGTACGGTCCGATTTGACCGAACGGGAATAAAATGGGCGGATTTTGTAAGTCTATCTACTATCACCCATAGGCTATCATGGCCAGAACGAGAACGGGGAAGATCGTCAATAAAATTCATGGAAATTTGATCCCACTTCCATATTGGAATATCCAAAGGTTGCAATAACCCACCGGGCCTTTGATGCTCGGCCTTTACGAGTTGTCAAGTCATGCAATGCTTAACAAAGTTAGCAATATCAGATTTCATTCCCTCCCAATAATAAATTCGCTTCATATCCGCGTACATTTTACTACTACCGGGATGAATGGTAAATTTAGAACGATGAGAATCTTCTAAAATATCTTTACGAAGACCAATAATATTTGGAACAATAAGTCTACCAAATTTTCGAATACCGCCACGAGCATCAATATCAAAGTCTATCAAACCATCAATATTAATTTTATCCCTACAACTTTGGCCAAGAAGAACCAATTCAGGATCATGCATCTTAGCTTCAAGAATGCGGTCTAAAAGAGAAGGATGAGCCACAAAGGCTACATAAAACAAGAGATGAGCATAAATCGGATTCACGATCTCGAATCTCATAAGTGGATAAAGTCGCGAGATCATTCCACTCGGATATCATCAAAGAAACAACTGTTTGTTGCTTTCGACTAAGAGCGTCGACAATAAGATTTCCCTTTTCGGGAGTATAAAGAATATCAAGATCATAAGATGCAAGGAACTCGAGCCAACGTTGTTGACGCAAGTTAAGTTCTTTTTGAGAAAATAAATACTTCAAAGATTTGTGATCGGTGTAGAGAACAAATTTCTCTCCCAAAAGATAATGACGCCAAATTCTAAGGGCGAAAACAATAGCCGCGAGCTCTAAATCATGAGTGGCATATCTAGTCTCGGTAGGCTTTAATTGTCTAGAAGCATAAGCGATAACACGTTCCCTTTGCATAAGAATGGTCCTAAACCAACACGACTCTCATCGGTATAAATAATAAAATCTTGGTTCCCATCAGGAATAACAAGAATAGGAGCATCGGAAAGGAGTTCTTTTAATTTATGAAATGAAGCTTCACATTTGTCTGACCAAATGTATTTGACTCCCTTCTTTGTCAAACTAGTAAGGGGTACATAAATCTTAAAAAAGTCTTTTATGAACCAACGGTAATAGCCCGCCAATCCGAGAAAGCTACGAATTTCCGTCACACTCTCCGGTCTCTTCCAATTTTGAATCGCTTCAATCTTTGAAGGATCCACGGAAATTCCGGATTCAGAAATAATATGCCCCAAAAATTTCACACGAGATTGCCAAAAGTGGCATTTAGAAAATTTTGCTTTTAATTGGTTGCTCCTAAGAGTTTCCAACACAATCCGAAGATGATTTTCATGCTCTTCCTCGGTTTTAGAATAAACAAGAATATCATCGATAAAGATGAGAACAAATCGATCGAGGAAGTCTTTGAAAACTCGATTCATAAGGTCGACGAAATAAGCTAGAGCATTCGTCAAACCAAATGGCATAACAAGCCATTCATAAGATCCATAACGAGTACAGAACGATGTCAAAGGAATGCTATCCTCTGCAATACGGAGCTGATGAAAACCGGTTGCTAAGTCTAACTGTGAAAAGACTTTAGCACCACTAAGCTGATCGAATAAGTCATCAATCCGAGGCAAGGGATATTTATTCTTGATGGTGAGGTCGTTAAGCTTGCGGTAGTCAACGCAAATCCTAAGTGTACCATCAGATTTCTTCACGAAAATAGCCGAAGCTCCCCATGGAGAGGAACTAGATTGAATAAATTGCTTCGCTTCCAATTCGGATAATTGTTTGCGCATCTTCTCATTTTCTTTATTGAATATACGATAAGGAGGACGAGTAATAGGTAGAGCTCCAGGGACTAGATTAATTCGGAACTCAATTGCTCGCTTAGGTGGTAATCCTAGAACGGGCTCAAATATGTCGGGAAATTCACAAACAATGTGAATGAGAGAAATAACATCTTCCTCATCATCATTATCATCGTCATGAGGATTGAGAGAATATAAAGATGCTGTTAAGTTGGAATCCGAATCTTTAAGAACGAGAGAAATCTGCTGAACAGATTGAGGATGCTGAAGATATATAGTCCGCCGCGGACATAGGATATGGGCTTCATAACGGTTAAGCCAATCTATTCCCAAAATCATTCCGAAACCTAAATAACGTATGACATGCAAATCGGCACGGAAAGAGTAATCACATAAAATTATTTCAACATCTTTACACAATAAACTGAGTGTTGCGGATCCACCGACCGGATTCGCAATTCTCAAAGAAGTCATCAAGCCAATAACATTCAAAGACAAAGCATCGACAAGTTCTTTTGATATAAAAGAGTGAGATGCACCCGTATCAAAAGAACTCGAATAGGAAATTCACGAAATATAATAATGCCATCAAGGATAGAATGAGAAATACCTTGACCACGAGAAGTGTTAGTAGGGGCTTGTATAACATTTAGCTTGCCCTCCTTCTTGCCTTGAAGTTTGGGACACGAAGATAAGTTATGACCCGAACTCTTGCAATAGCGGCAAGAAAGAGACTTCGGGCACTTGTTTGCATAGTGGTCCTTAGAACCACAATTGTAGCATTCTCCCCGACGAGATGTAGGAGTATTTGCTACCGGTGTTTCTTGCTTTCCCTTTTTATTGGGATTAGGCTTGAATTTAAAAGGTCTCTTCTTGTTGATGTTTGGTTTGACCTCAGCATCACTATCTTTATCCGCCTCTTCGAGACGAAGAGCAATATCAACAAGTTGATCAAAAGAAACGTCTAATTTCAGAAGTAATGGCTTTTTGAGGCTCTTGTTCAAGCCATAAACAAATCTCTGGTTTTTCTTCAATGGGGTATTGATGTATTCAACCCCATATTTAGATAGAGATTCGAAAGAAGCGACGTAGTCCGTCAAGGAAGATTCACCTTGAACAAGGTCAATGAAGCGTCGAGCTAGAGACACTTTTTCAGCTTCCGGCACAAATTTTAATTCGAACCTTTCTCGAAATTGCTCCCAAGTAAGGTCCGCTTCAATAATTTCGAAGATCAGAAGCTCGTACCAGTCTAATGCTCTTTCTTGGAGCATACTAGAAGCCACTTGGACTCGATGGAGATCAATAAGATTCATGCGAGAAAAGATACGGTCGCATGTTCGAAGCCAAGCCTGGACTTCTATAACGCTCTCGGAACCTTTGAATGGCTTTCCACCCAAATTGGTGTAATCACTGCACAAGCGTGCAAACCCAGATTTAGGATGTGTGGGCTCAGGAATAGGTCCGACAGCTTGAGCATTTCTTACAAGATCAAGAAGTTGCTGAGCAGACATAAATACTCCATCCTGGGGAGTAGTACTAGATTGACCGACGCTGGGACGGCCAGGTCTAACCATTTCTTTTCTTTAAGAAAGAAAGAAAAGAGAAAAAGGTTAATCTCAGAATGAATATCAAACAAACTTGATTGATAAAATAAGGCATCACAAAAGAAGATAGGATAGAACGGGTTCAATGACTCGAATTAAATCCTTTGGCACGATTTCTAAGGAAGACTTAGGACAATGATCCTTGCTAGATTATTCTATATTGTTCCGAAGTTTGGCTCTGATACCATGCTGTGATACCCCACCTCTATACTCACGCTAGCCAAGAACACCACGGGGTAATGCCGTCGACTAGCGCGAAGAATAAGACTGTTGAGGAGCGACCATCCGTGTAATTGCTTTGGGCGAGTACCGATATGTCAGATAATATAAGATGCATTTCATTTCAAGGGGAAATCCGACATATCTAATACAAACTCAAAGATACCACACAGTGGCTAAGTGGACCTCGGAAACAAATATAGAAATAAACGTAACATAAATCAGTCATAGATGTTCATATCTCAAAGGCGGAAACATATATGAATATAACACATAAAAGTGTGCATTAGAGTGGTGGTCAATCAAGATCCACAATATCACAAAAGAATAGATACAAGTGCTAGACAAAAGAATAAGTATACATCATGGAGTCTATATCTCGAATGTATAACAACAAAACTACAAATGTAATGTAGTTAGACAAAAATCAGAAGATGATCCCAGATAAGGAGTCAAGCAGAAGCACATGTAACATCTCGGTCTGACCCGAGTATTATTTAATAAGAAAATAATAAACGAATCAGTCTAGCTATAAATATCAGATAAAGGAATGAGATATAAGCAAAGATATAATAAGAATGTATGATAACAATAATGTCATACTAGAACGAATATGATATAAAACAACAACAAAATCATACAATATCTCAATAATCTCAAAACACCAAAAAGAATATCATATTCTTAATTTTATTCACCAAACTACAAATATTGACAAATATATTATTGTCAATCACATAAAGAGGTGAAACACAAATTCTAGAAATCATCAATTAGAAATCCAGAAATCACAAAGGGGGAGGCCTATCACAAACGGGAGCATGAAAACTCACCAACACGTGTATTACAAACAGAACGCTATTCCATGGTCGCTAACCATAAATTTTGAGCCGAAGCTCCACAAACGGCCCGAAGACCACGGGTCGCTACCCCGCCAAATTGAACCGAAGTTCCACAAAACGGGGTTTAGTCTCCCTCGCAGACAAATAGACATCGCACATCGCTAGTCTAAATCACAAAATGATCATCATCGATCAATAAAAGTGTCGATTACACTAAGCTTGTAAATATATGAGTTTAGCTTCATGTCCCATAACCACTAGCTTAACTTAAATACTTACGAACAAATTGTAGATTTCCACTCGAAAATTGTCACAAGAGTTTCAGTCGAACAAGTCCAAAAATTAACCAACGAAGTAAATGCAAGCGTTTCATACCACTTGTTTTGCTAAGCCGTTTAATTATATTTTCTCATACGAATGAGGTAAAGGTTTGTATATACTAATAGACTGGAAAATGGTTTTGAAAACAAGCTTATATTTAAAAATAGAGTTGAAATTATCTTTGTAAAAGAGTTTGAATATTTACTACTAGTATAGAAAACCTTTATATTTTAAAGTGACAAATCACAGAAATGATTGTAGAAACAATCAATCACCAAAATCCACGTTCGAAGACGTGAATCAAACCCAAATAATTCGATACCAATTCCATTAAAATGGACATTCTCAAAAATCCCGAAAAAGAAGTCATCAAAGTCAATAATAAATGATAACAATAAATCGGATAATCACGAATCGATAAAAGTTGGAATCTCAAGTTAAATAGGCAAAATAGGCAAAATGAAGCAGGTCAGTCGACTGACTGCAGAGGGTCAATCGACTGAACCAGAAACCAAAGATTTTCATTTCCTGCAGTCAGTTGACTGACTACAGAGGGCCAGTCGACTGACTGCAGAAAACAGAGACTCTCTGTTTCTGCAGACAGTCCCAAATTTGCCTGGTTTCTACAGCCAGTCGACTGACTGCAAAGGGTCAGTCGACTGACTGGCACTGGGGTTGTTTTTCAGCTTATTCAAGAGAAGAGCAAACTCTTCCAAATTGCGATCGGACGAGCAATGGGCGCTAGGGGTTCATGCCAATCGACAACCCAGCCCTATAGGCTCTTCAATACACCACCAAAAGCATGATCAAACATCAAAGCTAAGATTTTTAGAGTTTTGGACTTCAGAACACCAAAAATTGAAATGTTCACCAAATCAATCCAAACCAAAATCAAATGAACATGTAAAGACGTTAGGAATCCATACCTAACAATCAAAGATAGTTATAGACAAAGATGTGAGATAAAAATCTCACCTTTAAACCCAAAAATGATGAAGGAGAAGCTTGAATGCCAAGGAAGATCAACTTCTCTTCAACCACAACTCTAGAAACTTGAATCTAAGCTCAAAAGAAGAACATTTCTGAAATTAAAGAGAGAATGAGTTGGAGAAGATGAAGATGATGCTTACCTTAGCTTCCCTTTGAATTTGGAGCAAGAATTTGGTTTTGCAAATGAAAACTAGGGCTTGGAGTTTCTAATTTCTCATTCCTCTCCCCATTTTCAGTTTTGCTTGAGTGTTTAAGAAAATAAAAATGAAGTGAAGAGGAGAGGGCTGAACTAGGTTATAGAATGAGTTGGGGTGAAACCCAAACCCATAGCCCAATAGAAAATGTCAAAATTCAACTTACTCCAAACATATCGATGTTTATACTCAAAAAAGTTACAAACGCCGTTTTGGACTCAATGGAAGTGGTCTCGAGTCCCAATTCGACTGTTTACAAAAAGTAGCTTTTCGGACTTTAATCCGATTAACGATTCTACATTTAAATCAAATATTTAAATATACAATCGTAAAATATGCGGGTTGTTACAGAATTCTTTCTTTAATAGTCATTTATTAAATAACAGTAAAACACAAGAATTTCAAGCTCTTTTATTAATTCTAGGGATTTTATCCCCCTCCTTAGTTCCCTCTATATATTTAATTTTCAAATCCTATTATTACATCCTTGTTACAATTATTACATCCTTGTTACAATTATTTCAATACTTATATTGGTTCTCTTCGGTCACTTTATATTTATATACCAACAATTAATAATTTTGTACAATTAGCTATAAATTTCTCATAGGTTTTCTTCTTTTATTTTTCATTTAAGTCCTTATGTTAAAACTAATTGCATGATCTTAAATTTAAACTTTGTAAATAAATACAACTAACAAATATCCATTAGTTGATCTTATAAATTCTTAAAAAGAAAAAACCGACGATTCAATGTGTCTATCATATGTATAATATTGCCAAAATGGTAAAATTAATTTTTTCATTCAAGTCCATATAGTTTAAAATTTTCACAATAATATAACATTACAATGTTTACTAATTTTCTCCCACCATTTTACATTTAAATACCAACACTTAATAGTTTATACAATTATTTACGGATTTCTCCTAAGTTTTCTTATATTGTAATACGTTCAAGTCTATGTATGTGAATTTATTAAGTGATCCTAAATTCAAACCTTTTAAATAAATCTAATTAAAATAATTATTAATTATTCTGATAAATCATTAAAAAATAATTCAATGTGTATATCACATTTCTATCTATGCATTCTATTAAAAGAGAATATAGAACTCTTAGTATTCTTATCTCTCATTCACTCTCAGACTAAATTGCGCATTCTCCTTAATTTTAAGTATATCTGTTCTATAAGAAAGAGAATATAGAACTCTTAGTACTTTTATCTCTCATTCACTCTTAGACTAAATAGTGCATTCTCTCTAATTTTAGGTATAATTTTCCTTTTAGACCTCTTAAAATTTTTCAATATTCCACAAAACTACCACTAACATAGCAATTAATGTTATCATTATTCCTTTTGATAAAATATTCTTATGTACGTTTATTTCTTTTGATAAACTTATAATCACTATTTCTTTGTAATCTAGCAGAGATCTCTTCCTCTTCTCCATGTTATCGTTACAATTTTTTCATTCCTTATTTGTTCCCTATCAATTTTTTTACATTCTTCCCATTTAAATTCTTTTCATTATGTTATCTCTTCCCATATATCAGTTTCATATGTATATTACAATTCAAAAAAAACTAAAATATATATTTCCAATCTAAATCAACTTAAAGATTCTATCCAAATAGTTTTTAGTCAATCTCCTTATTTTTTTATCTAATTATAATTTGGTTGAATTCATCGTTAGTTCTTTAATTTCTATTCATTTAAAAAAATTATCATTTTAATCATGTTTTTGCAGAGATTGTGTTTTTGTATGTTGCTTAGAACTCTTAGTATTATTATCTCTCATTCCTTTCAGACTAAATAGTGCATTCTTCTTAATTTTAGGTATAATTTCTCTTTAGACCCCTTAAAATTGTTCAATATTCCACAAAACTACCATCACTAACGTAGCAATTAATGTTTTCATTATTACTTTTGATAAATATTCTTATGTACATTTATTTCTTTTGATAAACTTATAATCAATATTTCTTTGTAATCTAGCAGCCATGTTATCGTTACAATTTTTCATTCCTTATTTGTTCCATATCATTTTTTTACATTCCTCCTATTTAAATTCTTTTCATTATGTTATCTCTTCCCATATATCAGTTTCATACGTATGTTACATTTCAAAAAAAACTAAAATATATATTTCCAATCTAAATCAACTTAAAGATTCTATCCAAATAGTTTTTAGTCAATCTCTTTATTTTTTTATGTAACTATAATTTGGTTGAATTCATCGTTAGTTCTTTAACTTCTATTCATTTAAAAAATTATCATTTTAATCATGTTTTGCAGAGATTGTGTTTTTGTATGTTGCTTTCAGTATTGTAGTTTTCATGGAAAAATTGTCTAAAAGCCTCCAAAAAATCTTACCTATTGATATATCAAGATGGATTTAAAGGTTTGATTTTTATTTTATTATCTTTATTTTCATTTAATTTAAGATTGAATTTTTTGTTTTAGCTCTAATATATTATTGCAGATATTTACTTCAAATTTTGTGTCCAAAAAAATTATTTTCTTCTTATTTTTGTTACAATTTGTATGGACATAAATATGGTCTCCTTTATATTTTTAGAAGGTTATTGGATTTATTAATACATAGATATCACATAATCTTTGGTTATTGTGTAAATTCTATAATACATGAAGCTTGACTATTTTTTATTCTTAAGTTTTCTATTTACATCGACGTTCATCTTATTTATATTCTTTTAGTACAATTATGATTTTCATTTCATTCATTTATTTTGTAGGAAATAATTGGCTTACTAACATATAGATGTAAAATAATCTTAAACTTTTTATAATACATAAGAGGTAATGTTGATCGTTTTTATTTTGAAATATAAGTATATACAAAAATCAAGTTGGGAAAAATCTTATAATTTTTTATTATTTTAGTTTCAATCTGTATCATTATCAACTTGGTTTCCTTCATATTCTCCAGGAAGTTATTGGATTGATTAATACATCGATATCATATTTTTTATTTATAAAATCCTTGATATGTAATGCTGACCTATTTTTTAGTTCTCATGTTTTATATTTACATTGATGTTCATCTGATTTGTGTTCCGTTGGTACGACCATGAATTTTATTTCCTTTGTATATTTTGAATAGCATAATTAGTTTACTAACACATGTATACCAATCAATCTTAAATTATGTATAATCTGAGACAAAATTGATGTTTCTCCATTTTTAAACATATGTATTCAAGAAAATCAAGTTGAGTAAAATATCATCTATGAAGTAAAAGAATGGCCAAATAATAATTTTATGTCATATTTGAGAAAAGAAATATAAATGTATAAATATTACTTTTGCTCAGTCTAGCGTATGTAACTTTATGTCAAAAATTAAATTTAAAAAAGGTGTTATATGAACTTAATTTTTAATTAAATATTTTATTTTTTACATTTAGCCTAGACTCATTTTTGTAACATACGATATTATCCATTTTAATTGTCCTACGGTTTAATATATTTTCCTACAGTAATGCTTCATTGACAAAAAAATGTACATAAATAACACACAATTTCCTATTTAATGCATGGTTAACACTAAATTCTTGGAGATCTTATGGAACATATTAGCAATTATCTTTTATTTTCTACAAAGATTATTTGATGCTATATTGTTTTAATTTTATTTTGCAGTTTGGAAATGTTTATAAATCATTACGAATTGAAGATGTGTTATTAATAATGTTTAAAAGTAAACTAACTTCAAATGGAAACAACCGTATTTAAAAGGAATAAAGTGATAATATTCATTTACTTCAAATTCAAACTAATTTGAGACTTATTACAATTGATTCTCTTTTATTGAGATTTATTGTTAGAGCGCAGTTACGTATTAATCTTCATTAATCCTAATCAATTACTGTCCAAATTTAGTCAATATAACATTTTTGTTTTTATGATGGATTAAGACTAACTTTTAATTTAATTAATTGTATATCTCCAAAGTATACTTTTATTAAACATGTTGTGTAGATCTTATTCATATTATTTGTACATTTTCAAACAAACTAGGATTATGTTCAAGTAGTTGGAACCGTCAAAGTTAGAATATGCATAGTTAACAAGTCAAGTTTTTCGAAAAGGCCTAATATAGTAAAAATAATACAATAGATACTGCATACATAATTATTAGTCAAAAAATTATTGCATGATCTATAAACCTAAATGTTACTCCAGATACAAAAGATAGAAGGTCAAATGGTTATAGGTCAACTACTAATTTCCATATGTGCTTTCATTTTCGAAAATAACAGTAGGTTTAGTTCCTTTAATATTTTTAGCTTTAAAGCTTAATGCTTTATTTCAAAAAAATTTAAAAAACGCAATATAAAGTATGTGTAATTTAGTTAATTTGATAATATGGTAACATGTTTATTATATAATTTGGTTGTTTGATGTTATAATAGAATCCAATCAAATTTTTTGAAAATTAATACGATCATATTTATGGCAAATTAGTTTCTTCGATTATCATCGAAGATAATTAATACATAATAAATTCTCTAATCTGTTTTGTGTTTGTTTAGTACGATCATGAATTTCATTTCCTTCGTAAATTTATAAGGCATAATTGGTTTACTAACATATGCACATCAAAGAATCTTTAATTGAGTATAATATGAGATAAAGTTGATGTATTTTCCACTTTGAACTATAAGTATTTAAGAAATCAAGTCGGGAAAATATCATTCATGAAGTAAAAGGATAGTCAAATAATAAATTTCTATATTACATTTCGAGAAAAATATGTTGAAAGTTTAGTTCTAAATAGGCATTCTATAAACTTAATATTTATCTAAATATTTTATTTTGTTATACGCAACCTTGACTTATTTTTTGTAATATTAGATATTATCCAATCTTAATCAACCTATGATAATACATTTTTCTACAATAATGCTTCATTGACCATGAAATGTTCATAAGTAGCACGTATTTTCCTATTTAATGCATGGTTAATACCGAATACTTGGAAATCTTATGGAACATCTTAGCAATTATTTTTTATTTCCAATAAAGATTCTTTATGCTATATTGTTTTGATTTTTTTGCAGTGTAGAGATGTTTATAAATCATTACGAATTAAAGATGGGTTAATAATAATGTTTACGAGTATGTTAACTTCTGTTAAATACTGGAGTGTCTACAACACAATGTTGGATCTTAAGGCTATTCAGACACTAGAAGTGGTGAAATATGTATTAACTACTTATGAATATAAAACTGTATTTACTCAAATTGCAAACAAAAAGAAGTAATCAGAGAACAAGTAAGTAATAAAGTAAAATGCAGTAATGTAAATAACGCCCGGATTTTTATACTGGTTCAGATTAACCAATCCTACATCCAATCCTGCACTTTATCGTGCAAAATTCCACTATAATCGCTTGCTTTCCACAGGTGGCAAGAACACCTTTACAATCTTGGTTTCACGGGCTACAAGACACACCCTCTTGATTTTATAGGCTACAAGAACACCTTCTCCTTATCACCAATAACAAACTATGGCAAGTAATCGTATTTTCAATATAAATTCTTGCAGATTCGGTACAATGATCCTATAGACCTCCAATGGCAATATATCTTTGAATTCTTTGAGGAATAGGATGAAATCAGAGTGAGAACGATGTGAATTCAAGTACAACTCTATGATATTGTGTGGTTTGCAAATCGGTGAAGAATTGGAGTGAAATAGTATCGATTTGCAAGGAGATTGGAGGAGTATGCAATGGATTTCTTTTGCAAATGTTTGGAGAAGAAGGAGTAAGAGAAAATGAGAATTCTTGATGTTAAAATTCATTTTCAGAGGCCTTTATATAGTGGTTGAAGAGACATGTCTTTTGGTGAAGAGGTGAAGGGAAATGTCTCTTCATTTAAAATTTGAAATTCTGAAAAACGACTAGTATGTCGACATCCTAGGTACCCCCATGTCGACATAGGTGTGTTGCAAAATGAACAGCAACACTAATAAGTGTTGCAAATTTTCAGCATTTCAAATTACCTTATATTTGTGGATTTTTGTGATTCGGTTGAGGTCAATGGTTGATGATCTTCAAGTATACTTGCCATGAGATCTTTAACAAGATATTCTAAGGTTCAACCAATTCCTCATCACTTCAAACACCTTTATCCTTCAGCATTCTTCTCTAATTGAGTTTTGTTCTTCAATTGCTCTGATTAACCTTCTTCTATAATTCATTTGCTTTCATTGTATTCTTGTTTATCTCTGTAAATGTCTCCATAATATATTTGATTTGACTACATAACTTGGAGTTACGTTAGTAGTAATATTTATGTGGTTGTTGTCATCAAAATCATTACCTAGAGTATTAACAACTTCAAATGGAAAGAATTGTGTTAAATAGGAATAAATTTTTGCTAATTTCATTTGATTCCAATTCAAACTAATTTGAGAATTATTACAATTAATTCTTTTTATTAAATTTTAGTCTAATTAGGGAATAGCTGCATACTAAGTCCCGGGTTCATGGACGCCGCAAACGTTAACCAAAAAGCGGTTAGCGAGGCGTCCAACTTATCTTAGATAAGTCTGACATAATTGATACGTCGGCGGTTTAATGATTCGCGTTTGGACTTAAAAAATGTAGCGTCTTTACAAGATGTATTAATCATGTTCGACTTTTCTGAGATAAGTCGGACGTAATTCCTGTTTTTTTAAATTTATTATAAATAATTGGTAATACTTCCTATTCAATACTATACATTAATTGATAATAATTAATTAATAATTATGGCAAATATATATAAAAAATATACATTACATAAATACTTCATGTCCAACCTCTAATTCAATTTGTCTACGAACACCACAACCTCCAACCTCTAGCCTTAAATCATAATTGTCCGCTAAATTATCCTAATTCTCATTATTGCTAACCAATTGGTATTCACTTTTAGTTTAATATAACATTTTATTTTTTTGATGGATTAAAACTAATTTTAATTTTACTTCATTATATATTTCAAATATATATATTTATTAAATCATGTTGTGTAACTCTTTTTTATAAGAGTTGAAACAAATAAGGAAAATGTTTAATTAGTTGGAATCATCAACGTTGGAATATGCATAATTAACTAGTCATGTTTTTTTAAGAATTTTAATATAGTAACAATAATACAATGAGTGATATATACATAATTATTAGTTAACAAATTATTGCATGATCTTTAAACCAAAATGATACTCTAGATATAAAAGATACAAAATTTGACTACTCATTTTATATATTTTCTCGTGTCATATTATGATATATGTGTTAAAGAACATGATGTTTCAAAACTACTATAATATCTTCTCTAATTTAATTAGCATAGTATAATGTCAAAATGTGTAATAATGAAAATGTTGTTTCACTAACCAAATTTAAATACTATCTCATTTCGAGCATAATTTCTCTACTCTAGGTTTATAACACTATTATCAAACAAAATTATGCACATAATTTAGATTTATATGTTAAAAATAAGATAAAACTATGTTGAACCAATGTAAATTACATTTGAAAATAAATTAAATGACATGCTTAGTAATATAGTGCTTACAAAGTTAGGAACAACCGGTAGTTGATGTAATGTTTTATGTATAACAGCATTGTGCTCTAAAATAATTACACTCTATATGCTCCAAGACTATTTAAGTAGATTTATCAACACATTTTTGTTAGTAGCATTCACGGAAAAATTAATCTAAAAATTTACATCCCATAAATATGTGCTTTCATCTTCATGTACTATAAAATCTAAAAAATACACCGTTAACAGATATACGAACCCCGTATGCATAGTACGTGTTCATACTCGTTAATACAATAAAACTATTTTTTCATTCCATATAATTTAAAATTTTCACAATTATGTACAAAATTATCTTTAATTCTCTTAATTGTTCTACATTCAAGTTCATATAATTTGTTTTGTTTCTAAAATTAGTGTTTTAATGTAGTGAAATACACACATAATTCTTTCTTTCTAAAATTGATACATCATTACAAATATAACAATTTTACTTTTCAAAATTTGTACATTAAGTGAATTCTTTGCCATCAATAAAATTTATTCTGTGAGGAATGATATTACAATTAATGATAAGTGGTGAATGTTTGTATTCTATAACGCTGAAAAATAATAAACATGTTCAATTACAATCTTTTTGTAAAAAGGCTACATTTTAACTATTTATATTTGTACCCTACGTTGATCGATGGACACAAATCATACCATACTTTGATTAGAAATATTTTTCTTTTGTATTTGATTATCTTTAGAGGTAAATGTTAAATATTTCTTGAAATTTTTTATTAGAAATTGAAAATTTGAGGTATGAAACAATGGATTAAAAGTCATTTTTTACATAATCAAAACGATAACGTGATTTGTAACATTTCAGATCTTATATTCAATATAATATTTTTTTAATAGTTAAATAAATATTTTGTTTATTACTTTGTTAATATCATATACTTATTTTTGATAGATATGTGTTAGAAGAACTTTAAATGCATAAAAATATATTGATTAAAAAGCATTACACTTCCATTTTTAGGTATTTTCGCTAATTCTCAAGTGATATTTGAAATTTAATCTAAACATCATTTATCTTTTAGTCAAATGTATGAAAAGCTTAACGTCAATTTCAAAATCTATGTACATGAATATTTATCTATAAAATTATATAAAAATATTAATTTCAAAATTAATTAAGAATACTAACTTTCATTTATTTGCATAAAAATTATTGAATTCTAAAAATAATAAATTAATATGTAACTTGTTTTTATCAACAAAAATGATAATTTAATTTATATTCAAATATAAAAATACATAAATCTTATAACAAAAATTATACACTTGGAAATATAGTAAGTTCTGTTCATAACTCATTTATCCTAATAAATTCATCATATATTGCATAATAAATTATATTTTTCAAAAATATTCTAATATTATTTTTCTACAACATACCGTGTGCAACGCACGGTTTACACACTAGTTATTATTTAAAAGACCAACTAATGAAAAAGGGGTATTACTGCAAAAAAAACCATATTTCTTAATATTAATCAAAAGTTTCAAAATGTAAACAAACACGCATATGATTATTCAGCATTTAGATTTCAACAATTAACATTCAGAACTCAATCAACATTCAGAATTCAACACTTTAAACAAGTGCAGCCTTAAAAGCGATTTTAAAAGTGGTATCCTCTTATGCTATAGGCATCGCCTAGGCGTTGAACGCCACCCTAGTGCCCATAACCGAATGATGCCCTTAGCACTACGTTAAAAGTAAATATATGATGTTTCTCGTAATTTATATAATGGATGGTAAAGATCTGAGTTTTTGGACATGTAAACCTTATTCTTCTTCTTCCATCAATTTTTTGGAACAAGGCTATATTTTCCTTTACCGCTATAACAAAATATATACAAAGTTATTTGGCCCAAACTTGTCCCAAAACAAAAAAATATTACACTGCTAGGGGTGAGCGATCTTTGATTAAACCAAATAAACTAACCAAACCATTTTGATCGGTTTGGTTTGGTTTTGAAACTAGATTTCTAATTGGCCCGTAAAAAAATTAGTTCGGTTATCAGTTTAACCAAATTAACTGAACTTTTATTATATTGTTAAAATTACTAATGTTAAAATGATTTTTTTATTAGTTTAGTGGACTAAATATATTTTATTTATCATATATGTATCAAAATTACTACTAAAAAACATCAGAATAAAAAATAAGAATACTTTAATCATATATTTATCTTTTATTTTAAAGTACAACGAATATTACAATCATAAAAATGTGAATCCTTTTTAGTTTGATTAAATTAGATAACCAACCGAACCAACCGAACTTAATTCGGTTGGTTTGGTTTTCATTTTTATTGGTTTTAGTTTGGTTTAACAATTTTCATCATCGGACTAACCAAGCCAACCAAACGCTCACCCCTATACACTGCCCAACCGAAATTGGGTACAAATTGCAAAAGCCCACCTAATACACCCATAATCTCGAAACATCTACTCTTGAACTTAGCCCCACTTCATTCAATACAACTAATCGCTTAGGTTCTTTCCATTTTCTTCTTCCATTTATTTGTTTGTTTGTTTATTTTATTTTGTTGAAAACAGGGTTTTATTGCATGAACAAAAAGAAGAGAAAAATATTATTTATATTCTATTGGATATTTATCTCTTTTTCTTGTAATTAAATTCTTAAGTATTTTGTCCCCGCTGGTTTGGGTATTGTTGATTTTACGATGATTGATATGTTTGAATTTTTTGTCTACATGGAAATAGTTTTCTTGTTCATTCACTTAGATGTGATAGTGAACTTCGTTAAATTAAAATTGAAGATGCTAAAATTGTTACAGAAGAGGTAGGTAAAAAATTGTTTATTAGTTTATTATTATTTGAGAGCTGTTATGCATACTCTCTTTTTATTCACACTCACTTTACTCGACTTTGCCGATTGGTTAGCTTTCAATTTATTTTGCATTTAATCAAGAGTGGGGCCCACAATCTAGTTTGATCCAATAGCTGAGCGAATGACTGCATAGTTGCGCATGCGGCGACTAACGCTAGCATTCATGTTATTATTTTACATATTGTAGGATAATCTTTAACTTGTTTTATTTGAACAGTAACATGATGACGCAAAGTGGACATGCACAACTTAACCCTCTCTTGGAGTTGTCGGTCCGTCGTCCCTTTCGGAGGTCCTCTGTATTGGGAAGTTTCTAAAAAATCATGACGACGCGAAGATAGATGTAACAACCTAGAATTTTAGTCATTTGACTTTGGAATATTTAATTGATTTTAAATATTGAAAAGTCAATTTTATAGGTTAAATAATTTAAATATCAAATATAGTGATTTATTGGATAATTTAATTGTTGAATTTAATTATTGAAAATTGTTTAAATAATTGAATCCTCGATTTTTATTTGGACAAAAATGATTTAAAAGCTTATTAAATTTCTATTTAATAAGAATGAAGGTAATAAAACTTTTAAATTGGATTCAAAAGTAATTTACTCGATTTTGACAATAACTCGTTTTAATTAACGAGTGAAAATAGCATTTTGGGGAACTATCTCGGATTTTGATGAAATCAGTGTCATTGGGTCTGTAATAATAAATTATAATACGTCGTCAAATTTCGTAGCGATCAAATGTATTGTTTGGTCGTACGGGATAGAAACACGTTGAAATTAATATTGAAAAATTTAATATAATAATTAGGTTCAAAAAGCTATCTTCCGCATACAATCTAACTAGGGCTCGAGACCAGTTTCATTATGTTTGGAATAAAGGTATAACATTAGGAACGCCAGGCGGCACGCCTCGACCGGGGTTCGGAATTAATTATCAAGATATTTTGAATTTTAAATAATTTTTTTTTTCGATTTAACTTTACAATGCACTGACATTTCTTATCATCCCACACTCTCATCCTTTCCCCATCATTCCCTTCCTATTTATTTCATGATTTGCTGAAAAAGGATCCGTTCCTTTTAAATATTTAAAATGCTTCATCCAATGGCCCGAGATCATCGGAGCCACTTTTGGAAATATCAGGCGAAGGCGTCAACTATCAAGATGGGCGCGACATCAAGACGAAGCGAATGGACGGTGGAGATATGTTGGATCGAAGCGAGGCGGTGGTAGGAGGTGGATGAACGGAGAGATCGTTTTTGAATGATTGCTGCGTTTTCGGGGGGTTTTGGGGCGAAGCTTCCAACTAATGGAATGTTGAGGAGGGGCAGGCCCACCTTCGGCCAAAATCTCGTAGCCAACGGTGGCCTGTGGTGGCAGTAGTTTGCGAAAAACGCGGCCGCGTTTGTGGGTATTTTGGCGAGCTTGGTCACGAGGAGAGGAGGTTGCGTGAGGGGGAAGGAAGTCGGCATGGATGTGGCTTCGTGCTGGTGGAGTTTTGGCGGTGCTGGTGGCCGGAGGCGAAGGGGAGGTGTGGCCATAGATTTGCTGCATGGGTTCGTTCATGAGAGAAAGAGATTAAGGGAGGGAAGAGGGATTAAGTTAGTTAAGTATGTTATTAGTAAATTTGAGATATTATTTAATTAGTGGATTTTATAAATTAAATATTTAATTCGTTTTAGGTCCAAATCTAACGCAGCCTATCGCATTAGGATCATGCGAACAAATACTACGAGATGGAATTAGTTTGGTGAAGGTTTGAACTTGTTGAATTTTACGCTAGATTCGAATTTCGTACGAATTCAGACGGAACTAGGACACGCAAGAAACAACTGGAATTTAGGTGAGTTAAACTCACCTTTTTGGATAGCTAGTATGATATATAGTTGATAAAAATTGTTCAATGATTGTTTGGATGAATTACTATATTTATTAGGTTGTTTGGATATATTTCCGCCTATTGGAGCGGATGAGA
The DNA here is from genome assembly GCA_030737815.1 of Allium fistulosum. NCBI lineage: Eukaryota > Viridiplantae > Streptophyta > Magnoliopsida > Asparagales > Amaryllidaceae > Allium > Allium fistulosum. The sequence continues at coordinate 1,114,603,962 of CM060904.1, forward strand.
CCCTATTACGTTCCTGTGTAAGAGTGGATGACCCTTTGTACACGAATCCTGCCTTGAAGCGGTTGATTTTTATTTTATGAGTGTATAACATTTGTGATGCAGGGAGAAACAGGTTGGAGGAATCCAACGGGATTCCTTGCTATAAAATGATTTATAAATGGTTTGGAGCATTATAAGGAAGTTTATAAATGATTTAAGAGTAGAATGAGAAGAGAATCTTTCTCAGTTTTATAACTATACTGTTGAAATAGGTATATAGATATTTCCTAAAGTATTGAAAATATAGAAATCACTGGATATATCTTGTAAAAGTATTCCTATAAAGGAAATTTACAAAGTGGTTGTTATTCGTAAAAGGTTATAAAACGTGGCTAGCGGTCGCGTATATGCTTAACCAATGTTGGTTTTACTTATGAATAGATTCCTGATTGAATGTTTATTATTCGATGGTTAAATAACCGACTATCGTAAATATACCCAATGTAACTTTGGAAATATCTCGGAGAAACACATGGGTTTATATGGCATAGTCATCTTCGATGATGCCGTACTGTGCGTATAAATCTCGTTTCGTTCTTCTAGGACGATGATAAGGGAATCCGTCCACTAATGGTTAGGAGGTGATCTCCGATCTTATCTTTGTCTATTTATTTCCTAGAGAACCGGGGTTGAGTTTACCGGAAATTATCGAACGATGTTTCGAAGAGACCGGGATCGGTTCTGTTTCCATTGGTTAGATTAACGCCATAGGGGGTTCTCGCTTTCTGTTTGGTGGCGAGCAAGAGACTCTTACCCCTACACGTCCTGAAGAGGTAGTATAAGGCCTTGATGGGTTGGTTTGCTAGGTGCTTACAGTCGCGAGGCCGGCCATAAAAGCAGATTCGAGGTACCAGTGTATGCCACGGTGTGGCTGGGATGGTTGAAAAGACTGCCAGTCGTCACTGATCGACGGTTGAAAAGCCTAGGTTCATTACATTTAGTATCAGTGCTGAAGGTTAAGCGAGAACCTTGGCCTTGGTGGGGTACCCATTAGAGATAGGGTCAGTAGCACCCTAGAATGAGTTTGAGTGTGTGTGTGTGTGTGTATGAGCACGTATTTGTTAGTGATATAAAAAGGTCGTTTTATATTATGTTGGTTGATCCATTGAGTTGCTTATGGATTCTTGTCAATACAGGTGATTAACGTTATTGATAGGGATCTCTAAACATTTGAAAGAGTGATTCGACACGGTATTGTTCTGAAATTGGGTAAATGAAATAATTTTACCCTGATTATATTTTATATATAAAGGAATAATTTTCAAAAATTATATAGTATATGTGGTGTGCTTGATTGTTAGAGAATGGTAATATTTGATTATTATCATTTGTTGTGATAAAAAGTTGTTGATATTCTTATAACAAAAACAAAGATTAATAATTGAGAAAATGGTTTTATATAACCATAGTGAAATTTTGTAAATATGATTTATAAAAGTGGTTTATAAATTAAAAAGGATTTAAAAATTGGGAAATTGAGAATTTAAACCTCTTTGGTTTTGGAAATGGTTTTTCAAAGTTTTGGAAAACAATAATATTATTTGGAAAATATTTTTGACTGGAAATATTTTTTTTAAAAGGGTTTTAAAAGGGATAAAAGCATTGAACAAAGTTCGGTCTCTAGAAAATAATTTAGGTGATAACAACTGCATCATCGACGTTCATTTTCGTGTTTCCAAGAGAGGAATTGCTACCAATGGAGTTTTGATTTTGTAAAATTAGATTTGATTTTTAAAACCCAAAAGAATGATTTGATATACCAAGGGATTGTGTATGTATATATATGATTTCAAAAATGATTTGAAATACATAAGAACAAGATGATTAATCTCTGGAAATTTTCAATTAGGAATTTATAAAAATGAGAAAATCAGTATGATAACTTATAAAATTTGAAATTTAGTAAGTTAAAGCAATATTTTAAATTGTTGAATATGGATGGTAAGGAAAGTAAATTTGAAATTTAATTATGGAATTTAACTTAAGATAAGTTAGGCTAAATGCAATAATTTTTTGAAATAAATTTGATGAGATTTGAAATAAATTATTAAAATGAGCTAATTAAATAATTAGTGAGTTGAATATGGTTTTGGAATATGGTTGAAATATTGGAATTGAACATTGAAACTGAGCGAAATAAAATTGGATTTGATATAAAATGGACATAGACTTAAGTTGTAAATTGGTAATAAACATAAGAACTTTTGTATAAAATGTTTATGATAGACTTAAGAAAATTTAATGGAAAAATTCTTAAGAGATAATTAGTATTGAAAGGAATATACTATGTGAATAATGCAATGTGAATAAATTGAATACACATCAATGGAATAAAAGAAATTTGGTATTGGTAAGAAACCAATGGAAATAAATACGTAAGTTGTACCTATATTATTTTATTCGCATAACGGTTTGATCTAGATTCGAGCACAGAATTTCGAGATAATTTATATCGATTTTTCACTCGATTCTCGATGGAGAACACCGGATATGGATTTTTGGTTGATTCTGGGATTCTCTATCATAGTATATGGCTATGTAAGAAGAATAACGGTTTCTGATCATGGAACCGGATCGGAGTCCGCACTAGAGGGTCGTGTGAACGATACTAGTTTGGAAGTGAAATTGTGTGATCGAGCGAGCGATCACATTTATACTGCGTACGGATGATATATGTACATCGTACGGTTTTAGTGAAGTAAATGTTGGAAATTAAAATTGTAGAATAATATGATTTGGAATTATATGTTTGGATATCACTGGTACACAAGTGCAGGTATATAAAAGCAAGAGCTAATTTGATGTCTTTGATATCATAAGAAAATTTGGTTGCCCAACAAAAAGGTACATGTTTATATTTTTGTTTGAATTTGATGGTTTTATGATTGAGCCACTTGGCATTTGTTTTCTTTGGGCCCTTAGCAGCAATTTGTAGTTGTTCTGATCTAGCCGCCCAACTGAGACGTTGGTGAAATTTTCTGAAAATTTAATTAGTTAGAAATTTTAAAGATATTTTTGATAACTAAAAATTGATTTTTAAGTTATAACCTGAAATGATTAAATGGATAATATTAGTTGGAATCTATGAATAAATTTTGGAACTTAGTAAAAGTAATAACAAGGTTTCAACAAATTTATTTTGGGAAGTTAAAGGCTTAAATGGATTTGGGAAGTTATTTCAACTAGTTTGTTTTAGAAAAGAAATGGGTTTTTTTTCCTATCTTGGTAATTTCGAGGACGAAATTCTTTTAAGGGGGGAAGAATGTAACGACCCCGAATTTAGTTATTTTACTTTGGAATATTTAATTGATTTCAAATATTGAAAAGTTAATTTTATAGGTTAAATAATTTAAATTTCAAATATAACGATTTATTGGATAATTTAATTGTTGAATTTAATAATTGAAAATTGTTTAAATAATTGAATCTTGGATTTTTATTTGGATAAAATTGATTTAAAAGCTTATTCAATTTCTATTTAATAAGAATGAAGGTAATAAAAATTTTAAATTGGATTTAAAAGTAATTTACTCGATTTTGACAATAACTTGTTTTAATTAACGAGTGAAAATAGCCTTCCGGGGCACTGTTTGGGATTTCGACGAAACTAGTGTCATTGGGTCCGTAATAATGAATTATAATATGCCATCAAATTTCATAGCGGTTGTGACGCCCCACCTCAATACCCACGCTAGCCAAGGACACTACGATGTAGTGCTGTCAACTAGCACGGAGAATAAGGCTGTTGAGGAGCGACCATCCATGTAATTGATTATCACACGGTGGCTATAAAATAATCTTCGGAAACAAACATAGAAATAAACATAACACAAAGCAGTCACAGACATCCATATCACAAAGGCGGAAGAAGATATGAATATATAACTAACACATGAAAGTGTACATCAGAGTAGTGGTCAAAAAGTTCCACAATAATACAAAAGAATAGCAACTTGTGCTATACAAAAAGAATACAACTATGAGTCCATATCTCAAGTGTATACAACAAAAACTGCTAAACTAAATAGTCAGCCAAAAGTCAGAGTAGCAAATCCCGGAAGGAAGTCAAGCAGAAGCACCTGTAACATCTCGGTCTGACCCGAGTATTATTTAAGAAAATAATAAACGGATCAGTCTAACTATAAATATCAGATGACATGATATAGAATAAAAGATATGGCATAAACATATAATATCCATACTGACATACTACTATAAGTATGAAAATGATGATCAACAGGAGATCAACCGATGAGAAATGATCAATATCACAAGAATCTTCTCAAAGATCCAAAGAGGGCATCATACCCTAAACTTGTACTCATAACAAGTCAATGACATAAAAATCCAGAAATCAAAACAAGAAATCCAGAAATCATAAAAAGAGAAAGAGGCCTATCACATGATGGTCCGAAGACCATGGGGAGCTACCCCATATGTGTGAGTCGGAATCACACTGATTGAGGCTTAGGCTAACCAAAAAGCAGAAAGGTATGTGTGAATGGAATCACACAAGTGGTGTCTAGCCTAACCTCGCAAACATAAAGATATGTGTGAGTCGGAATCACACTACTGCGGCCTAGACTAACCTTGCAGACAAAGAGATGTGTGTGAGTCGGAATCACACTATTGCGGTCTAGTCTTACCTTGCAAACAAAGAGACATCGCACAATTGCTAGTCTAAATCATAAAATGATCATCATGATCAGCGAGAAGTGTCAATCACACCAAGCTAGTAAATATATGAGTTTAGCTTCATGTCCCATAACCACTTGCTTAACTTAAATATTTACGAACAAGCTGTAAATCTTCACTAGGAAATTGTCACGAAAAGGGTTCAATCGAACAAGTCCAAGAGCTAACCGACGAAGTGAACGCAAGCGTTTCATACCACTCGTTTTACTAAGTCGTTTAAGTCGATTTCTCATTCGAGTGAAGTAAAGGTTTGTATATACTAGTAGATTGAAAATCGGTTTGAGAAAACGAACTTTAGATATTTAAAATAGTGTTGAAATCGCTTTGATGAAAGAGTTTTGATATTTACTATTAGTATTGAAACCTTCATATATCTTTAAAGTGACAAGCCATAAAACGATTGTAGAAACAAATCAATTCACGTTCGAAGACGTGAGTAAAGTCCAAAGGAGTCAATCCCAAAACCATCAAAGTAGAAATTCTGATAAATGCTTTGTCAGATAAGATTGTCAGATAAGATTGCCTACGGTACGACCTAGTGAAGGCAAGCGGTCTCGAGAAGCCAAACCGGTCAAATGACCAAGTACTAACTCGCGAACGACCTAGGGGAAAAATAGGTCAAACGACCAAGTACTAACTCGCGAACGACTTACGACTTAAGGGATAAGGTCATACGACCTAAGTGGAGAATGCCACGCGAGCTAGCAGAAGAACAGGTCAAACGACCAAGTACTAACTCGCGAACGACTTACGACTTAAGGGAGGAATGCCACACGACCTAGCAGATAACAGGTCATTCGACCTAAGGGTAAGGTCGGTGGCGACCTACGACTTAACAAAGTCGAGCAACCTACGACTTAACGAAGTCAAGCGACCTACGACTTAGGGTCAAGCGACCTAAGAGAAGCAGCGGGAATGTTAGGTCTGAGACGACCTACGACTTAAGGTCATACGACCTAACAGTTGCGAGCTAGCGGAGTTGGCATGGCCGAGCGACTTAAGAGAAGCAGCGACCTACGACTTAACGATTTAAAGCCAACGACCTAGGACTTAAGAGTCATACGACCTAGGACTTAAGGGAGGCAAGAGACTTACGACTTAAGGGAGGCAAGCGACTTACGACTTAAGGGATAAGGTCATACGACCTAAGTCTTGAACGACTTAACGACTTAAGCCTTTAACGACTTAACGACTTAAGCCAGGGCGAGCGAGCTAACTGCAAAACGACTTACGACTTAAGGCCTTTAACTCCTGAACGACTTATGCCATTAGCTCCTGAACGACTTATGCCTTTAGCTCCTGGACGACTCAAGCCAGTAACTCGCGAACGACTCAGCCTTTAACTCGTGAACGACTTAGCACACCCAGAACGACTTAACGCCTGGAACGTCTTATGCTCCGTGTGGCTTTTCAACACGAACGACCTACGACTTAGGCTTAACTCGCGAACGACCTAGCGAAGGCAGAAACGACCTAAGTGCAGTTTTTTCACCAAAAACACTAGAATTTTGGGTTTTTCACCAATCCAATCCAAACCAAATGCAAATGCTGATGCTAAAATGATAGGGAACCATTTCCAACAGTCCAAGATAGATATAGGCAAGATGTGAGATCAAAAATCTCACCTTTTCCACGAAATTGATGAAGATGAAGATTGAAAGCAAGGAGAAGCAATCCAAAGCTTGAATCCACAATCTTCTACTTGAATTTGATGTTGAATCTCGGATTTGCAATAGAATTTGAGTTGGGAGTTTTAATTTCTCTTTCCCACCACCATTTTTGACAAAGCTTGAAGTGTTTGAACAAATGAGGAAGAGGGTTGGGCTGAACTAAAGGGGTGCAGTCCAAACCAAAGTCAAAGGCGGGAAAAATGTCGAAAATTTCACTATCTCCAAACATATCGAAGTTTACACTCAAAAAGATCGCAAACGTCATTTTGAACTCAATGGGGGTGGTCTCGAGTCCTAATTTGACCGTATGCAAAAAGTAGCTTTTCGGACTAACATCCGACTAACGATAAAATATTTAAATAAAATATTTAAATATAGAATCGATAGATATGCGGGTTGTTACAGACTCCCCTCCTTAAAGAAATTGCGTCCTCGCAATATATATGATGGAAATAAAAGTAACAACCATAAAAGCATACTAACACAAAAAGAAATTGGGATTAAGAAGTTTACCTTAAAGAGCATGAGAAAGTAATTCCGGATGTGTACGCTCGATGAATTCTCTAGTTTCCCAAGAGCAATCCTTAGGATTTGAGGACCATTGAACTTTAACAAGCGGAACATCTTTATTTCGAAGTCGTTTGATCTCCGAAGCAATAATTCGAACAGGATGCTGCTCATAAGTTAAATTAGGTGAAACTTCAATCTCTTCCACAACACCGGGCTCAAGTATTGAATCGGAATCCCGAAGGCACTTCCGTAATTGAGATACGTGGAACACGTCATGCATAGCAGAAAACTGAGCCGGTAAAGAAAGGCGATAAGCCATGGAACCAATACGTTCAGTGATAGGAAATGGCCCAATATATCGAGGCGCTAACTTTCCCGATCGACTGAAACGTACAACACCCTTCATTGGTGAAACACGAATAAATACAAGATCACCAACAGAAAATTCTAATTTCCTTCTTCGGTTATCGGCATAGGATTTTTGTCTACTCTGGGCTTCTTTCATCCTATGTCGAATAACTTCAATCTTTTCTGTGGAATCTCGAATAAAGTCTGGTCCTAAAACCAGTTTCTCACCGGCCTCAAGCCAACAAGAAGGAGATCGGCATGGCCTTCCATAGAGTGCCTCGAAAGGAGCCATACCAATACTAGATTGGAAGCTGTTATTATAGGAAAATTCAACAAGTGAAATATGATCTTCCCAACTTCCACCGAAATCAAGCACACAAGAACGAAGAAGATCTTCAAGTGTTTGATTCACACGCTCAGTTTGTCCATCGGACTGGGGGTGATAAGCGGTGCTAAAATTAAGCTTCGTTCCCAAAGCTTTTTGAAGACTCTTCCAGAATCCACTAGTAAACAATGGATCTCGATCACTAACAATGGAAGAAGGAACTCCATGCAGTTTAACAATTTCTTTAACGAAGAGTTTGGCCAGAAGAGGAACGGTTCGGTTCGAGCGAACAGGAATAAAATGGGCAGACTTAGTAAGTCTATCAACAATCACCCATAAGCTATTATGACCCGAACGTGAACGAGGAAGGCCATCTATAAAATCCATGGAAATTTGATCCCACTTCCATACTGGAATCTCCAATGGTTGCAATAACCCACCGGGCCTTTGATGTTCAGCCTTAACAAGTTGGCAAGTCATGCAACACTTAACAAAGTTAGCGATATCAGATTTCATTCCCTCCCAATAATAAAGTCGCTTCATATCAGCGTACATTTTACTGCTACCGGGATGAATGGAATACTTGGAACGATGAGAATCTTCTAGAACGTCTCTACGAAGATCACTAATATTTGGTACGATAAGTCTACCAAATTTTCGAATGCCGCCACGAAAGTCGATATCAAAGTCTTTCAAACCTTCAATATCGGTTTTATCCTTAAGATTTTGGCCAAGCAAAGCCAATTCAGGATCTAGTTGTTGAGCTTCAAGAATGCGGTCTAATAAAGAAGGACGAGCCTCAAGGCTACATAAAACAAGAGATGAACACAAATCGGAAACGCGATCTCGAATTTCACAAGTGGATAAAAGTTCGAGATCGTTCCATTCAGATATCATCATGGAAACAACCGCTTGTTGTTTTCGACTAAGTGCGTCGGCAACACGATTCCCCTTTCCGGGAGTATAAAGAATGTCAAGATCATAAGAGGCAAGAAATTCGAGCCAACGCTGTTGACGCAAATTAAGTTCCTTTTGAGAAAATAAATATTTCAAAGACTTATGATCAGTATAAAGTATAAACTTTTCTCCCAAAAGATAATGTCGCCAAATTCGAAGGGCGAAAACGATAGCCGCGAGTTCTAAATCATGTGTGGCATATCTAGTCTCAGCCGGCTTCAATTGCCTAGAAGCATAAGCAATAACACGTTCTTTTTGCATAAGAACGGCACCCAAACCAACGCGACTAGCATCGGTGTAAACGACAAAGTCTTGATTCCCTTCGGGAATAATAAGGATAGGAGCATCAGAAAGGAGTTCTTTTAATTTCTGAAAAGAAGTTTCACATTTGTCTGACCAAATGTATTTAACACCTTTCTTTGTTAAGCCAGTAAGAGGTACGGCAATCTTAGAAAAGTCTTTTATAAAACGGCGGTAATAACCTGCCAATCCGAGGAAGCTACGGATTTCAGTCATGCTCTCCGGTCTCTTCCAATTTTGAATCGCTTCAATCTTTGAAGGATCCACGGATATTCCGGATTCGGAAATGATATGACCGAGAAATTTCACACTAGATTGCCAAAAATGGCATTTAGAAAATTTTGCTTTTAGTTGATCGCTCCTAAGAGTTTCCAATACAATTCGAAGGTGCTTTTCGTGTTCCTCCTCGGTTTTAGAATACACAAGAATATCATCAATAAAGATGAGAACAAACCGATCGAGAAAATCTTTGAAAACTCTATTCATAAGGTCAACGAAATAAGCCGGAGCATTCGTTAAACCGAATGGCATAACTAGCCATTCATAAGATCCATAACGCGTACGGAACGAAGTCAAAGGAATACTATCCTCTGCAATACGAAGCTGATGGAAACCGGTAGCCAAGTCCAGTTGTGAAAAGACTCTAGCCCCACTAAGTTGATCAAACAGATCATCAATCCGAGGCAATGGATATCTATTCTTAATAGTAAGATCATTAAGCTTGCGGTAGTCAACGCAAAGCCTAAGTGTACCATCGGACTTACTTACGAAAATAGCTGAAGCTCCCCAAGGCGAGGAACTAGAGCGAATAAGTTGCTTCGTCTCCAACTCGGATAGTTGTTTGCGCATCTCTTCGTTCTCCTTATTGGACATGCGATAAGGAGGACGGGTAACAGGTTGAGCTCCAGATATAAGATTAATTTTGAACTCAATTGCTCGCTTAGGTGGAAGTCCTAAAACGGGCTCAAAGATGTCGGAAAATTCACGAACGACGCGAATAAGAGAAATGACATCCTCCTCATCATCATTATCATCATCACGAGGGTTTAAAGAATATAAAGATGCAACCAAAGCGGAATCCGAATCATTAAGAATAATAGAAATCTGGTTAACAGATTGCGGATGTCGGAGATAAATAGTCCGCTCAGGACATAGGATATGAGCTTCATAACGAGTAAGCCAATCCATACCCAAAATTATTCCAAAGCCTAAGTAACGCATAACATGCAAATCGGCTAGGAAAGAAAAATCGCATAAAATAATCTCCACATCTTTACAAAGCAAACTAAGAGTTGCGGAACCACCAACAGGATTCGCAATCCTTAAAGAAGTCATTAATGCAGTAACACTTAAGGAAAAAGTGTCTACAAGTTCCTTTGATATAAAAGAATGGGATGCACCCGTATCAAAGAGAACTCTAATAGATTGATTATGAAATAAAATAATGCCATCAAGAATGGAATGAGAAATACCTTGGCCACGAGATGTGTTGCCAGGGGCTTTAGCCACATTCAACTTTCCCTCCTTCTTGCCTTCACGTTTGAGGCATTGATGTATAAAATGATCTGGGCTTTTACAGTAGCGACAAGATTTGGGCTTTGAACATTTGTTCGCATAATGATCCCCAGATCCACAGTTGAAGCATCTCGCGTCATTAGGAGAAGGAGCCTTTGCAGAAGGAATCGCTTGCTTACCCTTTTTGTTGGGGTAAGGGCCTTTAAATTTGTTGGGCCTCTTTTTGTTGTTAAAGCTGGGTTTGGAAGCTACTACTTCAACATCACTTTCTTTATCAGCCTCTTCAAGGCGAAGAGCGATATCTACAATTTGGTCGAAAGAAACTTCTAACTTCAAAAGTAGTGGCTTCTTGAGGCTTTTGTTTAAGCCGTAAACGAACCTCTGGTTCTTCTTTAGTGGAGTATTTATATATTCGACCCCATATTTGGAAAGGGATTCGAATGATGCGACGTAGTCCGCCACAGAAGCCTGACCTTGAACAAGGTCAATAAATCGCCGAGCCAAAGTTACCTTTTCAGCCTCGGGTACGAATTTCGATTCGAAGCGTTCCCGGAAGTGCTCCCAAGTGAGGTCCGCTTCATTAATTTCGGAAGTGAGAAGTTCATACCAATCCAATGCTCTCTCTTGGAGCATACTGGAAGCCACTTGAACGCGGTGCAGGTCGATAAGGTTCATGCGAGAGAAGATTCGATCACATGATTTTAACCAAGCTTGAACCTCGATAATAGGTTCGGAACCTTTGAAGGGCTTCCCACCCAAATTGGTGTAATCGCTGCACAACCGTGCAAATCCCGACTTTGGGTGAGTAGGTTCCGGGTTAGCTCCAGCTGCTTGTGCATTCGTCACTAATTCAAGAAGCTGTTGAGTTGTCATAAAAACTCCATCTCGAGGAGCAGCAGTAGATGTTCCAGCTCTGGGACGGCCTGGTCTTGACATCCTCTTCCTTTTCAAAGAAAGAAGAGAAAGAAGAAGGTTATTCACCAATGAACATCAAGCAATCTTGAATGATGAAATAAGGAATCATAAAGAAAACAGGATAAGTCGGTTCGAAGACTCGAACAAAATCCTGAAACACAACTCCTAAGGTGGACTTAGGACGATGATCCTTGTTAAGTTATTCTACATTGTTCCGAAGTTTGGCTCTGATACCAAGCTGTGACGCCCCACCTCAATACCCACGCTAGCCAAGGACACTACGATGTAGTGCTGTCAACTAGCACGGAGAATAAGGCTGTTGAGGAGCGACCATCCATGTAATTGATTATCACACGGTGGCTATAAAATAATCTTCGGAAACAAACATAGAAATAAACATAACACAAAGCAGTCACAGACATCCATATCACAAAGGCGGAAGAAGATATGAATATATAACTAACACATGAAAGTGTACATCAGAGTAGTGGTCAAAAAGTTCCACAATAATACAAAAGAATAGCAACCTGTGCTATACAAAAAGAATACAACTATGAGTCCATATCTCAAGTGTATACAACAAAAACTGCTAAACTAAATAGTCAGCCAAAAGTCAGAGTAGCAAATCCCGGAAGGAAGTCAAGCAGAAGCACCTGTAACATCTCGGTCTGACCCGAGTATTATTTAAGAAAATAATAAACGGATCAGTCTAACTATAAATATCAGATGACATGATATAGAATAAAAGATATGGCATAAACATATAATATCCATACTGACATACTACTATAAGTATGAAAATGATGATCAACAGGAGATCAACCGATGAGAAATGATCAATATCACAAGAATCTTCTCAAAGATCCAAAGAGGGCATCATACCCTAAACTTGTACTCATAACAAGTCAATGACATAAAAATCCAGAAATCAAAACAAGAAATCCAGAAATCATAAAAAGAGAAAGAGGCCTATCACATGATGGTCCGAAGACCATGGGGAGCTACCCCATATGTGTGAGTCGGAATCACACTGATTGAGGCTTAGGCTAACCAAAAAGCAGAAAGGTATGTGTGAATGGAATCACACAAGTGGTGTCTAGCCTAACCTCGCAAACATAAAGATATGTGTGAGTCGGAATCACACTACTGCGGCCTAGACTAACCTTGCGGACAAAGAGATGTGTGTGAGTCGGAATCACACTATTGCGGTCTAGTCTTACCTTGCAAACAAAGAGACATCGCACAATTGCTAGTCTAAATCATAAAATGATCATCATGATCAGCGAGAAGTGTCAATCACACCAAGCTAGTAAATATATGAGTTTAGCTTCATGTCCCATAACCACTTGCTTAACTTAAATATTTACGAACAAGCTGTAAATCTTCACTAGGAAATTGTCACGAAAAGGGTTCAATCGAACAAGTCCAAGAGCTAACCGACGAAGTGAACGCAAGCGTTTCATACCACTCGTTTTACTAAGTCGTTTAAGTCGATTTCTCATTCGAGTGAAGTAAAGGTTTGTATATACTAGTAGATTGAAAATCGGTTTGAGAAAACGAACTTTAGATATTTAAAATAGTGTTGAAATCGCTTTGATGAAAGAGTTTTGATATTTACTATTAGTATTGAAACCTTCATATATCTTTAAAGTGACAAGCCATAAAACGATTGTAGAAACAAATCAATTCACGTTCGAAGACGTGAGTAAAGTCCAAAGGAGTCAATCCCAAAACCATCAAAGTAGAAATTCTGATAAATGCTTTGTCAGATAAGATTGTCAGATAAGATTGCCTACGGTACGACCTAGTGAAGGCAAGCGGTCTCGAGAAGCCAAACCGGTCAAATGACCAAGTACTAACTCGCGAACGACCTAGGGGAAAAATAGGTCAAACGACCAAGTACTAACTCGCGAACGACTTACGACTTAAGGGATAAGGTCATACGACCTAAGTGGAGAATGCCACGCGAGCTAGCAGAAGAACAGGTCAAACGACCAAGTACTAACTCGCGAACGACTTACGACTTAAGGGAGGAATGCCACACGACCTAGCAGATAACAGGTCATTCGACCTAAGGGTAAGGTCGGTGGCGACCTACGACTTAACAAAGTCGAGCAACCTACGACTTAACGAAGTCAAGCGACCTACGACTTAGGGTCAAGCGACCTAAGAGAAGCAGCGGGAATGTTAGGTCTGAGACGACCTACGACTTAAGGTCATACGACCTAACAGTTGCGAGCTAGCGGAGTTGGCATGGCCGAGCGACTTAAGAGAAGCAGCGACCTACGACTTAACGATTTAAAGCCAACGACCTAGGACTTAAGAGTCATACGACCTAGGACTTAAGGGAGGCAAGAGACTTACGACTTAAGGGAGGCAAGCGACTTACGACTTAAGGGATAAGGTCATACGACCTAAGTCTTGAACGACTTAACGACTTAAGCCTTTAACGACTTAACGACTTAAGCCAGGGCGAGCGAGCTAACTGCAAAACGACTTACGACTTAAGGCCTTTAACTCCTGAACGACTTATGCCATTAGCTCCTGAACGACTTATGCCTTTAGCTCCTGGACGACTCAAGCCAGTAACTCGCGAACGACTCAGCCTTTAACTCGTGAACGACTTAGCACACCCAGAACGACTTAACACCTGGAACGTCTTATGCTCCGTGTGGCTTTTCAACACGAACGACCTACGACTTAGGCTTAACTCGCGAACGACCTAGCGAAGGCAGAAACGACCTAAGTGCAGTTTTTTCACCAAAAACACTAGAATTTTGGGTTTTTCACCAATCCAATCCAAACCAAATGCAAATGCTGATGCTAAAATGATAGGGAACCATTTCCAACAGTCCAAGATAGATATAGGCAAGATGTGAGATCAAAAATCTCACCTTTTCCACGAAATTGATGAAGATGAAGATTGAAAGCAAGGAGAAGCAATCCAAAGCTTGAATCCACAATCTTCTACTTGAATTTGATGTTGAATCTCGGATTTGCAATAGAATTTGAGTTGGGAGTTTTAATTTCTCTTTCCCACCACCATTTTTGACAAAGCTTGAAGTGTTTGAACAAATGAGGAAGAGGGTTGGGCTGAACTAAAGGGGTGCAGTCCAAACCAAAGTCAAAGGCGGGAAAAATGTCGAAAATTTCACTATCTCCAAACATATCGAAGTTTACACTCAAAAAGATCGCAAACGTCATTTTGAACTCAATGGGGGTGGTCTCGAGTCCTAATTTGACCGTATGCAAAAAGTAGCTTTTCGGACTAACATCCGACTAACGATAAAATATTTAAATAAAATATTTAAATATAGAATCGATAGATATGCGGATTGTTACAGCGGTCAGACGTATGTTTGGTCGTATGGGATAGAAACTCGTTGAAATTAATATTGAAAAAATTAATATAATAATTGGATTCAAAAAGCTATCTTCTGCATACGATCGAATTAGGGCTCGAGACTAGTTCCATTGCGTTCAGATAGGGGTATAACATTAGGAACGCCAGGCGGCACACCTCGATCGGGGTTCAGAATTAAATATCTAGATATTTTGAATTTTAAATAATATTTTTTTCTTTCGATTTAACTTTACAATGCACTGACATTTCTTATCAGCCCACACTCTCATCCTTTCCCCATCATTCCCTTCCTATTTATATTTGCGATTTGCTGAAGAAAGATCCGTTCCTTTTAAAAAATTAAAATGCTTCATCCAATGGCCCGAGATCATAGGAGCCACTTTTGGAAATATTAGGCGAATGCGTCAACTATCAAGATGGGCGCAGCATCAAGACGAAGCGAATGGATGGTGGAGATCTGTTGGATCGAAGCGAGGCGGCGGCAGGAGGTGGATGAACGGAGAGATCATTTTTGAATGATTGTAGCGTTTTGGGGGAGTTTTGGGGGCGAAGCTTCCAACTAGTGAAATGTAAGGGAGGGGCAGGCCCACCTTCGGCCAAAATCTCATAGCCAATGGTGGCCTATGATGGCAGCAGTTCGTGAAAAACGTGGCTGCGTTTGTGGGTATTTTGGTGAGTTTGGTCACGAGGAGAGGAGGTCGCGTGGGGGGGGGAAGGAAGTCGACATGGATGGGGCTTCGTGCTGGTGGAGTTTTGGCGGCGCTAGTGGCCGAAGGCGAAGGGGAGGTGTGGCCAGAGATTTGCGGCATGGGTTCGTTCGTGAGAGAAAGAGATTAGGGGAGGGAAGAGGGATTAAGTTAGTTAAGTATGTTATTAATAAATTTGAGATATTATTTAATTAATGGATTTTGTAAATTAAACATTTAATTCGTTTTAGGTCCAAATCTAACGCGACCAGTCGCGTTAGGATCGTGCTAACAAATACTACGAGATGGAATTGATTTGGTGAAGGTTTGAGCTTGTTGAATTTTATGATGGATTCGAATGTCATACTAATTCAGACGAAACTAGGACACACAAGCAACAACTGGAATTTAGGTGAGTTAAACTCAACTTTTTGGATAACTAGTATGATATATAGTTGATAAAAATTGTTGAATGATTGTTCGGATGAATTACTATATTTATTAGTCAGTTTGGATATATTCCCACCAATTGGAGCAGATGAGACCCTATTACGTTCCCGTGTAAGAGCGGATGACCCTTTGTTCACGAATCCCGCCTTAAAGCGGTTGATTTATATTTTATGAGTGTATAACATTTGGGATGCAGGGAGAAAAAGGTTGGAGGAATCCAACGGGATTCCTCGCTATTATTGAATTTTATTATTTTAATAATATTTTCTTTATATGGATTACTGAATAATAATTTTGATTGTGGACGTTGTGGTTATAACATCGTTATATGTCGAAAATAAAACCCAGTAGTGATTAAAATCGATATTGATATTTGTTAAGTGTTGGATGACTATTGGCCTCCAATTAGTATTTTAAAATACTATAAATTGCCGTTTAAATCGGAATTGGGTTTTGAGACAAGAACGATTTTTAAATCCGAAATTGGGATTCAAAAACATGTTGTTTGAGGATTATTTAAGTTAATTAAATATATTAATATTGGTTTAAGTTAATGAAATATATTAATATTATTAGGTTATTAAATTATAATATCAATTTAAGGTTATTTAATTATAATAATATTCTATTAAAAGTTATTTTATTATATTAAAATTGTTTTAAAGTTATATAATCATATTAATATTATTTTAAAATTATTTAATTATTTTTATATTGTTTGAATGTTATTTGTTTATGGTTAATATGTTTTAAGAATTTATAAGAAGTTAATAAGTTGAAAGATTAATTATTTAGGAATAATTATGGTTTGAAAATTTATAATAAGGATTATTAATAAGTTTTGGAAATAAGTTATTATTATTTATAAAAATGGTAAAGATAAATCATTATTGTTTTTTAATAATATTTCGGAATTATTAATTATTATTTAGATGTTAACGTTAAAAAAGTTCATTAATTTAAATGTCTAGTGTTAATAATTATTATTATAAAATAATGTTTTGGAGTAAAAGATTTTAATTGCTTATAAATGTTTCCAAAACCTATGAATAAAACCGATAGATCCGGATTTTCTAAAAGAGCTTATGAAATGGTTTGGAGACGTAAGGAAGATTATTTACAAGGGGAAAGAGTTTATAAATAGTTAGATATTTATAAACGAATTTTAGAAACAGGTTTATAGATTTATTAAAGAAGTTTTTATAAATGGTTTATGAAGTCATAAAGGGTTTATAAGTGATTTTGAAATGTATAAGAAGCTTATAAGGGGTTGAACTTCTATAAAGGAATTAAAATGGTTTTTGGAAGGTTTATAAAATGATTTATAAATGGTTTGGAGCATTGTAAGGAAGTTTATAATTGATTTGAGAGTAGACTGAGAAGAGTCAGTTTTGTAACTATACTGTTGAGATAGGTATATAGATATTTTCTAAAGTATTGAAAATATAGAAATCAGTGGATATTTCTTGTAAAAGTATTCCTATACAGGAAATTTACAAAGTGGTTGTTTTTCGTAAAAGGTTATAAAACGAGGCTAGCGATCGCATATATGCTTAACCAATGTTGGTTTTCCTTATGAAATAGATTCCTGATTGAATGTTTGTTATTCGATAGTTAAATAACTGACTATTGTAAATAGACCCAATGTAACTTTGGAAATACCTAGGAGAAACACATGGGTTATATGGCACAGTCATCTTCGATGATGCTGTACTGTGCGTATAAATCTCGTTTCGTTCTTCTAGGACGATGATAAGGGAATCCATCCACTAACGGTTAGGAGGTGATCTCCGATCTTATCTCTGTTTGTTTATTTCCTAGAGAACCGGGGTTGAGTTTACCGGAAATTATCGAACGTTGTTTCGAAGAGACCGGGATCAGATATGTTATCTAAAAACCACTTCGATCCAACGAATGCGTTTCGAAGTGAAGACATTGGGAAGAGCATGGAATCGAAGATAGAGATGTGAAGTGCAAGGGCTAATCGCTACTAATCCTGAGGGTGATTCCAAAATGGATGTAGTAGGAATAGTGCCTTCGGTTTGGTTCAGACCCAGAACAGACTTGTATGGATGAATGCTATCAGCATATTGTCCTTGGAGGGCAATGAGCATTATAATTGTGAATTTCTTAAAAGGTAAACGTAGCCTCAAGCCTCATCAACCGGGAATGACTGAAAATCAGGGGAGATGCAGCAAGGCTAAGTGGGTCGCACCCATTAAGGTATGTTGTTACCCTTCTAGATACTTCTACACATTTATGGATTGGTTGTGCATGAGATCTTGATAAAAAGGGTTGCAAAGCAACCGGAGTGATGACATATTCGGTACTATCCAGTCAGGGGTAGGCCGGTCTTGTGTTGGCAGGGGAGCCAAGCGAGGTCCTCGGTACATTTTCTAGACATGTACTATGATAGGTGGTACCTCAGTGCCTAGTCATTGTATGGAATCCATTCTCCAATACATGCCTTTACAGTTTTGATTGTAGAGCCTAGCATGCTAGAATTTAATTAATGTAACAATTTCGGCTATTTTAATAAGTATTTGTACTTAGACACTATTATAATATCACATGACTTTTATATAAAAGTGGTTTTGGTTATCGTAAGGTAAAAACCCATCCGTGTTTATGTGCGGCGTGGTCTTACGAGATACTTTTGATTTCAAAGATTTCTTATAACTTTAAATCCAGTTAGGTGTGTTTTCTCACACTGGTTTTTCAGACTGAGTCGAGTGTTATTTTATTATAATGCTCGGGTTTAACCGAGTATATTACAGATTAGTTTGGATGCTTGGAGCTTCAAGGGATGAGTTGAAGGCCCAGAGACGTATTCACGTAGATGTTATGTTTCCGCTGTATTCCTTGTTGTGTTATCAACAATTATGAGGACAGGTTGTTATAACTGTCCAAGATGAAAAAGGTTAGTATACTCCGATTGATGTTTGTATATACACATATTACACTTTTGCTTTTGTGTAAAGATTTGTGGTATATTATAGATTATTCGTTCCGTTGTGAGATTCTACATTATTATTTTTCTTCTTATCTTCTTCCTTCTTTCTTTTTCCTAACAATCGGGTCTTTCGGCATTTGATTGCTCGGCATATGATACAATGGATGTATTAGCGTTGATTTTTCGAAGGTCGAAAAATCTGGTTCGTTACAATAGAAGCAAATAATGAAAAGATGGTGCACGATGTGACTTTTTAAAAGATAAATTTTATCATCGATAAAGTGTGTATCTTGTTTTGAAATTTGTATATTACACATATATATTGGTTTTAACTATTTTTTTAACGTATTTACTTCTTGAGATATATTTATATATCAGTGTCAATCACAAGCGAACAAGATAAATAATGTTTTTGTCATAGCTACATCAGTTAAGTTTGGGAGTTCGCGAAAACCACGAACTCAACTGTCTAATGAGAGCATCGGTAAATGATGAAAAATAAACCAAAAGATGAAGAAATTACGAAAAATAATAGGAAACATCCCCGAAGTGCAATGTTAAAAAATGCAAATGTTTATTTCTCATAAAAGGTGTATATCTGGATTCAGCATTTGGGACGTGGAAGTGATATACTCGTAATCACGAGTTGTCGAATAGTTTAATTGGTCATGCTCATGTTGGAAGATTAATGAACAAGGAGAAAAAATCGTGATGGGTATGAGTGTTGTAGGGGTTAAGATTATAAATATGCTAAAGGAAAATAATTCTAAAATGTTTTGACATTAAAGACTATTTACAAATGCTAAGATGATTATTTAGAAATAGAACGTATATTTCTTAGATTTTGGAGAGGGTGTATTCCTTAAATTTTGAAGGTTTCTTGGATTTGTGAATGCAAGATTGTTCAAGACAGGATTCTTCTTTTTTAGACAATCTCCTCCTTTTCCATTCTAAAATATTATCTGGTCTTGTCTTTCTTAAAGGAGGTTTAATGTTTATTTTCTTATATTAATAATTTGCTTCCTCTTTCCTTCGCGATCTGATTTAGTTGCAGAAGGTTTGTATCGAAAGTTATTCCTTTGACTGGAGACTAATTGGCTATTTGCATTTGATCGAAGGGTTTTCCTTGGTCATTTTACTTTCCTTATTCCTCGGGTTGGCTCTTCAAGTTTTTCCAATCCTCAAGCCATAGCAAAGATGGGTTTCTCTCTAATGTTAAAAGGATTTAAGCTTCATTGCCTTGGAGAATATAAGGTAATCACATATTTTCTTACCTATAGTGGAGTTGATTTGTTGAGATTTCGTACTTGTCTTTCCATGTGTGGAACGGAATCTTTCGCTTTCCCTTAGGTTAGATTATTAAACATGGACTGGTTAAATATGTCTGTTTCCATGATATAAGGTTCTAACGATCCTTATCGAGAATATGAAAATTTTGAAGTTAGAAGAATTAGAAGATGAAAATTTGATTTTACTTCTCTCGGTTGACCTCTCAATGATATCACCAAGAATGTTTGATAAAACTTTCTACCAAACTTTTCAAGTAGTTAGATAATTTATAGAAGAAAGCAAATGTAAGTGTGCAATTACTAGAAAGTCGTGTTCTTCATTGCATTTGGGAAATTACTATTTGCCTTAATCTTCCATTTTCATACATTTCAAGATTTTCCATGTTTACAAGATTTCAAATGATTTTATGGAAGAAAGTGAATTTGAGAAAATGCAACTTCTTAAGTGGGGGTAGTTCCTTGTTTATAAAGTTCTTTAACCATATGATGCTTGACATGTGGAAATCGAAAGGCGAGGATTATGCTTTGATGATGATGTGACATGCTCTTATGTTGCCACATATCCCTTTACAAGTGATCATGCCAATAAGTAGTAAGGGGAACTATAGGCCTATTTATGTGACTAAAGTGGTTGACTACCCTTGCGACATGGTGGAAACATATGTACTTTTGATAGCTTATGTTATATTTTCAATATCATATTGCTTTTCTGATAGTCATACTTTTGATAGTTCTTTCAATCTTCTTTTCAGTAGCTCTTGAAATCATGCTTTTGAAAACTCTTTAAATAATATTCTAGTAGCTCTTGAATTCATACTTTCGATGGCTCTTTAAATAATACTTCTAATAGCTCTCTTCTATATACTCTGATAGTTTTTCCTCATATCTTTGATAGCTTTTCTCTCATGCTTTCGATATCATTCCATTTTCATATTTTCATAGCTTGTAAAAATATCCATACACTTATCTCAATGATATAAGTATATTCACAAAACATTATACTTTCAATACTTAGAAAATGTAGCTATATACTTATCTTAACGGTATAAGTATATTCACAAAACTTAAGGAAGATTTTTGTAACGACCCGCAAATTTATCACTTTGATAAATTATATTTATATTTGAAATATTCAAATACAAGATTTTATAACACAAATTATAATGTTTTGAACCATAAATAATGATGGTAAACTTGTTTTAAAGATATATTAACAAATATGGATATTTGGGGGTGTTCATCAAAAAAATGATTGAAAATCGTTTTATCAATAAATAGATTTTTAACCATCAAAAGTCACGTACGATTTTTTTACATACAGTTATTTTTCCATTTAAGCAAGAATATGTAATAAAATTATTTATTTTTGAAAATAAAATGCCTATATGACATCATCAATGATGTCATCATTTTTTAATAAATGATTTTGGAATTTAAACTGAGTTTAAATGATTTACTAATTATTTTAAATAATAATAGTTCATTTTAATTAATAATATAGTGATAATAAATCATTTATAATAGTTTTATAAAGATATATACTTGATTTGAAAATATAAGAAAATTCATAACGCTTTATCTATATAACTATAAACTTTTGTAAACACTTGTTTAATATTTATTTATATGGTTTTATAATTTAAATGTGATCATTTTAATTAATTAATAATGTTGAGAAATTTTTTTTAAATTTTTTTTATATTTATATGTAATTTAGTTAATAAGTGAAAATATGACTGGGAATCGGCTTTTAGATTTTCAACGGTTTAACGAACAGAAGTTGTTCAAAGTGATTGCAATGTTGTTGATATGTCTTATGCACATACATAATTACACATGCATGTTCTAACATATACATATACACATATATACATACCAAATACATACATACATATACATATATAAATATGAGAAAATATCATGGTATTTATACAAAGGTAATGAAACATGACTTCACATCACCTTACACACTTACACACCACATGGAGGTAGCATATGGAAGGGGGTGTGGGTGAGGAGGGGACGGTCGTGCATGATTGGAGAGGAGGGTTGTGGGCGAGGGGTAAATGGTAACTGTACCATTTAGATATTTTACACATTTTCTTTCTATAAATACCCACTCATTCTCTCATTATTTTACACACCAATCTTCTTCATCTTCTCCTTCCTCTCAAGCTATTTTAATGGCTACTCACCTTAGAGAAATAATGATGAAAATTATGGCAAAGAGCAAGTAAATTTATGTAAGTAAATATATATATATATATATATATATATATATATATATATAATCAATCCGCTTCAAAAACAAGTTCAAACTACTTCTCTTCTCCTTCTAAACCCACGACCACCACCTTCACAAGTCACGGCCGTGCCTATCTCTCCTATAAGCCTAGGCCATACACTTCTAAAGGGAACCGGGTTTAATTCCATAAGCTTCGGTGAGATAGTAGCAAAGCTATAGTCAAATTTAGAAAATATATAAACCAATGAAGGTGAGAAAATCTACTAATTTATTTTATAAAATCTATGATGATATGATTTCTATGCTTTTTTATGATGGTTGTTTATCATGTTTGGATGTGATAATATGTTTGTTTGGTTGTGGAAATAATTCATGTTAAATACACGTCAAATTTACACAAGGAAATCACTTTCCTATATGAATTATAAAAGTGTTACGGAATAGTTAAACCTCTTTAAACCTCTTTAAACATAAATAAAATGATTTAAAATGGTTTATAAATGTTTTATAAACATTAAAACTCATTTCGGTAAAGTTTGAAAAAGATTTGAAAATGAAGTCAAAATAAGATCGTCACGTAAGGCAGTTCGCGATTTCGCGCCATAAAAGTTAAATCGATGTGTAGAATGGAATATAACTCGGAATTATTCAAAATAAGAATTTTGCAAAGTCTTATAACTATAATTTTCAAATGAAGAAGAAAAATCAAGATTTCATTAAATAGAATTGAGTTATGTCCAAATCAAGTTTTTAAAACCATCGCGGTTTGGTAGCTTCGGGAACCAAAGTCACAATGTTTTAAAATTCATATTTTTAAATCTTTAAAAATATGAAATAAATTTTATAAATATGTTAAAATGTTTTAAAAGGGATTTGAGTTACAAAAATGGACATATATGAAATCGAATTAGTATTTTGAACAAAGAAGCTTTAAAAACACTATTCGCAGCAGTTTTTGCAGCGTTTTTGGTAACTTCTGCAAATTATGGTTTTAACTTAATTATTCTTTCCCAATCTTTTTAGTAATCTTTCAAATGAATAATTAAGTATTTTGAAGATGATTTGGAAATTTTATAATTATTTTAAAAGAGTTTAAAAGAAATGGTTAAAGGAAAATTGTTTTAAACAATATTTGGAATTGTGTTAAGTAAATGAAAATCATCTCTAAAATATCATTTAAAAGAGTTTAGAGTTGATCAAATAACTCGCCCTCCTTATAAGTGCTAAAGAGATAGTCTCTAGACCCCAGCTTGGACAACCAGTGTCTCAATTCCACTCTAGCTATCCGGATTGGCCTGACGGAGGGGATAGTTAATTTGATCTACTCGGACATCATTTTCTTAAGTTAAAAGAAAAGACATTTAGATTTTTTCAAAAGTTAAATAAGATTTTAAAATATGATTTTGGTGGTATAGAGAATACCCTAGTTAAACTCTGTATTAAATTCCAAGGAGGGAACTCGTACTATCCGTATGAATTTAAAATGTGATTTTCACCATTATTCGACGAATAGTATAGGTTGAATATGGAAATTAGTATTGGGTATAACCAGTCTAAAATTTATGGATCCCTTTTATTCAATACTAACTTTTTTGAGTTTATAGTAAACGCTATCTTAAATAACATTGTTTTTGACCCATTAAAGATATGTTTTGGAAATGTGACATCTTCATTAAGATTTGAATTATACTTTTCCTAAGTAATTAAAGATGAAATGTTTTGGTATTTCCAAAGTTAAAAAGGGGTTTTAGTTAACCAAAGAATTTGATAAAAGAGGTTTAATTATTCCGTATATACTAAAATATAATATGTTTAAAGATATATATCTCTAAAGAGATATTTTACTTGGGTAAAATTTATTGATTAATTAAATAATAATCACCGATATATTTGACATCTTTTATCGATAATTGGTTCGGTGAAACCGGGGTCGAATTTGGGCGATTTCTATCCGAAAACCACTTCGAACTAATATACGTTCGAAAGCGAAAATATGTTGAAGACAATGATTTTGAAGACGGAGATCTTTATAATGTAGAGCTGCTTGTCACTAACCTGTAGGGTAATTCCCTTATCGTATATATGGCAATGGTTCCTCCAATTTTAAATCTTCAATGCAAGGACTACTCGCTGCTAATCCTAGGGGTGATTCCCAAACAGGATGTAGTAGGAGAAGTGCCTTCAGTTTGTCTTGCTCTTGGACGACTTGTATGGATGAATGTCTGACATTGCATTTCTAAGACCACGTACATTGATCTCTACAAACATACATCTGTTGGTGGTGTAGGAGGCAACCCCTCCTGTACTTAACACCCTTCTTTGAGATGTACGGGTTTAGAGATTGTACTTTTGTTGAAATCAATAGTGTGTTGTTGGAATGGCAATTGGGATTTAAAGTAGGATTTGTTCTGTGAAAGGTAAAACGTTACTTTAAGCCTCGCACATCGAGAATGACAAAAACATGGTAGATGCGGCAAGGCTAAGTGGATCACGCCCATTATGATATTGTCATCACCTTTCTAGATTACCCTCTATATTTTGGGTTTGTTGTGTATGCTGTGGTCACGGATAGGTTGTGAAGGACCGGGCTGATGGAGTATTTGGTACTATCCATGGTAGAGGTAGGCCGGTTCTGTGTTGGTAGAGGTTGGAGCCGCAGGTGCATACCTCTAGAGATGTACTGTCGGAAGGTAGTCCCTTACCTTGTCATTATAGGGAATCCATTCTCCAATACAAGCCTTTACGGTTTTAGTTGTAGATCTAGTATGCTGGAATTTAATTAATGTAGCCATTTCGGCTAAGATTATATATATTTAATTGAAAGAGTTTTAAAAGAATGTCATTAAAAATAATATCTCTAATTTTGCATAGAAAATGGTTTGGTTATCATAAGGTAAAAATCCGTCCGTGTTTATGTGCGGCATAGTCTTATGAGACACCTTTGTTTTCAAAACCCGTGTTTAGAGTTTTCTCACACCAGTCCTATGACCGACCCGGAGTTTATTTTTTTTCCCTTATACTCTGGGTGATCTATTTTTCCAGGCAGCCAAGTAGTTCAGGTTAGCTTGGAACATTTTGAAGGAGCTTGGAGCATGAGCTAGAGTTTCCTCTATAGATAGTTATTCATTTCCATTTCCACTGCATTTGTTTACTGTTTGTATTCAGCACTAGTAGAGATAGAGATCCATTACTGTCCAAGCTGAGATTAGGATAGACTCTGATGTATGTATTTAAAATTTCCGCTGTAAAAATTATATATTGAAATAATATATGTTATTCCATTCATGTAAGATTCTGTTCTGTTTTTATTTTTCTTTTTACCCTTAACGATCGGTTTTTCCGACACTTTAATACTCGGCACGCAATAAAGTGGACATATTAGTGTCGATTTTGAAGGTCGAAAATCTCGTTCGTCGTAATTTCACTTCCAAAATCATACTTATCGGGTTAAAATAGACGTCACTTAAAACACTGATAACCATAAACCCAAAGCACTTTCCTTTTGGTGTAAGTAAATGGATCGTATGTAAACTAGACCAAATATACTTACAACCACTTCTCAATTTCAAGCTTGTACTATCCCTTGATTAACAATGTAGTTGGACAAGTTAGCATACTATCCTTGCCTTGACATAATTTCTTAATTCTTAGGATAAGGATAGGTTTCCCTACCTTGGAATTTGATGTTAAGTATGAAAAGAATAACTTCCCATACCACCATAATTTAAAACGATCATTTATATAAATAAATCTCATTCCTTTTATATTAATATAAGACCCTTAGTTTAGATTAACATTATTCAAAAGATTTAATTAGATAAATTAAATAGAATAATGTGATGAGTAGTAATATAAATTGGATGAGATTTGATAATTAACAAGGTCGGGCCTTAACTAATTAACTACTAAGATTGTTTTAAAACTTAACATATAAAAGAATATATGAGAAGGGCAAAATAGGAATAGATCCATTATTTATCCCTTAAACCCTCCTTCTCCCATATCATTCTTAATTTTTACAAGTGCAAAACAATCAAAGTAAAAGAATATCGAGGCCGACCATTAAACAAGAAGAATAGAAGAAGAAAGCTAAGGAATTTCAAAGAATAAAGCTAGGGAAAACATTCTCCATCAAATTTCAACTCCATTATCCAGTCTAAGCTTAATAATAATAAACCATCTCAAATTTTTGCTTGTTTGATTTCAAATATGATTGGTTTTGATTTGTTGGGGATGTTATGATGTGCCATGTTAGATTTTTACCATTTTTTGGTTAAATAATGAATTATTGGAATTTTTATGAAATTATTATGATAGATTTATGGTCAAAACCTTAGTTTATGATCTCCAAACGATTGATTTTTGGGTATGTTGTGTAAAACATTATTTTGGAGATGGGTTTTAATTTCATAATTTTCTAGATTAATGGGAATATTTTATGAATTTTCAAAGGAAGAAAGGGCAATTATTTCAGGTTTTAATTATTAAAAATAATTAAATAAGGACTTTGGTCCCAAAAAAATTATATGTTAAAGAATATGTTAATTCTGATTTTTGGTGAATTTTAGGGATTTTTCCATGTAATTATGATTTATTATGAATTTAATAAGCTAGAAAAGCTTATAATTATTATTAAATACGAGTATATATGCACGCCTAGGTGGGCCTGCATCTAATCACAATGTCTTGTTGCTAGATTACTTGCTCCGTCCTTTTTAGCGCTTCATGGTCAGTAGTCTCTCATATACCATTTACGGTGTATTTTTTTCTTTTTTAAATTCACTTTTTGTTGAATATACTCGTTAATATTTTTGTTAAATTTGTGATTGTGAAAAGAATACACGTTAGATGATTAAAAAAATTCAAAGTTTTAATCAAAGATATTTTTACTTTAACCTTATGATACAATAATTTGCATAATGTTAGGAAGTTAAAGTTTGTTTTTTCATCTTGGAACGTCCTGTGGCTTTGCTACTAACTATTGAAAATTATTGTTGGCATCTTTGGCAGGTTTTATACTCCTTTTAACATTACTTATAACATAATTCAGGCATTTAGCTCATTAGTTTGTTTAATTTTCGTACCCATGTATATCTCTATATGTTGATAGCTTTAAATTCTATAGCTAGTTCTCTATGTAGCTTTTTAATTTGAAGTGAAGTGGTAGTATGCGATGATGTTCATCTTTTAACGTGGGATATAAGTACATTAATATCTCAAAAATAAATTTGTCTTATTGACATCAAAATGATTTGTACTTTGCTAGATAAGTTTGGAACCACTGTATCACTCGGAAATCAATGTTTATGACTTCAAAATAAATTCATCTCTCATCTCCTTTCCAAGTTTCCACAACGCTGCATCTTTTGACCTTCACCACTTCACGTTTATGACTTCACGTTTACAGCTAGTCATATTTAAAGCAAAATCAATGTTTTAACAATCCGATTTTATGTTTCACAGTACTCGCTTATTCAAATTGACAAAATAAAAAAAATTTCTCATTGACAAATAAAGAATACAAAACAGTGATGCAATCTCTAAGCTCAGAGAGATTATAACTTGTTTGTTGCTGCAACTTTAAGCTCCAAGGCTGGAGGTGTGGTTGTATGACAAATCTGGAAATAAAACAACATAAGAGGTTATCTTCGATGGCAAGAATTGAAGATAGCTACATTCTAGAAGACTTGACTCCGCTATATAATAGGCCATATATTCAAAGTTGTATTCAAGTATCTGTCATCAATTTGGCCGGCTCTTAGATATCTTCATAGAAATGTGTTAAACTGTGGGACTTCCTATCTCAATTTTGATGGACTTCAATATGTCAGCTTCCATTTTTGCTGCCTCTTGCTTTATATATGTGTTATCAGTTGCATAACAGAATTCTTCCACATTTGGAGGAGTAACCTCTTCATACTTTGCAGCAATTAGCATAGTAGAAATACCAAGAAGTTGCAACCTGTGCCTACTAATCTCGTTCGTTGACAAAAATCTGTCAATGTATGAAACAACAAGATACAAAGTATTGGATCCAAACTTATATTCCCTTGCATTTGATCGTTAAACCATATTTTTATAGCGTAACTATTAAAACACGATGACAATAAAATACGTGCGGTGATCTCTTTCCACAATACCACATTCAAATATTGTGAACTGCTTTTAAATTACTTCGTGAAGTTGTTCAGTGTAAGATCTACAAACAAACAATCATGTTCTATGTGTAATATATACTCATTTCTATATCAATCTAAAGGATGAAACCGACCGCAAAAGTAATATATGTTATCAGTCATTTGCTTGTTAATTTTTCTATTGACTCTAACAAAAATCAAATTACCTTCTGTATCTAATTTGTAATTCATTTCCTATGGCTATGGTAGTAGATGTGAATATATATCGTTAGGAGCTGCAAGGTCAAAAGTTTGTTTGTATGGTATGTCATGTACTGTGTCATTAGATTAGAACCCGGTGCATATTTTAAAATGTATCCGAAGTGTACTTGGTTTTCTAAGGGTCATTGGTAAAGCAGATAAAAAGCCGTTTGATAAAAGTAATGGACAATGCTAAATTTTGCGATCAGTACATAGACCATTGCAAGTTATGTCGAAAGAAGCATAAAATGGAACAGCTACATTTTCATAGATTTAAAAATAGGAAAAAGGTTGACAAATCAAGCTAGATTAGTCTAAATATAAGCAACTTGGCCAGTGGCCATTAAAGATTTTGCACGATGTACATGTCAGTTCATTAGCGGTTGTGGCGGTCATTAATTTCATTGTAGGTACATATGTACTCAATAATATGAAGTCAATATCCAAGCCGTATTATGGAGAAGGATAATGTTGTGAGGAGACAATACATCTATGGACCATACTATTAGTCTTCAAATACAATAATTTGGATAAATGGAAGGTACTTTTAGTTTAGAAAAAAAGGTACCATACAAAGTTCATAAATTGAGAAAATATGTATGACTGAAATAAAACTGATAGAAGCCTCTTGTCCTTTATAGAATCCAGTCCGTGCAGTTTGATCTAGTCCAAATGAATTTTGCTGGGGAAGAGGATTAGCAGGACCTGGAGTTGATATGTTTTCTAATGTCGCATCACCATTTTTGCAAAAAGTAATTAGTTTGGTGTGATTATAGATATTAAAATAGTGCATGAAATTTGAATGGAAGTGTAATTAAGTTTCTTCTGGTTATAAATAATATATTGGTTGTCTCAAGGAGGATCCACCTTCCTTGCTGTGTCGAAAAAAGATATGGGAAAAAGGTATTTTTAGCAGGCTGAGAATGAAATAGAATAATTCATAATGGACATAGTTTATGCTGGCATGTTCATGTGAAAATTTTATATGCAGTTGTACCGTACTTGTTATGATAGAAGTGTTGCATCCTTGTGCATATCGAGAATGCCATTTTCCACCCATAGTCTCTTTAATCTTTCCAGGTGAAATTTTTTATTGATGTTTAAATAAGGCACGGACCATCTAGAATTTAAAAGTTATTTATCTCACCTTTTAGTCTTTCCTGCATGATGTACAAAATAATTTGTCAATAATATTTTTCATGTATAAATGATTAAACTAAACAGGTACTAACATATACAAAATTCTTATTTGTAGTGGAATCCAAGAGGTGGAGGGTGAACATATCTAATATTTTCTGTTTATAGCACAAAGAGATATGGCGGTGTACTTTTTTATAGTATATTGCAATATCAAACCCATAAGAAAACTGGTAGACTCTAGAAAATCATATAAAAAAATTTCAGTCAATTTACCTTGTATTTATTACTATATAGTTCTGCATCCACATGAGCTAGCATGATAAATTGCTAACCCAAGTATATATGGTTTAATGTTGGGACTGCCCATGCTGCATTTTCCTTCTTCCCCAAGGTGCACAACGACCACTTGCTCATGTTCTTCTTTTATTTGACCACTTGATTTTTCCAAAGGATACCTCCCTCTATCATCATTACAAATATTATCAGCATTGATTGCAATTATGTCTGAAGAAGAAAGAATAGTAACATGCATATGTGATGGAGAATAGTATGCATTAGTACTTGGTTAGGCTTCATAAACCAAAGCTGGAAGGTCATGGTTGTAGGCTGAAGTTACATCGACCAACAGCCTCAAAGGCTCATTGAGTCAAAGAACTGCAAACCAAGTCATAAGCAGAAAGAACCATTCAAATAACCTAAGTTGTTTGGCCAGGTAACCTAGTAAGCCATGCTACAGCAATAACACTCCATCTAACCCAATCCAAGTGGTATAAGCATTGGTATGAATTAGAATACCTCCTAACCAAGTTTGGTACATGTTTTATTAATCAAACATTGTACGTCGCGAGTAAAATATGTACTGTGTTTATAATCCTTTTTTTATATGTTACAATAAACTTATTAGTTTTAATTAACAATATTGGACTTAACAAAATCTAAAAGCGGAGCATACTATCATTTATTATATGCATACCGATTGAACTTAATATATTATGCACTCAATAAATATACAAACTGAATTGCCAAATATATCAGTAAAAGGTAGTTACAACATAACATAATAGATGCAAACACTAATAGATAAAATTTGATGAAAATATAATCTATTCCATTCTTCTAATTAAATTGCACGTTATTGTTATCAACTCATATGGCAGATACACCCTTTAGTTTCTAAATGAAGCAATCATATTAATATATAAGCATTCATGTGGTCATCAAAATAGCATAAAAACCACCCAATCAAGGAGTGTGAGTGCAATTTCAAATATAATGAAGGTGGTTAAGTCATATGCAGTTGTTTAAGTCAAAGGTTAGTCTCCACCAATTTAAATGTTTGAGAATTCAAGAGAATCGTTTTAAATTGCTAAAGGTGCACTGAAAATAGGATCTTTTACTGCATGCCATCATACAGGAATTTCTACCATAAATGTGACCATAATGGTTATTTGTTTAAATCCTCAATGTTCGTCATGCTAAGGTCTTAAATAAAAATGCATCCAAATTTATTTCAGTTGTTTAATTATAAAAAAATGTATATGGTAAAAAAGTCCACTTAGAGACCATATACTATATTTTTTTATATATATTTTGAAATACCGTGTACTATTTTTGATTCAGTAGAGGAAAAAACTGCTTCATAGTACAGAAATGGAAGGTTGAGTTAATTTACAAAAGAATTGGCAACCCATTCAAAGGCAATAGTGGGAACATAAAACATTTTACATTTTCATACAACCTACACCAAGCATACCATTTTACATTACATTAAGCATATAATGGTAGAAATTTTTGGTACTATGGCTCAAAAAATCCACCAAACATTTTGCAAGGATGGATGACACTTATTTTGGTACATCGGGCAAACAGTTACATGTATGCCAATCATTTGAAAATTTTAAAACCAAAATGGAATAAAATAAAATAAAATAAAATGAAACATCTCATATGAGTTCTCTAAATTTTTTAAAATGACTTCATACCATTTATATAAACTCATATAAGTAACTGCAGCCATGCTAAGTAATATTATTTTTGTTTAGCAAAATGATGTATGCATCTCAAAATACCTTTCCGAAGGAATATAGTAACAGAATGCAAAAAGTTATTGGAAAAACTACTCTCTGAATCAAACTTCCAGCCTTTTTGGAGAATAAACCTATAAAGTAAATTAATTAAAATAACTGAAATCAAATAAATAATATCGAACATACAGTCATTTAAAGAAGAATTTTCAAAAAGCAAATTTGACACCCACCATAACCGCTTGTGATAGATTTTAGTCGTATCAAAGTAAAAAAATTAAAAGTAAAACTATGAAAAGAAGTTCAATTTTACACTATTTTAATAGTCCCAGGGTAGTGATTATAGTTTGACAAATGCAATGCATTTGCAGGACTATTATATTGGTCAGTATTCATGCATATACATACGTACAATCCACATAAAATAATTAAGTCTACACAGATTGGTTTTATTTTCAATATTTATTGCCAAACCCATTACATTACAACTTTGCACACTGTTGCAGCGAATGAGTTATCAGTGCAAAAAATAGTTGGTTGGCAGGATGCATATTTTACTACATATATTACATACGTATATTAGTAACCAAAGAGATTAGAACACGTATATAAAATAACTTGAGCTCCAAATATAAATTAAAAAAAGAACTAATTTTATGAAACAAAACATATGACAATTTTTATTGATGTTAAGTAAACCCAAAATATTAAACAGTATTTATGTACAAAAGAATAAAACAGAGCAATATTGAGATTAACCAAAGAAAAGGATTAAAAAATAGTATTCATTACCTTTACCTAGCTGAAGTTTGAATTGACATAGATCCATTCATTATTTCAGGTTCCTTTATCCAATCTTACCAAACTTGAAAGCACTGTAAGACTTAAAAGAGGCAAATAGCGCACTGTATAATGGTAATAAAAGGAAATGAGAAAATGAAGAATTCTGGAAGGCTGTAAGCATCAGTTGGATTGATCATGAAATCTCCCCACTGGAACCAAGCTACGAAATAAATTTAAACCAAGGAGAATCATATCAATTGGAAATGGCATGTAATGAAACACAATGTTTTTTTTCAGCTGCCAATGGAAATAATACAAACATCAAAAGCAATGTTAAAAATGGTAAAAGAGACAGTACATATATTATGCACAAATTTAGTGTCAGTGATACTAAAATCAAATCAGTATAAATACCTCAACGCAGTTCGGGTTGGAGTATTGTCAAGGCATGTATAACTTCAGGATCGGACGTAGAAAAACTGAAACAGAACCGGTAGTGAACACAGTAAGAACTAACAGTGAATGTAATTTGACTGATATTACGCAAAATCAGTGTAGGTGAATGAAAATTAACGAAAAATTACCTTTGATGGACAAAATAGCAGAAGTGTTAAATGATCCCTCATTCCAACTCCCGACCTCTTGTATGTTATGTTTCTATACGAACTAAATAATGCGAGTTCATCATTCATAACATGTACATTTAGTGGATGTTATCAAAAATCAATTCATATAATGCAGTTAGAACCTTCACCAATGCAGTTGCATATTTCCATAAAGGATACTAAATTTTATTATGGATTATGGTTCTTCTGACATTCTTGGATAATTGCATGTGATAAAAAACATTGAGCAAAGTATATTGTGCTTGGATACTTGCAGGCGATGAAAAACATTGAGTAAAGTATATTTATTGCAACTACAGACAGTAAGCACAAATTTAAATAACTATTTCCTACACATTATATAACTTACATCTAATCAAGCCAAGCTCAAAATAGACAGATATGTTTTAATCTATGATAATTAACAATTGGCATACAAAAGACTTTCCAAATTTATTATCATGTAGAGGCACTGTTATGATGAATATGGGGCCATCATTTCAAATATAAATTGAATAGATCTATTTATCATTATTAATGCTTAAGATAATCTTGTAAGTTACTCATAAAGCATCATTGCTAAAGCATCATGCTCACGTAGGGTTCCAAACATGATAGGTGCTTATTAGAAGTAGAAATTTAGAAATAGTTTAGTGTATGTATATATTTTACATTGTGATATACCGAGTTGGACACAAACTCATCATCAGTATATGCAAAAAAACAACTTCATAAACTTACAGTATAAACCGCCTTCTTCAAATCCATCTCCTCTCTATCCAAATCTTGCAAAGCAAGCATCTTCACAGGCCCTGCTTCAAACTCTTCATCACCTCCATGCTAGCAAGCACCACCGCAACAGTACTAATAATCAGAATCTCGTAAGAAAGCGCAAACTGCCTCAGTATCCTCCCATCCTTAGAATTCGACTCATCACCCGAACTCGTAATCATCATCAACTGTATCTTCCCACTCGACACTACATCCCTTGAATCGAGCCTTCCCTCGAGCAGCTCCAGAACCCTTTTAGCTTCAAGCCTTCCCTCGAGCAACTCCAGAACCCTTTCAGCTTCAATCCCTTCGAGGTCGATGACGTAGGCTATTCCTGAAGATCAAAAATCTAAGTTTAATCATAGCCGATAATATAAAAAATCTTTAGGAAGACATTAGATATGCAAGGGAAGAAAATCGATTTAGGATTTTTTACAGTTAGTAACGCAAGAGAAATTGGGCTCTCTTTTTTATTTTGGAAAGACGAAAAGATATGGAGGGTATTTTGGGAAGTGCAAAAAGACACGGTCGAATTTAGTTGATGGAGTTTCTTTTATTAGTAGTAAAGAAGTAATATTGAGTAAGGGGTGCGAAATGAATTTTTGAAATAGTAAATAGGTTGCGACAGTTTTCCTAAAGGGAAATTAGATAAAGATTGTTTTAACTAATAAAAAATTGACAAGGGTTAAGGGTAGTGAAAAGTAAGTGCTTTTTATAAGAAATAAAACCGTTTTTATAATAATTATGATATTGCTATGTTGCCAATGTTTATGCTGAACCCCAGTGACATTAACGTGAATGGATGCATATGATATCGACTATTATCCCGCCTTTTGGCAAGGCCGTGACACCATGGACTTGACTAGAAACCAAGGGCAATCCATCCCGAAGATCGATTACACACAGGGTCACTATGGATATTGGCAAATTTGGTCCGAGTCCGGATTGAACTACAATTACCATGATGTGACAAGCAAAGCTATGAAAGCCAACATTTCAAATTTCGGGTCAATCGGAGTTCATAAGCTCGAGTTATGGATCGATCAAAATCAAGAAAGGAGATGTCATTTCGTATCCATTAAAAGTCACCCCTCTTCGTATCCATCGAAGTCTATCCCCTTCGTATCCTTCAACAGCTATCCATATGATCAATTCGTATCGATCAACTCCTTCACTCTGCTTCGTATCGATCATTCCAGGCATCGATACGGAATAAGCAACTGGGCATCGATATGAAGCGGCACACAATCATCGATACGAAGCCAACAACAAGCATCAATACGAAGCGGTGCACAAACATCGATACGAAGCAGCATACACATGATTGATACGGAGGAATCATGGTCAACCAAAGGAAGTGGTCCATTAACATGAAAAGTGGATCTCCCCAGAATTGCCGCTCCACGTCATCGATACGCTTGGATCGATACGCACCGATCGATGCGCACACTTCAGCCCACTTGCAAACCAACCTTGGATCGATCATAACTCATAATCTACAAGTCCAAATGCTACCAAATTTTCACAGGAGCTTGCTTACCTCCTCAAGAATGTCTCTGATTGATCTCAACCCAAATGGACATCATTTTAATCAATACGAACAAGATGGGGATCGATCCCAAATGACCCCTGATCGATCTGGTGGGCCCACCCACGTGTGAGAAGGAGCATTCCGAGTTCAAAGGCATAAATTTCAGACCGATGCCTATAAATAGCACCCCAATGCCAACAGAAAACAGATTTTTGACTCCGCTACACCGTTACTCTATCGCAACCCCCTTTTAACTTGAGTCCTCGAGTGTTGTACTGTTGCAATCAGTTATCAATTAGCAATAAAACAGAAAAACATTCAAAGTGGATGTAGGTACAATGCCAAACCACTATAATTTCTTGTCTTTTGATTTATGCAAGCTTTTATTGGTGTGATTGTTAGATTAACCTCCTTTTCCATTTAATTTCTTCACTTTAATCTCTTCAATCACATCCGAAGAGTGTTGTGCCCAATTTTGGTACAAACACTTTGGTGCTTTCACTGAGAGAACTCCGTTTTTCTTTGATTCATTGGATCTACTGCCATTGTTGGATTGCTAAAATCTAAGGAGGAGACCCAGATCTGTCTTCCTGTGGTACCTTCCCTTCTACTCAGATTACTCAAGATCTAGGAAAGAGCTACATCAACCATGGTGCATACTACTAGAACTGCTTCAAATGTTGCAGATCCAAAAGGAAGGGATAGGCAAAATCCCACGCAGTTGACTACCGCAGGCCAGACATCAGCTGGAGCTTTAGATCCACAAGGTCCTATGACTAGAGAGGAGTTCCAGATCCTCATGCAAGAGCTTACTCAGAGCCGTCAAGAGCTCACCAAGTAGATCCGTGCCAACACGGAGCTCATGAATCAGCTAAATAAGGAAAGGCGAAGGAGATCTATGAGGGATCATGTCTCATATTCCTCGACTGAAAGCTCGGCTTCATCTGACTTCAACCACAGATCTTCACGCCGTCGACTACATGGAAATGCAGAAGCCTTTGGGCATCAACATGCTGTGAATCTTGGACAAGCTGGGGTTGGTCTTTCTACAGGGCACCAAGCTGGACCCTCCTCCCGAGGAGGGGCGCTTCCTTATCATACCATCCATGACCATGTAGCTGCTGCCGCTATAGATCTGGAAGCTGAGATCCAGAACCAGCTAGATCCAGTCCTTCGTCAACATATCCATGCTCATGAACCCTACGTTCCCGAAGACCGGGAGCCAAGGAGGCGAGGACCGGACCGTCGACAGCGCCCGGACCGTCCCCGCAACATGGAATCCGACCATGCCCTGGCCCCGAACATTTAGATGCTTGACATTCCAACCATGCTCTTCTAAATGATCCGAGAAAGTCAAGGTCTTACTAATGACGATTGGGAAATCTCCCGAAGTCATACTCCATTCACCAACGACATTCTTTATGTTGAGCCACCTCGTCGATTCAAGATGCCAACCTTGCCCGTGTACGAAGGAAGTTCAGATCCCAACCAGCATATACTAAAGTATAAATGGCTCATGAACGCCGCTTAAGCTGACGATGCGGTTAAGTGCAGAAGTTTCCCTATTTCGCTGGGAGGTATTGCAACTATGTGGTTCACTCGTCTACCACCCCAATCCATTTCAAGTTTCGATCAGTTGACTACAAAGTTTGTCGAACAGTTCCGTATGCATGTTACAAGGCCAAAGGATGTCAACACCTTGTCCAATGTCACTCAAGCTTTGGGAGAGACTCTTAGACGTTATCTGGAAAGGTTTCATGCTGCTTGTGCTGAGGTCAGCAACCCCAATGATAATTCTATTTTGATGGCATTGACTAAAGGAATCGATCCTGATTCCGAGTTTCGCAATTGGTTGGCTGGGAAACCCCCTGCGTCATTGGATCGTTTCTATGCTAAGGTGGCCCAGTTCTTTAGGAGAGAAGATGCTAGACGATCTAGGAAGCAGGAAGATGCGGGGCCCAGTGTTGAAGGCATTTAGAGTAATGTTGCTATGAAACAGACCGATGAGAACTCTAGCAAAGTACAATTGAACATACAGAACAAGCAAGGTCAACAGAAGGGCAATGGAGGTCAGGGGAAGAAAAGAGACCCAAATTGCTGACCGAGACCCAGAGCTCCCATGTTCGACCGATATACCCCTTTAAACACATCGCTGAAAAATGTTTATTTGCAGACTTGTAATACCAGACAGTATAAGAAGCCAGCTCCGAAACCATCATCTGAGAAACAAATTCAAACCGGGAAGTTCTGTAGATTCCATGATTGTTACGACCATAATACTAATGAGTGCCGTCATTTGCAAGATATCATCGAGAAATTGATTAGAGAAAGGAAGTTGGAACAGTTTGTTCGGGCACTGCAGAATGGAGGTGCGGGCTCATCTAACCCGAATCAAGGTCAAGGACAAACTAGGCCCGAAGAACCTGCACGTACTGGCGAGAGGTTGGTTATAAACACAGTGAGTGGTGGTCCTCATCCAGCTTATCGGAGTTGGAAGGAAATGGAGTCATATGCCAGTTCGATCAGGCATGCAGACTTCGAATGTTGCAGTAATGTTGATGACGGGGCTCCGGCGAAACAACAGAAAACGATGATAGACAACATCCTTTTTCAAAACCGAGATGCTGATATAGTCGAATCCCCCACTATCGATCCTTTGGTCATTTCAGCCCAGATAGGTCCTGCTTGGATGAAGAGGATCTTGGTCAACAGCGGAAGCTCCATAAACATTCTTTTCAAATGAGCTTACGACCAGATGAGAATGGAGGCAAAGGATCTAAAACCGTGTTAGTCTCGCAACATGGTTTTAATGGAAGTGCAACTATACCTGCTGGGATGGTAGAGTTGCCAGTTGAGTTAGGTATTGGAGAGCGCCGGAGAGTTCAGATGCTACAGTTTGTTGTGTTAGACAGTAATTCCCCCTATAATGCTTTCTTGGGCCTACTGACCCTCGCTGAATTCAGGGCAGCGATTGCCCCATGGTGTTTGACTCTGAAGTTCCCCACTGATAATGGGGTTGGAGTAGTACATGCTGATCAGGCGGCTAGACGCGCCTGTTATGTTGCTGAGCTACGGGATGCGCAGCGTAAGGAGAAAGGAAAGGGCGTAGAGGAATATCTCTGCATCCGTTTTTCAGAGAATCAACAGTTAACGCCTAGGCCTAGGCCAGGGCGCCACAACTAGTTCCTAAAAGATCTTGATCCCCGAGATAATAGTGATAAAGAGGAAGCCAAAGACAGTCAGGCTTCCCCAGCAGAGTTGACGATCGATGTTCCGATCGATGACAATGAGGACTCCAGAATGATTAAGGTCCGGTCTCAACTTAGCCACTAGATAAGAGAGGAATTGGTTGATTTTATCCAGGCAAACCTTGACGTGTTTTCTTGGACTCATTCAGACATGTGTGGGATCTCGCCAAACCTCGCGAGCCATGCATTGGATATTGACCCTCGGCATGTCTCGGTCAAACAAAAAAGGCGAGGTATGGATCCAGAGAGATCTGCCGCCCTTAAAGAAGAAGTAAATAAGCTCAAGTCGAATGGGTTTATTCATGATGCATTATACCTAGAGTGGGTATCAAATCCAGTGCTTTTCAGGAAATCGAACGGGAAATGGCGAACATGTGTAGACTACTCAGATTTGAATAAAGCCTACCCTAAAGACAGTTTCCCTCTTCCCAGAATTGATCAACTCGTGGATTCAACAGCTGGGCACGAGCTCTTATCTTCCATGGACGCATATTCCGGCTACAATCAAATACCGATGCATTTTCCTGACCAGGAACATACCATCTTCATCACTGATTTAGGACTCTATTGCTATAAAGTGATGTCGTTCAGACTTAATAACGCTGGAGAAACTCATCAAAGGCTCATCAAAGGCTCATCAACCGAATGTTCACTAACCAGATCGGGAAAACCATGAAGGTGTATGTGGACGATATGCTCGTGAAGTCGTGACTATCCGTCAACCATATCTGTGATCTGGAAATAATGTTCAATATACTCCGACAATATAGGATGAAGCTCAATCCGTTGAAGTGCTATTTTAGAGTTGCATCGAGGAAGTTCCTTGGATTCATCGTCAATGCCAGATGAATTGAAGCTAACCCTGAGAAAATCTAGGCGATTTGAAATCTTGGAACTCCCAGAACCATAAAGCAGGTGCAAAGCCTCAATGGGCAGGTGGCAGCCTTAAGCAGGTTCATCTCCAGATCTACAGACAAGTGCATCCCTTTCTTCAATCTAATCAGAAAAGGAAAGCAGAACTTCGAATGGACAGAGGAGTGTGAAGGCGCATTCCAAGCACTAGTTCAACATTTAGCGACACCTCCCATTTTGTCGAAGCCGGTTAATCATGAGAGATTATACATCTATCTAGCGGTTTCAGCAAACACGATCAGTGCTACGCTAATTCAAGAAGAGGATCAGATCTAATGACCAGTCTATTATATCAGCAAGAGATTGATAGGAGCAGAAAGAAACTACCCAGAGTTAGAAAAGATGGCTTATTGTCTCGTCATAGCCTCAAGAAAGGTCCATCCATATTTCCAGGCTCACTCGATCACAGTCTACACTGACCAGCCGTTACGACAGATCCTAACATGACTTGAGACGTTTGGTAGATTGCTCAAGTGGAACATCGATTTGAGTCAATTTGATATTGCTTATACACCGAGGCGAGCCATCCAAGGACAAGTTCTGGCAGACTTTATAGCCAAATTCACCATACCAGAAGACTTGTTCGAAGCCAGTAAGCATGTGTGGAAGCAATACACCGATGGCGCATCAAACGACCGTTGCTCAGGTGCTGGAGTCGTACTCGAAACCTCGGAAGGTCGATCCATATGCTATGCTTTGAAGTTTGACTTCTGCGCAACTAACAACGAGTTCGAGTATGAAGCTTTACCCGTCGGACTTAGACTTGCCAGAGACTTGGAAATTATTGCTGTGGAAATTCATTGTGACTCACAGTTGGTCGTATGCCAAGTTTAGGGGGAGTATCAAGCAAGAGACTGAAGATTGGCCACATACCTTGCTCGAATTCGGGAAACGTTGAATCGGTTCGACTATTATGCTATCCACTGTATACCCCGAGAGCAAAATCAGAAAGCCGATTCTTTTGGCGAAACTGGCCTGCACCGGGAAGCACAACTAATAGGACTCATCCTTGTTGAGACACTTACTGCTCCGAGTATCGGTCAAATGGAGACAGACTGGGTGCACGAGGCAACACCCGAGAAGGAGTTGTGGATGACTCCATTCAAAAGCTATCTTAAGCATGGAGCTTTACCCGAGCACAGAAGCGACAAAAGACAGATTCTCTGAAAAGCTTCACGATTTATTATCCAGAATGGAGTCCTATACATGAGAGGGTATTCTGTTCCTTTACTCTGGTGTATCGCCCATGATGAAATCAAACGAGTGTTACACGACGTGCATGAGGGAGAGTGTGGTGACCACACTGGGGGCAAGCCCTTGCAAAAAAGATACTCGGATATGGATATTACTGGCCAATCGTGAATCGAGATGCATTGTCTTAAGCCAAGAGATGCGATAAATGCCAGAAGCATGCCAAGATTCAAAGAACCCCGACTACCGAAATCACGCAGATGGTCATTCCATAGCCGTTTGCCACATGGGGCATTGATATAATATGGTATTTACCTTTAGCCAAGGGTGGTGCGAAGTACGCCATCGTTGCAGTCGATTACTTTACCAAATGGATGGAAGCGGAACCCCTTGCTACATGATCTATCGTTTTGGCCTCCCATACACAATTATAACTGTTTGCACCAAAAATGGTCACAAACCCCAAGTGTAGTGAAAGCACTAGCGTATGAATACAGATCAACAATATTCACACACAAATCACAGATCTAAGCAAGTAACAAGCAGCAATCAAGAAATAATGAACAGTGACACACAATTTATAGTGGTTCGGCTATCTCTGGCCTACGTCCACTTCAAGGTTTTTATGATTTTATTGCTCGATGCTTGAAGATTACAATTTCGTGTGTTGTATTACAACTGATTTTCTGAGCTAAGTCTGAATCTAAGGCAACACTGGTGATCTGGAGTAAATCTGGCAGAGTCTGGGCGCTCTTTAGCTCTCATTATTCTCCGACCCTTTTTCTGAATGACCAGGGGCTCTATTTATAGGTGTAGGAGGCTGATATTTCGCCTAAACTGAAGGGAGACCAGTTTTGGTACGTCAGGGGGCCCACATGGCTGAAATCTGGAGATCCGGGCCCACTTTGGGATCGATTCGACCCTTGGTTTGAATCGATCAAGAAAGTGTCCAACCGAGCTGAAATTTGGTGTGAACATCCTTCATCATGTGCTCAAGCTCCTGTGAAAATTTCATAGCATTTGGACTTGTGGATCTCGAGTTATGATCGATTCAAGGTCGCTTTTCTGGTTGCAGTGCTCTGTTCGAATCGATTACGTTCGACTCGATTGCTTCGAATCGATCCAAGCGTGCGCTAGCAGGTTGTCGTGGCGCGCGTTCTTCGTGTCGATCCGTTTTTATCTCCGAGTTGACTGAGTCGAATCCACGTTTCTAGCTTCTTGTGACTTAGTCGCTTTGAAGTAGTGGATTCGAAGTACATGGATTCGAACGTATGCTCGTTCGAATCGATCACGCTATATCTTACCCACTCGATTCGAAGCTACTCTTGCAGGATGGAATCGGAGCAAAGTCATAGGATGGATTCGAAAGACTTCAACTTGAAGGAAACGAAGTGAGGTGGCATCATGGATTCGAAGTGGCTCGTCTGAATCGATTCGAATGAATGTTCTTTAATGGATTCGAACCAAGACTCTACGCTGATGGATTTGAACGTTGAAGGTGTTTTGATGGAGTCGAAGGCTGAAGCACTTCCATGGATTCGAGGCCATCAGGGGAACTTCATTGGAGTCGAGTTTGATGGATTCGACCCTAGGGGATTCGAACCATAGGGAGACGAACTCAAGGCTATGTCCTTCACTTGCGTCGATGATATCTTGGGCGTACGAACTCGGATTGACTCGAGATTTGGAATGCTGTTTTATCTGGCCTTGCTTTTCATGTCTTATCAATTGTAGCCCGATCCAGACTCGGAAAAAATTCATCGATATCCATGGTGAACCTGCGATGCACAATCGATGTTCATGACTAATAATCATTGATTTTTAGTTAATCTTTGGGTATCTCGGCTTTGCCAAAAGTTGGGATAACATTTT
Organism: Allium fistulosum; assembly: GCA_030737815.1. Classification (NCBI taxonomy): domain Eukaryota; kingdom Viridiplantae; phylum Streptophyta; class Magnoliopsida; order Asparagales; family Amaryllidaceae; genus Allium; species Allium fistulosum. The sequence continues at coordinate 1,114,646,677 of CM060904.1, forward strand.
GCCCCCCAAAACATGCCTTTTGGTAAAAGGCATGTTTTGATCAGTCTCAAGTCAAATGCAGTGAGTTCATGTTTTACTCGTAGCTTATAGCATTTTCAATCAAGTCCATGGCTGTTCGAAACCGAATTACTATCAAGTTTTTCCAGTGGAAGTTAAGAATGAAGTTCTACAGTCTCTCCATACTATCGGTGGTCACTCCGGACCCTTGCCAAGCCCATTCCAGACTTAGCGATCGAATAGAAAGATCCTATTGCACTCCGGCGTTGCTTTCTATTCCTTGCACTCTGGCCCCAGTTAGGGCGTGAAGCGATGTCTTGGTCATTCTAAACCGATCATAGTCTCTCCGGGCTCTTGCTGGATCCCATCCTATCACTCTCTGGTGAAGGGGAAACAATGATGAGTGAGCTGACCCTGTCGCTCTCCGGCGAAGCGACTACACCCCCTGCACTCCGGTTCAGTGTCTCTGAACATTAAGCGATGTCATGGCCTAAATCATGGGCCGATCATAGCATCTCTGGGCTCTTATCGAATCCTGATCAAATCACTCTCCGGTGAATAGGAAACGATGCTTAAGTGAGTCGATCCTGTCACTCTCCGTCGAAGCAATTCACTTCTTGCACTCCGGACCCTGCCTCTCCGGGCAGAATCACAAAGCGATCATCTTTATAATGATATTTAATGTTTATCCTTTAACTCTCCGATCAAAGGTTTGTTTCAATAAATGTTTCTTTATTAAATTCAAATCCTAGGTGTTCAATCTCAAACACCAGGAAAAACAAGACAACGCCTCTCCGGGCGGAGCGGTCTATTTCCATCTTAGAGCATGCCTAGGGATCTCTCCGGTTCCCGTACATGAGTAAGTGGGATAGCCGTTTTATTTTGGAAATCAAATCTAAGAAAACTAATCGACCAGAGTCCAAATCTTGAACTTGGCCCTTGTCATCACAATCAGTGGATGACGAGTCGTGATCCTGATCCAGGATCGTTTCTGTTAGGTGGAGGCGATAGTTGTTCGGGCCTTACTGCCGCTTCCCATTCTTTGACATATTGTGGCAATCTACCACTCCTGGCATGTTCTTCCACCTCATACTTTAGGTGGCGGCATTCGTCGGTTGTGTGCCCATCTAACTCATGGAATAGGCAATATTTTCCGGTTCTACGTTCCCGCTCGGTGGGATCTCTCCTCGGTGGTTTTCGATAGGGGAGTTGCCCCCGAGTTTCAGTGTAAATTCATTCCAGTCCTGCCACCAAGTCTGTGTATTGCCTGAATCTGGGCTCTCGGAATTTCTTCCGTTTATCAGGACCATCATGTGCATCATCCTGCTTTCTCTTTCCTTTGTCCGCCGTGGGTTGTTCCCTGGCGGTTCCTTCGCCTTGTACGGCGTTTATTACCTGCCTCTCGGCTCGCGATTCTTCTAATCGAATGAATCGTTCAGCTTCATGGTAAAACTCTCCAAGATCTTGCGGTGGGTCTCTTGTTAAAGAGTCCTTGAATTCGGTGCCTTCTCCAACTCCTGCTACTGCCGCCATCAAAATCATTGATGGGTCCGGGCGATCTACAGAAGCCACCGTTGCATTAAATCGTAACAGAAAATCTTTTATGGACTCTCCGGTCCTTTTCTTTATTGATGCCAAAGTCATCACGCTCTTGGGTCGCGTTATGTGAACCTTAAACTGCTTCATGAAGCAATTCGCAAGCTCGCCCCATGTCGTGATTGATCCTGTCTCTAGCTGTCTAAACCAAAGCGCAGCCAAATCAGATAAGAATAAGGGGAAACATCGTGCCATTACTTCCTCGGATGCTCCCAGCACTTCCATGTGTCTGATATATCTGGTAATATGCATGGTCGGGTCTGACTTTCCGTCATAAGGATCCAGCATTGGTAGTTTGAACTTTGGAGAGTTCCTTGCATTCCGGATATTCAGAGCGAACAGACTTCGACTAACCTCTTCCAATCCTCCGCCTGACAATCCCCCTCTCATGATCCGTCTTACTAGGCCAATCATTCTTTCATCTCCATCCAGGGGTTGCCCCCTCGTCATGTCTCTGTCTTGCCCTCCGAGTCTTGTAGGGAATTCTGGTACGTACTCTTCGGGTGGCTCGTTAGCATTTGTGTTGGCCCTAGCCGGTTGAGCTCCTTCCAAAGGTCCTTCTGCGTTGGATCCTGCGGGCCTGCCCCCAAGCCCTTGTTGATTGCCTTCTGGTTCTGTATTCTGTCCTCCGTTGGGTTCCATAGCCCTAGCTCCTTGTTCCACATTCACAGCCGCTGTAGCTGGTCCAAGGTTCTGTGTCCCTGCAGCTCTCATCTGCTTGAAGAAATTATGCGGCATCTCTTGTTGGCTTTTCATCATTCTTTCCTGCATTAGGTTATTCATAGCCTCCATCTCATCTCTAGTAATGTAGATCGAAGCTTGTCCTTCTCCAGCGCCAGAGGATGCCTCTTGACTTCCTCCCTGTTGGCTCCTCTCAGCTCTTTGTCTTGTTCGTTGAGTCATTGTAGAGTCAAATCTGAATCCTTAAAATTTCAAATCTAAACTTTGAATCTGGTGTAGCGGGTGCTAGTTCTTCTCAGTGAAAGCACCAAAGTGTTTGCACCAAAAATGGTCACAAACCCCAAGTGTAGTGAAAGCACTAGCGTATGAATACAGATCAACAATATTCACACACAAATCACAGATCTAAGCAAGTAACAAGCAGCAATCAAGAAATAATGAACAGTGACACACAATTTATAGTGGTTCGGCTATCTCTGGCCTACGTCCACTTCAAGGTTTTTATGATTTTATTGCTCGATGATTGAAGATTACAATTTCGTGTGTTGTATTACAACTGATTTTCTGAGCTAAGTCTGAATCTAAGGCAACACTGGTGATCTGGAGTAAATCTGGCAGAGTCTGGGCGCTCTTTAGCTCTCAAAATTCTCCGACCCTTTTTCTGAATGACCAGGGGCTCTATTTATAGGTGTAGGAGGCTGATATTTCGCCTAAACTGAAGGGAGACCAGTTCTGGTACGTCAGGGGGCCCACATGGCTGAAATCTGGAGATCCGGGCCCACTTTGGGATCGATTCGACCCTTGGTTCGAATCGATCAAGAAAGTGTCCAACCGAGCTGAAATTTGGTGTGAACATCCTTCATCATGTGCTCAAGCTCCTGTGAAAATTTCATAGCATTTGGACTTGTGGATCTCGAGTTATGATCGATTCAAGGTCGCTTTTCTGGTTGCAGTGCTCTGTTCGAATCGATTACGTTCGACTCGATTGCTACGAATCGATCCAAGCGTGCGCTAGCAGGTTGTCGTGGCGCGCGTTCTTCGTGTCGATCCGTTTTTATCTCCGAGTTGACTGAGTCGAATCCACGTTTCTAGCTTCTTGTGACTTAGTCGCTTTGAAGTAGTGGATTCGAAGTACATGGATTCGAACGTATGCTCGTTCGAATCGATCACGCTATATCTTACCCACTCGATTCGAAGCTACTCTTGCAGGATGGAATCGGAGCAAAGTCATAGGATGGATTCGAAAGACTTCAACCTGAAGGAAACGAAGTGAGGTGGCATCATGGATTCGAAGTGGCTCGTTTGAATCGATTCGAACGAATGTTCTTTGATGGATTCGAACCAAGACTCTACGCTGATGGATTCGAACGTTGAAGGTGTTTTGATGGAGTCGAAGGCTGAAGCACTTCCATGGATTCGAGGCCATCAGAGGAACTTCGTTGGAGTCGAGTTTGATGGATTCGACCCTAGGGGATTCGAACCATAGGGAGACGAACTCAAGGCTATGTCCTTCACTTGCGTCGATGATATCTTGGGCGTACGAACTCGGATTGACTCGAGATTTGGAATGCTGTTTTATCTGGCCTTGCTTGACATGTCTTATCAATTGTAGCCCGATCCGGACTCGGAAAAAATTCATCGATATCCATGGTGAACCTGCGATGCACAATCGATGTTCATGACTAATAATCATTGATTTTTAGTTAATCTTTGGGTATCTCGGCTTTGCCAAAAGTTGGGATAACAATAACTGACAACGAAATCCAATTCAATAGTGTTGAGTTCAAAGATTTCTGTCAACGCTACCGCACCCAGAAGAAGTTCTCAGTAGTAGCTCACCCTCAAGCGAATGGACAAGTCGAAGCTGTCAACAAGTTATCAAGTCCATTCTAAAGAAACGACTGGAGAAGGCTGGAGGCAAGTGGGTCGATGAGCTTCCCATGGCCCTATGGGTATATCGAACTACCCACAAAGTCCGCGACCGGCCACACTCCGTTTGCACTTTCCTACCGCTCTGAAGCCGTATTCCAGTTGAATTAGAAGTACCTTCTCACCAAGTGACCTATTATGATCCAAAACCGAATGCCATCTTGCTTGCAGAATCTTTGGACTTATTGGATGAGAAGCGTGAAGAGGCTGATTTGAGGGCAGCCGCACACCGCAGTCGAGTCGCCCGATTATACAACGCTAAGGTTCAACCCAGAACCTTTGAAGTTGGTGCTCGTACTCAAGAGAATTTATCCGGTCCCTTCACACATGAAACCGACATGGGAGGGACCGTATGTCATTGAACGGAGAATTGGAGATGACACATTCAAACTAGCAACCAATGACGGTCTTACTTTACCAAGAGCATGGAACAACGAGAGTCTCCATCGCTATTACACATAACTGGCTTTTATTCCTTTAGTTTGTTTTTCCTTTGAAATTTGTTTATGCATTTTTTGAATTCAAACTTGTAATAAGGCAACTGAATTTGCTGTACTTTCTTATTTCAACAATGCAATACAGACTCATCAAGCCAGCTAAACAATTTATGAAATGCATTGTGTGACCATCACGATGTGCAAAGAGCTAAGTTCCATCTCAAGGTGGGACTTATTCAAATAGGGAGTGACTGTGATCCGACCAGTCACTCGCTAAGTGAAACCCCGAGCTCGGGGGCAAGCAACAATAAAGTAAAGAAAGATTGAAACACGACAATCCTCTAACAAACTCCAGCTCCCGGAGTGCGAGCTGGAGTACAAACTCCAAAACACAAGCTCGAAGAGGGTGGATCCATCCTCCCATGACTTCCCCCTTATTCAATCCAAGCTCGAAGAGGATGGACCCGTCCATCTATGACTTCGCTTTCCAACTCAGGGTGGATGTGATCCAACCGTCCACAACCCTGATCAACTCCTCATTCTCGTAGTGCGAACGAGATCATAATACCAAACATATGTGATTGACCATCTATCAACTAACTCTGGTCCTGAGAGCGTGGACTGGAGTATAAACACCAAATGGGTGTGACTGACCATCCATCAGCTAAATCTAGCCCCAAGAGCGCGAACTGGAGTATGGACACTAAACGGGTGTGACTGACCGTCCGTAAAATTAACTTATGTCCCAGAGCATGGATATAATTCTAAGTCCTAAATAGGTGTCACTGACCGCCCGTAAAATAACTTATGTCCCTGGAGTGTGGAAATAATTCTGAATACTGAGTGTGATCCAACCACTCGAACTCATTTTACTCTAACTTTGTTCCGACTTAGTTAAAGTAAAATTAGCAAAGGCGAAAGACAACTACCAACCACTACTTCAATTCATCCCCAAGACTGAGGGCATAACTCAAGTACTAGCCGCTAGCCGAAAGGCGCAACGTTTGGACACGACTCAACGTTTGGTTATGACCCGAAGCCATGACTTCAGGACTTAGTAACCGAAATCAAGTCCGATTCAGATACTAAAGCCTCACAAGTACATTGAATGGAAACGTGAGTGCTGAAATACTTAAACAAATAAACGCAGAGTTATGCTAAAGAAATGAAAATAAGTTTTATTTCCACTATTCTTTGAAAAAAGATAAGTACAAAAACTTATTCAAAGAATTCCTATAAGCAGGGGCCAATCCCACATCTATACATGGCCTACAAAAAGCAAAAGAGAATCCTATTCCAATTATCCGAAAAAAGAAAAAGCAAAAGTGCATGTCTACGCCTTTGGTTTTTTTATCCTTCTTGCTCTTCTTCGGCGTAGACCCACTCGAACTGCCGCCCAGCTGCCTCTTCGAGCCTTTTCCTCCCTAGCCTACTTTAGTTGGTTTGCCTTCAGCTAGGGGAATCAGAACTGTCTCCTCCTTGAAACTTAAAGGAATTGGAATACCCTCCGTGTGTGTGGAACTAGAGGAATGGTGGCCCCCTCAACACTGGAAGAATAAGGTGTGCTGGTGTCGATTATGGTGCCACCTGGAGAAACAATAAGCATAGGGATCGGGCCAGGACCCGCCATGCCACCACCAACACTGCTAGCTTACTTGGCTTGCTCTATCTCGACTTTAATTTATGCCATTATCTCTTCAGTCCGATCTGCGTTAATCCCCATTGGCATGCTACTAGTCGGGCCCAAGGAGCTCGTAATAACCACATCTTCATCAATGATGAAAGGCATTTCGGTGATCGGGTCGCTTTAATGGCTGAGAAGTGCTTCCAACATTTGATCATCGAGCACGCAACTACTTTTGTGCATCACCCCGGCCGATGCGGCAACCGATGTAGTCGTCGCTTCCATCATTAGTGCCTTCTGCGCATAATGCATTCCTTGAGTTGTAGGAGGATCAAGTGATGCAGAATCTAAGGATGAATGAAGATAGTAGAAAATATTAGTAATGTCTTCTGACAGTGTTCCTACATTCGAATGAATATGAGAAATGTTCAGAATACCTTCCTCAGTTTGGCACCCCGGTTGAGCCGACATGCCTTCCGGACCGTGCTCAGTCATGGGTGAGAGATGTGGCCTGTCCGGGTCATACGCTGGGACAACCAGAGGATCGATAGATGAAGTAGGTTTAGACTGAGACGTTGTAGGCGCTTCGGAAACTGCTTCATGATACTTAGCTCCGGATCCTTCTCCAATGTCCGGATATTTAGCAGCAAGCTTTTCCTTTTCAAGGGCGACAATGGTGTCGTGAAGAACTTTTGCCTCATCTCCAACTAATATTTGATTTTCCAGTTCGAAGTTGTCAATAGTTGAAGTGTTACGGGCCACCTTCTCGTCCTCTACCAAGCGGCTCCAGGCTCTGTACAACTGGAAGGGGTAATTTTCGTCGAGCCAGTTTAGATTGCAGTTTCTTAAGACGTTGGCATTGTATATGACCAGGAGATCTTCAAATTCATTCTCCATCCTGGCCTCCACCGCTTTAATTTCATCCTCAATTCTGGCCTCAGCTTCCTAAGCCTTTAAGTTTGCCGCATCCTTTTCATCCTTAAGCGCCACCGTTTGTTCGTATGCCTCCTGGGCGAATTTGTTGGCCTTATCCTTTTACTTAATGGCCTTAGCGTGTTTTTCCTTTAGCTCATTGTGCTCTTTCACTGCAGCATCTCTCTCCTTCGTGACAAGGGTATTCCGGTGGCCCATCTCTTGAACCAAGTCCATAAGAGACCGTCGCATTTTTTCCTTAGACTGATTTGCCTCGTCGGCTTTCTTATTGGCCTCCATTTTCGACTTTCTTGAAGATTCAGCCTCATCGTTAAGCACTTGTATTATATAGTCCTTATGAGCGAGATCTTTCTCGTGTTTCTCAATTACTTTTGCCCGCTCGAAGGCTATCGTTGAAGCCTTTTCCGCAGTCTTCACCCACTCCCGGTACTGATTGTAGACATCATGCACGTAATTATGAACCATCGTTTCCACATTATTGGGAATTCGCTTCAAATTTGGGGGAAAATGGAAGCCATCGAAGTAGATATTTGGGAAGTCAGTTTTTAACTTAGCAATTCTAATGGCTCCCTCCCTAGTGGGCTCCATAGCAGTTGGTGTAGTGATAATGGGAGCATTTACCTTTGTTCTACGGCGTTGATCACTGGATGTCGAAGTATGGGGAGGCACTACTTGGCGCGCAGACTCAGAAGGTTGCCTACCAAAGCCTAATGGTTTCGAGGGACCTCTAGGTGGTGGAGATCGTGACCGGAAGTGGCACCTACTTTGATGTTGCCTCTCCCTCTCCCTTTCATAATAATCACGCTTCTGGCTGGAGTGGTGGCCGCGATCATGGTCTCTTTTGGATTCACGCCTATGGGATTCAGAATATGAGCTGGAAGAACGGTGCACAGAACGAAGAAAGCCGAGCATAGATCCCTATCTCACCATCGTATCTGTAAAATGAAAAGAGAAGTAGAATTAGTTATCTCCAAAGACTGAGAAATGTGTGATTAGAAGTTGTGTGGTGTCGTGAAGTGTGTGCATGCATGTGCAAACCCCCCAACCAACTGGTTGTGGTAGCCTTGCTCGCAGGAGTTGGCTCCCCTATATCTAAAGCACTTTGAAGTCCCTCTAATCCAAGGTCTTGATATGAAGACAAGTCATTTGGAATAGGGATATCCGCCAATCCTTTCAACGAACTCTCCATTTGCGGAGGAGAAGTCTCAGGACTTATAGTAGTTGTTACAGGCGGAGATATCACGATAGTTTTGCGTCTCGTGGATTTATAGGCAATAGTCTTGCCTTTTCTTTTCAACTCTGAAGATCGAAGCGAAGGCACAGCTGTAGGCTCATCTCCAGCGGGCACACCCCTGTTCAGTTAAAACGACTCCGGGAGCTCTTCTCCCTCCATGCCTCATAGGAGCCATTCTGATAACTCCCGCCGATCCAATGCTTTGGCCTCTTTCTATAAGCCCAACAGTGATCAAGTTTTCATCCATGAGAACTTCATCGATATTTCTAAGCTCAGCTGATACCGATTGGAGAGTTCGTATAATCTCTTTGAATCGCTCTCCTTTAGGCCATGGGATCGAAGCTATAAAAGAAGCAAAGTATTAGGCTCAGTAGCAACTTAAATTACTCAGTTACTCGACGAAGAAGTTAGAACACTTACGTCTAACTAGCCACCGTTTGGCAAATCCCGGTGGACAACGAATGAAGAACAATTCAGTTTTGAAGTAGCTTAGTTTACTCCAGGCTCCTGCCACTACTTGGCAGTTTCTAACTGTCTCCAGAAAAGTGAAAGAAGGGTTGTCCCCGCGGCTCCTAATGTTGAATAGACATAAGGTTTCTTCGATAGTCGGAGGTTGAAAGAGATGCTCTATGAAGATAATGAACAAGCTATTGAGCAGAGCGTATCCATTCGGATGTAATTGAGACGGAGTAATCCTCAAGAAAAGTAGCACTTCTCGAATAAATTGGTTGAAAGTAGGCAACGTTCCAGCAATGCACATGAATCTATTGCAAGCAGTATACCTTTTTGGGGGATTATGGGCTCTGTCTTCCATGCCTGGTACCAAAACGTCTTCTAGAGATAGTCCGTGCCTGAGACAGAGTCTGCCAAGCATATCTTCGGAGACTTTGGAACGGACAAAATCATCTGGATTCATAATAAAAGCTTCACCCGGCATCTCGTCCTGAGCGGGACTTATTACTTCAGCTGCAATCTCTGGCATTTCCATAACCGAAAGTGGAGGACTTGCGATATCCTACGACTCGGAGCTTCCGTGATCCATAACTATTGAACTCAGTAAAAATCATCATTAGATGGCAATAAAACCATGTTCCCCCCCAGTGTGAAGTGAGTGATCGTGTTGTGTAGTGCGGTGCTACATAATACTTTAAGTTTCTACAAGTTCGGAAGATGCTAAAATGACAAGATTTCGAGATTCAACCGGAGTGACCATCATCGCTGACCGTCACAACCATGCCAACCTAACTTCGGAGAACGATCCATGTTACAGTTCATTAAGTTTGTCAAATTACTGTTCCATTAACGAGCTTCAAAGGGTAGTCAAATATGCAGTTCAATGGTCAAGTCCAATTATGCAGGGCTAAAGCTCGTCGGAGTTGAATGTTCGAATGTGTAAGAGTTTCTTATCCATCAAAGTCAAAACTTGGATTGTTCTCCAAAAGCCATCTTCATATCGATCCCTAAGTTTGAATTTCATATCAATCACCATCAAGGACTTCATATCGATTACCAGCCAGGAGTTCGTATCGATCACTAGCTGAGACTTCGTATCGATCGCTCCAGATCGATACAAACTCCCTCTATTCTAGATCGATACGAAGCTGCTTCTTCCAACCATCATCTCCACATCGATGCGAACTCCCATCACTCCAGACTGATGTGAAGCCACTTCCTCCATTCACAATCGATACGAGTAACTCCATTATCCCAATCAACAACTCCCCTTCTTCTCCAGGCTACCTCAATGCCATTGCTACTTCCTCGACCCCACTCCGACCAACTTCCGGCATCAACGATGCCGAAATCGGCAACGACCGTGGATGGACCGACGTTAAGACTCGAGTCTCATCGTTTTAAGTTCGATTTGACTAGTCAATTACCTAGTTTAGGGAATCGGTTCGAAAGATTAATGGGTTATTTTGGTTTGGGGACGAAGAAGGTTCTTTTTTCATGTGTTCTAATCGATACGAAGTGGAAATATGAAAACAAAGAGCAAGTGAATTTTTTTTCTAAGTACAAATGGTATATATATGGGTTCGTATCCAAAGGCAAAAACGTTTCGTATCCCAGTAGCCAAAACCGATTGAAGCGGTCACGAATTCCATCGATACGAAGAGGCTCATTCATATCCATCAACCCAGAACGGTCCAGAAATTAGTATTCTGTATCCATCAATGACCGGCCATCATCTTCGTATCCATCGGTACAAATTCCATCGATAAGAAAGATACAACAAAGTCTTATTTGAATCACTGAATTTCATCAATACGAAACACCTATTTTGTATCCATATGCTCGAAGACCCAAGCTTCATATCCATCAATACGAAGCACCTCCATGAACTATCAATTTCATATCGATAGCCATCGATACGCAGCATGCATTCCAACTTCTCAGATCGATCCAGGAGAGGATCGATACGAAGGGATGACTTTAAACAACCATCAAACGTCGTTACAACTCGAATTTCACATCGATCCAGGAGAGGACCAATGCGAAACTCAATTCAAACAAAAACTAAAAAACTTGACAGCGACCCATGAATGTACAAACGTGAACATGAGTCAAGTTAACATACGTGCATGTATGCCAAACTAACATTCGATTTTCAAAATTAACAGGAATTGAATGCTTACCTGATGACAACTAAGACAACAAACAACAAATCACTAGCACTCAACACTCAGTTACAACATAACACTGCTGATCATTGGCAGTCCACAATTGAACATTTAAATTACTGGAAGTCAATCGAAGGTCACATCTCTTAATTTAAAGACAACAACTGTTCAACAAATCAAATAGAACTTTTTTAGAATGAAGATCGTAGCTTTTCAAAGCACGTCATGTTCACACAAGACATACTTTGGGGGGCAAATGTATCCCGCATTTTGGCAAGGCCGTGACACCAAGGACTTGACTAGAAACCAAGGGCAATCCGTCCCGAAGGTCGGTTACACACAGGTTCACTATGGATACTGGAAAATTTGGTTCGAGTCCGGATCGAGCTACAATTAGCATGATGTGACAAGCAAAGCTATAAAAGCCAACATTTCAAATTTTGGGTCAATCGGAGTTCATATGCTCAAGTTATGGATCGATCAAAATCAAGAAAGGAGATGTCATTTCGTATCCATCAAAAGCCACCCCTCTTCGTATCCATCGAAGTCTATCCCCTTCGTATCCATCAACAGCTATCCATATGATCAATTCATATCGATCAACTCCTTCACTCTGCTTCGTATTGATCATTCCAGGCATCGATACGAAATGAGCAACCGAGCATCGATACAAAGCGGCACACAATCATCGATACGAAGCCAACAACAAGCATCAATACGAAGCGGTGCACAAACATCGATACGAAGCGGCATACACACGATCGATATGAAAGAAGCATGTCAACTAAAGGAAGCGGTTCATTAGCATGAAAAGTGGATCTCCTCAGAATTGCCGCTCCACGTCATCTATACGCTTGGATCGATACGCACTGATCGATACGAAGCGATCGATATGCACACTTCAGCCCACTTGCAAACGAACCTTGGATCGGTCATAACTCATAATCTACAAGTCCAAATGCTACCAAATTTTCACAGGAGCTTGCTAACCTCCTCAAGAATGTCTCTGATCGATCTCAGCCTAAATGGACATCATTTTGATCGATACGAACAAGATGGGGATCGATCCCAAATGACCCCTGATCGATCTGGTGGGCCCACCCATGTGTGAGAAGGAGAATTCCGAGATCAAAGGCAGAAATTTCAAACCTACACCTATAAATAGCACCCCAATGCCAACAGAAAAAGGAATTTTGACTCTGCTACGCCGTTACTCTGCCGCAACTCCATTGTAACTTGGGTCTTCGAGTGTTGTACTATTGCAATCAGTTATCAATCAACAAAAAAATAGAAAAACATTCAAAGTGGATGTAGGCTACAACACCGAACCACTATAATTTCTTGTGTCTTTTTATTTCTACAAGCTTTTATTGGTGTGATTGTTAGATTAGACTCTTTTTCCATTTTATTTCTTCACTTTAATCTCTTCAATCACATCCGAAGAGTGTTGTGCCCAATTTTGGTACAAACATCAACTAAGTTGGTATGGAATGAATTTGTTCGAGTTGAAATATTATATTATAAGGCTACGACATTGAATCAATATCGACATAGGTAATCTCGTAACGTCCTAGAACTATGCCGACCTCCCTTGTTTCAATGTTCAAAAATCTATAACATACGGCGTTGATGCTGCAAGTTTTCACCATGGTTTTAAACAGTGTAGCATACTTCCTGTTTGATGACATAGCTTAATGTAGTAATGCCACAAGTATTAGTTTCAACATTAATTACTTTAGGCAGTGATGCCGCTAATGTATAAAATGGCAATGATGCCGTCTGTTATCAATTTCAGCATTATAATTATAGCAGTAGCCCAGTTTTATGAATTCAATGACAACTGTTGTAACGACCCGCAAAATTTAATGGTTTTAAAAGTATATTTAACTGGAAATTTGTGAAATTTTAAACAATAAATTTTGAAATTAAAAATTTATTATTTGGAATACGTCTATTTTAATATAGCAACTGGTAAATTTTCATCTGATAATATTGAAGTTTATTTTCCTGTGAAATTTCATTTCAAATCAGACCGGTTAATAACAGTGAATTTAAAAGTTTTCCGAAACCAAAATATGTCAACAGGAGAAAATTTGTTCAGATCATTCTGAATCAGACTACGAAATTCGTTTCGCGAAATTCGGACGTTTCTAGCTCCGTTTGGATTTTCCCGTACGAAATAGCAGCATTTTCGGTACCGATTATCGACTTTTGGTCAGATGATCGTACCACTAATATCTGTATACCGTTTTGATTCTATCGTCGTACCGATCTCAATGGTATATTTATCTCTGTATTTTAAGGTCCGGTACGCGACGGAAGTGATAAACGGTTCGTTGTAACGGTACCATAACTTCTGATTTTACTCCTTCCTTCAGTTCAAATTTCTAACGTGCTCTCCAAACCTTAATTAATTGCTTTAATTAATTTCGCTGAATCAATGGACAACCGTTCCTATTCAAATTCCTTTTGGTCTGATTTGTTGCTTACGTTGTTTTGAAATAAATTTATTTAGATCTGAAGAGCTTTCTCTGTCTCGTGCCTAAAATCGTGCCACTCATGTTTCATATTCTCCTAAAATTTATCATGCCCATTCTTCCTCTTCTCCTACCTTTATATTTTTCCTTCTCGAGATCTGTTCTTTCCTCTTTCCCATTTTTTCTCTCATAAAAAAAAACGTGACCCCTCACCTATTCTTCCTCTTTAGCTGTACGTCCATTCAACCACCAGCCCCACCATTCTTCCTCCCTACCTCATGCTTCCAGTTGCCGACCATCCTCCCACATCAACCGAGTCTCCATCATAGATCTGTCCCTTTATCGATTCACTTTCATCGACCTCTTCCATCTTCCTCCACGTTACCCTCCGCCACGATGATAGGCAGCCAATCCCTCCTCCATGACAGCCGCCTTTCCTCTCCTCACCTTGCATCATCTCCACGCATCTCCCCAACCACGCATCAGCCCACGCACACCACTCGGCAGCCTTCACCATACTCCACTCTCTCCTCTTTGCACTGCCTCGTCGGATAGCCTCCCCACCTTCTAGGCGCCCTCTTCGACCAACCACTGACCCGCAGTCCACCTTCCTATCACCACTTCCCAAACTCGGCAGCCAACCACCAATCCACTCAGCCTGCACTCGGCCTGCTGCCAAGCTCGGCTTCGCACCCCAAACGTTCTCCTTCCATCTCCCCTCTGAACCACCTGACACGCTCATCGACCTCTCCGCCTTATCTCCGATCTTGCCCCACCATAGCAGCCGCCTACAGGCCTTAGTCTCCAACCCGCCACCATTGTTGCTCGCCTCCCCTCCTCCTTATCTTCCTCTTATATAAAGGTATCTATTATATTTTTTTCATTTTGTTATACTATATTTTATTTTCGTATATCCTAGTTTCTGTTTCGAATGTATATTGTTTATATAATATGGGCTCTGTTTCTTTTAAGTTTTTATTGCTTATAGTGTTTAGTCTTACCAAGTTTGTTTATATATATATCTATTCAAATATAATTGTCCATGAATGGAGTCTACACCTATTTTCGAGCATTGAGCTTACATTGGTATACTGTTAGTTTGGTCTATATATAAAATATACGATACATGTAATATAATCTGTTTGATTTTTTTTATGTAATAGATTTGAAAGGTAAAGTTTGTTTATAATATACATTTATAAAAACTTGCTCTGTGCGTTAGTTCATAGGTTTGTGTAGATTTATTGTATAAGCTGATTTCATATATTTGTTTACTAAATCATAGTTTGAGTATATGTGTTATGCGTGTGCATATATATTTATATATATGGGTTGCGTGTGCCAGTATATGTTGCATGTACCTATTGTTTTAGCTGCAGAGTTGTATCATTTTTTTTGTTAGTCTACTATGTATAAGTCATATATACATATTATAGTATATAATATATAAGATTCCACCTATCAGTTTACTAAGCTATGCTATATGATAGGGGTTGTATATTTATAATCCGTATTAGTGACATAGAGTTTGTCTACATTACATATATTCTGCATTTGCATATATATGGGTCTGCATTTGAAATTAGTACAAGGATATGTGTGGGTCTGCATTTGTTATATTGTTCGCATTTTTGTTGTTGTTGTTTTGTCATATATATGTTGACAGTCTGCATTGGTAGTTAGTGTGCATTTTGTAGTGTGCATGATAATGATCACGTTGTGACATTTTATTTGAACGGTTAGTGTAGATGCATTAGTTATATAGAATATTATATTTTAAAGGACGTCATATAGCTATATCAGTTTATATGCAGTTTTAATTTTTAATCTTTATTTTTTTACGTTTGTTTCGAATATATGAGGCATTGAAAATAATATATTTGTTTTGATTTATATATATATTTACTATTATTATCATTAATTTTTTTTTTGTATGTGTTTTAAACTTTATAATGATTTTTAAGAAAATATGTACCGATAAAGCTTACGTTTCGCTTTAACTTATAGCGGCTAATTCTAATCGTTCTCATCGATTCCAGCCTTGTTTTGATCGTCAAATTCGTGCCAATCTTACTTTGCTTTGGAATTCGTGCTTGGATTGGTAGCTCGTTCATTGTCTTTTTCTTCTCTAGCATCGAAAGGTGAGAAATCACTCACGATTAACGTTTTTGTATTTATTAAATTTGATTTCAATTGAAACGACAATTGAAATATGATGTTGTAGTTATTTAAATTGTTATATATTCTATTATCTGTATATGTTCACCTGTGACATCTGACACCAGTATCTAGTATTTATATGCCTGTTATATATGCTATTATCTGTATATGTTCACCTGTGACATCTGACACCAGTATCTAGTATTTATATGCCTGTTATTACTATTATCTGTATATGTTCACCTATGACATCTGACACCAGTATCTGTTATTTATATTGATGATATATGCCTGTTGTTATATTTTATATTATCTGTTATCACTCTGCAAGTTCCCTGTTAGTATAGAATTCACCATTGGTTGAAATGATACATACCCGAACGGACTTTAGAATAGGAGAAAATCGTTATGGGTTGAAATGATAAACCCAAGCGATTTTCATTTGAATTGAAATTGGGATTACGGGTCGAAATGATATCTACCCGTATATATTTAAATTTCGGACTGAAATGATAAATATCCGTATCATTTAACCATATGATGAATATATATACAAACATCGTTAGTCCATATATATATAAATATTTTGAAAATGAATTTTATGGTTTTGGAAAGAAATATATGGTTTTAATAAATGTTGAGCCTTAAATTATTTAATTTAAATTAGGATGGATTTAATACTTATGAGATGTTTAAGTATAAAAATTATATTTTCAAAATAGATTTTGGTAATAATTTGAATAAGTTAAGGTTGGAAAGATAATTTATTAATTAAACCAATTTGAAACTTATTGAAATTGAGATTTAAGATATGATTTATAACTTGGGTTTTATTTAAATAATTTAATGAATAATTCTTGCTTAAATAAATTTAAGAAAATATTTAGTAAAAATGAAATGTAAGGCTAGTTAGATGATATTGAGTTATTAAGTGAATATTCCCTGATTAAATAATAATGAAGTTAAATCAAGAGCTATATGAAACTGTTAAATCTAACTTTGGAAAATGTTGAGTATTAAAGCTTTGAAATATATTGAAAAATAAATGGTATATTTAGAACTGAATTAAATTGATAAATTGAGCTTTGAATAAATTTGAATTTGGAATTTGAATTTGATTTGAATCGATTTGCCAGACTTGAGGAAATTAAATACTTTGATTTTAAATTATTTAACCTATATATATACTATTTTGGAAAATAGATATATTTGAAATGAAATGATATTTTGGTTTTGAAGTATAAATTAATTTAGAATGACCACGGTGTTATAGTGTATATTTCCACCTCGTAGATAGTTATGAAGATCCTTAGAGGATGGTTATCCCAAACATCCTTTAAGCTACTTGTATTTCAGTTGATATTTCACTTGAGTTGGATTTATTGATATAAGAATGTTAATCCTGACTCGAGTGTTTTGTGTTTTGCTTTACGCTCGGGTCAGACCGAGTGATACAGCATTTGAGACTCACCTTTGGAGTTTGGAGCTTCCTTTGGAGATCCAACTTTTGATTCAGCTTCCAGCTTTCCAGTTGATTCGTTCATAGAAGTCATCTGTTTGGATTGGAGACTTCACTGTATTTGAGATATTCTGTTGTATTTTATTTCTAACTCTGATGTTTATATAGTAGCTTCATGAACTACTATTTTATCTATTCCGCTGCGTATTATTGTATTACTCTGTGTCTGTGATTCTGTGATTGATTTATTTACTTCATATGCTGAGTTTTGCCAAAATTAAATTAACAATCTGATATTTTGAATTATTCAAGTCAGACATGTGTGGATTTATTGTCGATTTGAATGGTCCAAAATAGCGGGTCGTTACAGTTGGTATCAGAGCTTTGGCTCTAGGCAAACTTAGCATATATAGTAAATTTATTTACAGAATCACTTTCGTTCGAGTTTGAATCTCTTTCTTTTGACTCGATTTCCTTTGAACTTTGGAACGTTCCTTGCGGTTCCAAAATTCATTCTTGTCTCTCCCTATTTGTATTCTTTTGATTCTGGAGTATTCCATAACTCCACTTCGAATGATCTCTATAAGCATAGGCGATCCCGCCAATCTTCGAATGATCTGTAAAGGGGTGGAACTCCTTTACAATAGGCATTGATTCACCGGAGATTTATATATCCCTCGGTTTTGATGTTGCCATCTCTTGTTATGTCGAATTCTATCTCTGGCGATCGAATGTCGATTTGCCTTAGATTTCCTTATCAATAATATTCTTGAAGTCACGGTTGACCCGGTTAAGGTCGCCCGCGTTTTATATAAGTGTATCCATCTACTGTTTTGTAATTAATTATCTCATTTTCGTTCGAACTTATTTTCGAATCAGAATCCTATTTGATTAGAGTCCCTCTAATTTGAATTTCTATCTTTGTTTTGAAATCCATTCTTGTACCATCCTTTGAAAAATCAGGTTTGTTTATATTTTAGAAATTGTTTTATATATTGAAATCATTATATTCTATATATAAAAGTGAAATGTTTTCGATAAAGATTATAAACCCTTTTTAAAATAAGAATTTGAGGTTTCGAAAGGATTTGTAAATTTGAAAGACTATATAAGAAATTTGATTTATCTAAAATTGATTTATAACTGAAGGGTTAAATTTGAAATTCGAGAATTGAATTCCGGTATTTTGAAATTGGTTTTAAGATTTTGGAAAATATATGAAAATAATATGATTTAAAAGTATTTCATGAATAAGAAATGTTTCTAATGAATTCCAATAATTTTGAAGAAATTTCAAAGAAGTTTGAGAAAATAAAAGTCCAGAACTCACTTATGTCGCTGGAAAATAATTTCGGTGATGAGTGCACGCATCATCGACATTGATTTTCGAGTCTCAGAGTGAGGGAAAGACCACTTTAGTAGCATTGCTACGCGAGTGATTTTGCGAAACAAATTTTGATTTCAAAATTTTGAAGTATGATTTGATATTCGAAAGATATATATATATATATATATATATATATATATTTGAAATGATTTGAAGTAATCCGGTGTTCAGTCTTCGAGTTTCGAATTTGATATAAACTTATCTTTTGAAATTGATTTACTGATTTGTTGTTAATTTCCAATTCTTGAATTTGAAAATGATTTCTTCATCTATTTTGAAGGTTCGAGCACTTCCAAATCAAGGTTAACTTTTCAAAAGCTAAGAAATTTTGAAGTATAAAGTATATAAGTTTGTTTTGAATGTTTAAGAATGTAGTAATATGATTTAATAAGTTGAAACTGTTTTGTTAAGTAAACGAATAAGGAAATTTTAAAATTTTTCTAATATGAAATTTAGATTTGAAATGTTTTGAAAAGAATTTGGTCTTCAAAATATTTTGAATAAAGTTTAGTTTAAATGTTGTAACTTAATAACATCTTTATGAAACTATATATTTAACAAGTTGGAATAAATATATAAGTTGTACGTATGCTGTTTTATTCACATAATTAATTTGATCCAAGTTTGAGTACACAAGTTCGAGGTGGATTACACCATTTCGTGTTAGGATTTTTCATTTGATTCTTGATGGCGAATATTTGATATGGATTTTGGGCTAAATTCTAGAATTCTCTATCATAGTATATGGCTATGCAAGGAGACTGATGGCTTCTAGTCGAGAAACCATATCGAAATCCGCATTAGGGAAGTCGAATGGACAATACTAGTTCGAAAGCGAACTTGTGTGATCGAGCGAGCGATCAAAGGTGATTCTGCGAAATGATGACGTATGTACATCTTATATTCTAATATCATTGATATATTTTGACGCTGAAATTGAAAGCTGTCGAGTTAGAATATCTTTGCTTACTAAAAGAAAATTTCCAATTTAAATTACAAAGATATATAACCCATAAAAGCAAAGATATTCAATCCCATATGGCTCTTCATACAGCGAAATTTATTTTGAAAATTTGATCCTTATATAAGATAGACCTTACGTAAGTATAAGATGATTTTGAAAAACATTTGATTTTGGAAATGAATTGGTTGACTTAAATTATTGATTTGGAAATTTGGATTTATTTTCTAAATCTATTATTTTGGAAACTTTGAAACTAAAGATAATTAATTTGAGAAGAAATAATTTGGTAAAATTGTATATGATTTTGAAATTGAACTAATATTGAAACAAATTGAAATTTGAGAACCTTATGTTACTAAAACTTGATTTGGGAGTTGTCGAACTTATATAAAATTGATTTGTATGAGTATGAAAGTGATTCGAAAACTATAGATTTGAAAAGGTACTCAATTTGAAAGTGAAATCTTATATAATTGAAGTCTATATAAGTATGATTTGATATACTATTGATTTTGGAAAGTATTTGATTTGAAAATTAAATCTTATATATAATGGTTTTATATAAGTACGATATTTGAAAGTGATTTGAAAAGGTACTATATGATACATATTTTCGAAGTAAAGATATGGAAAGTGCCTTCTGCTTGATATCCGATTTGTGGCCACATCTTGGATTCATTCTATCGATATTATTCTCTCTGATTTTGGTTTTCCGGATATGATACTCGAGTGTCCTTCGAATTCCATGGCGTTACCCATGGTCTTATGTTTCTCTCGTGACTGCATAGCGCAACTGCCTGGCTGAGTCTTGCCTGGGGATACGGATTGTTTCCTGGGGGATCCAGGCGTAACCATTGTGTATCCTGCAATCTGTGTAGGTCGCGAATAGTAGCGCAAATGCTTGGCTGAGTCTTGCCTGGGGGTACGGATTGTTTCCTGGGGGATCCAGGCGTAACCATTGTGTATCCTGCATTCTACTAGTCATCATGGCGTAACTCGCAGGGCTGAGAAAGCTTACGGATATGGATTGTTTCCTGGGGGAACCAGGCGTAATCATTGTGTATCTGCGAACCATGGTTGGACAAAGGTTTTGTTCGTTTTTGATTGGATTGTACTTTCCATATCTGTTTTTAAAAGTTTTCCCAGTATTTTCACTGGGTGTTGAAACAGGTCTACTAAGTACCTGGAGAATTCTAGTTTTGCGCCTGATCAACGCACTACCAGAGTCTACAGGAACAAGGATAAACTTGTCGAAACATCGAGTTATAAAAGTATTTTCGAAATGAAATTTGTTTCGTTATAAAAAATATATTTTATTATAAAAGTATTTCTAACAAAGAAATTCTATATTAATATTTGAAATTAAAACCCTTATGGTTCTAAATTAATTATTCGTGCCTGATGCTATTCTTTTGAATCTGCCTTATCTGCTCAGCTTTATTTATTCACCTATATTTTGTTTTTCAAAATCCTCCTTCTTTTCCTTGTGGACTATATTTTTTTTTAATATTGTTTAATTATATACTACTTGGTTTAATAGAAATTTTAGTGTTAAATATTTTAGAAGTTATTAATTAAATATAACATATTTAAAGAAAATGATTATTGATTTATTAATAATGTTTGAAAGCATCTTGAGATAAATTAATAAATTTATGAATTATGGATTTAATAGCTTCTTTGTAAATATAAGTAATAATGAAAATAATTGTTTTCAAATGGTTTTCATACATTTATAAAGGTGTCATTTAAACATATAAATGGTAATTGTAAAGGAAGCAAGAAATTTTGCAAATGGGTCTTGAAAAAGTTTTAAAGTATATAAGACAATTGAATTGCAAATGAAGTTTTAAAATTTAAGTAAAATTTATATTGTTCAAATTAATTGTTTAATCTTGACTTTCAATCTACTTTTATTTCTGGTTATTCTATTCTCCTACCTCCTTCCTTTTCGGGGACGAAAAGTTTTGAGTGGGGGAGAGTGTAACGACCCGCAAAATTTAATGGTTTTAAAAGTATATTTAACTGGAAATTTGTGAAATTTTAAACAATAAATTTTGAAATTAAAAATTTATTATTTGGAATACGTCTATTTTAATATAGCAACTGGTAAATTTTCATCTGATAATATTGAAGTTTATTTTCCTGTGAAATTTCATTTCAAATCAGACCGGTTAATAACAGTGAATTTAAAAGTTTTCCGAAACCAAAATATGTCAACAGGAGAAAATTTGTTCAGATCATTCTGAATCAGACTACGAAATTCGTTTCGCGAAATTCGGACGTTTCTAGCTCCGTTTGGATTTTCCCGTACGAAATAGCAGCATTTTCGGTACCGATTATCGACTTTTGGTCAGATGATCGTACCACTAATATCTGTATACCGTTTTGATTCTATCGTCGTACCGATCTCAATGGTATATTTATCTCTGTATTTTAAGGTCCGGTACGCGACGGAAGTGATAAACGGTTCGTTGTAACGGTACCATAACTTCTGATTTTACTCCTTCCTTCAGTTCAAATTTCTAACGTGCTCTCCAAACCTTAATTAATTGCTTTAATTAATTTCGCTGAATCAATGGACAACCGTTCCTATTCAAATTCCTTTTGGTCTGATTTGTTGCTTACGTTGTTTTGAAATAAATTTATTTAGATCTGAAGAGCTTGCTCTGTCTCGTGCCTAAAATCGTGCCACTCATGTTTCATATTCTCCTAAAATTTATCATGCCCATTCTTCCTCTTCTCCTACCTTTATATTTTTCCTTCTCGAGATCTGTTCTTTCCTCTTTCCCATTTTTTCTCTCATAAAAAAAAACGTGACCCCTCACCTATTCTTCCTCTTTAGCTGTACGTCCATTCAACCACCAGCCCCACCATTCTTCCTCCCTACCTCATGCTTCCAGTTGCCGACCATCCTCCCACATCAACCGAGTCTCCATCATAGATCTGTCCCTTTATCGATTCACTTTCATCGACCTCTTCCATCTTCCTCCACGTTACCCTCCGCCACGATGACAGGCAGCCAATCCCTCCTCCATGACAGCCGCCTTTCCTCTCCTCACCTTGCATCATCTCCACGCATCTCCCCAACCACGCATCAGCCCACGCACACCACTCGGCAGCCTTCACCATACTCCACTCTCTCCTCTTTGCACTGCCTCGTCGGATAGCCTCCCCACCTTCTAGGCGCCCTCTTCGACCAACCACTGACCCGCAGTCCACCTTCCTATCACCACTTCCCAAACTCGGCAGCCAACCACCAATCCACTCAGCCTGCACTCGGCCTGCTGCCAAGCTCGGCTTCGCACCCCAAACGTTCTCCTTCCATCTCCCCTCTGAACCACCTGACACGCTCATCGACCTCTCCGCCTTATCTCCGATCTTGCCCCACCATAGCAGCCGCCTACAGGCCTTAGTCTCCAACCCGCCACCATTGTTGCTCGCCTCCCCTCCTCCTTATCTTCCTCTTATATAAAGGTATCTATTATATTTTTTTCATTTTGTTATACTATATTTTATTTTCGTATATCCTAGTTTCTGTTTCGAATGTATATTGTTTATATAATATGGGCTCTGTTTCTTTTAAGTTTTTATTGCTTATAGTGTTTAGTCTTACCAAGTTTGTTTATATATATATCTATTCAAATATAATTGTCCATGAATGGAGTCTACACCTATTTTCGAGCATTGAGCTTACATTGGTATACTGTTAGTTTGGTCTATATATAAAATATACGATACATGTAATATAATCTGTTTGATTTTTTTTATGTAATAGATTTGAAAGGTAAAGTTTGTTTATAATATACATTTATAAAAACTTGCTCTGTGCGTTAGTTCATAGGTTTGTGTAGATTTATTGTATAAGCTGATTTCATATATTTGTTTACTAAATCATAGTTTGAGTATATGTGTTATGCGTGTGCATATATATTTATATATATGGGTTGCGTGTGCCAGTATATGTTGCATGTACCTATTGTTTTAGCTGCAGAGTTGTATCATTTTTTTTGTTAGTCTACTATGTATAAGTCATATATACATATTATAGTATATAATATATAAGATTCCACCTATCAGTTTACTAAGCTATGCTATATGATAGGGGTTGTATATTTATAATCCGTATTAGTGACATAGAGTTTGTCTACATTACATATATTCTGCATTTGCATATATATGGGTCTGCATTTGAAATTAGTACAAGGATATGTGTGGGTCTGCATTTGTTATATTGTTCGCATTTTTGTTGTTGTTGTTTTGTCATATATATGTTGACAGTCTGCATTGGTAGTTAGTGTGCATTTTGTAGTGTGCATGATAATGATCACGTTGTGACATTTTATTTGAACGGTTAGTGTAGATGCATTAGTTATATAGAATATTATATTTTAAAGGACGTCATATAGCTATATCAGTTTATATGCAGTTTTAATTTTTAATCTTTATTTTTTTACGTTTGTTTCGAATATATGAGGCATTGAAAATAATATATTTGTTTTGATTTATATATATATTTACTATTATTATCATTAATTTTTTTTTGTATGTGTTTTAAACTTTATAATGATTTTTAAGAAAATATGTACCGATAAAGCTTACGTTTCGCTTTAACTTATAGCGGCTAATTCTAATCGTTCTCATCGATTCCAGCCTTGTTTTGATCGTCAAATTCGTGCCAATCTTACTTTGCTTTGGAATTCGTGCTTGGATTGGTATCTCGTTCATTGTCTTTTTCTTCTCTAGCATCGAAAGGTGAGAAATCACTCATGATTAACGTTTTTGTATTTATTAAATTTGATTTCAATTGAAACGACAATTGAAATATGATGTTGTAGTTATTTAAATTGTTATATATGCTATTATCTGTATATGTTCACCTGTGACATCTGACACCAGTATCTAGTATTTATATGCCTGTTATATATGCTATTATCTGTATATGTTCACCTGTGACATCTGACACCAGTATCTAGTATTTATATGCCTGTTATTACTATTATCTGTATATGTTCACCTATGACATCTGACACCAGTATCTGTTATTTATATTGATGATATATGCCTGTTGTTATATTTTATATTATCTGTTATCACTCTGCAAGTTCCCTGTTAGTATAGAATTCACCATTGGTTGAAATGATACATACCCGAACGGACTTTAGAATAGGAGAAAATCGTTATGGGTTGAAATGATAAACCCAAGCGATTTTCATTTGAATTGAAATTGGGATTACGGGTCGAAATGATATCTACCCGTATATATTTAAATTTCGGACTGAAATGATAAATATCCGTATCATTTAACCATATGATGAATATATATACAAACATCGTTAGTCCATATATATATATATAAATATTTTGAAAATGAATTTTATGGTTTTGGAAAGAAATATATGGTTTTAATAAATGTTGAGCCTTAAATTATTTAATTTAAATTAGGATGGATTTAATACTTATGAGATGTTTAAGTATAAAAATTATATTTTCAAAATAGATTTTGGTAATAATTTGAATAAGTTAAGGTTGGAAAGATAATTTATTAATTAAACCAATTTGAAACTTATTGAAATTGAGATTTAAGATATGATTTATAACTTGGGTTTTATTTAAATAATTTAATGAATAATTCTTGCTTAAATAAATTTAAGAAAATATTTAGTAAAAATGAAATGTAAGGCTAGTTAGATGATATTGAGTTATTAAGTGAATATTCCCTGATTAAATAATAATGAAGTTAAATCAAGAGCTATATGAAACTGTTAAATCTAACTTTGGAAAATGTTGAGTATTAAAGCTTTGAAATATATTGAAAAATAAATGGTATATTTAGAACTGAATTAAATTGATAAATTGAGCTTTGAATAAATTTGAATTTGGAATTTGAATTTGATTTGAATCGATTTGCCAGACTTGAGGAAATTAAATACTTTGATTTTAAATTATTTAACCTATATATATACTATTTTGGAAAATAGATATATTTGAAATGAAATGATATTTTGGTTTTGAAGTATAAATTAATTTAGAATGACCACGGTGTTATAGTGTATATTTCCACCTCGTAGATAGTTATGAAGATCCTTAGAGGATGGTTATCCCAAACATCCTTTAAGCTACTTGTATTTCAGTTGATATTTCACTTGAGTTGGATTTATTGATATAAGAATGTTAATCCTGACTCGAGTGTTTTGTGTTTTGCTTTACGCTCGGGTCAGACCGAGTGATACAGCATTTGAGACTCACCTTTGGAGTTTGGAGCTTCCTTTGGAGATCCAACTTTTGATTCAGCTTCCAGCTTTCCAGTTGATTCGTTCATAGAAGTCATCTGTTTGGATTGGAGACTTCACTGTATTTGAGATATTCTGTTGTATTTTATTTCTAACTCTGATGTTTATATAGTAGCTTCATGAACTACTATTTTATCTATTCCGCTGCGTATTATTGTATTACTCTGTGTCTGTGATTCTGTGATTGATTTATTTACTGCATATGCTGAGTTTTGCCAAAATTAAATTAACAATCTGATATTTTGAATTATTCAAGTCAGACATGTGTGGATTTATTGTCGATTTGAATGGTCCAAAATAGCGGGTCGTTACAACTGTTTTAAGACAGTGATGTCGAAAGTCATCAATGTCGACCTTACTATTTTAAAGCACCCGATATCAATAGTTTTATGATATTAATGCCGCATGTCATCAATGTTGGCTTCTATGTGTTTTATGTATAAAAAGGCTATATTTAATAGGTTCGGTAACCTATAAATTTCTATATTACGACAACATTGATTTTGGCATACAGCTTGATATTTTTATAAAAGGGGCATTTCACTAGAAAGACAAACTTTGCAGTCCAATTAGTTTCTAGGACACACATCCATAGAAATTAATTTCAAGGCCAAAGTCAGTAGAATAATTACTTTTAAGGACAAATCAACAGTCCAATTACTGTCAAGGACATAATTTCATAGGTTTTTAGGTCTTAGAAACTAATTTTTTGCATTTTGTCCTTAAAAGTAATTATTTCAGTTGTGCGTCCTAGAAACTAATTGCACTAGCTAAAGAGGCCCTTGTGGCTAATTTCCACTTTATAAAATCTAAACTGTTTTTAAAGCTTTGATATAAAGGGATGTGACATCTCATGTTGGCCATATTGATGTCGCAAGTTTTCGATGATGAATATATTCTAACTTATTGCGTTATGCCCTATAATAAAGAGGTGCGACGTCCTCATATTAATACCAAAAGTATACATGGAAGTATTAAAATGGATTCTAAATTGGCATGAGAAATTGGTAAAGTAATGGGCTATATTTTCCTTATTTTAAATATGAATTAAGGGAATTAATCATATATGATGATAAATGTTTTCAAGGAATAAATTATTGTTTAGCCCAAGTTTTGATATGAAATTACCAAAGAGAGTTATTACTTAAGGTTGAATAATTATAAGATGCTAATTGATTGAACATATTCGAATAATGGATGTTATATGTTCTTGTTATTATTTGATCGATTATTTTGCATAATTATTATTGTCATACTCACATCATCATGACCCATAACTATATTTTGGATTATTTAAGGATAGAATAACCAATTAGATTTACCCATTAGTGAGTATAATCAGAATTAACTCCTGACTGAGTAGAATTGCATCAAGGAGATCATGTAGATTAGAAGTGTTAGGATGCCCAAAACTGATCAAAAGTTTATGATTTAAGTTATGGTATTGGAAGGGTCCAATAGGTTCATAGTCATCCCATGAAAACTATGGCTTGATTAATGCTATTGGAGATAGCCAATATATTCCTAGTGATCCCATGAAAACTTTGATATGAAAGTATGGTATTGGAAGAATTCAATAGGTTCATAGTCATCCTATGAAAACTATGATTTGAGAGATGTTATTCCAGAATCTAATAGGTTCATATTGATCCTGTGAAAACTATGATTGGAAATCATTATTGGTAAAACCAATGGGTTCTTAGTTATCCTATAAAAGTATGATTCAGGATAAGTAGTCCTAAGAGTTTTGATAGGTTATCAGTCAGCCCATGATAACTAATAGGTTTATAGTGATGCTAGGAAAACTACAGATTGAGACATATGGTCAGTATGGTAAAAATGGGTGAACTTAGCATAGATATGACCCTATGTTGATAGATGAGTCAGACATACCTACATTGCACACTTGCATATGATCATGATTATTTTCTATTCTAACCATTATAGATGCAGGTGCATGGTTTATGGTTGACATGGTTTTGATGAGATACTAGTAAGGGAAAACCTATTCCGCTCAATGACGTGGTCTCACTAGATATCTATTTGGTTTGAGATGGTAGGTTATTATTCATAGTAGACATTTTGTCTAACCTAAAGTTTTTGTTTTTCCCCTTTAACTCTTAAGTACTCATTTGAGTAGGTCGGGAGTAAGTGATTTCAGGTTTCCAGTTAGACGAATAAGCTTTAAGAGACGTGTAGGAGGAAAGCTAGCTATATTTGGAGTTTTATCTAGTTCGCCGTGTAGTTCATTTTGTTTGAATGGATGTAATGATAGAAATTATAATTGTCAAGTAGTAATAGACTCTGATCAACCAAAGGGGCATCTTCATATGTCGCTCTTGGAGTATTTTGTAATAATTATATTTTCTCTAAACATGGATTGCGAATGGGATTATGTAATAAATATGAAATATTATTTTGAAATGAAATGTGAAAATTTATTAATGTAACGTGTCACTAGAAATTAATACTATGGATGACTGCAGCATCCGTAGCACTTAATTTCGGGCCATAAAATGGGCGATGTTACAAGTTGGTATCAGAGCATAGGTTTATGTAAAATTTAAAAGATTAATAGAGTTTTGAAAATATAATCCAATGAATCAAAAATAAGATTGGAGTATGGGATAATATTATAGTAATATACTTATATTTGTTATATATAAGTATGTATTCTCCCCCCTCTCTTAGACCGTTCTTTTGTATCTTATTAAGGCTTGTATGCAGATTATGAGAAAGCAAGATATGAAAGTAGGAAATAGAAGAGTAAATCTAAGTAGAGGAAGCATTACAAACAATTGAATGTTTGACCCAATACCAGAAGGAACTAGGGTCGACAAGTAAATGCTAATCAAAATCCAAATGCTAATGTAGGTGCTAAGACCCCACTAGTAGATATGGGGACTATGTATCAGTTCTTTGCCAACATGATACAAGCCGGGCCTGATTCTGGTTTGGTTGGAGGGAATGTGGTTAATGCAGAAGGAGCTAATCCCATGGTACCAGTTGGAAATAACTATGCCAAGCTAAACCGTGATTATACTAGTCTTGGAGGAAAGCCATTTCTTAGAATTGAGGATGCTACTGAAGTAGAGAACTGACTATTACACTATGACAGGATTTTTGCTGATGTAGGGTTGAACGATGAGCAAATAGAAGATTGGCTTCAAGGAAGTTGCAAGGAGCTGCATTGTACCGGTGGAACGAGGTAATCATTGGTGTGCTTGAAGACGAACTGGCTTGTGCCGAGTTTAAGAGAAAGTTTGAGGAGATATTCTTATTTGAAGTAGCCAAGTCAACCTTGCTTAGGAAGTTTATGGAATTGGAGCAAGGGGAAATGTTGGTCTTGGAATATGCTACTAAATTTGTTGAGCTGTGCAGGTATGGATATGCTACCATCGACGCTGTGATTAAGAGGAATGAGAAGTTTAATCCGGGGGTTGAAACTGGAGATTGCTAGGGCGACTATGCTACATCTCATGGATCCATCGAATGTAGTGGTGGAGATGGTGGTACAAAACGAGGAAATGCTTTTGACTTTTCGAAAGGAGAAGTCAGTGGAGACTCAAGGTTTTCGGAGTAAAAAGAGAAAGTTTTTCAAGTAGAAGGGAGCTCAGAAGGGCGGGGCTGCCAAGAAAGGAAAAGCTAATACAATTTGCTTTAAGTGTGACAAGAAAGGATATTTTGATCATAAGTGTCGAACCGGTAAGGGAAAGAAGGTTGCGGAAAAGAATGGTGTAAAGTGTTTCAACTACAATCGAATAGGGCACTACATGAATCAGTGTCCAGAAGCGGCTAGAGCTGATAAAGGAAGTTATTTTCTTTAGAACTGTCCGCATCGAGACCGACTATTGGGGAGAAAGGAAAGTTTATGATAGAAGGTACGCTTTTGAATCATAGCATACCGGTTAGGGTATTGTTTGATACAGGTGCATCACATTCTTTTATCTCACTATGTTTGGTAGATAATTTAAACATATAACTACCATACCTTGTTACTTCCTTAAGGTTGCAAATCCAACAGGAGGTTATGAAACTCTTGGGATGAGATGTGACCAGTTAGAACTTGATTTGTTGGGTCACATATTAACCTGCAGTTCCTATGTGTTTAGTTTTGCGGGGGTTGGGATTATTTTGGATATGGATTGGTTGAGCATGTATAAGGTTATAATATTTTGCTTTGATAGAGAGATCTCACTAAGACTCCCTAATAGCCGTAATCGAATTATATACCCAGTAGGGAGTGTGAGTTTTGATATTATGCTTTGTTGGGTGTAATGGAAGTAGAAGACAAAGTAAATTGGGTTTTAGTTGTAAGAGGGTATGTAGATGTCTTTGAGCCTGTTACAGGACTACCATCGAAACAAGCTATTGAGTTTCGTACAGATCTTGTGCCTGGAGTTGAACCCATAAATAGTCCGCCTAACAGAATGACACCTACTGAGAAGAAAGAGTTAAAGGTACAGTTAGTGGATTTAGAAGGAAAGAGTTTTATTAGACCAAGTAGTTTTCCTTAGGGAGTGGCCATGGTGTTCGTGAATAAATCGGATGGGTCGTTGAGATTGCGTATCAAATATCATAAGTTAAATGAGAAAACATAAAGAATAGATATCTTTTGCCGAGAATTGATGATTTATTTGATCAATTGAGTGGAGCAAGGTTTTAAATCTTGGATTTTGGTTACGTCTCGTCTCGAAGAATTTAGACAGCTTATCTCGTATCGGGTGAGATCTCGAATGAGATGAGTGCATCTCGGTCATCCATCTCGGATTTACATCTCGGTTTCTAAAATTCATTTCGGAGTTATCTCGGAGTATATGTCATGTCGAAAATTAGTTTTCATACACCTAAATTTATAATACTAGTCAATACCTTAAGGAAAACACTATGCACTTACCTTGAATATATCACATGCTTATCATTAGTAATTTAATATGGAAAAATATCACTTGTATCATGTAAAATAAACAACTAACTAGATTTCATGAATAATGTTCAATATAATATCATATGAGATAAAGTAGACAAGAAACAAACCATAACATATGCACCTTTACTTTGTTTGATCATTCACTTAACTTTCCTACACAATATAATGTCTCATTTCTATCTTTTATGATTTATAGTGCTACAAGGGAAATCTTAATTTTATAACTTCAAATACAAAAGTCTACAAGTAGAATTAAGTTATTCTATGTCTGAGTATAGTATTTAATTATTAGCAAACAAAATCTCATTAAGAAATTAATAACATAGATATTTCAAACATTTAGTAATATTATAAGAAAAGCAAAAAAATGATGTACGAATGAACATGTAATCATCAAATGAAATTAAAAGATGAAAGAGAATTCCTTTATTGCTTAAAAGTAAGCCTTGAAGAAAAAAATTATAGCAGCAAATACTAAATGAAATCAAATTGGGAATCCATTTGGAACATAAAGTTAAATAAGTCAAGCCCAAAATTTATAGCTGCAAAAAAATAAGGTTAGAAAAAACTTAAGAAAGTGTCGGAAAAAGAAAAATGAAATCAGATGTAAATTAATTTGTATTAGAAACCTAAATGAAAATCATAAAATGAAATACTTACCATAATCGATGTAGATTTTATCATCTTCTTACACTCGTCACTGCTGTACAATAAGAGACGAATATTAAATGAGATTTATATAAGAAATAAGGGTTAAAAAAGTACAATTAAGAAGGCTTAAAATTAAGGTAAAGGATAAGCCAACCCAATACAGAAAAATAGTTGATTTTTTCAAAAATTCAACAACTCGGTCGATATCTCGTTGTTAAATCTCATCCGAGATACCGGACGAGATACTGAAATATCGTTCGAGATTTGGGTCAGACGAGATTCAAACGAAATAGCTTATTTCGAATCACCCAGGCTTGAAAACGAGATCTCGGCCGAGATGAGCGAGATTTAAAACCTTGGAGTGGAGCCAAAGTATTTTTCTAGTTGGATTTGGCCATAGGGTTCCATCAATTGAGGCTGAGGATGACAATATTCCATTGTTGGCATTTCGAAAATGATATGGTTCGTATGAGTGGTTAGTCATGTCATTCGGTTTGACTAATGCACTCGCTTTCTTTGTGGACTTGTTGAACCGAATTCATCGAGAGCACTTGGATAGGTTCATGTTGGTATTCATTGATGACATTTTGATATATTCTAAAGATGAGAGAGATCATGAGATTTATCTTAGAATATTGCTTGAGATGTTGAGGCAGCATCAACTTAAAACAAAGTTTTCGAAGTGTTATTTTTGGAAGAGAGAAGTGAAGTTTCTTGGTTATGTAGTTAAGAAAGAAGGGACGATTGTGTGTTCCAGATGTTGGTAACCTAAGGAAGGAAGTTCTTAGAAAGTGTCATCAATCAAAGTTACTATTCATCCTAGAGGAACTAAGATATATCAGGATATGGAGAGGAGTTTCTTCTAGGAAGGTATGAAAAGGGATGTAGGCTTATTGGTAAAGCAATGTTTGAATTGCCAACAAGTGAAAGCCGAGCATCAGAAGCCAAATTATTTACTTCAGCCTTTAGATATACCGGTTTGGAAATGAGATTCTATATCCATGAATTTTATTGATGGGCTACTAAGGTCGAAAAGGGGAAATGAAAGCATTTGGGTTATAATGGATAGACTTACCAAGAGTGCACACTTCATTCTCGTTAAGTCGACAAGGACGACACATGTATTGGCTAAGTTGTTTATGAAGAACATTGTTGGACTGCATGGGATTTCTAGTAGTATAGTCAGTAATAGAGATACTTTGTTCACTAGTGAATTCTGAAAGAGTCTACAAGAAGTATTAGGTATCAAGCTTAAGATGAGTACTGCTTACCACCCACTGATAGATAGGTAGATGGAGAGAGTCAATAAGGTACTTGAAGATTTGTTGAGAGCTTGTGTACTAGATTTTGGTGGGTCATGGGAAGACCATTTGCACTTAGTTGAGTTTTTCTATAATAATAGTTTTCAAACTAGTATAGGAATGGTACCTTTCAAAGCTTTATATGGAAGGTCGTGCAAATCACTAGCATGTTGGTTAGAGACCAGAGACAGATTGGTTCTTGGTCCCGATATGGTAAGAGAAGCCATGGAAAAGATTGAGTTGATTCGAGTACAGATGAAGAAAGCTTAGTCTAGGTAGAAAAATTGTGTGGATAAGAGGCGTAAGGATTTAGAGTTCTCAGTTGGAGATTGCGTTTTTGTCAAAGTATCACTGATGAAGGGTGTGGTACAATTTGGAAAGATAGGAAAATTGGCACCAAGATATGTAGGTCCATTTCCTATTTTAGAGAGGATCAGGAAAATTGCCTATAAAATAGAGTTACCGAACACTTTGGTAGGAGTCCATAACGTGTTTCATGTTTCTCATCTTAGAAAGTATGTACATGATCCAGAGACTACTATTACTCTGACTGCATTGGAAGATTTAGTTATGGAAGAAGATATGACTTTTGTAAGGCAACCAGTGCGAGTTATGGCAAGAGATAAGAAGAGGTTGAGAAACAAGACAGCAAAGTTAGTGAAAGTCCAGTGGAGTGGCAACGAGAAACGCTATACTTGGGAGACGGAAGACATGATTAAAGAGACTTATCCTGCAATGTTTTGATGGTATGTTCTATATTTGTTCTATATAGACTTTTTTGCTAGCCAGGTAACCTATTATTGTTGTTATGTGATGTTACAGATGTTTGCATGATTGATATGCTTGTTATTATTCTTGTCGAAATTTCAGGGATAAATTCTTTAAGGAGTGGAGCCTGTAACGCCCCTAATTTAGATTAACATTATTTAGAGATTTAATTAGATAAATTAAATAGAATAATGTGATGTGTAGTAAGATATGGAGGATAAGATTTGATAATTAACAAGGGGGTCTTAACTAATTAACTATTAAGATTGTTTTAAAACTTAACATGTAAAAGAATATATGAGAAGGGAAAAATAGAAATAGATCCATCTTTTATCCCTTAAACCCTCCATTTCGCATATCATTCTCATTTTTTACAAGTGCAAAACAATCAAAGTAAAAGAACATAGAGGCTGGCCATTAAAAAAGAAGAATAGAAGAAAAAAGCTAAGAAATTTCAAGGGAAAAAGCTAGGGAAAACATTCTTCATCAAATTTCAACTCCATTATACAATCTAAGGTGAATAATAATAAACCATCTCATTTTATGCTTGCTTGATTTTAGATCTGATTAATTTTGATTCATTGGGGATGTTATGATATGCCATGTTAGATTTTTACCATTGTTTGTTAAATAATGAATTATCAGATTTTTTATGAAATTATTATGATAATTTTATGGTCAAAACCTTAGTTTATGATCTCCAAATTATTTGATTTTTGGGTATGTTGTGTAAAACATAATTTTGGAGATGAGTATTTAATTTCATAATTTTCTAAACTAATAGGAATATTTTATGAATTTCCAAAGGAAGAAAGGGTAATTATTTCGGGTTTTAATTATTAAAAATAATTCAATAAGGATTTTAGTTCAGAAATTTTTATATGTTAAAAATATGTTAATTATGATTTTTGCTGAATTTTAGGGATTTTTCCTATGTAACTATGATTTATTATGAATTTAATAAGCTAGAAAAGTTTATAATTATTATTAAGTAATTAATATTGATTAAGGGGTGCGAAATGAATTTTTGAAAAAGTGAATAGGTTGCGGCAGTTTTTCTTAAAAGAAATTAAATAAAGATTGTTTTAACCAATAGAAAATTGACAAGGGTTAGTGAAAGGTAATTACTTTTAATAGAAATAAAACAATTTTTATAATAATTATGATATTGCCATGTTGCCAATGTTTATGTCGAACCCCAGCGACATTAACGTGAATGGATGCATACGATATCAACTAAGTTGGTATGGAATGAATCTGTTCGGATCGATGTCTTATATTATAAGCCCTACGACATTGAATCAATGTCGACATAGGTAATCTCGTAACGTCCTAGAACTATACCGACCTCCCTTGTTCATTGTTTTAAAATATTTAACATACAGAATTGATGCCACAAGTTTTCACCATGGTTTTAAACAATGCCGCATATTTTCTATTTGATACCATAGCTTAAGGCAGTAATGCCGCAAATATTAGTTTCGACGTTAATTACTTTAGGCAGTGATGCCGCTAGTATATAAAATGGCAATGATGCCGCCTGTTATCAATTTCGGCATTATTATTATAGTGGTATAGTAGCCCAATTTTATGAATTCAATGTCGACTATTTTAAGGCAATGATGTTAAAAGCCATCAATGTCAACATTACTATTTTAAAGCACCCGATATCAATGGTTTTATGATATTAATGCCACATGCCATCAATGTCGGCTTCTATGTATTTTATGTAAAAAACATTTATTTAATAGGTTCGGCAACCTATAAATTTTGTATGTTACGATAATATTGATTTCGGTTTTATGGTCTTATATTTTTGTAAAATCAGAATTATTATTTTAGCTTTGATACGAAAGGATGTGACATCCCATGTCTGCCATATTGATGTAGCAAGTTTTCAATGATGAACATATTCTAACTTATTGGGTTATCCCCTACAATGAAGAGGTGCAACGTCCTCATATTAATACTAAAAGTATACATGGTAGTGTTAGACCAAAAAATGGTACAACACTTCAAAGGCCATGTGCAATAAGTTATCCCTTGATTTGAATATTTGCGAAGACGTATGAGGCAATGGTTAATCTTGTCGACTTGAGTACTACATACATGAAGACATGATCACCAATAAATTGATCATATCGACATGGTTAATGCATATGAGGTCTTCATATTGACATGATTAATGCATCAAGATTTAGCTTACTACTGAGGACTAGTCTTATGATAGAAACACTAATGATTAAAAGTCAAATGGCCCTTGAGATAAAGTTCATTTTGTTATGATTAATCTATACACTCGAAGTCCTCTTAAGCCATTGTCATATATATGAGTTCATATTGTCTATTAAATAAGATAATCTAATAGGCCAATGATATGTCATATGTTCAATTGGAGTAGAATACAAGGCATTGAGATACAATAAAGCCCATTATGTATATCAATAGACTATTCATCTCGTCCTTGTATTCGAAGTCCATTGTTCATAGTCCATGTTTCATATAAATATGCATATATGAGTTCATCACGGTCTAAGGCATCTCGACTATGTTCATGTCGCTTTGGTCATGACAAGTTCGTATTAAGCAAGTTCAACTCAATAATGTTCAATAAGGTCATAATCAAAGTCAATATGCAATGTCAAATCCATGTTCATTCAATTCGAATATGATTACAGTCAAATAGATTTATCCCTAATTTGATATAGGGTTATAAGGCTTTGATTTGAGAAGGGGGAGAGAGAATGAAAACTCCGTCTGGCACCCCTAGGTTCATATTTATAGAGGTGAGGTGGAGTCACTTCGCCTTCCAGGTCTTCGATGTGCTTGACTTCGACGACGTCGGACTGGCATTGGTTCAATTGCTGTAGAAGCAGCATTACTCCACTTTCAGTGTCTTTGACGTACTTCAATATGAACATCTTCGAAAATGGTTGCAATAAGGTCTTCAATAACTTCGGCATTACTATGTGCAAGATCTTTGTGGATATCGATAGTGTTTTCTATCAATACCGCTTACATATGGAAGTGCGATGTCTTCGGTGTGCTATCCAGGGAGGATATACAAAGTAACCTCTGTCGAAGAGCAGCATGACTTTGTATTCCTTTGATATTGTCGAAGAGCGACACCTTCGAAGCGCTTTGTGAAATATAGCACTTCTCCTTTCTAATTGATGGCTGGCGATACTTGTGAACTACGAAGAGGTGGAGTAGTTTGATTGCCGAAGAGGTCATGTAGGTGAGGAGGTTATACTGATGAAGAGGTCATATTAACAAAGTGGTCATCTTTTTCCCCTGTAATGTTGCTTGATTCTTGTGTCTTCGACACTAATGGTATTTGTAGTAATCGGCCTAGTCGAAGAGTAGTATTTTATCGTGAATGACAATGTCATCCAGGTGTTCTTCTTCATACATCTTCGAAGTCGTCCCTATATCCTTTCATTGACGAAATACTATACCCTCTTCACAAGTCTTCAACTTTGTCTGGGCCGAAATCCCTCGTCGACGATTATGGTAGTAACAACATCATTCTTGATATTGGAATTATATGGTTGACATTTTGCCTCCCCATAGTATAAGAGAAGCTTTTTACTCTTTAGGGTAAAACCAAGAATTCCTTTGTATTCCTCAATCTTCAATAAGACCCCCTGGCTGACTTCACTTTCCTATAAAACATGAAGCAAATGATATTTTCCATTTTTAATTGTCTTTCTAGATTCGATTGAACTTTTGATTTCGCATCCACTATCCAAATTGTTTGTGCAAATTTAAGCTTACAACTTTTTCATAAGAGTTAATAAAAATAAACTTTCTAGCATAGGCTTGAGAAATTATTTGATCAAGTTATGAGTGTAAACATAAGAAACTCTTTTCGACAATGAGAGGCCAAAACTTGGAAATCAATAGCAGAAAATCCAAATCGAAAATCAACATCTTAGAGATGGTAGTAGAGGATCCTAAATTCAATTCTTGGAAATAATAGTATATGTCCGTAAGTCCAAGTCCGATGATGATGGTAGTAGTCCAGAGATCCATGTTTGATAATAATATAAGAAGACCAAAAATCTTTATCAGTTAATAATAATAGAAGGCCGAAAATCCATTTGATTATGATAGAAGACCGGAAATTTGTATTTGGTTGACAATAAAAGAAGACCAGAAATCTATATCTGGAAATAATAGAAGAAGACCATAAATCCATATCTGGTAATAATAGACGAAGACCAAAAATCTATATCTGCAATAATAGAAGAAGAGCAAAAAATCCATATCTGGCAATAATAGAAGAAGACTAAAGATCCATATATAGCAATAATAAAAGAAGAACAAAAATTCGTATCTGGAAATAATAGAAGAAGACCAGAACCTCTTGTCTGGTGGCCAAGAATTGCATTTGTTGGGAGACATAAATAACTCATACTTGATGAAATTTTCGTTAGAAACCTTGATTTGATTCGAAGCGATACTTGGCTTGGATTTTGATTATCTTAGTAGCGCTACTTGGCTCTTGATTTTGATCGACTTTAGAGCGCTACTTGGCTCTTGATTTTGATTGATCTTCCTTTTGAAGATTTCGGTGCTTTAGTGAGGCCTTTGATGGCCATCCTCCCTCTAGGAGATGCTTCAGTGAGGCCTTTGATGATGACACTGAAAGCTTGGTTGGTGTTGTAAGATGATGACACTGAAAGCTTGGTTGGTGCTCTAGTGAGGCCTTTGATGATGGCACTAAAGGCTTACTTCATCCTCCATTTAGGAGGCACTCCAGCCAGGCCACGTAGGCAAGGGCTGAAGGCTTGTAGAAACTTTGGACTGACCAAAGGATGACTCTGGCCTCCCTCTAGGAGGCGCTTCAGTGAGACCTTTGATGATGGCAGTTTATGACCTTTGATGACCGGGGCCTTTGATGGCCGGGACCTCTTGCAATCAAGCCTTTGATGGTCAGGGCCTCTTGTGGTCAAGCCTTTGATGGCTGGGGCCTATCTTTACCCTAAGAGAATTTCATTTCTTTTTGTACTTAGATTGATAAATTCCTTCTTTATTCATCCATTATTGGAAAGTATGGTCGTAAATGTTTAGCATTTCATGTTCTTGCTATGGCACTGTTACCTGGCTGGCAGAGTTTATAAGCCCTAGGTGGGTTACTTTGTGCACAACCAAGGGGCCTTCCCAATTTGGTCTTGAGGTCCATTCATTGGATTTTTGGCATCTGCCATGACTCTTTGGAGTACTAGGTCTCATTTTTGGAACGATCTTTCTCTTACTTTAGAATTGTAGTACTTGGTTATTCTCTGTTGGTTCTTAGCCGTTCGAACGACTGCTTCACCCCTTAGTTCATTGATTAAGTCTAAGGATTCTTTCTTTAGCTCTTGATTTGGGTCAAATGCATATGCAATCCTCCAATGAGAAGGAACTTCGACTTCGATTGGAAGCATGACCTCACATCCATATGTAAGGGAATATGGGGTATGCCTTGTTGTAGTTTTAGTAGAAGTCCTATCCGCCCACAGAACAAGGGGATGTTATTCTACCCAATTTCCTTTCGCCTTGTCTAGCTGTTTCTTCAGAATAGTCTTTATGGTTTTGTTAGCTGCTTAAATAGCTCCATTTGCTTTGGGATGGGCTACAGATGAAAAGCTTTTGATAATTCCATTTTTGTTGCAGAATCGAGTGAATTCCTCACTTGCGAATTGAGTTCCATTGTCGAAGATTATCTTGTGTGGTATTCCGAATCGGGTGACGATATTCTTGATTACGAATTTGAGGACCTTTCCTAATGTGATATTTTGGAGTGGTTCAGCTTCTATCCATTTAATCATCAATGGCTACTACTGTGTATTTAGCTCCTCCTTTTGATGGAGGAAGTGGTCATATTAAGTTGATTCCCCATACATCGAAGGGCCATGGACTTGATATAGAAGTTTACTCACTTGGTGGTAAATGAGGAATTTTAGAGAATCTTTGACATTTGTCACACCTTCTCATATGATCGATATCTTGACTTGTCATTTGAGGCCAATAGAAGCTTTGCCTCATAACTTTCTTAGCTAGCTTTATTCCATTGGAGTGATCCACACAGAATCCTGCATGGACTTCCTTTAATAGTTTTGACCCTGTTTCTAGACCGATGCATCTTAAATAAGGGAGCGAGTACCCTTTTTTGTAGAGTATCCTGTTTGACATGATAAAAGTTGGGGCTTGGTGCCTTATTCTCCTTGCTTCCTTTTTGTCTGCTGGCAATATTTCTTTTATTAGATACTCCATGATAGGAGTCATTTAATTGTTCTTATATTGATCATCAGTTCTCACCTCAAGGAGTTCTTCTTGAAGGATTTTAGTTTCGTTTTCTTTCTCTTTGTGTGCTAGGGTTTGAGATCTGCTCATCACTAAGATTTCATTTCCTAGATTAGGACTTTCCACCTCTATGCTTGGTTTCTCTTGATAACCTACTGGTATAATTCGGGCTTCTAGTGCCCCTCGTGAACTTGTCAATTTAGCTAAAGAATTAGCTTGAGAGTTTTTGCCTCACGACACTTGATGTATCGAAAAATCTTTGGATTGAGTTAACATCTTCAATATCTTCTTAACATACTGGGTGTGCTTAGCATCCTTTGCCTGATATCTCTGATTCAACTGATTTACCATAAATTGCAAGTCGTTAAAGATGTCAATTCTAGGGATTTTCAACTGAAGGGCCAAGGTAAGTTCCACTATCATCGATTCAAATTATGTTACACTATTAGTAGCTGGGAATCCTAACTTCATTGCATAGTGCAAGTGATGCACGTCAGGAGTTATGACCACATATCCGGCTCCAGTTCCTTGTTCATTTGAGGCTCCATCTACAAACAATTACCTATTAGGTTTCTAATCTTTCTCTTTTTCCAATTGCTTCTTAATAAGCCCTATGCACTCGTTGACGAAGTCAACTAGTGCATGTCCTTTGATTGATACTCGTGGTAAGAACTCAATATCATATTGGCTAAGCTCAATTCCCCACTTAACTGTCCTGAAGTTTTTGGCTTGCTAAAGACTTGCTTAAGTGGAAAATTAGTTAAGACTTTAACTGGATATGCTTGAAAGCAAGCTCTTAATTTGCATGCGGTGAGCATTAAGCAGTACACTAGTTTTTTTATAACAGTATATCGAGTTTCTACATCCATGAGTCTTTTGCTAGTATAAGATAACGGAAGTTGAACCCCTTTATTCCTCCCTTATCAACGTTGAGCTGATTGCATTTTTAGAGACTGCTATATAGATATAAAGATTTTCTTCATCTACAGGACTGGAAAGAATTGGTGGTTTTTCCAAGTGCTCTTTTAGCCCTTGGATTGCTTTTCGACAATCTTCACTCCATTCGAAGTTTTTATTTTTCTTGATCATATTGAAAAATGGGATACATTTATCAGTTGCCTTGGAGATGAACATATTAATTGCCGCCACTCTCCCATTTAGGCTCATTACATCCTTGCTTGTTTTCAGGTTCTGCCATGTTTTTGATAGCTTGGATTTGGTTAGGGTTAGCTTCAATTCCTCTTGCACTCATTATGTACCCTAAGAACTTGCCAGACTGGATCCCGAAAGAATACTTTTGTGGATTAAGTTTTATTTGATATTTTCATAACACATCAAACATTTCTTCAAGGTCTTTCAAGTGACTGCTTCTTTCTTGAGATTTAACTAACATGTCGTCTACATATACTTCCATGTTCCAACCAATTTGTTCCTTGAACATTCTATTTACCAGTCTTTGATATGTCGCCCCTACATTTTTCAATCCAAAGGGCATTACTTTGTAGCAGTAAGTTCCCCAATCTATTGTAAAGCTGGTGTTTTCCTCATCGGGCTTGAACATTGGAATCTAGTTATATCCTAAATAAGCATCCATGAATGACAAAAGCTTGTGTCCGCTTGTTTCATCAACTAACTGATCTATCCTTAGGAGATAATTTTTTGGGCACGCCTTATTTAAGTCAGTATAATCAACGCAAGTTCTCCATTTTCTGTTGGATTTCTTGACTAGACTAGGTTGGCTAACCACTTTGGATAGAGCACCTATCAGATGAATTTATTTTCAAGCAACCTTTTGACTTCCTCCTTCAAAGCGTCAGATCAAAATTTATCGAATTGCCTTCTCATACCATGCTTCTGCATCCATAATGGTTAAAACAATTTAAAACAATATGATATGATGATATGCAAAACAAGTCAATCAATTCTGGATTACCTATCCCCATTCGTCTTGACTATCTATCACAATTATAGTTTCTAGAATTATTATTAACCTAATAGTTTTCATGGGCTAACTAATAACCGGTAAAATGATTAAGGACTCCCTATCCAAATACATAGTTTTCATCGGATTACTATGAACCTATTGGTAACTACAATATCTTTGCACTTATCCTAGTTTTCATGGGTTGACTTGGAACCTATTGCTAAGTCCAATATCTTCCCTTCTTATCCTAGTTTTCATGGCCTGACTAGGAACCTATTGACATCTATCAATATCTTAATATGGATATATTTTTAATCCGCTAAATACAAACATACTGGCCCCTGCCAGTATCAAATCATAGTTTTCATGGGATTACTATGAACCTGTCTTTCTGACATCTTCATTTATACATAGATTTCATAGGCTAACTATGAACCTATTGGCCCCTGCCAATATCTTTTCCTATACACAATTTTCATGGGCTTACCGAGAACCTATTGGCCATGCCAATATCTTTTCCTTTAATATTTTAGCATTCTATATTTTGGTCTCCCCGACTTCCTGGATGCAATTCTACTCATTCAGGAGTTAACTTAATTTATATTCACTACTAGGTCAACCTAACTGGTTATTCTGCCCTTCCCTAAAATACAGTTATGGGTCCATTACAATGTGAATATATATACATATATGAAGAAGCAAACACAATAACTTGGTTATGATAGAGTTAGGGGATGCCCTAGGGGCAATTCTATAACTTGTTACATATATCTAACTCGTTGAACAATCTTATTCATA
Source organism: Allium fistulosum (assembly GCA_030737815.1). Taxonomy (NCBI): domain Eukaryota; kingdom Viridiplantae; phylum Streptophyta; class Magnoliopsida; order Asparagales; family Amaryllidaceae; genus Allium; species Allium fistulosum. Next base: position 1,114,689,132 of record CM060904.1, read on the forward strand.
ATAAAGGTGTTTTTTTATTATATACCTGATATAATGTGGTTATATTAATTAATTAGTTTAATTAAAAGTATATTTATCCTTTGTGATAGTAGTTACAAAGTGTTGTAACCGTGAGTAATTTATGACAATAAAACAAATATATCATTTTAAATGTTCCTAATCAAGATGCATCGAGACTGGATATTGGTGTATCCGTTGAGACTGGAGTATGTAACGCTCTCCAAATGTTGGGTAGTGTATTACTCATGACTACTGGGGGGTACCTAGAGGTTATGTACTAATAGTTATGGGATAACTATGGAATGACTCACTCGATAGTTTTATGTTGGTTAATATAACTAAGGTCAAATAGAAAATATCGATATGACCAATTCACACAGTTCTCTCGACTTGAGAATACTATGGATCTTCAATATGAAAGCTCCGCTTTGATTATAGTCAAATCATGACATGGCGTTCCATCGAGTGACTTAGTTGGATCGAGTGGAAGTATTGGAAGTGAAGCACTATTCAAGAGAGGATTCATCTCCTCGGTTATATGGGGTTAGTATCATGGTCAAATCAAGTCAACTAAAAGTCAAAGTCTCTGGCCAGAGCATTTTGGTTAATACTAATTGTTATTATTGAACCAAGGACTTTGTGTTTGGACTATAAATTTGAATGTGGATGATACTGGAATTTTGACCATTACCAAATTCCATAAATCCAAACTGATATAATTTTGACGAAGAGAATTGGTGTAAATAATCGTCACTATTAGGTACCGCTTATAGTAAGTAAAATTGGATTTTACCAAAAGATGTGTAAGCGATAAATTCGGACAAAATGTCACACCACCTGTTAAGTGACATGTGAACGTTAATATTCGAATAGTTCGAGATTAATCGCTGACTGAATTTACACCTTTGAGTCGCAAAACCGTAATGATGAATTCTCTGAAAAACCACATGATTTAATTAATTTATAAAATGTTGTGAATTGATTAGATTAATTGATATTTGAGAAATATTAATTATTATTTATTTGATGTTTGGAAGTTTTTGTAATTATTTTAACGCATTTGTAAAAGTTATTTGCCCGCATTGATATACGATATTAATGTAATTTAAAGATAATTGCATGAAATGATTTATGGAAATTTTATGTCATTTGATGACACGATTTATGGAAATTTTATGTCATTTGATGACATGATTTGTGGAAGTTTTATGTCATTTGATGACATATCACGTGTAATGAAAGGATTGGAGAGAGGGAAACAATTAAAAGAATTAATTAGGGAAATTTTAATTAAAGAATGGGAAAGGTTTCATTCTTTCAAATAAAGGACATTTTCTAGTTCATTCTGAACGTACAATTCATTCTTTTTCATTCTGTCTGTTTCTTTCTCTCCTCCTAACTTTTCATGGCAGAAACAAAAAAAATTCCCAAAAAACTTTCAACTCTATGTAAAAACATAAAATAAATCAAAAGTGGTTCCTCCATCTCTTGCAAGGATAGGATGGGGATCTTTAAGATCTGAGGAGACATCATCATTCAAGGTGTGATTTCTAGGTGGCGATTCAATCGGATCTAGAAACATTCTTCGTTCAAGGTGCAAATCAAAGGCAATATCAACAACGTTCGTTTTAAGGATTGGTTAGCAAGGTATGTCATTTTCAATATATAGATAGTGATTTTGTGATGGAAATTTAATTTGACTTTCATAATTTGTATGATGTATTATTGTCTTGCTTAATTAAAAAAAATGTTTATGAAAGATTGAATTATTTGTTGAATAAAATGATTGAGTTTTCATTTGATAGATCAAAATTAAATTTGTTTATGTTTTATAACAATATTTAATGTAGATCTATGTTTATTAAAAATTCTAATTAAAGTGTAATTCTTCAGATCTAAATGTTTACATGTTCAAATTGATTAGCTACTTTTCTTTACTTTATTAAATTGAAGCTAAATCTATATATGTTAAAATACAATGTTTTATTTTAGTTCTATGTTTAACATTTAATTTAAATTCCATTTCCTTAAAACTGGAAATTTACATTTTCATGTTGATTGATTGAATTATATTGAGGTTAAAAATGAAATTTATATGGAATCAATACAATGTTTCAATTGTAGATTTGTATTCTAATCTTTCATAACAAAGTGTAATTTTGGTTTTGAATTTTAATGTATGTATGTATGCATGTATTACTTGCACTTTTTATTGCATTAGATATATACATATGAATAAAATGAATTTTAACAACAAATCAAAGTTTTGAAATTGATTGTAATAACTATCTAATTTGTATTATTAGAAAGATTTGATTGAATTTCATATATACATATTTGAATCTACTTGTATGTGTTTATATAAAATTTATTTTTCTTTACATATATTGTCATAGTATGATTTCACTTTTTTAATTAAGATAATAATGTATACATACAATTCATTGTTTACCTTCTATATTCTTACATTATGGTACCTATTGATTATCATTAATATGTTGCATTAATGAAGTTTACTAAAAGGAATACTATATCAATCTCCCTTATCATCCTTTATTTATTTCCATTTCAATTCCTATGTAACAACCATTCAAATTGTTCTTTTTATTTTATGCATACATATCAATTACCACTGACTATGTGCACTCCCTATATGTTACACTTACACAATATTTACTATGAATATATTTACAATTCATGTCATATTTAGATTAGTCATTAATGTTATTTCATTAATCAATTATATAATTTAATTAATGGAAGGAAATGAAAAGTTTCATTCTCTAACTAAATATATGATCCCTCATTAATTGAATAATTTAAGAGGAAGGAAATAAAAAGTTTCCTTCTCTAAATAAATTTATGCCCCATCTGTAATTGAATAATTTAAGAGATAGGAAATGAAAAGTTTCCATCTCTAAATAAATTTAATAAGTTACTATTACACACAAATATGCACATAAGAGTATATTTGATATACTCTAATTTACATACACATTAAATTAAAATAAAACTTTCTTTATAAAATTAAATTAAATATTGATTTTATTTAAAAGAAAATTAGAAAATGTAACAACCTGCATATTTATCGATTTTATATTTAAATATTTTATTTAAATATTTTATCGTTAATCGGATTTTGGTCCGAAAAGCTAATTTTTGCATACAGTCAAATTAGGACTCGAGACCACTCCCATTGAGTTCAAAATGACATTTGCGATCTTTTTGAGTGTAAACTTCGATATGTTTGGAGATAGTGAAATTTTCGACACTTTTTCCCGCCTTTGACTTTGGTTTGGACTACACCTTCTTTAGTTCAGCCCAACCCTCTTCCTCACTTTATCAAAACACTTCAAGCTTTGTCAAAAATGGTGGTGGGAAAGGGAAATTAAAAATCCAAGCTCAAATTCAATTTCAAACCCGACATTCAACTCCAAATTCAAGAAGAAGATAGTGGATTCAAGCTTTGGATTGCTTCTACTTGCTTTCAATCTCCATCTTCATTCATTTTAGTGAAAAGGTGAGATTTTTGATCTCACATCTTGCCTATAACTGTCATTGGACTGTTGGGAATGGTTCCCTATCACTTTAACATGCACATTTGCATTTGGTTTGGATTGGATTGGCGAAAAACTCCACTTTTTAGCGTTTTTGGTGAATTTCCAGCCTTAGGTCGTTCTGGACCCTTAGGTCGCTCGGGTTCGTGGCGCGCGCATGGAAAAGTCACCTGGACTTAAGTCGTAGGTCGTTTCCGACCTATAATCTTTAGGCAAACGTTAAGTCGCTCGTCCTGGTTTATCTCGTAGGTCGTCTCCGACCTAAGCTCCTGCTAAGTCGTTCGAGTTAGGTCGTTGGACCATTTACCTTAGGTCGCTCGTCCACTAAGTCGGATTGGTTTATCTCGTAGGTCGTCTCCGACCTAAGCTCCTGCTAAGTCGTTCGAGTTAGGTCGTTGGACCATTTACCTTAGGTCGCTCGTCCACTAAGTCGGATTGGTTTATCTCGTAGGTTGTCTCCGACCTAGGCTTCTGTTAAGTCGTAGGTCGCGTGGTTTTTAGGTCGCATGACCTTTAAACCGATAGGTCGTTAGACCTATAACTCGTTGGGTTGAACCCCTTTAGGTCGTGAACCTTGTTAAGCCGTTCACCCTCCATTTCGTAAGTCGTAAGTCGTTACCGACCTTAATCTCCTCTGCTAGTTAGGTCGTGTGCTTTTAGGTCGCTCGACTCTGTTAAGTCGTAGGTCGTTGGACCTTAAGTCGCTCGCCTCCCTTAACTCCAGTTAGGTCGCTCGGCCATTGTGTTAGGTCGCGTGAACCCTTAGGTCGTTAGACCTCATTTTGCTTTAGGTCGTAGGATACTTGTGTTAGGTCGAACACCGTAGCAGGGGCGTTGCCCCCGCACCCCCACCTAAGGGGTTGCCACCCCCTGGACCCCCCTCTATAGGGGATCTTATCTGGAAAACATTCAACAGGATTTCTACTATGATGGTTTTGGGATTGATTTCTTTGGACTTTACTCACGTCTTCGAATGTGAATTTATGTGATTCGATTTGTTTCAACAATCGTTTTGTGACTTGTCACTTTAAAAACGTGAAGACTTCAATACTAGTAGTGAATATCAAAACTCTTTCATCAAAGCAATTTCAACACTGTTTTAACTTCAAAGCTCTTTTCCTCAAACTGTTTTCCAATCTACTAGTATATACAAGCCTTTACTTCACTCGGATGAGAAATCGAATTAAACGACTTAGTAAAACGAGTGGTATGAAACACTTGCGTTCACTTCGTCGGTTAGCTCTTGGACTTGTTCGATTGAACCCTTTTTGTGACAATTTTCTAGTGAAGATTTACAGCTTGTTCGTAAATATTTAAGTTAAGCAAGTGGTTATGGGACATGAAGCTAAACTCATATATTTACTAGCTTGGTGTGATTGACACTTCCTTATGATCATGACGATTATTTTTGTGATTTAGACTAGCGATTGAGCGATGTCTCTTTGTCTGCGAGGGAGCCTAGACCCCGCTTTTGTGATGTTTCGCCATCACTTATATGGGGTAGCACCCCATGGTCTTCGGGCCATTTCTGTGTGGAAATTTAATGGATAGCTTCCATGAGATAGCTTCTCATTTATGTGTTTACGCGTAGGTGAGTTTTCATGCTCCCATTCATGTGTTAGGCCTCCCTCCTTTTTTATGTGTTTCCTGGATTTCTGGTGATGATTTCTGGAATTTTGTGCTTCACCAATTTTCATGATTTTCATTGATATGATATCAGTTTTTATGCATTGGTGAATTTATGTGTTATTGACTTGTCATGAATACAAGTTTAGGGTATGATACCCTATTTTATCTTTGAGAAGATTCTTGTGATAATGATTGATCTTTGGTTGATTATCATTTACATACTTATAGTAGTATGCCGTTATGGTTGTTACATGTTCATGCCATATTATTTATACTATACCTTATCATCTGATATTTATAGCTAGACTGATCCGTTTATTATTTTCTTATAAATAATACTCGGGTCAGACCGAGATGTTGCAGATGCTTCTGCTTGACTTCTCTTCAGGATTATTCTGACTTTTGGCACTACTTAGATTAGTAGTTTTTGGATGTACGCATTTGAGATATAGACTCTATGTTGTGTACTTATTCTTTTGTATAACACGTGTTGCTATTCTTTTGTATTATCGTGGATCTTTCTGACCACTACTCTGATGTACACTTTCATGTGTTATATATTTATTCCATATCTTCTTCCGCCTTTGTGATATGGATGTCTGTGACTGATTTATGTTATGATTATTTCTATGTTTGTTTTCGAAGATTATATATAGCCACCGTGCGATAGCTTTGTGTTTGTATCGGTATGTCGGATTTCCTCCTTAAAAGATATGTATTCTATTCTATCTAACATATCGGTGCTCGCACAAAGAATTACATGGATGGTCGCTCCTCCACAGCCTTATTCTCCATGCTAATTGACAGCACTACATCGTAGTGTTCTTGGTTAGCGTGGGTATAGAGGTGGGGCGTCACAGAAAAGTTCTAAGTATATTTAGACTTCATAGGCCCATTAAAGATCCAAAATGGTAAAAAAGTTTGAAATTCACCCATTTCTTCCGCTGTGGGCTAGCCCAGTTCCTTCAATGGTATCAGAGCCCAATAGCCTATGCAGTCTAAATTAGTCATGTTAGGGTTAACTAATTAAGCTTGTGCACTTAGTACGGTGTCTAGAAAGGTGTTGTCTAGGATTGAAATTGGGTAATCAAGTACCCTGTCCACCTGGTTACCTGCCTGACTTGAAAGGTGAAGTGAGCCCAAAGGTTTGCCCCTGATAGAAAAGACCCAATTTGAATGGGCCTTGGACTAATTTTCAAAACAGTTTTGAAAATTGACACAAGATTTTAAATTTAAAAGTTAAATTTAAAATAAAAAAATGTTTTTAATAAAAGGTTATAACATAACATAAATTTTCAAAATGTTTGAAAAGATAATGAAAATTTCAAAATGTTTGAAACTATTTAAATATTAATTTCAAAATTTAAAATTTATTAATAAGATTAATAAAATAAATTAATTAAAGGAGTTAATTAATTAATACTTATATGCATGTATTATATATGTTGATATATGTTATATTATTTTAAAGTGTTAAGGTAACATAAGCATACATGCACGTAAGATAAATTTTGAAATTGATATAATTTAATTAAATTAATTAATTAAAGGTTAATTAATTAAATAAAAAAATACGCACATATAAGATATATGTGTTATACTATAAAGGTTATAATATACACTATAAAGGTTATAATAGATATGTCCAATATAAAAGTTGTATTGAAATACTAATTTAAAATTAATTAAAGAGTTAATTAATTATAATTAATTAAATAAGATTTAATTAACAAAAATGTTATACATAAGATTATTGTATAAGTTAATTAAAATATAATTATATAATAATGAAACTTATATAATATGAGTTTATAAACTAAAGGTGGAACATTAAAGAAACCTAAAAAGACTTAAGGAATAAATACATACATAAATGTACGTATACTGTGATTTCTGATGTGTTTGACACTTGAATCACGAGGGTATTTCATACGAAATACATTATTCCATAAGTCGATATCACTCAATATAATATACTGAAGATTATGAATCTTCAATATAATATTGTCCTATACCATATATATATTAATAAATTACTTGCATACTCCTTAGTTGTTGAGCAAACTCAAGCTAGAGATGTTATGTGTAGTATTATTAATATATTTAATATACGAGGTATGATAACTATATGTATTTGTTGAGCAAACTCAAGGTACATATACTATACTTAGGCCGTCGCGACATGGTAGGTATGAGTGAATAATCTCTTTCGATTTGTTGAGCAAACTCAAGGTCGAAATGAGATTAGGATAAGGAAAAATAGGTTAGGAGTTGTATGTGATACAACCGATAAGAAGTTATCCATCATTTGTGGGGCTATGATTTGTTGAGCAAACTCAAGGTCAGAATACTAAGACAGACGAGTACTAACACCCACTAGTGAAGTCGAAAGACTTCTATGTTTCATCTTAGGGTTTGGAGAAACATAAAAGACTAGTGGGAGCCTTATTAGAAAAATGAAATGGTAACATTTAAGCTTTCTAATATTGTAAGAACATATGCTAAATAATGTTATAATTATCTACAATGATAAATTTGTGCATATAATATGATTGATAAAATATTTATCAATTAACATATTTAAAGAACTAAATTGAAAGTTGACAAATGGAATATAATACCCACTATAAAATACCTATTGCATGTTAACGTTTCAACACCCATGCAAGTGCCTGATCTTACAACTACTGAATACATTCATGGTTTGGTCACTTACACATTTATTTGGTCAAGACATGTATTGCATTCTATGAGTTTCGAACTCTAAATGCAATACAACACTATGGATATTTGATCCATATACAATTGTATACAAATGTTATATGGTGAACGGTAAAAGTTTGTAATGTACAATATTTCGATGAAAGTAGTTCATCCAAAAAACCAAATAAACCTTAGTGAGAGATCGAGTATTCAATCTGATTGATTACAAAAGGGATCATATTGAGTTAATGTAACACAAGACCAAAAACTACAAGATAGATCTAAGAACTAGATTGCTGAAATGTCATTTTGATCGGTTTACGTAAGTGCAACATATTTGATGTCCTTAAATGTTAAGGATAATCAAATGCACGTTTGTAAAGAGTTTGTTATGATATTGTCGTAAGGTTTTCTTTTGAATAGTTTGATTGTTTGAAAGGAAAACGAATGTGTAAGAATAGATGTAATTTAAGGTACAGTTGGGATGAAGAGAATAATTAGTCACTTCTGCTTCATAGAGAAACATTGGAAATGAGAATTGTAATAATAATTGATACTTAATATTGGAATAAGAAATATGATTTCTATTCCGAAATGTATTTTCATATAGAAAATTGTTTTCTATGAGATTTATTTCTTTAAGCTTAAGATATTTGATCAACGAACTCTCTACTGTAAATAGTTGTAGTGTATGAAATAAACAAATTGTATTAAGTGAATGATGGACCTTCGAATTTAGTACGCTATTATAGTAATGGTGGAAATAGTGGGAGCATTCCATATAGCACTTATTAATTGCATCATAGTACGAAAATTGTTTTCGTAAAACTTACCATACGTTATTTATGAAATAATGATTATTTTTGGGTACTGACTGAAAAAAATAGACATATCTATATTTCAAAATGAATATTATGAATATTCTTTGTGAAATAAAAATATAATGTGGTAATTTTTTTATAACAAAAGTGATGCATTGGAAAATACAAAAGTATCTAATATTATTTACAGTTTTTGGAATTATAGGCTAAGCCGTAGTTTTGAGAAATAATTTTATTGTATGATTTTGAATCATATGATACTTGTTAATTATATCTCAAACAATAAAGGGCTATGCACCGATTTAGTGGGAGTATCATAAGATATGATGAACTCTTCGGATTGATACATATAGATGTATGCAATCGTAGTTATATAAATGCAAAAATGGTTCCACGTGCTTTGTCATATTCACCGATGAGTTATCGTCGACATAGACATGTGTATTTGATACACATGTAGTATGTCTATGGTAAACTTATAGAATATAAAACAGAAGTAAATAAAATAATATGCGATAGAAATAATTTGATTTTATTGAATGGGTGAATATATTGGAAAATGTTCCAAACGTACCTAAAATGAATAAGGATTCAATCTCAAAATCACTCCTCCATGTGATACATAATGATGCGTCGATAAGGAGTAATCAAAAATTGTTGGACAATTTACGATTAATTGTGAGTGAAGTTGAGTTAGTTTCTTTCTATAAGGTAATGTACTTAAGGGTAGTATAAAAGGTTAATATTATTTCATCTAAATAACAGTTTACACAATTTTACAAGATAAGGGTTTATAAGAAACTCCAACATATCCTAGGCCAAGGAGTTGGCAGGTTGTGCGAGTCGAAAGATTACACGTAATAATTGTTCATAAGGGATCTTGTATGAATCTCCCCAAAAGGATTTTGAAAAGACTGTCATTGGATGACGTATTTATGTTTCGAACATAATTTTTGTAAACTAAAACCAAATCAGTTTTATAAATAAAGAAATTCATAAAATGTTTATGAATACCTAATCTATTGCACTGAGAAACAATTTTTGTTCCAAGATATGCCAACTTCATTGTGAAAAAATTTATTTGATGAATTATTGGTTGTAAAATGGAATTGGATACGATCCATGGATAGAATTGATTATATGAGATAAAATGAAATTAACTAACCTAAACGAACACATAGCATTATAATGTCTAATATGTATTCTCGCACATCTAAGAGAAACTATGAGTTTCTTATTAATGTCGAAAATATATAATCCTAGATTGTTTAATTAAACCATTGAGAGTGTTGACTCTATATGGTATGATGCGCAAATCCGAAAGAATTCCAAGCATGCTATCAAAATATAGATTTTGGTTGTCGTAACTGAAGGGATATGATCCATCAACCTCGATCGTATCTTTATGAGTAAGACTAATGCAGTTGGAATTAAATGAGCAATGTTGATAAGAATAATATCACAAATTTCAATTGTTGAAATTAACGTAATAGATTCGATATTCAACATGTTCAAGTCAATTTGGATTTACTCACAAAATTATCGCTTGATAAGTCCTAGCATTTTGGTACATATGTATTGAAACATAAAATTCTAAATAATGATTTAGAGTAAGCTATTTACACATATTAACCAAAAATGTCTCAAAGTCAGTGGGAGCAATATTGAGTTTGTGAGTCTTTGGATATGATCCAAGAAATGATATGAAAGTATCATTTTATAAGCATCAAGATTGAATAAGTATTTTGATAGGAATATCAAATAGTTTGATTTTTAATCAAAATGCAGAGGAAGCAAGTGTTCATAAGAAAGAAGTTAAAAGGTACATTGATATTTCTAAACTATAAGTAAACAACATGTTGTTTGATTTTAACGATGTACTTTTGTTAAATTCAGCCTTAGTTGTTTTAATACTCAAAATTGGATTAATAAATGATGACTTTTATAGTAAGTATAAAAGATGTCGGGAATGTCCCAAATGATATGCAAGGACACCTTATTAAAATGTTTAATACGGAACACGTAAGACCAATTCCTTTGCATTGGCAAAAGGAATTATCATAAATGTTCTATTCTCTACAATATCATGATTTGCTTATGTATTTGATGCATGAAGCAAATATCAAATCCAAATTGATATCACTAAATGATTGTTTGAAGTGTTCTCGTGTATTTATGAAATACTAGAGAATTGTTTACAGAAACAAAAAATCCTTATTAGGGAGTGTTCGGACTCAATGTTCATACGTGATATTGAGTATAGCATGTCAATAATAAATTCAGGTTAAGAATCTTTAAGTTGGAAATGTTCCAAATGAAAGACCGTGGCCGATTCAATGAAAAGGCTAAGTACATCGCCTTGAATATTGCCGCAATAAAAATAATGTAAACAAAAATATAAGTGCACAAATTTATAACCGAGCCGATTCCAAATGTTGAGAATCTCATAACATTGTTATATGATAACAATGTCGTGATATGATTCGTAATAGAACTTAGAGCTCACTAGAGGTCGAGAAACATACTTTGAATTGTTCCACGTGATAAATTAGTATATCACCATCGGAGAGAGTTGATTGACAGAGTAGATAATTGAAACATAATAGCATACCCGTTCACAAAAGGACTTACCCAACTGGTTTTGAGAAACTGATTAGAGAAGTTGGAATAATATTCCATAATTGATCCGAAGTGCAAGTGTTAGATTGATAGAGTTAGAGGATGCCTGTTACCCAGTACCTTGGCCCGGCTATACAAAGGTGATTATAGAGACCAGACTTGACTATTGATGGGAAAGATGGCCACGAGATGACATCAATATGACCAAAGTATGATATCCAGACAGTTATATCCAGCCCCGGGTAAATAAGGTCGACGAATAGATGATACATGATGTCAAAATTATGAAGGTTAGTTTGGTGGAATAGGGGGTGGCATAGATGTTTGGCGAGTTGAAGGGTGTATGAATGGATCAACATATTAGTGGCATATATGAGAATGGGTCAGCATATTGATTAGGTCGGCATAGTATTGGGTTGGCATATTGGAGGGGTCGGGTCGGCATGGCAATGGTAGTGATTGGGTTGGCATGGTGTCGGGTCGGCATGGAAATGGTAGTGATCGGGTCGGCATGGTGTCGGGTCCGCATGGAAATGGTAGTGATCGAGTTGGCATGACATGGTATGGATTGGGTCCACATGATATATTCATGATTATGGGCTCGGTATGGTATGGTTCAGGTCGGCATGACGTGTTCATGAGTATATGATCGGCATAGCATGTGGAAATGATAAGGTCGGTATGGTATTATTCGGGTCATCATGATGATATGGATCGACATAGTGAGTTGGGCTTAGCCTTCCCTGTGGTTGGCTCAAATGGTCAAGGGGGTTCAGGTCTCGAGATGTTAGTCACGTTGGAGGCTGCCTTTATCTATAAATACAGGAGCGGGGGGCCATTTTGGGGGACTTCTCTTTTTGGCTGACAAGTGAAACTCTGCCACTTTTGTAATCAGTTTCTTTATGTTCTAACTTGTTCTCAAACTATTTCTGGTTGATTGTAGCTGTAATCAAGTTGAGTTGTGAAGCAATAAAGAAAGTATTCAGAGTGGACGTAGGCAATCAGTGCCGAACCACTATAAACCTTGTTGTTTTTGCTTTCTATAATAATTTCCTTAATATCTAGCATTAATCCTCAGTTTTCATTTAATTTCTTCATTTATTTCACTACTTAAATCTATTCTCGGGTGTTTGTGACCAATTTGGTTGCAAACATTTTGGTGCTTTCACTAAGAAAGTCGATTCTGAGGCTATAGGATCACCTTTGTTGCTACTGGATTGAAGAATCCCCCAAGGGAGGTCCAGGTTCATTTTCAGAAGCTTGCAGATACTATTCAGATTTTTTAAAATCCAAGCAAAGGAATTCAAGATGGTAAGGTGCACCAGATCTACTTCCCACAATGTTGATGCCAACGAAACCGCCAATGTCCAACAAGGGGGCCCAAATAACCAGTCCGCTAATGCGAATGTAGATCTTGCTGTAGTCCAGAACCTCGCAAATTCCATTACTAGAGCTGAATTTGACGACTGTATGAGGGAGCTGATGGAGAGCCGTAAGCAGCTAAATGAGAAAATCCAGGCTAATACCAGCCTGATGAACCATATTGCTCAACAGCAATGCTAAAACACCGAAGGAGTTCTCGCTTCTTACTCAGCATCAGATAGCTCAACCTCATCAGACGAGCACCACAGGCGTAGGCGTTGCAGGATTGAAACGACACAAGTTGGAGCAATGGAGATACATTTGGCAGACCATCGTGGTCTGCCAAACCGAGTCAGTGCTGAGCCCTACCTAGGAGTTGGTAGCGATCCCTCGACCAGGGGCACGACTCCTCAACTGCATTTGGGGGTCGTACTCAGCTTGGAACCGAGAACTTAGACACTGGAGCATGCATGGATGCTGGTCAACAACCTATCCAGAATGATAATGAGGCGAATGCTCAGGATACGCATTTGGAAGATAATAGGCCAAGGAGGCATGAAATGCCCCAGAGGCACCGGCCAGAACATTCATACGAGGCAGAGCACGACCACCACCTGATGCCACCCATCCAGACACCATATTTATCTGCAATGGTCAGACAGCTGATGAGGGAAAACCAGAGTTTGACAAATGATGACTAGGGAGTCTCCAGGAGTCATACCCCATTTACCAAGAACAATTTACATGCAAAGTATCCTAGGAGGTTCAACATGCCTACGTTGCTCGCTTATGAAGGGAAGACTGACCCCCGACAACATATCATAAGGTACGAATGGTTGATGGATTCAACGAGATCGAATGATGCTACTAAATGCAGGTGATTTCCTATAACTCTATCCGGGATTGCTACAATGTGGTTCACAAGGTTACCCCCACGATCGATCTCAAGATTTGACGAGCTGGCTACGAGATTTGTGGAGCAGTTCCAGATTCACGCCACACGCTGTCTTGTCGCTATCTAGTGTAATCCAAGCGTCGGGGGAATCACTGAAGGATTACTTGCAGAGATTTCATGTTGCTGCCACTGAAGTTAGTAACCTAAATGACCACGCCATACTTATGGTTGTAATAAGAGGGGTCGACCCAGAATCCGAGTTTGGTGGCTGGCTAGTTGGAAAACCGCCAGCCATGCTGGAGCGTTTCTACACGAACGCAAACCAGTTCATGAGAAAGGAAGAGGCTAGATTGTCTAGAAGAAGCAATGCTGTAGGGCCAAGTGGAGAAGTGGTACAAAGCAACATCACAGTGAAGCAATCTAGCGAAAGCTCTGGAAAGGTACAGGTTAATGTTCAAAACAAGCCGGGCAACAGAAGAGGAGTGGAGAAGGAAATCCTGATCGGAAAAATGGGCCCGGAAAGTGGAAGTCAAGGATTCCTACGTATAACAACTATACACCTCTAAATGCATCTCTAGAGAACATCTATCTGTTGACCTATAACACTTTCCAATATAGGAAACCATGTCTGAAAGAATCGACCGAGGAACAGAAGCAAACCGGGTAGTACTGTCGGTTTCATGAATGCTACAGGCACAATACTGATGAATGTATGCATCTTCACGATGTCATTGAGAAATTGATTCGCCATAAAAAGTTACAACAATTTGTCAAGAATCCACAGGAGGGCGGACAGGGAACGTCTGATCCCAATCGAGGGCAATCTCTACGCTGGGTTGAGGAGCCCACTTAGAGCAGTGGGAGGTTGGTGATAAGCACGATAGTTGGTGGACCGCACCCTGCGGACCGGAGTTGGTAGGAATGGAGCGTTATGCTAGTTCAATGAAACATGTGGACTTTGAATGTTGTTCGAATACGGAGGATGGAACTCCGACTAAGTAACAACGTACAATGACGGATGATATAGTATTCAGAAGCAGGGATGCCGATAGAGTAGAGACCCCTACTATTGATTCGATGGTTATCACATCCATGATTGGCCTGCTTTGGTGAGAAGAATTTTGATTGATTGTGGAAGTTCTGTGAACATTATCTTTAAGAAGGCGTATGACCAAATGAGGACGGAAGCTAAGGATTTGAAACCATCTAAAGCTTGTATACATGGTTTCAATGGTTGGGCTACTGAAGCAGTAGGTTATGTTGAATTGCCAGTGGAGTTAGGAGAAGGTGAATGTAGGAGAGTGCGGATCCTACCATACATTTTCTTGAATGTTGATTCACCGTACAATGTCTTTCTGGGCCTCCGGCCCTGGCTGAATTTCGAGCAGCCCTTCCCCCGTGATGTTTGACGTTGAAATTCCCGATAGATAATGGAGTGGGTGTTGTGCATGGTGATTAGGAAACTGGCCGTGCTTGTTATGTGGACGAGTTGAGAGAGGCTTAGCGAAAAGAGAAGGGATAGGGTGTGGACAAGTCTGCCTGCATCTAGGTTACTGAAGATTGACAAATAGCGCCTAAGCCTTGGCTTGGGTACCACAGTCGGTTCTATAGAGATATAGATCCAAGGGATGATGAGGAGGAACCCAAGGAGGCCAAGGCAGCTCCGGATGAACTGACGATTGATTTCTCAGTCAGCCACGACGACCCATCGTGGGTATTGAAGATTGGATCACAACTCAGCCCTTCGATGGTGAGAGAACTTACTGATTTCCTCCGAGCGAATCTGGATGAATTCGCTTGGACTCATTCTGACATGTGTGGGATCTCACCTACCATCGCAAGCCATGCATTGAATATTGATCCAAAGTATGTCCCCGTGAAGCAGAAAAGACGAGGTATGGATCCAGCGAGATCATTGCTCTTAAAGAGGAGGTGGATAAACTTAAAGCCAACGGGTTTATTTGCGATGCCCTCTACCCCGAATGGATATTTAACCCCGTGCTGGTGAAGAAGGCAAATGGGAAGTGGAGAATGTGTATTGACTATTCAGACCTAAACAAGGCATGCCCTAAGGATAGTTTTCCCCTGCCTAGAATTGATCAGCTAATTGATTCAACTACAGGGCACGAATTGTTGTCATTTATGGATGCGTACTCGGGGTACAACCAAATCCCGATGCACGTCCTAGATCAGGAGCACTCCAGCTTTGTCACGGACATTGGATTATACTATTATGTAGTAATGACGTCTGAATTAAAGAACGCAGGAGCTACCTATCAGCGTTTAGTTAACCGAATGTTTAAAGATCAAATCAGGAGGACGATGGGAGTCTATGTGGATGATATTCTCGTGAAGTCACGACAATCAAATGACCACATTCGAGACTTATAAGAGATTTTCGATATCCTTCGATTTTATAGCATGAAAATCGACCCTTTGAAGTACTCATTTGGTGTCACGTCAGGGAAGTTCCTTGGCTTTATTGTCAATGCGCGAAGAATCAAAGTGAATCCACAGAAGATTCAAGACATTCGGGATATACAAGCACCAAGAACTATTAAGAAAGTGCAGATCCTGAATGGGAAGGTCGCTGCCCTGAGTTGTTTAATCTCCAGGGGGATCGATAAATGCATTCCTTTTTTCGATTTGGTAAGGAAGGGGAAGGGGAATTTCGAATGGACGCAAGACTGTGAAGGCGCATTCCGAGCTTTAGTGAATTATTTGGAGAGACCCCTTGTTTTGTCAAATCTGGTAGATCATGAGGAGTTGTACATTTACTTAGCAGTATCGCCACACGCCATAAGTGCCGCATTGATTTGTGAGGATAACCAGATCTAGAGAATGGTGTACTATGTTAGTAAACAATTAACGGGGGTAGAGAGAAACTACCCGAAGATAGAGAAATTGGCGTACTGCTTGGTGATCGTGTCATGCAAACTTCGCCCGTACTTCCAGGCACATCCAACAACGTCTACACCGATCAGCCTTTACGACAGGTCCTACAACGACCCGAGACGTCCGGGAGGCTGCTTAAGTGAAACATCGAGCTTAGTCAGTTCGACATCACATATCTGCCTCGAAGAGCTATCCAGGGGCAAGCACTTGCCGAATTTATAGTGGAGTTTACCATACAGGACGAACCCCTAGAGGGTAGTGTAATCCCTACTGTATGATGGAAGCTATATACTGATGAAGCATCCAATGATCATTATTCCGGCGTAGGCATTGTTCTTGTAACCCCTGAGAACCGGTCAATTTGCTATTCTCTGAAGCTTGATTTCCTTGCTACGAACAACGAGGCTGAGTATGAGGCGTTAATTGCTGGACTTAAGCTTGCTAGAGAGCTCAGAGTGAAATCTATCGAAATCTTTTACGACTCGCAGCTGGTGGTGTACCAAGTTAGAGGGGACTACCAGGCAAAGGGACAATGGCTTGCCCCATATCTTACCCGAGTTCAGGAGTTGTTGGCAGATATCAAATACTATGACATTTCGCATATCCCATGTGAGCAGAACGGAGAAGCCGATTCGTTGGTAAAGTTCACGAGCACTGGTAATGCACAACATATCGGCTTGGTTCCAGTCGAGATACTACATACCCCAAGTATAAATGTGATGGAAGTTGATCAAGTACCGGAAACAGAACCCGAAAGGGAGTCATGGATGACTTTGTTTAAAGAATACCTATCGCATGGAATACTACCCGAGAAGAGGAACGAAAAGCGACAAGTCCTTCATAAAGCTTCACGATATATTATGCAAGGAGGAATTATGTATCGAAAGGGATTCTCTGTTCCCTTACTCAGGTGTATCACCCATGACGAGATAAAGCATGTCTTGAAAGAAGTCCATGAAGGGGAATGTGGCGATCACACTGGGGGGCAAATGCTAGCAAAGCTACTCCGTTATGGGTACTACTGGCTGACCATGAACCGGGACGTCGCAGATCATGTGAGACGATGCGACAAATGCCAAATTTATGCAAAAAGTCAGAAGGGCACCGCCAACGGAGATTACGCAAATGGTTAGTCCATGGCCATTCACTGTATGGGGAATTGATATCATCGGCTCTTTGCCAATTTCCAAAGATGGCACGAAATATGCAATTGTCACGATTGACTACTTCACCAAGTGGGCCGAAGCGGAGCCGTTAGCTACGATCACAACTAAGAAAGTCATCAATTTCATTGTTTGGAACAATGTGTGTCACTTCGGCCTTCCATGGACTATTGTGACTGATAATGGACTCAATTTGATAGTGCCGAGTTTAAAGAATTTTTCCGAAGATATCACACTGAAAGGAGATTTGTGGCGGTCGCCCATCCTCAGGCGAATGGACAAGTTGAAGCTATAAACATGATTATAATCTTGAAGAAGCATCTGGAAAAGGCTAAAGGCAAGTGGGTGGATGAACTCCCCAACCCACTCTGGGCCTACAAGACCACTCATAAGTCTGCAATCGGCCACACTCCATTCGCTCTTGCTTACGGAGCTGAAGCAGTCATTCCTGTAGAACTCGAAGTCCCTTCTCATCGAGTAACGTACTACGTTCCCATCGACACCGAGCCGCCCCGTACTATAATACTATGGTCCGACCGAGAACTTTCGAAGTGGGCGACCTTGTCTTGAGACGAATTTTTCCAGTCCCATCGCACATGAACCCGACATGGGAAGGGCCATACATCATTGAACAGAGGCTTGGAGAAGGAACTTTCAAGCTAGCGACTGTTGATGGCGTAACGCTTCCGAGAGCGTGGAATAGCGAGCATTTACGACACTATTTCACCTAGACTATTTCTTTCATATTTCAGTATTATTTGTTTTCAATATTTGCTTTGGTATTTGACTTTTTTTAATATGTAATAAGGCAAGTTATTCTGTCCTTATTTTGTGATGAATAAAAGCTTGAAGCTCCTTTTGCATAAATTACTGTTATTGCATGATTATGTTAAATATGTGTTGGAACTTATTGATATCGACATATGCGATGTTTGAATAGATGTGTAAGGTTAAAAATCGACCAGTTACACAAATCCCCGATGAAAATGAATAAGGGGGGTGTTGTAAGTTAGCTCAGTTGGCGATTCCTATAGATAAATCAAAAGGCAATTTTTGCAATAAGGAACAAAGATCACCGACGTTGAGAAAAATCTCTAAGTCCTTGGAGTGTGGACTAGAGTACTCTAAGTCTCCGGAGCGCGGACTGGAGTATAAACAACTTGAGAAAAATCTCTAAGTCCCTGGAGTTCGGATTATAGTACTCTAAGTCCCCAGAGCATGGACTGGAGTATAAATGACTTAAGAAAAATCTCTAAGTCCCCGGAGCGCGGACTAGAGTACTCTAAGTCCCCAGAGCATGGACCAGAGTATAAATGACTTGAGAAAAATCTCTAAGTCGCCGGAGTGCGGATTAGAGTACTATAAGTCCTCGGAGCAGAGTATAAACGACTTGAGAAAAATTTCTAAGTCCCCGGAGCACGGACTAGAGTACTCTAAGTCCTCGGAGCGTGGACTAGAGTATAAACGATTTGAGAAAAATATCTAAGTCCCCAGAGCGTGGACTAGAATACTATAAGTCCCCGGAGCGCGGACTAGAGTATAAACGACTTGAGAAAAATCTCTAAGTCCCCGAAGTGCGGATTAGAGTACTCTAAGTCCCCGAAGCGCGGACTAGAGTATAAACGACTTGAGAAAAATCTACAAGTCCCCGGAGCGCGGACTAGAGTACTCTCGATCCCCGAATCGCGGAATAAAGTATAAACGAATTATCAAAACTCTTTAGGTCCTTAAAGCGTTGATTAGAAATTTCTAAGTCCCCGGAGCGCGGACTAGAATATACACGACTTGGCAAAAAAACTTAAGTCCCTGACTGCGGACTAAAAAATTCTAAGTCCCCAAACCATAGGCTAATTCAAAAACCCAATGGATAGATAGGCGAGCTTTCAGTCGCTGGCTACCCCATGAGTCCTGGTCTAAGATCGACAAAAGAGGCTCGAACAGTCAGCGGTAAAATACAACCGCTGGTTACGATTCTGGTTTGGCACCGCTTGCGACTTGAAATAGGACCTACGGAGAGGCTTCAAGATCGAGATAGTGAATTATCAACGAAACTTGCGAGAACTATTAGAAGTACTTGAAGTGGGAAGCAATTACTCTACTAATAAAGTAATAATTCACTCGACGATTAATCAGGAAACAATTTTTTTTTATTTACAATCTCCAAAATTCCTTCCAAGTCACTCGAAAGATCGGAATCCATGCCCGTATGTGTGCTACTAAAAAAAGAGAAGGAAAATAAAACGACACATGTCTAACTTATTCGGACTAAGTACAATGATGCAAGACGTTGACTATTTCTTCAATTTCTTTTCCTTCTTCGGCTTTTCAGGAGTTGAATCGATCGAGTGTCTCTTTCGAGACCCTTTGTCGCCTTGAATGGAAGTACTTAAGGAAGGAGGAGGAACCACAATAGGAGTCGTCCCGCCGGGCGGGATGAATTGAAAAGGCCTATGAAGAGGATCTTCAACCACCACCACATCAGGTTCACCCTTGACTTTGCATTTAAAATTTTCCTCCTCTTCAATTTTTTCTTTCAAGTTGAGTTTGGTGGTATGCACCGAAACGACCGTGACCACAACATCATCATGCTCCTCGGTAAAAGATGGATCTTCCAGTTTGTCCTCATCGAGTGCCCCGATCACTTGAGCGTCGGGCCCTGGAGTATCCACGACAGCCGGAGCTTCAGTCATGTCTCCTTCCTGCTCCGTGGCGACATCGCTCCTAGGAGTTAATTCAGGACCGGGATGACCTATAAAGTTTCATAAAAAAAGCAAGCATTAGTCTACAACCGTTATGTGTTGGAAATAGCAACTTCTCTAATTTGAAAGAGTTCTGTACAATACCAACATCCGCTTGGCTTTCGTAGGTCGCCGGGGTGCTCCCTTCAACGATGGGAGACAGCATATGTGAGCCAAGTCTGGGTTTGTCAGGATCATAACCAACATGTTGTTCCAATGACATCCCAGCCTATTGAACAAGAGGAGGACCCTAGGGCTCAGTTCCAGAAGGCCTTACGATGTATTCCCCTTCCTTAGGCAGTGTGGGAGCCCTGTCGAACTGAAGTTTTGCGGCGGCTAAGTCAGATGGCTCATTTTCTCGGAGCACTTCCCGCACAAGTGCCCCCTCATCAAGCTCTGCCACTCCTAACTCCTCTTTCTTGATCCTTCTAATGATCTCCCAAGCTTCGGTGAGCGATTCGAGATAGCCTTCGCCCGGAAAAGTTAAGTCACGATGGAGGAGGACTTGTGCATTGAATTCGGCAATGAGTGGATTGAATAAGAATTTAATCTCTTCCCTGCCGAACTCAATCGCTGCCTCAACTCGGGAGTGGGCCTCTGCGAGCACATTTTTCCTGCCCTCTTCGCAGGCGGCTTATTTCAAGACTTCAATTTGGGCTATTTGTTCATCAAGTTTTGCCTTTAAGTTCCTTGTTTCGACAGTCTCCTCGTAGTATTTATGCGACTCCTCCCGTGCCTTGACTTTTCCTTCCCTCTCCTTGAACAATAGTTTTTCTAGCTCCTCAATGCAGTGGGTTAAAATGGCTTTCTCCTTTTGTAAGGAGTCTTTCTCTAAAGCCAGAGTGCCACTACGTTGAAGTGCAGCGTCCAGTTCCCTCTTATGTGAAGTTTCCAGGCATTTAACTGCCTCAGCCGTCTCCTCTGCATTTTTCTTTGCCTCGGTGAGTTGAGTCTCACATTCGATCAGCTCAGCATCTTGATATTTGATGATATCATTATCATGAATGGCATCTAACTTAAGGTGATTGATTTCATGCTGGCGCTCCATGGAAACTTCGGAAACTTTTTCAGCCAAATGAATGAACGCCTCATGCTGGACATACACATCATTCATGCATGCTAACGAACTTTCCTTAGCACTTCCAGGAATGATGTGTATGGAAGGAAGAAATTTGAGCCTGTCAAAGCAGATTTTCGGGGAAGTAACTTTGAGTTCAGCTAGTTTCTCTACTGTGGTAGGACCTTGGCAGGAGCCGGGGGGATCTGTTCAGATGCAACCAGTGGATGCTTACAATGCTCGCGAGACTGCCTTGTACTTGATGACCCAGAATGTTGCTCATGGGGAGCGGCGGCTTGGGAACCCCGATGTGAAGATTTGTCACCGTTGTGTGCACGAGGGTTTGATGGATCGCCTTGGCGCGGATCGTGCGTTTGAGATTTCCTTCTGGATGAAGAGGAAGATTCTCGAGAGTGATAGTCTCTATCATCTCCTTCATCTTTGTCTTGGCATCTTCTAGATTCGGAATCCCGACCTGAGTGGTGGTAAATGGAAGAGCCACAAAGACGATCGAAAGCATGTGAGTAAGACATTGCGCCTGCATAAGAACCAAATAGGAGCATATTAGGAGTCATTATGTGAAGAATTAATCACAAGTGTATGGTGGGGTGAAAGTGTTTGTGTGTGTCCAAGTGTTTCCCCCCGACGGACCAATGACGTCAGCTTTACTCATTGGAGTTCTTTCTCCTCTGTTAGAAGGCTGCCCTCCTTCGCCGCTTTCTCATGGGTGAGTCAAGCCCTTCGACGTCGGGATTGGTGAAGTTGTAATTTAATAAATCCTCCGGGATTGGAATGTCGGAGAGTCCCTTCAACGAACTCTCCATTTGTTGAGAAGATGATTCTTTTTCAACCGGAGTTATGACAAATTTTGGGGTTGCTCCAGCTTTCCTTTTTCGTATCTTGTACGCCAAACTTTTTCCCCTTTTCGGGGGAGGTTGCGGTTGGCTAGCGTGTGGCGCATCAACTGCCGATGCTTTTTGAAGGCCTTCTTCTTTGTTCCTTGGCCCTACATCTTCTATTTCCTTTATTTCTCCCTCTTCGGTGCCTTCTTGGGTTCCCTCAATAGGGGGCACTACGGGATCTTTTATTTCCTCCCTTCTCTCGGCGACAGCCTTCGGAATCACTCTTCTTCTAGGGAGACCAATCCTGCGGCCGTTCTCTAACAGCCCAAATAAAGAGAGCAACTCATCAGTGACGAGGAGCTTGATGTCCCGGTCCCCCACCGGAGTAGCACGAATGGCCGTAATGGCTTTGGAGTATCTGACGCCTCCAGGTCGAGGGAAAACACCTAGAAAAATTGAAGGAATTAGTACATTTGAGAAAGAAACTACAATTTGAATCTGTGAATTGAAGGCAAAGGCAGAAACAGTACTTACGTCGTTCCAACCATCTTCTTGCGAATCTGGGAGGACACCGTATGTAGAACCATTCATGTTGGAATAAGGAGAGTTTGTTCCATGTGCCCATTAGGACCTGACATTTGGGCATAGGTTCGATGAAGACATACGAAGGACTATGAGCCCGTCTTTTGAAGTTATAAATGTATCGGATATCTTCGGGAGTTGGTGGGCGAAATAGGACGTTTATAAAGAGGAGAAAGGTGCCATGAACAAAGGCGTAGCTATTAGGGTGTAGCTGAGTAGGAGTGATTCCCATAAATCTCAGAACTTCCCGAATGAAAGAGTTAAATGGTGGCACGCATCCCGCCCAACACATGAATTTGTTGCATGCAGTATATCCAGTTGAGGGCAAGTGAGGTCTATCTTGCCTCGACGGGACGAGAACGTCTTCGAAAGGAACTCCGTGAATAGAACATAGTCGGTGGAGAGTGGCCTCACCGATTCTAGATGCTTGCGAGTCATTCGGATTGTCTAGAATAATGGCACCCTTCGCGACACCAGGAGTTGGATCAATAGCTTATGTAGGAAGAACTGGGGTGTTGAAAAAAAGATTTGCTTGTGGATCAGAAGTCTCTACCTTTTCTTTTTGATGACTCGGTGTAGGCTTGTCAGACAAGGTAGCAGAGCTTGATTTCATAATTGATTCAGAAGACATTGTGTTTGAATGCTTCGTATAACTTGGGATCTGTGTCAGCTATACTCAATAGACAATCAATATTAGAAATAATAACCTACCCACCGTGCTGTGTGCGAACTAGTGCAGTGCAATATGAAATGAATGTAAGTAGTTCGCAATTAGAAAAGCAAATGTAAAACATTGAAACTTAGAGATTTCGTCCAGAGAGACGTCATCGCTGACCGTCATAGAGGACGTAAAAGGTGATCAACGACAGAAGCTTTAGGATCGGATGTTGACATTCTAGATTGTGAAGTCCGTTATTCAAGTATGTTGGGCCAATTTTATACTTGGTTAGTGTTGAGTAGATTGGGAATTTGTTCATTCAAATTTTAGTTCATTGATCTGTATATGCTAGTCGTGTTGTTATGAGTCACTTTATGCTTGGGTGAGGTAGTATACAGTCATATGTTCGAATAACTCGAGTTAATATGGTTTTAATTGTCAGCACCGACCTTGGCTAGGTATGCCGATCCCTACGTCCTAATCCCATAGCCGATCCCTATACTTAGATTCGCATAGAAATACCGATCCCTATCTACAGCTAATTACCGATCCCCTCCTATTAGCCTACATACCAATCCCTCCAAATATCCTTACGTACACCGACCCCGACGTCTATAACACCAAACCCATGCCCAACAACAACATACCGAACCCTCAGGTTAGCATGTTCCCAACCGACCCTTCCTATCCCTCCATTGACTACCTTACACCGATCCCTCGCCTACTACCGAACCATCCTTCCTCATCCTCTTTTTTCTCTCCTCCTTCTTCTTCCTCCTTCTCCTACTCCTTTGCCTTCTCCTCCTCTACTGCAAAGCATAATCAACTCCACTGAATAACACGCCTAACCGCCACTTAAACACATATGAACTTAATGGCTCATCACCCAACCACACAAACAAGGAAGAAGCTATAACTATTCGATTTGGATTGCAAGGCCAAAGTTTGGATTAGAAGTGAATCGATGTCAATGGAGGTCGAAAAGATGATCTTGCAGTCGAATTCAAATTAAGGAAGGGGGGTTTCTAGTCTTGCTTTGGAGCGTTCGGTTGGGAAGAGAGAGTGGGCAAGGTTTGCAAGCGTTAGGAAGTTAGAGAAAAAGGGAAAGAAGGAAGGGAGTGGGCTTTTATATGAGCGATGAAAGAGGAATATGAATCGGTCACCCCAAGTGACTCGGTCATATGGCTGAAAAAGGGGTCGTCCTCAAACTGTGCCGACCCCTATCCGGGCATGATAACTACGGGTTGGCATACAAAATGCCGACCCCTAAAAAAAAATATAATAAAAATAAAAAGTAAAAAATATACATATAAAAATATACATATATATATAAAAAGCAATGAAGGAAGAGGGAAGATGTGCTTGAATAATGGGTATACATGAGATATGAGGAAAAACAAGAGGGCAATGGTAAATATATGGAAAGCCCAAATGGCAACCGATGTCATGAAAGTTAGGGTACTACAGAAACATGACTATGGGCGGGCTCAGAAGGAATTTGTGAATTCAACTTTTTAAAAGGATAAGCCAGGAGGAAATCAGAAGACTCCATATGACCAAATTTATGTATTCAAATGGAACGGGATGTCAGACCTGTTTCATCAAAGAATAATAAAGAACAACGATCAACCAACGACTTGGGCAGGCCTGCCCCTGGGAACCTGGATTTTTCTCCAATTCAAAGCACGTCATGTTATTCACAAGATGTACTTTGGGGGGAAAGTGTTATCCGGTACCTTGGCCCGGCTACACAAAGGTGATTACAGAGACCAAACTTGACTATTGATGGGAAAGATGGCCACAAGACGACATCAATATGACCAGAGTACGATATCCAGACAGTTATATCCAGCCTTGGGTAAATAAGGTCGATGAATAGATGATACGGGACGTTAGAATTATGAAGGTTAGTTTGGTGGAATAAGGGTCGGCATAGACGTTTGGCGAGTTGAAGGGTGTATGAATTGATCGGCATATTAGTGGCATTTACGAGAATGGGTCGGGACATTGATCGGGTCGGCATATTGGAGGGGTCGACATGGCAATGGTAGTGATCGGGTCGACATGGTGTCGGTCGGCATAGCAATGGTAGTAATCGGGTTGGCATGGTGTTGGGTCGGCATGGCATGGCATGGATCGGGTCGGCATGATATATTCATGATTATGGGGTCGGCATGGTATGGTTCGGTTTAGCATGATGTGTTCATGAGTATACTATCGACATAACATGTGGAAATGATAAGGTCGGCATGGTATGGTTTAGGTCCGCATGATGATATGGATTGGCATAGTGAGTTGGGCTTAGCCTTCCCTGTGGTGGGCCCAAATGGTCAAAGGGGTCTAGGTCTCGGGATGTCAGTCAGGTTGGAGGCTGCCTTCATCTATAAATACAGGGGTAGGGAGGCCATTTTGGAGGACTTCTCTTTTTGGCTGACAAGTGAAACTCTGCCACTTTTGTAATCAGTTTCATTTTGTTCTAACTTGTTCTTAAGCTATTTCTGGTTGATTGTAACTTTAATCAAGTTGAGTTGTGAAGCAATAAAGAAAGTATTCAGAGTGGACGTAGGCAATCAGCGCCGAAACACTATAAACCTTGTTGTTTTTGCTTTTTATAATAATTTCCTTAATATCTAGCGTCATTCCTCAGTTTTCATTTAATTTCTTCATTTATTTCACTACTTAAATCTATTCTTGGGTGTTTGTGACCAATTTGGTTGCAAACAATGCCCTAGGGGAAATTATGTAATTTGTTACATATATCTAACTCGTTGAACAATATTGTTCACAATAAAGGTGTTTCTTTCTATTATATACTTGATATAATGTGGTTATATTAATTAAATAGTTTACTTAAAAGTATATTTAATAGAAAATCCATAAATGGTATATTTTATGATAGTAGTTACAAAGTGTTGTAACCGTGAGTATTTTATGACAATAAAACAAATATACCATTTTAAATGTTCCTAGTCATGATGCATCGAGACTGTATATCGGTGTATCCGTTGAGACTAGAGTATGCAACGCTCTCCAAATGTTGGCAGCGTATTACTTATGACTGCTAGGGGGCACCTAGAGGTTACGTACTGATAGTTATTGAATAACTATGAATTGACTGACTCGATAGTTTTCTGTTGGTTAATATAACTAAGGTCAAACAGAAAATATCGATATGACTGATTTACACAGTTCTCTTGACTTGAGAATACCGTGGATCATTAATATGAAAGCTCCGCTTTGATTATAGTGAAATCATGGCATGGCGTTCCATCGAGTGACTATAGTTCGGTCGAGTGGATGTATTGGAAGTGAAGCACTATTCAAGAGAGGATTCGTCTCCTCAATTATATGGGTTAGTACCATGGTCAACTCAAGTCAACGCAAAGTCAAAGTCTCTAGCCAGAGCATTTTGGTTAATAAAAATTGTTACTATTGAAGCAAGGACTTTGTGTTTGGACTATAAAATTGAATGTGGATGATATTAGAATTTTGACCATTACCAAATTCCATAAATCCAAAGTGATGTAATTTTGACGAAGAGAATTGGTGTAAATAATCATCACTATTAGGTACCACTTATAGTAAGTAAAATTGGACTTTACCAAAAGATGTGTAAGCGATAAATTCGGCCAAAATGTCACACCACCTGCTAAGTGACGTGTGAACGTTAATATTCGAATAGTTCGATATTAATCGCTGAGTGAATTTACACTTTTGAGTCGCACAACCGTAATGATGAATTCTTTGAAAAACTACATATTTAATTAATTTATAAAATGTTGTGAATTGATTAGATTAATTGATATTTGAGAAATATTAATTATTATTTATTTGATGTTTGGAAGTTTTTGTAATTATTTTAACACATTTATAAAAGTTATATTTGCCCGCATTGATACACAATATCAATTTAATTTAAAGATAATTGCATGAAATAATTTATGGAAATTTTAGATCATTTGATGACACGATTTATGGATATTTTATTTCATTTGATGACATGATTTGTGGAAATTTTATGTCATTTGATGACATATCACGTGTAAAGAAAGGATTGGAGAGAGAGAGAAACAATCAAGGGAATTAATTAGGGAAATTTTAATTAAAGAATGGGAAAAGTTTCATTCTTTCAAATAAAAGATATTCTCTAATTCATTCTGTATGTACAATTCATTCTTTCTCATTCAGTCTGTTTCCTTTTCTTCTCCTAACTTTTCATGGCAGAAAAAGTAATTCCCAAAATCTTTCAACTCCATATAAAAACATCAAATAATATAAATCAAAAGTGATTCATCCATTTGAAAGTGACTGTGCTATAGGATCGTGTAATATGGAGTATAATAAATAACTAGTGCGGAAAATAACTGTAAAATAATAATAGTAGTAAAATGACACCAGAGATTTTTATACTGGTTCAAACTCCCGTTCTACGTCCAGTCCCAGACTCCTTCTGGAATTATAGCTAGCAACCCTCACTTAACCCGGAGGAATAGGTATTACACCGCCTGAGCAACCGAATAGGACTTTGACCACCCGAGCAACAGAACAGGGTTTGACCGCCTGAGCAACCGAACATGACTTTCTTACAAACTAGATTTAACTTGACTTTGTGTGTTCTGAATAACACGGATTTGTCACTTGTAGTACACCCTTCCTATAATCTTTTCCTCAAGATAGATGTGTATATTTATGTGTGTACGAAGAATAGGAAGTCTAATATTGCTTTGAATAATATGGAAGTGGATATGAAAGCAATGATTGTATGAAAGCTTGTAGATAATGAAATCAAGAATGCTAAGTACTATAGATCAAAGAAATTAGAGAATTAAGGTGTTTTGATCTGTAAATCTTGATTGTATATATAGTGTGTATGAGATATGTCTTCTGGAAATATGTATCTTTCAAAATCCAAGAGTTCTAACCGTCCAGGAAGAACATATCTATTGATGAAGAGAAGTGTCTATTGGAAAATATGACAGTTACAGTTTTCAGTCGACTGAACTTGCTTGGGCAGTCGACTGAATTCAAACATGCACAAAAAGGTTGCACATAATCAGTTGACTGACCTAGGCAGTTTAGTCGACTGGCTGCCTTATTTTAAAAAATTATATATGCAGCATCAGTCGACTGACTTAGGTTATTCAATCGACTGAATACTGCTTATTCAGTGCATTTAAACTTTTATGTGTGAAGGAGAATTTATAAAACAAATTCTAATTTGTAAACGAATCTATGAGTGATGAAACTTGAGGATAGATTTTAACAAATCACTATACTAGACTCTGTATACTTATTGACTCTAGTTAACACCAATATTAATACGAACCATATTTGAGTTGATGAGTCCGAATTTGTCGTAGTCGTGGATTCGTGAACTTTCATATCTTGTCAGCATTCAAAATCTTATGATCCAACTTTCTCCCCCTTTTTGATGATGACAACTCCATTTGTCTTATGATCCAACTTTCTCCCCCTTTTTGATGATGACAACTCCATTTGTAATGAGCGAATCTTTGACAAGCTTTGTATTATCTCTCCCCCTGAGTATGTGCCTGTAACTTTGATATTGTTTTCTCCCCCTAAATCTATGCTATATTTCCTGGTAATAATTTATGTTTTTCTCCCCCTTTGTCATCGACAAAAAGGAGAGCACTCAAAGCATAGAACATTTAAAATACGAGTAATATGACACAGGAACACTTATATATATAAACAAAGACGTAGCATATAACATAGAAACAGAACAATCACATCATCGTAGAACGATAATGTACATCACAACATACATAGAGATATAGAGTTAAACAATTACACATAACCATAACAAACAAAATACCAAATAGTCTGGAAGCAAGATAAAAGCTTTAATAACATCACAGAAGCTTCAAAATATCAAGAGTAATTGAAAAGAGGTTCTTACTGATCACCTTGGCTGCCTCCATGTGAACTTCCTTCAGTCTCTTTGTCATCAGATTCATCGCCTACTTCTTCACCTTCGTCCTCCTCTTGTTCTTTATTGGAGGTTGACCAAGTGAAATGCTCTGCTGGTCGCTTCCCGCAAGATGTAGGCACTTGAACGAAGGTTGAAGATGGATATGAACATGTAATTGCTTTCCAGATGTTGTTGAGAAAAGACTTAATATGATTCAACTTTTTGTTGAATTTCGTAGACTTCCCTTTTGGGTTGAGGAGGTTGGGATGATGACGAAGCTTGCATATGAGAAGTTTGTTGACGAGTTTGTTGCGGATGGTTGTGCTTGACCGGAGGCTTGGTTTTCAAGCCAATGTTCATAGGTGATGATTGTGTGGTCAAGGTATTGCTTTGGTAAATTCATGAGGCTAAGGGTCTTGGAATTCAAAGAGTATATGGTCGACCACTCAGAATCGATAAACGGAACGTTGAAATGCTTGAGAATGCGCATAATGTAAGCACCATAGTAGATCATTTGCATCTGACCTTGGTTAAAAGTTTGGAATTCATCCAAGATTACTTTGCCCCAATTCATTCGTCTATTTCCCCAAATGGCATACAAGGAATGAAAATCTCTTCGATAGACCTTCTCATAGCTTCCCGTGCAAGGATTGATGGTGTGGTAAGGGCTCGATGCATTATGCGAGCTTTTGGCCTTAGAGCTATGGCCTTTAACTCCGTCAAGTCATCGGAGAGAAACAAATGGCTAACACGGTTTCAAGTGTCCATGTTAATGGCTATCTCCACTAACTCGTCGTCTTCATATGGGTATTATAGAATTCGTGCTAGGCATTGGAGTGGGAGGAAAATGCGTACGCCACACACCACAGTCCATATAGCATCATCAGGATTTGAGATGACATGGTGGTCGAGGTTTAAGTTAGCATAGAAAAGCTTGATGAGAAGGTGATTAATCTTGGAATTTTTAGCCGCATAGTCAATGAGATACTTCAACCCACTTCTACGAGCCAAGTCTTGAATGGCATATGAAAAGAAATCCGGGAATTTAACAAAAGAACCTTCAAAATTCTAGAGCTTTGCATCTTTTCAAAGCGTTGCACCGCCTTGTCGTTGTGTAGCCATGCTCTTATTTGAGAATCGGAAGTACTTGCTGAGGCTTGAGATTGTCTAGATCTTTTGGGAGCCATTTGGAGAACTAGGGCTTGGTGATGAAGTAGAAGATTGTAGATTGGAAGAGGGTGAAGTGAAAATTCAAAATTTTGAATTATTTTTGAACGAAATTGAAGTAGAGAGAGGTTTTAATGGCAGAATGATAAAAATTTTTGAAGTAAAAAGTGAAATTGGTAAAGGTAAAAAATAGTTTTGTAGAGGATGGAAGGGGAGGGGGACCGGGTTACCCAGTATTAGTCGACTGAACCTTCATAGGCAGTCAACTGGTGCTGTGTATGAAAAGTTATTTTCTTGGGTTCAGTCAACTAACTATATAGGTTCAGTTGATTGAACTCTTCCCGAGAGTTTATAACTTGAAATAGCCAGATTCAGTCAACTGTCTAGGGGAGTCAGTCGACTGACTTCAGGGACAAATTAATGTTGAAAGTCAGGTTTAGTCGACTGACTATATTGATTCAGTTGACTGGCGCTGTTGATTTTTCAGGCTGAACTTTTTCAAGTAAATGCATTGAACACCATTTTAAAACAAAATTTAAAATTTAGAATTATATCAATCAATGCAAACAAATATATAGGAGTACAATATATATACAAATATATATATATATATATATATATATATAAATCAAGATGATTTAGATGACGAGGAAAGAGTGTGGTAGTCTTTAGGTTCCACCTTCGTATTCTCCTGAAGAGGTCGTAGTGGTGACCAGCCATGTCCATGTTTCCAAGAATTTAGGGAAACCGGGGGACGTTCAGGTGAAGGTTCCCATGGATTATGACGTGAAGGAGACGTTGGTTGGTGAACTATGTTGTGTGATGATGATCCACAGAATTTTAGAGCCACTTGTTCAAGGAAGCTTAGACTCTTCACATTCACCTTCTGCTCGTAGTAAAGTTCTCGTTGTAATTCGAGTGTCTCCCGCTGATAGTGATGAATGTCGTCTATCTTTTCTTTGGTAGACGACGATCCAAAAAATAGAGAGCGTTTAGCTCTTTTAACAGGAGGGGTGTAACCAGTGTGAGTAGACGGTGGAACAATAAGGACGGGCTCATATATAGGTGTCGGTGTTGGAAGATTTACCGACTCAGAGCTAATGGATGTATAAGAAAGTGAGGATGAGACAGTGTTGTTTTCTGAAGACATGTTGGTTAAGCGAATTAAACTCCTTGTGAAAAGAGGTAAAACTTTTATTGATATTGCAAATGGAATACGATGATAAGAAATGGTAGAAAAACAACCATTTATAAGAGAAAAATTCTTAAAATAGGTAAAAAGAAAAGTGGTTTCTATCTGTTAGAAATATAAACCTTATATTTAAATGAAAAATAATAAGTTTAATTTCCTAAGAAATGAATGGATGAGAATAAAAAGAAAAAAATGACCACAGAATGTGCATTTTTTTAAAATGAATCTATTTTTAGAAAAGATATATAATAATGTAAAAAATATATCAGAAAATCATGCTTAGAGTGAAGGAATTGAAGTATATCAAATAAACAATTTTTGAAAATATTAAAATTATAAGGGCTCGTTTGGTTTCGTTTTGAGTTTTGTGTTTTGTGTTTTCAACATACACTACAAAATACAAGAAAACATGAGAAATTTTTTTACAATTCTTAGCCATTACAACGATGAACGGGAAATGGAGGAGAGGAATTGTTTTCCGTCCTTTTGTTATGTCTCAAAACATGAAAAATCAAATAAACTTGTTTTCTATTTTCTATGTTAATTTCATTTTTCAAAATTGTGTGTTTTCCAATAATGCATAAGAAATGCGCATTTTTGTTTAGACGAAAACACAAAACTAAAAACAACAAACCAAACGGGCCCTAAATCTTTTAATGAAATAATTCCTAATTCTCTTCTGGATTTAATAAAAGAATTTTCATTCAACGGTTTGGTAAATTTATCAGCCAGTTGATGTTCAGAGGATATAAATTCCAATCTAACTAAATCCTTTTCGATATTATCACGAAGGAAATGATTACGTATGTCTATATGTTTAGTCCGTGAGTGATTGACGTGATTTTTTGATAAGTTTATAGCACTTGTATTATCACAAAAATAGTAGATTTAGATAAATTCATACCAAAATCTTGAAGTGTTTGTTGCATGTAAATGACTTGAGCACATGCTAAAGCAGCAGAGATGTATTCTGCTTCACAAGTCGAAAGTGAATCACAATTTTGTTTCTTGCTAAACCATGAGACTAAGGATTGTCCAATGAAGTGACAAGTCCTAAATCTTTGGTTTTGCTTAGATAAAGCAATATTCGTTTCACTGCTCACATATGTGATTCTTTAGGATTTGCTTGAAATCGAGCACATAAACAAACACTCATCACTATATCAGGTCTACTATCAGGAAGATAAAGTAATGATCCAATTATGCTTCGATATATTTTTTGGTCGACACTTTTACCATCTTCAACTCTATCGAGATGTATTGTTGTACTCATTGGAGTTGGTTTGGCAGAAGTATTCTCCATACCACAGCGTTTAATTAGATTATTACAATATTTTTCTTGATTAATAAAAATACCATTTTCTAATTGTTTAATTTGTAAACCAAGAAAATAAGATAATTCTCCCATATGTGACATTTCAAATTCTTTGGTCATTATTGTAGAAAATTCCTGACATAATTTTTCATTTGTCGAACCAAAAATAATACCATCTACATAAATTTGAATAATTAGAATAACATTTTTAGTCCTTTTAATAAAAAGAGTTTGATCAAACTTCCCAATTTCAAAACCAGAGTCTATTAGATAGCTCTTAAGATGTTCATACCAAGCACAGGGTGCTTGTTTTAGACCGTATAAGGCTTTCTTAAATTTATAGACGTGGTTAGGAAATTTTTCATGTGTGAATAGAGGAGGTTGTTCAACATAAACATTCTCTTTTATATAACCATTTAAAAAAGCACTTCAAACATCCATTTGATAAAGTTTGAAATTATGAAAACATGCAAAGGCCAATAAGATATGTATTGCTTCAAGTCGTGCGACTGGAGCAAACATTTCTTCGTAGTCAATTCCTTCTTCTTGATTATATCCTTGTGCAACTAATCTAGTTTTATTCCTAGTTATATTACCTTGTTCATCTGCTTTATTTTTGAAGACCCATTTAGTAACAATGGCTGATTGATCACTTGGTCTAGGAACTAGTTCCCAAACTTCGTTTCGTTCGAATTGGTTTAGCTCTCTTCTTGCATAGCTATAATCCAATTGTCATTAGTGGAGGCTTCTTTTACATTTTTAGGTTCAATATTCGAAAGAAATGTTACATGGCCCATTTGATTGAGTTGATTTCTAGTTCTAACATGTGAATCAATTTCTCCTATGACATTTTCTACTGGGTGATCTCATAAAATCCTAAGAGGAGATCTTAATTAATTTTCATTATGAACAATGTTTTCATCTTCTTCAAAATTATAAACAATGTTTTCATCTTCTTCAAAACTATTTTGAGAAACCATTTTTGTGACTATGTTAGGTATTATTTCATCATCCTCAAAGTTTTTATTAAATTTGAAATTTTCATCGAATGAAACATGAAGAGTCTCTTCGATTGATTTTGTTCTTTTATTGAAGATTCGATAAGCTTTGCTTCGTTCCAATATCCTACGAAGATTCCTTCATCAGATTTTGGATCGAATTTTCCAAGATGATCTTTTATGTTTAAAATAAAACATTTTGAACCAAAAGTTTTAAAATAAGAAATATTTGGTTTTCTTTGATGAAAAAGTTCATATGGAGTTTGTTTTGTTAGAGGCCGAATGGAAACACGATTTAGAACATAGCAAGCAGTTGCTACATCTTCTGCCCAGAAATGTTTTGGTAATGTGCTTCCATTTAATAAAGTTCTTGCACATTCTTGTAATGTTCTATTTTTCCTTTCAACCACTCCATTTTGTTGTGGTGTTCTAGGAAAAGAAAAATTATGGTAAATTCCCTTTTTATTACAGAAATGTTCAAAAGCTTCATTTTCAAATTCACCTCCATGATCACTTCTAATATTTTTAATTTTTTAATTTTTGAGATTATGAATTCTTTTTGCAAAGATCTTAAAATTTTCAAAGGTATCACTTTTATTTTTCAGAAAAATAGTCCAAGTATATCTTGAGAAATCATCTACTATTACAAATACATATTTACTATGGTTTATAGTTGAACTTGAGTTGGACCAAAGAGATCCAAATGCAATAGTTCTAGTGGTTGTATAGTAGAAATATTTTTCTTTGATTTAAAGGATGATTTTGATAATTTTCCTAATTGATAAGCATCACAAATATTTTTTACTTTAAAATTCATTTTTGGTAAACCTTTAACTAAATCATTTTTTATAATTTATTTATAGCTTTGAAATTAATATGATAAAATCTTTTGTGCCATAACCAAGGATCATTTTCTTTGGCTATTAAACACATATTTGTATTGTAATTTATATTTGTATTTAAAACATAAATATTTTTATCTCTAAAACCTTCAAAAATAATATTTTTATTTTGATAAAAAATGCTACACTTATTGTCAGAAAATGAAATATTAAATCCTTTGTCACATAATTGGCTGATACTAAGTGAATTGTGTTTTAAATTTTTAACTAACAAAGCATCTGTAATAAGAGGTAAATTAGATAAACCATTATTGCTAACATCGCCTTTGCTGATGACATATCCTTTGGAATTATCTCCAAATGTGACAGAACCTCCATATGAGTAGATAATACTAGTTAGCATCCCTTTGTTTCCTGTCATGTATTTTGAGCAACCACTGTCTGGTATCCATTTTCCTCCCTTTTTCGGTGGTACCTAGTAAATATAGAATTTACATTGGTTCCCACCATTTTATTTGGGTCCTAAGAGTTAAATCTTAGGAAGCCAAATCCAAGAGGGTTCAGAATTCCTTTTGAAAATAAAATCTTTGTTTTTATGAACACTTTTTATAAAATATTATATATAATTATCTCTAATCAAAGAATTATTTGTTTTAGGAACCCAAATCTTAATTGATTTAGAAAAATTTGAAACTTTTGAACTAGGTTTTTCAACTTTATTATTATTCCTTTTATATGGAAAATTCTTTTTCTTTGGAATAACTTTAGAAGATTTCTTATATCCTAGTCCTCTTTTATTGAACCATTTTGAGAATTTTCTATAATTTTGGAAAGATTTTCTCTGCCTTTATTAAAATTAGAGACATTTTTAGTAATATCATCTAACTTTGTTTTAAGGCTAGAGTTATCTCATTCTAAAATCTTGACATTAGCTTTAAGATCAAGATTTTCAATTAGTAGAGCATCATTCTTTTCTTTCTGAGTTTCTATTTCTTGACTTAACATAGAGAGTTGAGATGTCATATTAGTACAAGATTCTTGAGTAACTTCAAGTTCTTCTTCTAAGATTTGTTTCTCATCTCTTAGCATATCTACTTCGATTTCAGTTCTATTCATTTTTTCAAGAGATTCTTTGTATTTTCTTTTGATGTCTTTTAGCTTATCAAGTAATTTTGAGTTTATTTCCAATAGATCATCAAAAGTTAGATCACTCACCTCATCTTTTGTGGCCATAAAACATACATTGCCTTATTCCGTATCACTGTCCGAGTCACTATCTGATGATGAAGATGATTCTGAATCGTCCCACGTGACAGAGAAAGCTTTCTTCTTGAATCCGTCTTTCTTGTGCTTATGTTTGTCTTTCTTTTTCTCAGGACAATCTTTCTTGATGTGGCCTTTCTTGTGACATTCATAACATTCTAGAGCAGATGATAATGGTTTGTTGGTGTTGTTATTGTTGCTAAAACTGTTCTTGTTATTTCTGAATTTGGCGCTCTTTCTAAATTTCAAAAACTTTTTGAAATTTTTAGCAATGAATGCCATATCTTCTTCATCTGAATCTGATTCATTCTTTTCTGCCTAGAATGCTATTCTTCTTATCTTGAGCCTGTACTCGTTTTGCCTGGAGATTAACTTCATAAGACATTAGATTTCCAATCAACTGGTTTTATGGTCGAAATGTCGTTAGCTTCTTCGATTGCTAAGACTTTTTGTTCCCACTCATCCGTTAGTGAGTTAAGGATTTTTGAAACAATATCAAAATCTGTATAAGTTTCTCCAAATGCTATTAAGGAATGATATATATCTTGAAATCTAGAATACATTTCATTTATAGTCTCATCTTGTTTCATTTTAAAATTCTGGAACTGATTTTTAAGCATAGAAATTTTGCTCTGTTTTACTTTGTTAGTACATTCATGTCACGACCCGACTTTCTAGCCACAGAAAGACGTATCGTGAATTAAGAAAGAAAGGGATAGAAGAAGAAAAGATAAGAAAGAAGAAAGAACAACAACATCAGATACTCACAGCGGAACGAATGAAATATAATATATCACATAAAATATTACATAGTATCATATACATCAAAGTACACAACTTATACGACACATATTAGACAGTTATAAACATCTGTCTAATTCATACAACTCAAGTATCACAGATACAGACACAACATATACACAGCGGAATCATAATATATCTACACGGTGAAGCCTCCTGCTCCAAATCTCCTCCAGAATTCGTCAAGCTAACCTGAATCCCTCGACTACTCAATACAATATTGAGTACCCAAGAGTTTAATAAAACAGAAAATAAACACTTGGGTCAGACATGGGTCTGGTGTGAGTAAACGGTTTAAACTTGTTTAACTTTGAAAAACCTTTGAAAGAAAAGGTATCTCGTAAGACTTCCCGCACATAAACACGGAAATGTTTTTACCTTACGATAACCAAAACATTTGATAGGAAATCCGATTATATTATAATAGGGTCTAGGGTTTTCAAATAAAATACAGAAATAGCTGGAATGCTTACATCTCACGTTCCAACATAGTTGGGCACAACTAAATCGTACGGCACTTATTGGATTTTGGATTCCATACAATGGCAGGGCTACTGGGGTACCGCCCGTCACAGTACGTGGCCTAGATCACCGTACCGAGGAGTACGCCCGCTCCCCTGCAACACAAGGTCGGAACATCCCTTACTGGATAATTCCCGCATAAGAAACCCCGCGGTTGTAGCTAGCAACCGCCCACAAAGCCGAAATAAAAGGGACTCTAGACAGAGGAATCTTATACTACTTGGGTGCTACCCACTAACCTTGCTGCACCTCCCCTGTTTTAGCCATTCCCGGTTGATGAGGCTTGAGGCTACGATTACCTTTATAGAACACATCACTTAGAATGCTCATCGTCCACCTGACGATGTGCTGAAAGCATTCAATCCATACAAGTTCGTTCCGGGTTCGAACGAAACCGAAGGCATTATCTCGTTACACTCATTTTGGAATCACCCTCAGAGTTAACGACAATAATCCTTGCACTCTGAATCTTCATCTTCACTTGAGATTCACGACCTATCGTTAATTTGGATCGATGTGGTATTCGGGTCTCCAGACCTGGAATTCCGGTATACGGAAACCCGATCCCGGTCTCATCGAAATCCAAAACGTATCTTTTAAGGCCAAGTTGTTTAAAGGTTTAAACATTTAAACTTATATACATAATGATATAAAAACAGATAAATGAATCACATTATCACAATAGATAATTCATATCAACATTCATTTCACAAAGCAGCCTATCACATATATCAGAGATATCCAAATCATCCAATATCAACCAATCACCCAATATCAATCATCCAATATTAACCAATCATTCAAAAGCAGAATTGATTAATTCCAAATCAATTTAATTAACCTTTAATTAAATTAATTACTATCCTTTAATTACTTGGATTACCTTAATCCTGCTTACTAGCATTAATTAATTATAAATTAATTAATTAATCATCTCTTGATGATCTTCTTTTAATTAATCTCCTTGATTAATTATTTTAATTACATTCAAGTATTTATCCTTAAACCATATACAGTAATTAACCTTTAATTACTATCATTAATTATAATAATCAATGAACCCTTATTAATTAATTAACTATAATTAATTATATTAATCCTTAATTAATTACAATTAATTAACCATACTTAAATTAATTACTTTTATTAATCAACCTTGATTAATTCATTAATTAAATAATCCTTACTAATTAATTTTTAATTAATTAAATAACAAATTTTAATCAACCACTTCATTAATTAGTCTTAATTAATCATAAACAGTAATTACAATTTGTAATTACTTATCTTAATTAATTACTTCTTAATTAATTATATTAACCTTGATTAATTAATCTAATTAATTAATCTTTAATTACTTCATTAAGTAATTATTAATCGATTTAAATTAACAAATAATCCTTAATTAATTACTTTATTAATTAATTACTCTTAGTAATTAATCTTAAATTAAACACATTAAATTAATCACATTTATTAATTAACTAAACTATAATTAAGTAATTAATTCTTAATTACTTTCATAAGTAATTATCTTCTAATTATTAAAAATCTTGATTACTTTCTTAATTAATTACTTAACCAATAATTAATTCCATCATTAAATAATTCTTAATACTTTAATTAATTAATTATTCCATAATTAATTAACTTCAAACAATTAACTTAATTAATTCCTTAATTAATTACAACAAGTGATTACCTATTAATCACTTCAATTACTTCCATGAGTAATTTACTCCTCCTAATTACTTTAAGTAATTATTTATTAATTTCTTCATTAAGAAATTTACTCACTTAATTATAAATTGATTATCTTAAATTAATCCCTCAATCTCTAATTCATTTATTTATTAATTACATTCATTTCCACTAATTACTTCAATTAAGTAATTATTCTTAATTTCAAATAGTAATTAACCTTTAATTCAATTTATTTATCAATTTCCTTAATAAATTTTCCATCTTTAAAAATAAACTTTTCATTTAAAACACATATTAAATTCTACCATTAAACTCCATTTAAACATTTAAAAATAATTTTATATTTGAATAAAATTTTACCTTTAAACAAAACAATTTAACCCATAATTTTATATACACTAAAAATCTTGAATATCCATTCAAACATGCTTAAATAAATTAAATAAAACAATAATTTAACTTTGGAAATTCCAAATTTCATATCTTTAAATTTATTTATTTAAATATAATTTAAATCTAATTTAACATTCCTTTGTAATTACTTTGAACATCACTTTAACTTGAAAACATTTTTAAAATCAAGCTTATCAGTTTAAAACCCAGATCAACCCGAGTCAACCCCTCTAAACCCTGAGTCACTCTCGAGTAAATCGACACACGTCTCCGCTTCGAGTCTTCCCTGCGAGCAACACGAGAGCGTCCCGAGTTTTCCCCTTCTTCCCCAAAGCCCTCAAATCCCAGATAACCCAAAACGTTCACGTGCACGTGGTGCACTTGCACCA
This sequence comes from Allium fistulosum, assembly GCA_030737815.1. Classification (NCBI taxonomy): domain Eukaryota; kingdom Viridiplantae; phylum Streptophyta; class Magnoliopsida; order Asparagales; family Amaryllidaceae; genus Allium; species Allium fistulosum. Next base: position 1,114,729,171 of record CM060904.1, read on the forward strand.
TCGTCTTCGACCATCGTAGATCACCGCGACGATCCCCACCGATTCCATGAACCCACGCGATCACTATTCCACATCCAGATCGACAATACCACCTCGATATCAAAATCGAACCCAACGACCAAAAACTGGAACCCACATCGATCGGAAAACCCCCCATCGTCGACGAACTTCGCCTCGATAAGCCTCGCAAACTTCGTCGCAGCTTCACCACGATTCCAGCTATCTTTTTCCCCTATCGCGATTTGATTCCGGTCCCCTATCCACGTTGAAACTACTTCGACAAACAGACTAACAAAAACTCCCCTAAAACCCTAGTTTGATCGAATTCGATCTCCTTGGCCATTGGAAAAATTCTGAAGCATTTTTCCACTCATCATCAACTCACAATCTAGCTTCGATCAAGATTTCAAGTCATATTATTGCGTGGATAATCGGCAATTCACCAAAACTCCCAAAACGAACAAACCCCAAATTCTCAAGAAATACCCAACTAAAAATTACAAAATTCATATCTAAATTCATGATTTTCCATCATGATTACATGCATGTAATTCAATTTAGGATTTAAAGCAGTTGATTTTTAACATACATTTTAGTTTCACTGTAAATTTCATATTTAAAATTACCTGTTGCATTTAAAATCATGAAACTATTTTTATGATTAACAATATACTGCTATAATCATTTTATATTCAAGGATCCAAACTTAAATTTGCATGAATAGAGAGATATGAAATTTCCTTTAGAAAATTTAACTCTGTAAGTAAGAACAGAGAAGATATATATATTCAGGAACTTATATACACACAGACAATTCATATTTCAACATGCATTCACAACCATCATTAATATAAAGTAATATATCATCACAACAAAATCAATCACATACATCAAAGTTTAATCATAGATTTTAAAAACTGTTTTTAAAAGTATTTACTCACCATTTTTAAAGCAGAGAACAGTTTTCCCAGGCCTTTAAATTTTTGATCTGGCAACTGCTTTTGATTTAAAAAAACTTGAATTGTTGAATCTGGAAACTTGTTGTAGAGATGTCTTATATTTGAACTGAAACTTGCATTTTGTTTTGCTGAAGAAACAGAATCCTTGCATGCTTACAGATTTGTTGATTTAAAATGTTGAACAGATCTGACTTGCAGGTTGCAGATTTGATTTGTTTTTAGTTTTCTTTTAGATTTTAGAATAGATGGAGAGAAATAGAAGATGGAGGAAGAAGATTTCGAACTGAGAATTTTTGAACTGGAAAGAAATAACCAGGTTTTCTCTAACACATGATATTTTGTATCATTAAATTAATTTAATTCAATATTAAAGAAAATAAAATCTTGCCACTTGTTTATTTTATAAATTGGACAAATGTCCATGTACATCCATTTAGCTTACAAGTGTCTTTAATCATGTTAATATGTTTACACATATTACTTAAGTGTTTTTAAATAAATTTTATTTAATTTAAATGTAAATATAAACTTACTTTTTAAGTTACTTAATTAATAAATGTTAGTTTACCTTTAAAAGAATATATGTTAAAACTAATTATAAATATAAATAAATTCCTTATACATGTATTTTAAAATCTAGAACATTTATATAACCATTTAAAATTTAACACTTTAAAGAAAACTAGAATAAAACTTTGATTAAACCCTTTTTTTTTAAACTATCATATTTAAAATAAACAATTATCTTATATTTTGAAAACAATTGAATTAAACTTAAATTATCTTTTGAAAAATATTAATTTTAAAACAAAGCTTTAAATCACAATTCATACATATATATTACAAATTTGAAAATTCATCTTTAAAACAAAACAAAAGATATTTCCATTCACAATATATATCAAATATATATATTATAAATAGAATAAGATTTTATTAGCTTTAACAAACAAATCTGATTAATATTGCCAAATTAAGTATTTATTATTTACCTTTAAAAGATTAAATTAACCAATTTAAATTTAATTACATAGGATAATTATAATTCCAATTAAATTATCAATACAGATTATTAAATTTATATTACCCAAAAACCCGGGATATCACATTCCTCCCCCCTTAAAATAATTTCGTCCCCGAAATTAAAAACAAAGTTAATTTAATAATCCAGCAAAGATTTCAATCTCTAACAGCAAAGCATACCTATCATCCAATTACTAACAACCAAAGCAACCAATCAAACAATTAAACCTAACTAATTATCCTGATACAAATCAGAATAAATCTTACTAACACTATCTAGAGTTTCCCCGGATATAAATCACTGGGAGACCCGCTCTACAGAATCTAAACAAACTACACCCCATAATCCAGAGCTTCCCTTATCTCTAGATCCACTAATCTGAACAGAATATCAGATCACACTCAAGTCTAGCTCATCTTCCAACCCATCTGAACTGCAGATTCCACACTAGCAATGCATTATACACGTACTCCCTCAGAGATACGTGAAATACAATGAATTCCAGATATCCAACTGGCCATTCAATCCTGTAGACAAAAGAACTACTCCTCTCGAGAACACAGGGAAAATCCAAAATACTTCAGTGCTAGCTTCCAGACTTACCAATCTTATAGCTTTATAATCGGAGAAAAACTTAAACAATTTCCAATCTCCAACTCCGAATTCCAAACTCCTTGTCTCATATCTGCATAACTCACTAGACGATTCCTGGGCTACCTCATCTCTTCCTGATCAACTTAACCTTCGCTGATGCTTCTTGAAACAATTCTGGACCAAGAACAAGATGATCTCTAGATCTAATCAACAATATGATCTTTCCAAAATCCGTTGAAATCCAAACTTGAAAACTAGATCTGACCAATCCATTTCCAAAAATATTTCTGAGCTGCTATACCAACTCTTCTTTCTCTAAGAACCATCCTACTACCAGACTAACCACCGGTATCGCTTCTGGAACCAAGTCGATACGGAACTCAAACTCTAGATGCAGACAAACTTCTACTTCTTCGAAGACATCCGGAAAAATCTCTGACTACTTCAGTAGCTCCTACTTCCACATGAGAAACCTCCATCTCACACAAAAGATTTCCCAAGATAAATTCCCAAACTAATCGCAAGTCACTTTTGCGATCCTACCTAGTTCAGATTCCAAAGAAACTGTTCTCTCTTTACTAATTAAAAAGAGTCTTAAGCTTTTCCAAACAAGGTTAACCCTTCAAGAAAGCCTTCACCATCTTCCCGGACTGCTGATAGAAAAACCACAAAGATTCTTGAACCATCGGAGAAACGAGCCACACTGCTGCTTCCAAATTCTATCTCTAGAACACTGCTAAGCCAAAGACCTCCTCGTCAGCACACCGAACACTTCGAGTTGCACTGCTAACACAGCTAACCAAAAACTTCTGATCCAAAGGCTTCTCAAACTAAGACCATCAACAAACCTCACAACGAATCTCCGAGATGGCGACATCCAAAAGAAACTCGGGCTCCAAACCAATTGCCGATAACTTACTCTTCTTAAGGGAACAATGAGACCATGTCCGAAGAACAACTAATCGACCTTAGTCCCATACTTCAAAATAGACAAAACTCTCTTACTTGATATCAGAGAATTCCTATACAGTCGAGTCTTCCTGCGGTAGACATCAACTGTTCCTCCAATACCTTCTTAATCTTGTTCCAAAAGAAAATCTCCTTCGGGAACATCCATAGATACTGTGTCTTATCACACAGCTACTCCTTCCTGAAGTCGCCAAGCTACCATCACTTACTTCTGCACAACTGATAGATTCAACTCTAGAAAATCTGCTCACCCGAGCTCAACCAATCTTACATTCCAATAATGGATTCCGAATCTTGAAAAGGATTTTCTTCAGAGATCCGAGACATCCTTACTCCATACTGCCAACTTACTCGAGACGATATTGGGTTTACAGTCTCGATATATACATCCAACCTCAAACATTCAAACTCCAACTATTGGTAATTGTGTTACACACACTACCACCTTATCTACCTTTATAACTTATATTGGAAAACCCGAACAGGTAACCCAATAAATAGGTAGAAATACATAAATATATATATTTAAAATGATATATTTTTTTTATATAGAAATTATTTCTGGGTAAAATTATTTCATCTACCTCTTTAAAACAATATTGTGTCCGTTGGCCTGGTTCAAGTGTTTAGAGATCCCTATCAATAACGTTAGCTACTCGTATTGACCAGAATCCATATACCACTCAACCGATCAATTAACACAATATAAAATCATTTTTATATAACTAACAATTACGCGCTCTCAAGATAGACACCACTTCAGAGCCTAGGTATTCACTCAACCTACTGCTCTGATACCAACTGTCACGACCCGACTTTCTAGCCACAGAAAGACGTATCGTGAATTAAGAAAGAAAGGGATAGAAGAAGAAAAGATAAGAAAGAAGAAAGAACAACAACATCAGATACTCACAGCGGAACGAATGAAATATAATATATCACATAAAATATTACATAGTATCATATACATCAAAGTACACAACTTATACAACACATATTAGACAGTTATAAACATCTGTCTAATTCATACAACTCAAGTATCACAGATACAGACACAACATATACACAGCGGAATCATAATATATCTACACGGTGAAGCCTCCTGCTCCAAATCTCCTCCAGAATTCGTCAAGCTAACCTGAATCCCTCGACTACTCAATATAATATTGAGTACCCAAGAGTTTAATAAAACAGAAAATAAACACTTGGGTCAGACATGGGTCTGGTGTGAGTAAACGGTTTAAACTTGTTTAACTTTGAAAAACCTTTGAAAGAAAAGGTATCTCGTAAGACTTCCCGCACATAAACACGGAAATGTTTTTACCTTACGATAACCAAAACATTTGATAGGAAATCCGATTATATTATAATAGGGTCTAGGGTTTTCAAATAAAATACAGAAATAGCTGGAATGCTTACATCTCACGTTCCAACATAGTTGGGCACAACTAAATCGTACGGCACTTATTGGATTTTGGATTCCATACAATGGCAGGGCTACTGGGGTACCGCCCGTCACAGTACGTGGCCTAGATCACCGTACCGAGGAGTACGCCCGCTCCCCTGCAACACAAGGTCGGAACATCCTTTACTGGATAATTCCCGCATAAGAAACCCCGCGGTTGTAGCTAGCAACCGCCCACAAAGCCGAAATAAAAGGGACTCTAGACAGAGGAATCTTATACTACTTGGGTGCTACCCACTAACCTTGCTGCACCTCCCCTGTTTTAGCCATTCCCGGTTGATGAGGCTTGAGGCTACGATTACCTTTATAGAACACATCACTTAGAATGCTCATCGTCCACCTGACGATGTGCTGAAAGCATTCAATCCATACAAGTTCGTTCCGGGTTCGAACGAAACCGAAGGCATTATCTCGTTACACTCATTTTGGAATCACCCTCAGAGTTAACGACAA